>OY726531.1:15344068-15991568 GCA_963383655.1 Bathymodiolus septemdierum
GAGAGTTAAGCAACGAACAATCAATCAAAGATATGAAGATGTAACGGTGAACCTTCTACTGGAACAATTTTACCAGAAACTTCGTAATTATACACTTATCATTGACACTTCAAATCATAACTCTGAGTCGTAACATTGAACTTCTAGTGGAACACTTTTACTCAGAACTCTGTACTTACACACTTACCATCGACACTCCAATCCAGAGCTCTAAGCTGTAACAATGAACCTTCTACTGGAACACTTTTACCCCAAGCTCCGAACATAGAACAGTCTCCCTTTCTTTTGATAAACATTATTAAAAAAAAAAGGATTGAGTCGATGAAAGATTTTCGAACGAGTTACTTGTGTTATTAAGCTATACTTCTATTTGAACACATCCGATGAGGCTATCGAATTTATCTTGCAAACATATAGGATGTTTATCTATTGTGCATGTGTTGTCATATACTTAGTATAAGAAAATTCTCGAACATGGGTGAATAAGTGATCAGTGTTGCTTAACGCCATGTGAGTACGATTTCAGGCGTACTATGGCCAGAACAAGTTACATTTCGATGAGATGATGATTATGTCCGCTTTGCACTAGACTAACACGCTTAATTGGATTTGATAGTGCTGGCTCACTGAAACAACAGTCAGCGGAAAGACATGTCACTCCACTCTGACACATTATCCCGATTCCGAGCCAACTGATCTTTGTTCTTTCTTATTAATGCCGCGTGCTGAGAGGAGAAGCAGCAAATACTAATTTAATACATTTGTAATCTTTAGTTTGTCTCGTCCGGGTCTCGAACCCACGATCTACCACACTCGATGAGAGTACGGTACCCATTATACCGCTAGCATGTAATAAGAGATTATTACATGACATTTTCCATATCGGCCCTGGTATTAGCCCGAGACTCCCATATCAAGCCCGACAGCGAAGCTGGAGGGCTGATATGGGTCGAGGGTTGATACCAGTGACGATATGGAAAATTTCAAGTCATAATCTTTTTATCACATATTTTACATTGACCTTTTCCAAGCATTGACGAGGGCCCGGGTGGCTCGTTGAGTTAGGTAGTTGGATTACCTAGCAACTCATACAAGCCTATCACCAATACGGCGTGGGTTCGCGCCCGGCTTTGTAGATTATAAAAAAGGTGCATTCGACTTGCAGCCGCAAGTGATAAAGTTTACCAGTTGCTTGCCCATGGTCGGTGGTTCTCTTCGGCTTCTTCCACCACTAAAACTGGTCGCCATGATATAGCTGAAATATTGCTGAAAGTGGCGTTAAACACTACAAATCAAATCAAATCAAATTAAGCATTGACTTTTATATTGCAAGAAAGATCTTTGAACTGACAAATTGCGAAAATAAATCCTTAAGAGAGTTGCCTTTGTTCAACTTGCAAATATTTTTGCTTCGAGTCTGGTTTCAAAAATATACCAAACAACGTCTATCTGTACAATGATGTTAGAAACTGTTTGTAAAATCTACCCAAGTCATTCACATTTGAATGGAAATTCCTATTCAACACGACGTATACATTTGAGCTAATTATTCTGTTTTAAGATATTTAAACTTTATTCCAATATGTTGAAATGTGTTAATTTGATTGAAAGACTATTTTATGCATATCTATATGCATCATCTTTCCTTGTACTTTGACATATAATCTTTGAGACCACTGCGCAGATACCGGAAGTTGAATTAGGGGGCAAATACGGATATATGAGGGCAAATACGGATATTTGAGGGCAAATACGGATATTTGCCCCGTATTTGTCCTGAGTGCAAATAACCAACATTGACTTTTAGCTATTATTCGACATGTAAAAACGAACATATTGCAACAAAATATGTGATAATTTGCCGTTATAATGTAGGCTTGAATATCAACGAAATTTATTCATGACTTATAACCGGGTTTGTAACAAGAGCAACACGATGTGTGCCTAGTGGAGCAGGAACTACTGACCCTTCCGGAGTACTTGAGTTCATCCCCCGATATTAAGCGTAATAATTTTTTGACACGTCACATTCAGTTACGTCACATGTTCCGATATCTCGTGCGTCATCACTGAACGCTGTTTCGGTGAAATTATGTCTATTTGCATAACCAGGCATCCCATAAGGTATTTTAAAATGTCCAAACATATTTACACGTATGCTTTAGGTATAACATTTATTTTCTTTTAATTTTTATTTTGTTGTTCTGGTACCAGAGTTATCTTCTCTTGCCTTCTGAATGACATACAATGGACACTCGTTACAACTTCGGCTGATTCCGTACCTTTATGAAGGTTATGGAATCATGCAAGATTTGTCGATTGGTTAAGATTGCAGAAAAATAGTAGAGAAAAGATAAACTTTTTTTGGAATGTACGCAGTAGTCTAAAAAAAGAGCAATATATGAAATGAAATGTTAGATAAATAACTGGAATTTTCTTTGCAAGTGATGGTATTTTTTTTTTATATTTTATAAATATGTTACTTACGTCAGTTCTCCAATCATATGTATCCTTAGTATTTTCTGCAATTAAATTTCATGTGATATTCAACAATTTTTTTTTTTAATTTTTCTTATTTTACTTTTCTGATTATAATTTTTTCTTAAATACAATTTCTTTATTATTTTATCGGCTCGCGAAATTTGTCCAGTCTCTCAACCAGTATTTTTTGGCAAATTTGGTATATTTCTATAATAATCCTTTATCAAACGCATTCTTGTGCAAAGTCATACATTCTTATGATAACAACAGCTTACACGTGCCACACCCCTATGAGAGTAGAGAGGCGGCACAAGTAAGCTGCTGTTAGTACCATAAGATTGTTAGACGTGCATGCATTCTCTGATGTTAACGTCTTTAGAAAAAAACAACGAATGAATCATTCAACAAATGATGACGGTGTAATTTGTGTATCCATTAGAAAAATTAGCATCTTCGCAAGTCAATGGTCCTGTATCCACAAAGTGATGGGTACACTAGTGGAGCAGGAACTGCTTACCCTTCCGGAGCACCTGAGTTCACCCCCGGTTTTTAGTGGGGTTCGTGTTACTCGATCTTTAGTTTTATGTGTATGTTTTGTAGATCGTTGTTTGTCCTTTTGTACTTTTTTTTGACCATTGTTTTGTCTGTTCTTCTTCAATATACGGATTCTGATTACTCCTTTGGTATCTTCAAACTCTTCTTATGAATGCATAACCTTGCCTCTGGGAGATGTTTAAATGAAGGGTTGAATTTGCTCTGTTTACCTTTTATTTCATTTTTTTTTAATTTATCCATATTTAGATATAATAATAATACAAAAATTTAATGTAACGATTGTTTATCGTCTAATAAATTTAATAAAGATTGTGATCGCAACATCTTAACAACTTCAAAAGCTTCTTCGTGTACCAGTTTTTACAGAAACCGGTAATTGTCCAGCAAGAGTCATCGGCATACAGGTACAATGTGTTTAAAAGGTGGAGGAAGAAATTTCATAAGGAATATAGAGAAGAAAAAAACCAAAAAATCAGACTTAAAATGAGAATTCTAAATTTTTGGCATTGGTTCCCTTTACCTGAGCTACGACAAATCTATTGGGACACATTAGAAAGGATTTTTTCTCTCTGATGAACCCAATGGCTAACCAGATTACAATAAAAAAAAATAATGGGAATTGGTCTCTGGTCAGTTAGCTCCCCTTGACGCCTCAGTTCCATCTCGGAAATAATAAAAGTAATGTTAAATATGTTACAATAATGTATGTGGGAAATTTAATAAGAAATATAAAGGAAAAACATGTTATTATCGAAAGCGGACTTGTGATAGAAAATAACAATTTGAAGTGTTGGTTCCATTTCGACCACGTTATACAACATGCAGTCATCTGTCAAAAGTATTCGGAAATGTAAAAAAAAATCCCTATATAATCAACCAAAATCATATATTTTCAAAAAATTATTGTGAAGTCATTTCTAGATAAATTTTAACTTATTTTACACCAAAACATTCGGAATTGTCTATATTTCGTTTGTTTATTTGCTCATTATGTATATATGAGTGGTTTTTATTTGTACATAATTTTTCCATGATTTTTAATTTTTAGGATTTATTTTTAGTTGAAATGTATAGGAAAATCAAAGTGTTGTGTTTAAATTATGTACAAATAAATATCACTCATAACAACATAATGAGTAAATAAACAATCAAAATATTGACAATTCCGAATGTTTTGGTGTAACATTTTTAAAAATCTATCCAGAAATGACTTCATTATAATTTTTTGAAAACATATGGTTTTGGTTGATTATATAGGGATTTTTTACATTTCCGAATACTTTTGACAGATGACTGGGTGTTGTGTGTAGCTTGAAAACGGTAAGAGTTATACAAAAATACTTGCATTCTTCCCACAATATTTTTTCAAAGAAATTCAATAGGGAAAAATCCATTCAAATTCGGCGTAAAATAGAAAAAGCTAACAGTATATCACGAATCGACCTATTTGCGATAAAAACAACAATAAATCAATATCTTGGACTTTAAAATAGAAAAACAATAACTAATATATGAAGGAGAAAATCTTAAACACTTTGAAAATCACGAAGAAGAAAAAGTAATAATTCGTGCCCATTAAAGTTAAAATAACTTCTGTGCTAGTCCGCAACATCGCAATTAATTATTTTCTTAATGAAGGAAGTTATTATTCCAATTACACAGTAAATTTACTAATTATCAGCCGTATTTACAAAAACGTGTTCAATACTTAAAGTCAATTAAACACCTCGTGAATAAACAATAACATGATTATGATTGTAAACAATAATAATCTCATGATTAGCTCGTTATTACCTGTATGGAGGTGACGTAACAAGGTGTTTAGTGAACTCAATTTCAGAGTTAATTGGAGCAGATCTACTTAAAAAGTATTCAATGGCTCAAAGCAGTGAGGAAAAATATTTTTACCTTTGTAAATTTTACTATATATAAACAAGGATTATTTTTTAGTTTTCAAATCATATTTCAGATTTTATTTTATATTGTGATATCAGTGATTGAAACGGAAGTAAAAAAGAATAGATACTGAAAGGATTGACATTCTAGCTAGATCATGTATGGAATAAATGCGTGAGTATTTATCTGTAATTAATAAATTGCCATCTTCTGTTGTGTATTCTTGGGTTAGGGTTATGGCGTTTAACGTCACTTTCAACAATATTTCATGTTGTATATTCTTGGATATAAGGGGAAACTGGTAATCATTTATTCACAAAACTTTTCGTTTTAAGGTTCATTATAACTGTCAAGAGTGTGTTTGACTTGCAATTTGATACAAGAAAAAAAACCCCACAAATTTATCTTAAATAAATGAAAAATGTATAAATGCAACAACACATAGTCAACATATTTTACATGTGAATACTTTGTATAACATTAAAAGAAAGAAATGTACAACTGTTTGTACAGAATTGACATTTGTTAAAGGGGCATTATCTGCCAAAATCGTAAATTTTTGTTACCAAAAAAACTATCAGATGCCTTAATAAAACGTGTTTCTGTAACTTATAAATGCTATGAACGTACGCGCATCGGGGAAAAATGGTGCAACTGCTCGTGTTTTGAGATCGATCAAGAAATGGACGCCATCTTATTAATTATCGGCATTGTTTTACGGAGTTTGTCGAATCGTCATTAAATCAGTACAGCAATGCACTTATTTCTTATTTTCTGTGAATCTGCTTTTAGTCGGGGATAATTACGGACAAAGAACCATGCAAGTTTGCAGTTAATAAGCGACAAAATACAAATCATTCGTTTTTACCTGTCACTAGTAAGGTCAGTTGCATACGGAGAAAGCGAGGTCAAATTATTTGCTTGCAAGGAAACAATAAATCGATGGTAATTTTCGTTCTCAAAAGGCGAAAAGTGGTACGATAAGCTGTTTAATGTGAAATATTTACCTTTATTTCATCATTTTAAAGCTATTTACCAATTTCCAAAACATAATTTGTTTGGTCAAAATCGTAGCTAATGCCCTTTTAAAGCTACTTTTGACAGAATGGTCACGATTTATCATGGAATTTGTAATTTTTGATTGATTTGCTAGGTAGTAGGATCATTGTAATAATCAAAGAGTACATGATCAAATGTAGGAACTACCACTGTTTGTTTCTTCACAAGTTGTATTTTAATGCCTCAAAATTGTATCAGGAGTGGTAAAAGTTGTCAAATGTACCCCACATTTACAATGTTTTCAAGTTCAGAGGTTTCCTTTCTACATTTTAAAATTAAATAATGCTATATACACATATTATTATTATAATTATCATTAGTATGAGTATTTAGTATATTTTATGGGCAGATTTGTTCATTGTAACATACAATATTTATATTTTTATTTTTTAATGAATCACTGTGATGACTTTGCCCCTTGTGGGCCCTCTATTGGACAATAACAATTCTTATTTTTATACATATATATGTGGTGAGGTCTTAGTCTACATCACAAACATCATGTTGTTCTATTTATATTTTGTATTTTTATAATTTTTTACTTAAAGCGACATTAGCTACGATTTTGACCAAACAAATTATATGTTTTGGAAATTGATAAATAGCTTTAAAATGATGAAATAAAGGTAAATATTTCACATTAAACAGCTTATCGTACCACTTTTCGCCTTTTGAGAACGAAAATTACCATCGATTTATTATTTCCTTGCAAGCAAATAATTTGACCTCGCTTTCTCCGTATGCAACTGACCTTATTAGTGACAGGTAAAAACGAATGATTTGTATTTTGTCGCTTATTAACTGCAAACTTGCATGGTCCTTTGTCCGTAATGATCCCCGACTAAAAGCAGATTCACAGAAAATAAGAAATAAGTGCATTGTTGTACTGATTTAATGACGATTCGGCAAACTCTGTAAAACAATGCCGATAATTAATAAGATGGCGTCCATTTTTTGATCGATCTCAAAACACGAGCAGTTGCACCTTTTTTCCCCGATGCGCGTACATTCATAGCATTTATAAGTTACAGAAACACGTTTTATTAAGGCATCAATCATATGTGATAGTTTTTTTTGGTAACAAAAATTTACGATTTTGGCAGATAATGCCACTTTAAAGCAAAATATTTGAATTCTATAAAACACAATGATGTTGTATCATGAAACACCGGAAAATTTACAAGCCATTATTAGTGACTATAAAGTTATTGTCTTGTCTTGTCTTGGCCTGATGCCTATGTAAAAACATAATCTTATATCAAACAACTCATATTGTTTTTGATTAATTTTTGCTTTCAAGTAAAACAGTCAAGGAAACTGAGAAATTTAGAAAAAAACAAAAAACAAATCAAATTTTTCATATCGACTGCACATTTTGATAATATACAATTATAGTCTTTTGTTGAGGTCAATACGAGTTTTTATGGACCTTAAAAACGATATTCACCGAAGCCTTTAGGCTGAGGTGAATATTGATTTCTAAGATCCATAAAAACTCGTATTGACTGATACAAAAAACTAATTGTTTTATTACATTAAACGAAAACGAAAGTGAAACCAAGTCAATACGAGTTTTAATCAAAACAATATCAAATTTTACGGAATGTCAGTTGAGCGCATGATAGCCAATAAATTTGTTTAAATAAAATCATTATGTAATAAGTGTTTTAATGAACTCCAATTACTAAGAATCACAAATGTGTCCGAGTGGAGCGACTGTCTAACCGCGGACTGTAGCTTCAGTGTGCTGGCACTACAAAAATCAAACTAAGCGTGTTGGTCTCGTACACAGCGGACATAATCATAATCTCATCAAATGTCATTTGTCTTCGCCATGATATAACTGAAAATTTGCTCATTTTGGCGTTAAAAAACAGTCACTAACTGGTTCATTGACTTGTCAAGTGTAAAGTATATATTTAATATGTTAAATTGGCAAATGCTCTGTACCATTGTTTCAACTATGGTCTTCATGAAAGATAAAGAGTCTTGAATAATCTAGTGCACTGACATGGAAACAACGAAATCGAAAACAGTCAAAACTGAACCAGATCTGTATGTTATTTGTCAAAAGCTATATTAATTTTTAATAGAATATAGATTCTCTTTCTGTTGCCAGTGGATTACGATATTTTTCCACTCGAGATAATTAAATTAGAATTTCTAAAGCTCGAGCTTTATAAAGAGCCTTTGAAATTTGAAAAGTTATCTATCGAAAGAGGAGAAATTTATCGTAATTCACTAATCTGTTTCTCCAATGACCAAAATGACAAAATAATTTTTAAATTGTTAATTTCCATTGAAAAGAAATTGGCAGGAAATATCGTGCAGAAATTTAACAAACATGACAAATAAATATATTACAAAATTTCACAAGCTGATGAAACACGCTGAGAATAGGAGATTTAGAGTGAGTGAATGGCTATTTTTAAACGCTTTTTCCCCAGCTATATCATGGCGAGAATGAATTAAATTTCAATGATATGACGATGATGTCCCCTTTGTAGTAGACCAAAAACGCTTAGTTAGAATTTTAGTGTTAACCCGCTGGAACAACAGATCGCGTGTTAGACAAGTCGCTCCACTCGGACACAGTATCCTGATTATGAGGAAAACAGTCATTGTTGTTACTCAATAATGCTGCGTGCTTTGTGGAGAAGCAGCAAATACCTAGCTATGTTATTATAACTCTTTGGTTTGACCCGATCGGGGCGCCAACATATTACATCACCGATACGGTTAATATAAATACCAGTAAACAGGTGAAACATGTCTAAACCGAACCTTGAATAAATTGGAATCCTTTATAAGCCGAACAATTGTCTATAACGAGGTTTGGGTTAGACAAGTTTCATTGTATTAAAAAAGTTTTATTTGGTAAGAACTACAATTGTTTTATGTGCTGTTATAATATATAGGCTAACAAACACCATGGATACTACCAACACGTGTACACCAACCAAGGACGAAATTGATGACGTATTAAGCATTATCACACCAGAGATGAAGAAAACACTATTTCCTGTTGACGATGACGATTCTGGTATTGGAATGGAATTTAAAAAGGTAATTATTTTTTTCAAAATTATTTGAATCTCTTTTAAATGTTTAAAAAATGAGTTATTTCTTACTCCGATATTTTTCTCCTAAAAATCTTTTCTTTAAATAAATATTTTTTTACTTGACTTTTTTCAGTTTTCAAACCTTATAACTTTAGGCCAAACAAAACACTTTCAGTGGTATATATGTTACAGTAAATTTTGTAAAACCAGTAATTTTGTAAAATTACTAAACAGGTCAGTAATTTTATAAAATTACTAAAATAAACCAGTAATTTTACAAAATTACTGAAAATTTCAACATTTATTTTATTATTAATTATAGTTTAAGTTAAAGGAATTCATGTCAGGTGATAAATAAATACATGTACATGACGTGTTTAGGGCATGTACATGAATAAAGGTCTCAATAGTGAACACATTTGATTAAAACTACATGTATGTGAAAGTTTTTTTTTCATAACAAATGGTCAGTTAGTTTGTAAAATGGCTCAAGCACAGATGTGTTTGAGTGCTGAACAAATTTATACCCAAAAACTTGAGGAATTGATACGAGAGAAAACAGAATGTAACATATGGAACAGGGAAAAGTACGAGGAAATGATTCACCTCATATCAACAGAATCAAAGAATGAAGACAAAACCAATTTCTACTACTACATAATTAAAAAGTAAGTTAAATACTCAAGAGTTTTCAATCCCGAATGATATATCTGTTATATCTTGATATAGTAAGGGATACTAGTTACATAAATTATCGCCCTTTAAAGAAAATGATTTTTTTTGGTGAAAATTTGGGAAAATTGCTTTATTCTTTTTATTAGAAAATATCAATTGTTCTTTTTCAAAGATCAGAGTATGGATTTCCCCCCTACTTATCAAGTGTTTGCAAAATATCCCCCTCTTGTTTGCGGATGTTCCCAGAGTTTTCTTGTATTTTATGAATCTGATAGTCAGATATCAAAGAAATAACTTGTTATTAATATTAATCTATGCTTAGGTTGAATTGAAAACACTTCTTCTTCACTTGCATGTACGAGGGTTGTTCGTAAAGTTGGCAGATAGGTCTTAAATTATCAAATTGCATATCGCATGCTGTCGAAATTTAATATCGTTTGTTTGCCCTTACCATAGCTACTCCGTAAAATAAGCAGTATCTTTTTTTTATTTTCTTCAACAAATGCAAAAGTGGTAAACAGATTTTTTTTATGTAGGTATGAAGTGTTGCAATGTGGTGATGTAACACAGATCATAAAACGCAGAAAATCCCATGATGATGAAATCAAATACTTGGTTTGTCTTGAGGACATGTATTGCGTTGCCAAAAAGATCCATTTTGCTGTTGGTCACAGTGGAAGAAATAAAATGATAAAAGAGGCAAAATTATTCAAAGAACAATGTGAAGAGTGCCAGTTAAAAAAGCGAAGAACCGCTAGTAAGGGTATAGTTGTCAAACCCATCATAATTGACTGAATTTATTATTATTTCTATATGACGTTTATTCCCACGCATGCGCAACAGCTAGTGATCATTCTAGTGGATGGATAGCTGTATACCGAAAGAAGAAGAAGTAAAGAATTCAATTCTCGTGGACAAATTGATCTTATTGATATGCAGTCCTTTAAATTTAATGATTATCGATTTCTCATGGTTTATCAAGATCATTTAACTAAATTTGTCATTTTACGAGCGCTCACATCCAAGAGAGCCAGCGAAGTAGCCATGCAAATTTTAGATATATTTCTACTTTTTGGAGCGCCTGACATTTTACAGAGCGACAACGGTGCAGAATTCACCGCTAACATTATTGGAGAGCTTAAAAAATTATGGCATGAATGTAAAATTGTCCATGGAAAGCCTAGGCATCCATCCACAAAGTCAAGGCAGTGTCGAGCGCGCTAATGTAGATGTAAAAGACATGAATATCACATGGATGCGTGAAAACCATACTAACGATTGGCCTGGTATTAATAGGACACCGTATAAAGCTATGTTTGGGGTAGACGCTAAAGTCGGACTTGTATCTTCTTCCCTGCCCGATGAACTCATTTCCAAAGTTGACACCGAAGAACATCTTTTTGATCTGGCCAGCATGGAGGTGAATACGAACACCGATATTGATTCTGCCCATTCAACTGATGATGAGGCAATGGACACTTCTGAAGTCCAACCGTCTGTCGGAACTTCAAACGTTTGTGTAGTTTGTCAGGATATTATGTTTGGTGAATTTAAATGTCTTTCTTGCAACAAAAATGTGCTGTATGTAAAATGTGGTAAAAATAGAAGAATTCGAATTAAGTCAGGAATCTAATATAATTTGTTTATTATGTTATTCTGAAAGCAAAAACCTCTATGGAAAAGCAGGCCACCCGTATGTTAGATCGCTCAAATAAAGTCCTTGATGAAGTAGAGATTGGTTGCATTGTAGTTGTACCGATTCATAATGTTGATCGTGGTAAGGGGGACCCTAAAAACATTATGGCTGTAGTGCAAAGCAAGATTGAAAAAGGTTATAGGTTGGTAACGAAACAGGGCATACTATTAGGATCATATACGAGAAATCAGTTCGAGCCTACTGATAGTTTATTTCTTAAGCCCTCTGACATTTTAGCGGACAATTTAATTTCGTTCTGACAAGCGGTCAGATTAAATTCAATTTATGATGGTCAGAGGTTTCAGAAGTGTGGCTGTTCCGGCAAAAATCGTTGTGAGCAAAATCGATGAGCATGACGTAAAGCGGGCACGTTATGCAACAGTAGATGTCACCCAAACCTGTCTTGTAAAAATAAATGATCATACTATTACTATTTCATATTTTGAGTGATGTAAGATTGTGTGTGAAACTTTAATAAATAATGTTAAACTGACATCGTATTGATCCAATGTCAAGATAAGCAGGAAACAAACAAGTCATTGAATGAAATAATACATGAACAAGCTCAAAACCATAAGCTTATGTTGCATTTTTAGTATTGCTTCATATAGTATTAGTGAATTAATGTTAACATTAGTCTTTATTCTTGTTGTTCGAATATTAAAGCAAGTAAATACATTTCAGTAAACTTGTTAAATTCCTGATTAAAATTTCAGTAATTTTGTAAAAATTCCTGAAATTTTTAGTGATTTTACAAAATTACTTAAGTGGCCAGTAATTTTACATTATTATTGAAAATTTCAGTAATTTTTCAAAATTACTAATTTTACAAATTTACTGTAACATATAAGCGTTTTATTTAGAATCGGCACATGCATATAGAATCAATCAATACAGTCTGTTTCGTGCGTAGCTGTGGTTAGGCATTTAAGGCGGATGCATATAATATGAATTTTTGTGATAAAAAATATAGATAAATGAAAACACTGCACATTTAATGAGCATGGTACTTGTTTTTTTGTTTTTGTTTTTGTTTTTTTTTATTATATGTGATGACAGGGACCCGACCATTAAAACCTTGGGGAGGGGTTGCTATGTTTTTTCCAGAACCAGAAAATGTTTTTGAAACGGAAAAAAAACCAGATTTTTTCTTCTTCAAATTTTACCTATAATTTCTCAGATTATTCATTTTTTTCATCGTTCAGGTATTTATTTTTTATAGATACAAATTGGCGAGAGAAATTCTTTTTTCAGAAAAAAAATCATAGCGCAACCGCACCCCCTAATAGTCAAATGGTCTTTCTCTACCACGAAGAAGGCGTGTATACACACACACCATTTATATTGCTTGGGTAAGGGTGGTGTGGTAATAACAAAATGTTTCTATGCAATACAAATACAGAGTTATTACCTGATCAAGTTTATAAACAATGCAAATTTTTCAAAGTTCATGTACACCGATTATTTACCAAAACGGTTTTTTTTTCAGTTACCCGACGATCTGCCGCTACCGAGGTTCTCAGCGCTGTGTTCAGATAACCCTACAGATTCACTCACTCCAGATATATGTTTTCAGGTATGTTTTATGGTTGTGTTGTTTAACGCCACTTTCAACAATATTTCAGCTATTTCGTGGAGAATAATCATTTTTGTTTTATTTTAAGAAAGCTTAGAATAAATTATCAACTCAATTTTCCTTTTGAAAATTTCTAGAAACACAGTATTCCAGGTGCATGGCTGATACCCGCTTGTTATGACTTGATTCGAAAAAAAATCTTGTGTTGCCAATAATAAAAATACTGAACTCTGAAGTTGCAATCGTGATGTGTCTCAATATATCTGTAATACAAACAGTGGAAACCCATTTTTGAAGTGGTCGTCGTGAAGGGTAAAAAAATACTGGTAATATTAATCATCATACAGTCAAAATTCTTAAATGTTGTCGAGGTTGATTTTGTTATATTACAGTTTTGTAATTAAAATACAAAATTGTAGTGCAAAAATGTATAACAAATTTATGGAAATCGACCCACTGTTATCTTAGGTTAGGATATAGTGTTTAACGCCACTTTCAACAATATTTCAGTTATATCGTGGCGGTCAGTTTTATTGGTGGAGGAATCCGCAGAACCAAGAGAAAATCATCGACCTGCCACAAGTCACTGACAAACTGGACCCAAGGAGATTGATAATATTTTGTTGGCATTAATTTATTCTTGAAAGAATTCCAAACATATACATGTAGTTCTTCTTTTATATTAGATGAATTCGTCATTGCATATGCTTAGAAAACATGCATTTGAACAAAACTGGATACAAATTGTAATTCTGTCTTCTAATATAGATATTATATTTTCAGATTCAGAGACCAAGACGTAAGCATAACATCAGAAGCTCTCTGTTTACGTCTAAACGAACCCTTGACGAAGATACCCTACCGTCCCCCAAGTTACAGCGGTGTGATAGCTTAAGCTTTAAAAGATCATTCTCTTTCGGGGTATGTATTGTTGATTGATTGATTGATTGATTGGTGTTTAACACAAATGTTAGAAGGCGAGGTGTACTCGATACAACATTATGTGATAAAGTTTGCCAGTGACTTGCGGCAAGTCAGTAGTTTTCTCCAGGTACTCCAGTTTCCTCCACCAATAAAACTGACCACCACCATATAACTGAAATATTGTTGAAAGTGGCGTTAAACACCATAATCTTAACCCAAACTTCAGCAGTATGTATAAAAACACAACTTTGATCATCTTCATTTCATAGTATACTGTGAAGTCATTTAAATTCGTGGATTTCAAATTTCGTGGTTTAAGTGTCCATTGCCGTGTTTCCCCCAATAAATCCAATGAATCAAGAGGATTAAAATGGCCGCGAAAATATATCACGTCTTTGATGAATATCACAGGAGAGGTGAATAGTTCATTACACAATCTACCAGTAAACAGAATATTTATAAACATGTCTTTTTTTGGAAGACTTGGTAATATGTATTTTTTTTTCGGTTAATAATAATAACTTTATTCTCTAAACCAAAGTTACCAAGGTTACAGAATGAGAGTGTTCAAATCAATACAAAGTAAATACATATTTGTACATCAATTATCAAGATTATGGGTGTATATTGAATATAAATTATGAACAGAATGTTTAAACATTAAATACAAATGATACTAATACTAACAGAGGTGTGATGGGTTTTTTCAAGGAGAACTAATTTTCTTATTTATTATATCAATAAGTTTACATAATTTGCGAATAGTTTCAGGTTTCTTTTCGTTAAATAATGATGACAGTTTTAATGCGTTTGGTCTGTTGAAAAAATATTTTGGAATTAGATTTTTTCTTTCAGTTGCAAAATTTTGACACTGTAATACATAATGAAATTCGTCACCAATCTCGCGAGATTGACATAGCTGACACAGTCTATTGTGTCTTTATACATTTGTCCAGCGCCCTACTTCAATCGGTAATCTATGATTAGATGTTCTAAATCTGCAAAAAGTAAATCTATTTTTGTCATTTAAGACGTCTAAATATTTTTCAAATCTAAAATCCGACTTGAATAATGTATATGTATTCCTTGACAACTGTATAACACAATGAATATTTTTTTCAACTTTTTTGCAAGATTTAAACAATATTCATGCAAATAATATCAAAATTCAAAAGTTAATAAATTTCTTTCTAAAATATTAAAGGACCAGCCAACTAAGACGACACACAGCTCAATTCAGGAAGTGGAATCTGTGGAGAGTCGATTGTCACAGACGACACTCAGTTCTATGCTGGATGTAGAAACAGCTGTAAGTCGACTATCCCAAAGTGAGGATCTAATAGCTGACGGGTCTGGCAAGTTTTGTCTTCCTACAGTCAAGGGACAGCACCCAGATTTAAAGAGCATTTCAGCAGATACGGTATGTAATCAATGCTTAATTAGTATTTTCTGTGTTGCCAATGGAGACACATGCGTTGTACTTATACATCGCGTTCCACAAATCATTTTATTTCAGCTTCCACTTGATTTTTTAATTTCCTATAAGGTTTTATTCAATAAATATATCCGAAATCCTCGCGCGTTTACTTAGCTTATGTTAAACCCTTTTATTTCTAAGATTACAGAGAGGAAGAGTCTGTTGTATAAGATGTAAAAATAATATTGATGATGAGTGTCATTTGTTTCTTCATTGCCAAATAAATCAGACACAATTACAGTATTGAATCATTTTTATAAAGAAGAACAAAATTTTAAAAACTTTGCATATATTAATAAACTAAAAAAGGCTTTTAAAATCATCAACATCATCTGATATAAAAACGGTTACCTAGTTACCACAGTCATTAGAACTGGGGAGAGGGGATACACATGCAAATTAACTGTTTTGTTATATATCTATTATATAAATCGTATGCTTATATCCTAATCTTTTGCATTAAAAAAAATTAAAATGTCCTTCAATATGATTTACTGGGAGAAATTGTGTTGAATATTTTCACACCTATAACAATGCATTAACCGATGTAACGCCGCCCCATTTTTGTACCTGTCCCAAAACAGTCACCTGGATTTCCAACGTCATATGTCGTGGTCATATTTAAATTTAATGAGTTAATGTGAGAGGTGATTGTTCGTTTTGTTGATATTGCTGGAATTGTTGACCATGATTTAAATTTTCTTTCTATAACAAACTATTTTTTTCAGATGTCAGACTTACTTAGAGGCTATTTTGATGACGTAATTGACAGCTACAAAGTCATAGATTGCCGATATCCATATGAATTCGATGGCGGACATATTCAAGTAATGAATATTACTATCATATATAGTCCAGAAAAATGTTTTCATATATTTAAGCAGCAATGATATGGAAGTAAGCAAGGCAAAACAAAACAAACAAACAAACAAACAAAATTCTGGCAAAATTGAATCTTTTCTTTTAATTATTGTTACACTCATATTACAATCTTCATTGATATTTTGATATCATAAAGTGAGTGATTGTTGTTTAAAGTCGAGAGAACGATTGTGTAGTTGTACCATTGCGAGAACAAGTTACTCTTTGATTATCATAGTGTCTTGTTATATACTAGACAAACAGGTGTAATGATTCGTGTGCTCGCCTCGAGTACGGTAGATCGTATGTTCGAGCACCGGTCGGGTCAAACCAAAAACTATAGAATCGGCATTTGCAGCCTCTCCATTAAACACGTGGCATCAAGGAGTAAGAGCTAAGACTAGTTGGTTAGAAATCAGGATAATGTTGCATTACTTGTCAAATACATTATTTTGATTACGAGCCAACCAGATTAACTCCTGTATCCTGTGTGCTTTTCGGGAAAGCCTCTAATATATGGTTTAAAAAGACCGGTGCATACGATCTTCCGCCTATGAGGTGAGACCGCCAAGACGATCGGTATTAATACTGTATATTATTTCGAATTAAATGGATGAACCGGAAAACAAGATTGATGCAAGAACTTGAAAATTCAAAATATTTTAAGAAGTGGTTGATGGAAAAGTAAAAATAAATAAGGTATTGGGGTAATAAGTTATACATTAAAAGTTAATCAAATTCCAAATGCTTTACGAAATAAATAATTAATATTTTGTTCAAATCGAGTTTATGTCCTTTGTACAGGGAGCAGAAAATAGATATACACATGAAAGCATTTTAGAACTTTTAACGTCACAAGCCACGCCTACAACCGGAAGCAAAAGACATCTTCTCGTATTCCATTGTGAGTTTTCGTCTGAACGAGCACCCAAATTGTAAGTTAATCTTATCAAGCGTTATGGGGTTATGGTTATGGAGTTTAAAGCCACTTCCAACGATATATTCTAGTTATATCGCGGCGGTCAGTTTTATTGGTGGAGGAAACCGGAGTATCCTGAAAAAATCACCAACCTATTGCAAGTAACTTACAAACTTTATCACACAATGTTGTATCGAGTATATCTCTCCTGCGCTGGATTCAAACTCACAACGTTAGTGGTGATAGGCACTGATTGTACATGTAGTTGTAAATCCAACTACCATACGATCATGACCATGACGACTCCATTAGGAATGAGTAAGTGTTTGTTGTTTAACACCAACACTGCAATGTTTCAGCTATATCATGGTGAGAAGTTAATTTTAAATGAGATGATGGTGGGATCCGCTTTGTACTAGACCAACATGCTTAGTTGCATTTTTATGACTGCATTAGGATCATGTTTCACTGAATAAACCAGTTCTTATTATTTTAAAAATGTTGTGTAATTTGTTACAGATGTCGATTTCTCAGACAAAAAGATCGTGAACTGAATAAAGAGCATTATCCTGCCTTAAATTACCCAGAAGTCTACATTCTAAATGGCGGCTACAAATCATTTTACGAAAAACAGAAAGTAAGACATCTTTTTTTATTATACTACATTTTCTTTAGAATTAATGTGTATTATTATTTTATGGTAATTCGCACAGTTTTGACAAACATGTACCGTGACATGTAACGTCACGATATGAAAAAAAACCCCACCAAACACTGTCAATGACTTTTTTTTCAAACACAGTAAAATATTATTTGGAATTAAAAAAAAAACCACTCCAAAGACTTGTTGGAGAATTAATAAATAAAATAAGTACACCATGTTAAGTTTGGTTTAAAGGTTAAACACATTGTATTGACCAATAAGACAATAGCTTATAAGATAAGACAATCTCAAGTGAAGTCAAATACTATATAATAATTGTTAAAGGCCACTTTCAATGATATTTCACTACATGACAGTGGTCAGTTTTATGGGTGAAAAAAAAAAAACCAATGGTGCAAAAGGAACAAAGAGATGACTTGACCATAGGACTGCAGTCCATGGACACTCCCTACCTTCTGTGACCCTAGGACTGCAGTCCACGGACACTCCCTACCTTCTGTGACCCTAGGACTGCAGTCCATGGACACTCCCTACCTTCTGTGACCCTAGGACTGCAGTCCATGGACACTCCCTACCTTCTGTGACCCTAGGACTGCAGTCCATGGACACTCCCTACCTTCTGTGACCCTAGGACTGCAGTCCATGGACACTCCCTACCTTCTGTGACCCTAGGACTGCAGTCCATGGGCACTCCCTACCTTCTGTGGATTAATGTATGATAACCCCTGATTATAGAAATAATGAAAACTATGCCCAACTGATTTTTATTCAATTAACCGGATATTTTATTGGTTTATTATTTCTTTCTTTCATTGATTATTTCGTTACAGGAAATGTGTGAACCGGTTGCCTACATGCCTATGCTTCACTCAGATCACTCCGCGGATTTGCGTCACTTCCGCATAAAATCTAAATCATGGACAGCTGGGGAGAAACGTAAATATGCGATGAAGACATTGCGTTTTTAAATGTTTTTTTTAATGTGCCATATTTTTGTTACAAATATCTGTTTTGTTAAGTTTGGATTTGTAAATATGAACTGATAATTACATAAAATTGTAAAACAAATATTTATGCTAACTTACAGTAGCCTATGTTTTATCTACCAGTGGACGAGCTATTTAATTGTAAATAAAATAATTTTTATATGCATCATGTTATTATTTATCATATCATTTCCGGGTATTCTTTTGAAGGAGGGAACATTTAATTTGAAAATCCCCCCATTTTATGAAAAGGAAGGCCACATTGAGCACATAATAAATTCTCCCTTGTGCACATTTTTGAAATTCTCACTTTGTATACGTTTTTGGGAACCTAATGTGCACAAAACCTCAACAAATTGTCCATGTTTTTCATTAAAAAAAAATGCGCATTTAACCCTTTTTTATGTACAAAATCCTAGGTGTAACTTGGAGAATGACTGGAACGACTGTGAACAAAGATTGTTACCAAAGAAAGTAGATTTCACAAATACTGCTATATTTTGGGTTAAAATTCAATCAGACATTCATTCATGTTTTACCAATTGAATCCCCCCCTCCCCTCGCACACAAAATGGCTTAAGTATAGATGGCCACATTCAACAATATTTCAGTTATAACATGACAGCTAGTTTTATTGACAGAGAAATCAAACAACAACAACCACGCAAGTCAGTAAGGTGAACTCGATACAACATTGTGTGCTAATGTTTGTCATTGCCAAGAAGTGCAGTGGGTCAGTGACTTTTTCCAGCAATAAAACTAGCTTCGATTGAACAGAGTTCTATTTACTTTGATTTTTTTCTATGCAATGCAAAATCAGATTCTAAAGTCGTATAGTAATATGGGAGATAGTGGGAAATTTGTAGCTATTTCTTATTGGCTAGTAAATCTTTTTATATATACAATAATGTTGCCAGCGGCCGGTATTTTCGAGGCTGATTATACTTCCCGAACAGTTCAAACAAGTGAAATATGTTCATGTATTACTGGATGACGTCAACATTCTCTAGTATTAAAACTGAATGTCATTGGGTCTATACTACAACGTAACATTTAGAGGTCAACGGGAAAATATTACCGAGGTAACAATGTAATATGTACTTTTTTATTATCGTTCTATAAAAAAGTCTTTGTAAAAAATTATCAGTATTAAGAGGGTTCCATTTGACAGCCACCGAACTACGTTCGTACCCAACGAAAGCTTACCTCACACTGAGGTTGCAGTTGCGCAGTACCTCTCATCTGGTTCCGGTAGTGACGTGACATAATAGAATAATTCTTTTGATCCTGCATTTGTTCTATTTGAGCAGTCAAATTGTATTGACTATAATTTTTTTCAAATATACGGTACTGACCAAGATATACGTTTTCTGGTACCTTATTTATGTTGGGCGACGGTAAGGAACGGTAACAGTATAAGCGCGTCATTCACAGAGGACACAATAAAAACATTAGATCAACGCTTGTTTTTGCTCTTTTTGAACAATTTGGCAGTTGCTTTGGGCTTTTTGGCATTGCAGGATAAACACAATATACGTACATAATGTCGGGAAATATATAATTTATTTGCACTAGCTGCGAAACATGACAAAAAAGCTCACCAAAAGTTCGCTCTACTACATAAAGCTCGTGCAAATAAATTGAATATATATTTCCGACACTGTATCTCTACATTCTATATATAGAGACAATTCCGACCAAACGGGAAATAAACAACAAAGTGTTGAAGACCGTGGCTTCGAATTACGGTAGGATGTTGGTATATCTAATATTGATATGAAAGTCATGTTTACCTTCAAATCGACACCTGATCCATCGGAAAGACCTTGTGCTTCTTCGAAAAAGTACTTTCCTGTGTATTTCCTTGTAATATCGACTTCTAAATCAAGCGCTACATCGAGCCTGAAAAAGAAAGACGGAGAAAGTGATAAAAACTCACGCAGTATGGGTACAGTTTGGTTATAGGATGTGCCAGAAATCGCCATTTTGATGTTTGATCCAGCAAAGGACTAATCGCTTGTAAATTTAACATGTTTACATTGTACAAGATTTTGCGTAACCAATACTTTAAAATAATCTTGACTCTCTTCACAGTATTCGATAAATATTCCCAAATCCTCCAATAAAAAGAAATATACATGTAAATATGAATCACTTCTCTTGTCGGCTAGAATATGTTGAGAGGACGGATTTATTTTCTCAAAAGAAAATGATGGAAAATTTCGAATGGATTGACATGAATAAATCTATTGGATACTATTTTCTGTTTGGATAGAATTCATTCTCAGTGTTTCAAGATGAATTTGTGTATTGTCAACTGAGGCCATTCATTCGAGGCCATTTTTTCACAGCTTACCCGAAGTCTGCTACATCTTTTAAAAACCATGGCTTAAAAATATGTACAGTACTATTGATGGCGCCAATCTGAAGTAAAATTATGTAATAATAGAAATATTTTAAATACTGCGAATTAGATTTGAAATATATGCAAAAAAACATGAAAACCATTCATGGATCACACTCAACCACGCCACTTTTTGTACCTGTCCTATATTTTCCTCAGCGTCTTTGGTTGTCTCTCCTGTGTGTAATGCTTATATTTTGTTTGTTTGATGGTGCTTAACGCCACTTTCAACAATACTTCAGTTATATCGTGACGGTCAGTTTTATTGGTGGAGGAAACCGGAGGACCCGGAGAAAACCACCGACCTGTCGCAAGTCACTGACAAACTTTATCACATAATGTTGTACACCTTGCTCTGATCGAGAAACGAACTCATAACATCAGTGGTGATTGGCACGGATTGCATAGGTAGTTGTAAATCCAACTACCATACGATCACGGCTTAGAGGATTGATAGGAGTTGTTCTAATTGTTGTGGCTTAATTTAGTTATATTGGTGACCATTACGGCATGACATTGTTTGGAATGCGCATTTCGCATCTTTACAATACACTAGTTATGCAGGTGAATTTAACTTACGCAATGAGGTCTTTAACTAACATAAAAAAAAGTCATTACAGACCTTTACTAAGCTAACAGAAGGCTGGTTGGTTCCAGTCATTTGAGAGATAAAATGTATATTGAATTTGCCGATACATGCGTGCCTTTGGTCTTTTCACCCCAACACATATCCAAACCGAGGCAATCAGTATTTGGTCCTCGATGCTGGTAATACCAAGTTAATAGTCTTCGGTTTGACTGGTGTGATCCCGCACTCAGGATTTTTCGAACTCAAGTTGAATATACCAACCATTACACAAACATCGTCATCATAAAGTAATTTGTTCTCTCCATAGAAATACAAATATTAATCACTCCATTTCTTACGTTTGCTTTTCATATCTATTGGGGAGTTACGCTCATAATCAAAAGACTGGAAAGCCAAACAATTTAAAAGGCGTGCACGTGAAACCTGTCTAAACCGAACAAACCAGAATCCTGTAAAATCCGATCATTAAATGTAGTTTCAATGTAGGAAATATTTGTTAATCGAACACCTGTGTATTCTGAACACATAAGCTAATTTCACGGAAGTTCGTTTTAGACAGGTTTAACGCTATACATGTGTACATGTATAATATAAGCCTTGCTCGGTTTAGTTTTTAATTTTACGTACGACCTGCTCCTCCAAATACCGCCAGACATTGTCTATAAATTTGACGACTCTAGTATTCATAAGCTGACCATGTGCTTTACCCATATCATACGGTGTACCTATAATATATTTACAGTCAATATAACTTAGATCGTTAAATTTGCTCATATCCTTTCATCTCTAATTTAATGTTTGTAAGCTGTCCGTCCGTTCCAAACTTATTGGATGACGCAAACTGCCCGTCCGCTCCGAAGTTTACTGAATGACGTAAGCTGTCCGTCCGTCCCAAATGTCCTTCGATGACGTAAGCTGTTCGTCCGTTCGTTTCAAGCGTTCTTAGGTGGCGAAAGCTGCCCGTGCCTCTGTTGGTATCAATTTATAGATCATATGAGCATATACATGTATTACTAAAATAACTGCAATCACCGGATCGTCATGATAAATTCCGTCACAATTTGGAATAGAACAAAAAAACGTTTTGCACATCTGGTACACGTAAATTCGCAATTTGTTTTTGTGTTATCACATTGTGTAAAAGTTTGCGTACAATAATTAAAGTGTTCACTCAGTGATGTGTTATACCAGCATGCAAAGTACCAACTTCCGCCTTCATCAACTGCACTGCCCATACCAAGCATTCTACAAAGCAAATCGATTTGACCAATCAGGAACGTCGAGGTAGACGTTTATGGATAAATAATTCAAACGCCTCACCGAATCGGACCAGTACGTACATGTGACCTAACCAAGATATGTTCTATTCTCGAAGATGGTCAGGTTTTTTTCATACAATATTATTTGATGTTACATACCCCATACGTGTACAATATGAAACTGGTTAATTCCGGTTTGCCCTAAAGTGTAGAGTTTTCCATTGACAACAGATTTGATCTTAGTAGGTGGCGCTGTGTAGATCGGATTCATGTTCTGCTTAGCGTTTGGGTCAGGCTGAAAAGCACAATCAAATATAGATTTGTTTTTGCTTCGAAGTGACATGCTACCATTATTTTTTTCATGTTATGTTACTACTTAAACTTGTTTGAGATAAAAAAAAATAAAAATAAAGGTACCAGTTTGTTAACCTTTCCAAATACTTCATCTAAAGACTATAAAGACTATCAGCGAACCAGCTTAGATTAAAAAAAAAACCAAAGAATGTGTAATGTGTCAGAAATGCATGCTTTAATGGCGCCGTAATTAGCAAAGATAAAGCGTTCAAATCTGACACATCTAAGCTTTCTAAAATACTGTAAAATCTTATTCGTAAAGGCAACGATTTAGCAGCTGTAATTGGCTCTTTGAGGCAGGTTTTCTTTGCTACAAATATGGACAATCTGCTGGTACAAATAGTAGGTCCAACTACCAATTAATGTGTACATTTATATTCCATTTATACTCGTCTCCCACGAATTCCATTAATTTCTTTAGATGTTTATGACTTATTGATATTAAATCTATTAGAAGTATCAGTTATGATTTTTTTTGTCCTAAGAGTAATGGTCATTAACCAACAGATTCTACCTTCGTAGCTAGTAGTCAGTTAACTATGAGCATTCACTGACCCTGTTTTTATCCATTCATTTTTGATAATGTGTGATCTTAATAAGTGGAGCGAATCTGTGCATGTTTTATTGTTGTTGGAGATCCAACTACCAGCTGGGTGGTTAAGATCCCATTAATCAGTTTAACACCGCCACATTTTTGTACCTGTCTCAAGCCTGGACCAGGATTTACAGGATCTTTTTGTGTTCCATTGCTTGAGCTGAGTGAGAGGTGATTGTTCTTTTTTATGAAGGCGAAATTGTAGACCATTACTGTTTAAACTTTCTTTTCATAATTTGTGGCACAATATCCAGTGCATGTCGTTGCACCCACTGTCAATCCATTTTGAAAGGGAGGTATTCGACATAATATATCTCTCCAATGGTACTTCTGAGTACAGGTAAGCTGAAATTGCCTTCAAGATCTATGATAAAAACTGGTCACCACTTTAAATATTTTCTAAAATATTTGTTTTATCACTTTTTAGATCTGATAGAGTTAGTTGTTTAAGCTTATAAAAGCTATATACAACGACACAAAAGGATTTTTTTTAAAAGGAAATTCACTCTGGTATTTAACGAAATAACAGATTCGAGATGTGCTTGTTGAATTATCTGTGATGGCGCTTTCCACTTTCTCTTGAATTGTTGGTTTATCTAGTTGAACAAAGGACAGTTCTCTATTGTTTTTACACGACCATAATTTTCGGAGAGATATTAGAACTTAAATATTTGGAGACTCTCAAAAAGACCAGATTCAAAATATTTAGTTATCAGAAGCAGTACAGACATTCATTAAGAACAGTAGGTGATTCACTGAAGGAACATACCCCCCTTTTTCATTTTACTTACTGTTGTTAATTTTTCTATAATATAAATGTTTATCTGTCATGCTCTCTGTCAGACCTATGTTTATGTGGACAGGTACTGGAGAGAACTTTGTAAAACTTTGCAAAACTTGTGTTCAATCCTATAGTATATTTATATTTGGCAATACACTGGTGTTGTGAGTTCGAATCTCGATCAGGGCGAGGTGTACAACATTATATGATAAAGTTTGTCAGTGACTTGTGACAGGTCGATGATTTTCTCCGGGGCCTCCGGTTTCCTTCATCATTAAACTGACCGCCACGATATAACTGAAATATTGTTGAAAGTGGCGTTAAACACCATCAAACAAACAAACAATATATTTTGCAATACAATACGTTTCTAAATCAACGACTAACATACCGTCCCACTACAGAAGGCCGACATGGACAACCCGGACATACAAAACAAAGACAATACTAGGACTAACACAGCCGCCATGTTGTTGTAAGAACAGTTATATACCAGATAAATCTTATCAAAAGCTTAAAAGTCTTAGTCGGTTATCTAATTCAGAATTCATGTGGTCAGTGCCATCGTCTAGATACATATGTACTCGTCTTGTGATACATGGTGTACAATGAGAGATAACTCATAGTTCCTAATTGTTCATCAAATCTTAGCTCACCAATTAGGAGTTATTTTTGCAGGTAAGCGGCATGCACGCTTTTTATGTGATCACTTCTTCCTTAATAGTATACAGCAAAACTTCATAACTGAACTGCCAGTATTCGTGTAATTAGAAAATTGTCTAGAGCTGTGAAGCCCCCAAGATGTTTGGAAGATTATGAACTGTTTAATTGACACAACAAATTTACCACTCTAGAGGTATATTTCTTTCGTATGTCTGGGATGTGCCGAACATGTTCTAGCGAATGAAGTGGTACGGAACACTCTGCGCGAACAAACAGAACAGTGTGCGGGGTGTACCACGTTTTGAGGTGGTGCAGAAGGAATCAAGATGGCAGAACCGACTATCTTTTTTTTACATAGATTTTTTTTACACCTTACTCATTTTCCTAAAATTACGCAATACAAAAGAAATGCGTGGATTTTTTAGGGGGGAGGTGAGACTTTGTAAATTGTGGATACAGTCCCCTATAGTTTTATAAATCAATCATTTGGTGCAAATTTGATTCCTGGGAGAACACGGGAGCTTCTTAACGTGAAGTTCCCTTTCCCTCCGTCTTTATTCAATTAATGTTTAAGAAAAAAATATTTGGTTTGCAGCACCTCTGTCCCTGATGGATTTATGGGTTTCAAATTATTTTTAAAAACATACAAAATAATTATGCCAGATAGATGTAAACTTACACAAACAATTTTTTTCCCTCGCTACGCTCGGTAATAATGTTTTGGCTCGTCCCCTCAATTAAAATCTCAGATCTGCCACTTTTAAGATCTGCTTTATCTCATACCTAACCTCTCTATATGTTAAAACACTATATGAAAATTATATAATATAAAGATTACACGTATCCGTCATTTATTGTTCAGTTTGCACATTTTTAGGATTCAGTAATATTATAATTAAAGGTTAAATTACGTGGAAGCAGCAACTATGGCTACAGTATGCAGTAACTACTGATTCTTCCAAATTCATCTCATCGTCGTCATCGTCCATTTCGAGTTCTGCTGACAGAAATAACAGAGTTAAGTTATTGTTTGTCCAAAAAGTTCTAAACCACTTCATTGACCTAGGGCACATGGAATGTTCGGAACATGTTCGGAACAGTCCAAAGGAATACACCCTAGTCCACAGGTATTTGTGGACAGAATACCTTTTGCCCCCCTTTTTTTGCTGAATTCAGAATTTATTTTGACAGTTTGACTGGATATATCCAGTAACCCTGTATGATAGAAAGTACTGTTTGATCGTATTTATTGTATATAAGTCATTCAGTTATGGATAGGAAGATGCAAAATAAGGTTAAAATTATATATTTTCTAACTGTCAACATTTTTATTATGAATTCAGCAAAAATGAGGAGGGGAGGGGGGAGGTAGTACTTCTACTTTAGCGGACCCGAACCGTAACCCTAATTGTTATATCCGCATGATAGTGAAATGAAATGTTATGGGTCATGTACGTTGATTATTACAATAGCTGACTTCCGGGGTCCGTCAAAGTAGATTCTACCCGGCTAAATGTATCTTGTCCACATGTACCTGTGCTCTAGTCTGAACATCAACAACTCGTCCTTTGTACATCTGCTTTATCTGAAACTGAAAGCCCAGCTGACCTGTTAAATAGTCTGGACGAGAAGATTATGGCTTTGTTAATTGAAAGTAAACGTTTACAACAAGAAATGCTAATATAAAAGAATCTGTTCCAAACCCACAGTCACAGAGTCATTCAATCCCTCTCAACTTGGGACTTAAGGCTAAGCTCAGGTATTGACGATTTATCAAAAATAAACAAAAGCGTAAGGATAGGCTAAGTCTGAGCGAGCAGGCACTCAAAAAAGTGCCATTTGTGGTACTTACCAGATTGGGAATTGCGCACAAACGTTTTGGATCTTATGGTGGCAAGAAACTGTTATGCATGTCGTAAATGTGTACTTAAAGGTAAGGATCCAACAGGTTTCTGGAGTTTGACATATATTGTAAAGAACTTAAGGAATACAGGATTCTGACACAAATTAAATTTCAGTATTTTAAAATAAAGTCATCCACTGTTTTATCATGTGTGTTACCCATATAGAGGGTGCGTTTTAAGCTATTTCCCCTATTGATACATGTGTGTCTTGCGATGGTGGTTACGTTTACAGTCCGTCGTTGGAAAAGGGGTAATTAAATAACACCCCTTAGAGACATTTTGGTACAAGTGTGTATTCAGGAAATTTGGGATGTGCGCCTTTTATTACTTCCCTTGCTGAAGTGTATTTTGAAAAATATAAAGTGAGTTCCCCTGCTGTTGTAGGTGTGTTGTGCAATTTAAAGTTGAATTCTGATTAGTTGAGCTTGTGCTGAAGATAAATATCTTTTCAATACGCTTGTTTCGAATCATGTCAATTCCGAACATGTTCCGTCTTTTTCGTGTCTTGACGTCTGAAATGTTAGGAAGACAACTTCCGATGTTTACGCTATTACTGTGACAAACGTCAACATATCATAGTCGTAGATGCGGTAGATTTTAAGTACACATTTGTAACTGTAATATGGAGACGGCTAATTAAATACTGCTGTTCTGTATCCCATTGTCTGTCTGAGTGATAACAGAAATACATCAAGACAGATCGTTTTACTTTCATGATTCTGACCGCAGTAAATAAAGAAAGAAAACAAATTTAATTTTAAAGAAGTAATTGTCTGTGTCTTTAATACAAATACAATAATTTAATTGATATCTGTCTTTTACAGAAAATGCAAGAATTCTTTAAGCTGAGGAACGTTAAAACGGCACTTATCGATTGGAGTTTTCGTTGTGTACATTGACACCGGAAGTCCATTCAAATCAAGTGGTTTGGCAAACGAAAATAAAAAAAAACTTTTGACGGAATTGAAATGATTCGAAACAAGCGTATTCTAATAATGTAAATCTAAATAATCAATATTGATATATGTGAGAAGTGTTCTGGTGTATTACCATGACAATATAATTAAAGAAGTTTTGAAATTTGGGTGGCCATTGATTTATGTAAAAAGTGGTCATGGTTGACCAAAGCCTCCACGTTGAAATCAGAATCCACTTACACAGTATGATGGCTCAGACTAGTATACCGGTATTATAAAAGAGCTGAGTTTAGGTGCTATGTCTGGACTATTTGACAAGAACCCACTATGTGTTTCATTAACTGCTTACCAATATTTACTGTTCCAAAAGATATCACTGTTAGAGGGACAGAACTTAGCATTTTTGCTGCAGTTGTCAGCTGGGCTCTCTAGAATAAAAAAGATCAAGCAGAGTTCCATTGTATTATTGATGATATTGGTGCGGTAACAAACAAGGGCGATAACTTTGTATTATATGTTGTGTAGTTAATGATTCGGAAAATGGCCCAGATAATTTTATTTGGGTGTGAAGCCAATTTGAAATTTCTGTGTTCTGTTTCAAAAGAATTTTTTTGTGGATGAACCTTACAAAATGTTGCCCACAATATTTCAAACAACCGTACACAATACACGGCTTTATAAATGGACATTATATTCCTTTAGTAGTCTGTTACCATCAAAATCAGAGGCTTGCTACAAGGAATTGTTTCCCTTACTTGACGAAAGATGCAAGAGATTTAATTTCCTAATATGCACAGTGACAAAAAAGTAGAAGACTTTGCTGCCTATATGTTGTCAATATACAAGTACATTGATGATTATGGTTGTTTTCACCCTCAATATTGTCCCAAATTGGAATTTCCATCTAACTCCAGAAGAACAAATAATGGATCTGAAGCATTTCATTCACATCCTCAATGTTTGCATTTTTAGACATTCTCACAGGGATTCAGGCCACAACATACATAAAAATAGGAAGTATTCAAATTTCATTAAAAGAACATTGCATTATTCAGGTAATATTTTATGAAATGCATTACCTTCAAACTTGAAAAAATGGTAATAAAACCCAGTAAAAAATGTAGACATCTTAAAAAAAAATATTTTGAATAATTGTTATTACACATAACATTGTTAAATATATGTTTGTAGACCATATAAAACATTACGCAGTTACCATTATGCTTATATAATTTATTGACATTTGTATTATTGTATTTGTATTCATTCTCGGAGGACAGCAGGGAAGATTTACTTCATGTTAACTTTTTTTTATTATATATATCTTTATTTCTCATAACCAATTGACAGAGGTACAGAGATGACATGTACAATTATCACAATATACATAAGAAATAAATACATGTAATACATAATTAAACAAATATTGAATTGTGAAAAGAAGTGGATCAACCTAGAGGACATATCCTCTTGTTTACTATTTTGATAAATTTACAGAGTTTACTTAAAGTATATATAGACTTAGGAGACATCATGTTATTATATTTAATGATATTATGTCTATTTATATAGACAAAATCAAAATAAAGTTTTCTTTCATTAATAAATTCAGTACATTCAAAAATATAGTGATACTCGTCTCCCAATTAACTGTGTTACCCTCTTCAAATAAAGTATTTATTACAAGTATTATTATTATTCCTTTAGATGGTGCCAGAGGTCGCCATTACTCAGAAAAAGAAAACCTTGCACTAGAAAAGTACCAACAAATCATTAAGATGAGAAATGGGCAGAAAGGAATATGTTAGCATTTTAAGCTATTAAAAATAAACCTCTTGTTTAATTTAACAGGGACTTATTTTAAACTGTTCATATTGCACATAGTTCTGCGTTTTTATTTATCATGTTTTAGATTAAGTTTAACTCCGCCAGTGTTAATTGCCGTTCCCAAGCCCAGATAAAGGATGATAGAAATCTATCATTTAGTAAATATCTTAAATTTAAGACAAAATAATTTGCAAAATTTGCGCATACGGCGCAAATGAAACCTGTAGTTTTCAAAATGTAGTTAGCGCAAACGATACCTGCATGTAGTTTTCAAAATGTAGTGGCGCAAACGAAACTTGTAGTTTTCAAAATGCAATGGTGCAAACGTACCATTGGCGCAAATGAATGCCTTTTTTTTTGGCGCAAACAGATGTCGGCCAAATGAACATTAATGAGGGTCATTGTTGAATTGAGTTGGTCAATTAATATTTAAATGTTTAATGAGATGTGTAAGCAACGTTATCAAATATCAAATATACTTGTAGTTTTCAAAATGTAGTGGCGTAAACGATACCTGTAGTTTTCAAAATGTAGTGGCGCAAACAAAACCTGTATTTTTCAAAATGTAGTGGCGCAAACGAAACATGCATTTTTCAAAATGTAGTGGCGCAAACGATACCAGTAGTTTTCAAAATATAATGTCGCAAAGTACCACTGGCACAAATGGAGGCTTTTTGGCACAAACGGATATCGGCCAAAATGAACATTAATGAGGGTCCGTGTTGAAATAAGTTGGTCAATTAATATTTAAATTTTTAATGAGATGTGCAATCAACGTTATCAAATATCTTCATTTTAGCCGTAGGTACATTTAGATATGAGGATCTGGTCATGGATGGTAGAGAGGTTGATTATATGATTGTCGACTTCTGAATGTTTGGGTGACGAGACCATATTCACCCTATCACAGGTGGGAACCGAACGCATAATTTTAAGTGGTTAAATGCATTGATTGAAATGAAGTTTTAAATCTAACTATTTATAGATAAGATCGCGGCCACGAGTCGTTTTGCTTCATTTTAATGAGGCTAATGGTATTGACACACAATACATAATATATACTTACAGTAACAGTTTCTCCTATACTGTCTTAACACTTAGTATCTGTATATCTAACTACCACACAATCGCGGCCACGAACCGTTAACTCCCATTTTAATAAGACTAATGTTAGACACAATACAGAATATATACATACAGTAACAGTTTCTCCTATACTGTCTTAACACCTAGTATCTGTATATCTAACTACCACACAATCGCGGCCACGAACCGTTAACTCCCATTTTAATGAGACTAATGTTAGACACAATACAGAATATATACATACAGTAACAGTTTCTCCTATACTGTCTTAACACTTAGTATCTGTATATCTAACTACCACACAATCGCGGCCACGAACCGTTAACTCCCATTTTAATGAGACTAATGTTAGACACAATACAGAATATATACTTACAGTAACGGTATCTCCTATAGTGTTTTAAACACCTGATAAAAGTAGCTGTAAATCTATAGCTAACTACTATATGATCGCGGCCACGAGCGATTTTCCCCCCATTTTAATGGAGCTAAATGTCGCATTATTGACACAAAATACTGAGTATATATACAGTATCTGTTTCTGCTATAGTGTTTTAACATGTGGTAAAAAGTACCTGTAAACCTAGCTACCATATGATCGCGGTCAGGAATCCTTTTCTTCCCATTTTCATGTTGGAAATGGTATTTATACAAAATACTGAATATATACAGTAGCCGTTTCTCCTATTGTGTCTCAACATGTGGTAAACAGTAGCTGTAGATCTAACTACCATATGATCGCGGCCACGAGCCGTTTTACTCCATTTTAATGAGGCTACTGGTATTTATGCAAAATACGGAATATGCATTCAATAGCCGTTTCTCCTATAGTGTTTTAACGCGTGGTAAACAATAGATGTAAACCTAGCTACCGTATGATCGCGGGCACGAGTCGTTTTCCTCTATTTTTAGCTCACTTTGCTCATTTCGTTTCGATCCGTTTATAAACATGGCTGCCATAAACAATTCTTGTTTCTAGCAAAATAAGCTGGTTGGTCGATTTCTAAAAAAATCTTCTCCTCTGAAACCGCTTAGCCTGTACAAAATTTCCATGGCCGTCATAGGCAGTTCTTGTTTGTAATTGGCTAATTAAAGAAAATCTTCTCTAAACCATTTGGCCAAATTAATTGAAATTTGGTAGGAAGCATCGGTGGAAGGTTCTGTATAAAGTTTTCTCAAGCAGAATGACAGGAGAGCGATACAGACTCAGCCCACTGAGCCTCTAGTTAATTAAGCTAATGATATTAATACAAAATATTGAATATGCATTTCTCCTACAGTGTTTTAACATGTGGTATTGACAAAACCAGTGTTAAAAGTTACAATATTGACACTACCCCAGAAAGAGAAAATATTATATTTCTACCTATTGTACATGTATCGACGACCGTTTTAATGTAAAAATAAACTAAATCCAATACATTACGTGTTTATATAACTTTTGTTAGGGGGGATCGATTATTCCGACATCCTGTACAATCCGACATATTTCCCTGGGGGGGGGGGGGGGGGGGGGGGGCTATGTTTTTACTGAAGAAAAAAATGTTCCATTAACTAGTTTCATAGACAATTGACATGATAGATGCAAACAATAGTTTCTAACCCTGCAATTTTCGTCAAGATATTGTAAGCACACAACTTTAAGGAGAAAGCGCAAAGACTGGTTTGCTCGGAATCGGGATAATGTGTCCGAGTGGGGCGACATGTTTACTCTCGGGCTACAGCTTCAGTGAGCTAGCACTATTAAAATCAAACAAACCGTGTTGGTCTTGTTCAAAGCGGACATCGTCATCCCATCTAAGCATATAACTTGTTCTTGAAATAGCTGAAAAATTGCTGATTTGGCGTTAAACAACAATCACTCAATTTGAATAGCACGAATGTTAAAATCTAGATTTCAATCGTTCTTGTCGACTGTGTTACGCAAGGCCGTGTTAGCAGCATTATAGGCCCCCGGGTAAAGCAGTACAATGGGGGCCCATATCTACACCACCACTCGCAGATATAAAACAGTAAATGTCGTTAACATTAACATACATGTATATTTATTGTATTGGTACTTCCAACAAAATCAGTGTTTAAACATTAAAAAAACATGACGTACACAACATACATAGATTAGCATGGGGTCCCTGTGATCGTGGAGACCCCGGGCAACTGCCCAGCATGCCCATGCGTTAAGACGGCACTGGTGTTACTTTCTATTACCAAATGTGCTTAAAACATAATTCACTGTTGTGATTTGAGAGATTTATATGGACCACATCTGTGGTGTAATGGTTAGGGTGCTCGTTTCGAGTGCGATAGATCCTTGGTTCGATCGACGATCCGATCAAACCAAAAACTTAATTTGCTTTTGTTGCTTCTCGTCTAAACACACAGCTTGAAGAATTGTGAGCAAAGAGTAGTTGGTTGGTTCGGAATCGTGATGTGTTCAAATAGGGCGAAATGTCTATAGAAATGCAGACTTTTGTTTCAGTGAGATAGTACCATAAAAATTCAACTAATCGTGTTGGTCTAGTACAAAGCCAGGGGCGGATCCAAGGCGCGCGCCCCCCCCCCCTAGATTGGAAAAACTATAATTTTTTGGCGTATAATCGTGATTTTTCACACGAAATACCCTAAAATTTTCGCGCCTCCCTCCGCTCGACTCAATTTTTTTAAGTGCACCCTCCCCTAACTTGAAATCCTGGATCCGCCCCTGAAAGCGAACATCATATCATCATCTCGCCACAATGTAACTTTGTTCTGGTAGTTATATGGCTGAACAATTGCTTAATCACTAGATCTAAATGATGATTTTTCAATTGTAACCCTTCTGTCATTGATAAGAATAGCTAACAAACTCTTCAATTTAAACAAAAAGGAATCAATTATGGTTTGATATTTCCCAATAAAATTATAATAAATAAATTTTAATGTACAGTAATAGTATTGATCCCGGCTCAATTATTTAGGAACCCTATCGAAAGCCTAAGGGTGTGATTTCTTTCAAGGTTCAAAATTAGCGTCAGACCGATACGATTGTTAGATTTGATTATCAATTATTTCATACATGGATAACAATGGACATTGGCAATAAACGAATTTTGTTGACATTTCTGTTGATCGTGTCCAGTTCATGTCAAGATGTAAGTAGTTTTGTGTTTATTTGTTTGTTGTTGTTTTATTGTGAGTAAGTGATTATTGTTTATTTCCAATTCAGCAATTTTTCAGCTATATCACTGCGAGAACAAGTTAATTTTCAATGAGATGATGATGAGTTTCGCTTTGTACAACAAAATGACAATTGTTTTCTGCAATGAATCATTAATTTGACAGAGTTCCACTGCAGTAATTGTTCATAATAATAACCACGTAAACAGCAATAACCATTCATAACAATAATCGTTCACAACAATAACCATTCACAACAATAACCATTCACAACAATAACCATTCACAACAACAACCAGCCAAAACAATAACAGTTCATAGCAATAACAATTCATGACAATAACCGTTCATAGCAATAATAATTCACAACAATAACCGTTCATAGCAATAACAATTCATGACAATAACCGTTCATAGCAATAATAATTCACAACAATAACCGTTCATAGCTATAATAATTCATGACAATAACCGTTCATAGCAATAACAATTCACAACAATAACCGTTCATAGCAATAACAATTCACAACAATAACCGTTCATAGCAATAACAATTCACAACAATAACCGTTCATAGCAATAACAATTCACGACAATAACCGTTCATAGCAATAACAATTCATGACAATAACCGTTCATAGCAATAACAATTCACAACAATAACCGTTCATAGCTATAATAATTCACAACAATAACCGTTCATAGCAATAACAATTCACGACAATAACCGTTCTTAGCAATAACAATTCACAACAATAATCGTTCATAACAATAACAATTCACGACAAAAACCGTTCATAGCAATAACAATTCACAACAATAACCGTTCATGGCAATAACAATTCACAACAATAACCGTTCATAGCAATAACAATTCATGACAATAACCGTTCATAGCAATAACAATTCACAACAATAACCGTTCATAACAATAACAATTCACGACAATAACCGTTCATAGCAATAACAATTCACAACAATAACCGTTCATAGCAATAACAATTCACAACAATAACCGTTCATAGCAATAACAATTCATAACAATAACCGTTCATAGCAATAACAATTCATGACAATAACCGTTCATAGCAATAACAATTCATGACAATAACCGTTCATAGCAATAACAATTCACAACAATAACCGTTCATAGCAATAACAATTCATGACAATAACCGTTCATAGCAATAACAATTCACAACAATAACCGTTCATAGCAATAACAATTCACAACAATAACCGTTCATAGCAATAATAATTCACGACAATAACCGTTCATAGCAATAACAATTCACAACAATAACGTTCATAGCAATAACAATTCACGACAATAACCGTTCACAGCAATAACAATTCACAACAAAAACCATTCACAGCAATAACAATTCACAACAATAACCGTTCATAGCAATAACCGTTCACAACAACAACCGTTCATAACAACAACCACCCAAAAACAATAACTGTTCATAACAATAACCGTTCATAGCAATAATCACGTTCATAACAATATACAATTTTAGCCTTCTTAGGAGGTGGACATCCAGAATTGTCATCTTGTGAGGGTTGTTTTCCCGAGGGCTTTAGTCCGGGGGAAAACAACCCTCACAAGTTGACAATTCTGGATGTCCACCGACTAAGATGGCCATAATCGTTTTATTAACCGAACAATGGACAAAAAGTGATACCTTTATGACAACAGTCTAAAATTGTTGATCACGTTACCAAATCCTCAATAAACATACTATAGTTGATTTGCTTTTTGAGAATGGATTTCTCAGAGCAATCTCACATTAAAGGTGAAGTATATATTTATCAGATAGTATTACTTTTCTCAGATAGTATGTCTGTATGTACATTTTCCAAGTTCCTCTGAGCTAGCGGCAAACCGACCTGCAGTTGCCATATTTTCTACACAAGCAAACGATTTCTGGTTTGCGGTTATCACCACCTAGCGGAATTTTTTTTGGGTTGTCGAGGGTGACAATACTATTATTTACCTCGTACGGTAAATTGTTGAGGTTGTCGAAGGAAACGTCGCAATTGTCAAAGTCATGTGACCGCTGATCCGACCAATCCTAGATACATATATATAGAGAGGTTTAATAATAACCGTTCATAGCAATAATCACGTTCATAACAATAACCGTTCATAGCTATAATAATTCACGACAATAACCGTTCATAGCGATAATAATTCACGACAATAACCGTTCATAGCTATAACAATTCACGACAATGACCGTTCATAGCAATAATAATTCACGACAATAACCGTTCATAGCTATAACAATTCACGACAATAACCGTTCATAGCAATAACAATTCACGACAATAACCGTTCATAGCAATAACAATTCACAACAATAACCGTTCATAGCAATAACAATTCATGACAATAACCGTTCATAACAATAACAATTCACGACAATAACCGTTCATAACAATCATCGTTCACAACAACCACTGTTCAAAACAATAACCATTCACAACAATAACCACCCAAAACAATAACTGTTCATAGCAATAACCATTCACAACAATAACCGTTCATAGCAATCGCCGTTCATAAAATTAACCGCGTTCACAACAATAACCTTCACAGCAACACAAACTGCAACTCTGTCAAGCAGTAAACTTCAAAACACGAAAGTCGCACAGACAGAAGTTACTAGTAATGTCTTAGTTTGGAACAGATACACAAAATAGGGCGGTGGACATATCATTATGGGGTCATGCCTTCTTCTGCATTTAAAGTTGTGTTATCAATCATTATTTTCAATTATTCAAATAGATTCAACTGATATACCCTATGCAAATTCAAATAAAGAAAATTATAATAATAAAATGAAAAATAAAAAAATTCCACGCCGTCAGAACAGTCCCCAAAATACAATCTGAGTATCGTAGACTAATACAATATCGATACGTATAACACATGGTGTGGTTGACGTTTAGCTTAATTATGCCATTTCTTTTTTCTTCAGGTCCAATATCTTTCCGTCGGTATGTAAACAAATTTTCTACTTTGCTTTAAATCGAACTTGCTTCTATGTGTACGCAGTTTTTTTTTCCTGTTTTTTTTTGGTTTTATTTTTGCTTTGATTTGTTTATGATTTTTTTGTTCTACAAAATTGTCGTGTCTCATTAATCAGCGGCAGTCGTGGCCGTGATTGTATGGTAGTTGAATTTACAACTACCTATGCAATCAGTGCCTATCGCCACTGGTGTTGTGAGTTCGAATCTCGATCAGGGCGAGGTGTACAACATTATGTGATAAAGTTTGTCAGTGACTTGTGACAGATCGGTGGCCGTTTTCTCCGGGTCCTTCGGTTTCCTCCACCAATAAAACTGACCGTCACGATATAACTGAAATATTATTGAAAGTGGCGTTAAACACCATCAAGCAAACAAACAAGCAACATTAACAACAGAAGAAATACAAACTTTCAAACACATATGCGGCAAACAAGTTTTGTGTTGATGTTATGTAAGTGTATTAGGTTTCTTACAAACTTAGATGCAAACCACTCCCATCGATAGGAAACAGCGATCACGACATCGTACTACTGGACATTGCCTGCAAACCATTCAAGCCAAAACCAGTGAGACGCAAAATATATCTATGGAAAAAAGCAGATATTTACAAGATAAAGGAAGATCTACAATCATTTGGAAACACATTTCGAAACATTGGAAAGAGAGATATTGGATCACTTTGGCACGCTTTGAAAGACGCAATACAAAACACCATTGATAAAAGAGTACCTTCGAAAATGACACAAGGGCGACACACACATCCTTGGATCAATACAACCATCAGGCGAAAGATCAACCGGAAGCAAAAAGCTCATAAGAAAGCTAGAAAAACCAAGAAGAAAAGAGATGTCGATAGATATAAACGACTCCAGCAAGAAGTTCAATATGAAGTAAGACAAGCAAATAAAAAGTATATGGAAGATGTCAGCACTGACTACAAAGAAAATTCCAAAAAAGTCTGGTCATTTATCAAGAGCAAGGGTCAAGAATGGACTGGAGTTGCCCCATTGAAAAACAAAATGGGGTTTCTACAAAGTGATAACAAGAGCAAAGCGGAAATATTGAATGAACAATTCCAATCAGTGTTCACAAAAGAAAACCTGAATAACTGCCCAAATAAAGGAAATAGTCCATACCAAACAATGTCTGACATAAAGATCAATTGTAAAGGAGTAACAAAACTACTGAAAAATCAGAACATACACAAAGCAACTGGTCCAGACTCAATTCCATCGTTTATTTTAAAATCAGTAGCAGACAAACTAGCTCCAATCTTGACAGACATATTTCAAACATCGATTGACACAGGAGAAGTACCACAAGACTGGAGAGATGCTAATATTGTACCATTATTTAAAAAGGACGAGAGACATCTAGCCTCCAACTATAGACCTGTTTCCCTCACCTCCATCACATGTAAAATACTGGAGCATATAGTCCACAGCAACATCATGGACCATTTCGACAAAAACAAGATCCTCACCAATGCTCAACATGGATTCCGCAAAAAACGATCATGCGAGTCCCAACTCATAGTAACCATCCATGAAATAGCATCAAAATTGGAAAAAGGCTCACAAGTAGATATCATCTTGCTTGACTTAGCAAAAGCGTTCGACAAAGTGCCACACCAACGCCTTCTACATAAATTAGAATATTACGGAGTCAACGCCAAGACAAAGAACTGGATTCAATCATTCCTACAAAATAGACAGCAGAGAGTCATACTAGAGGGAGCAGCATCAGAGCAAGCCCCAGTCCTGTCTGGTGTACCTCAAGGAACCGTCTTGGGACCATTACTGTTTCTGACCTACATCAATGACATGCCAGAAATGGTTAAATCATCAGAAACAAAGCTATTTGCCGATGACAGCCTACTCTTCCGTACCATCAACAACCAAGCTGACAGCGTATTATTACAGAATGACTTAACATCGCTACAAGATTGGGAAGACAAATGGCAAATGAGTTTCAACGCCAAGAAATGCCAAGTCATTCGAATAACACCTAAGAACAGACCACCACTGCCAACAACTTACAAACTACATGGACACACATTAGATACAGTAGACGCAAGTAAATACCTAGGTGTCACCATCTCTAACAACCTCACCTGGGACAGGCACATAGACAATACAATTGGCAAAGGCAACAAAACATTGGGATTTATTCGACGCAACTTAAAAGACTGCACCAAACCAGTGAAATCAGCAGCATATACATCCATGGTGAGACCAACAATGGAGTATGTAAGCTCAGTATGGGACCTGACAAACCGGAAAAAGATTGGCAACCTTGAAAAAGTACAGAAAAGAGCAGCAAGATTCGTTTTCAATAATTACACAGACCGAACACCTGGCTGTGTTACTAAAATGGTAGAATCCTTGAAGTGGGAAAATTAGAAGAAAGGAGAAAGTTTAATAGACTATGCATGCTGTATAAAATCAAAAATGGATTAATTGATATAGACAGCCACCAATATATCCAAGCCAATAACAGCAGGACTAGAGGCAAAGATCGCCTTTATCAAGAAAGAACGAGCAGTGAGGCCTTCGGAAATTCGTTCTTCCCCAAGACCATCAGGGACTGGAACCAACTGCCAGCTAATACAACTCCGGCCAACACAGTAGAGGGATTCAGGAGCGCCCTCAAGGCGCATCCTGACGGCAACTAGACCAGCTCCCACCTGTATATAGTTTTACCTGTAAATAGTCGGTAGAAGGCTGCTGTGTTGCCCGACACTGCGCAAAGTTTTCGCGGAACCTTATACATTCACTAGTGAATCCGGTTCCTAAATTGGAAGAAGAAGAAGAAGAAACTGCTACCGGTTTTTAGTGAGGATTCGTGTTGCTCGATCTTTAGTTGTTTGTGTAATGTTTTGCAGATCATTGTTTTTTTATTTTTTTATTTGGCCATTGCATTGTCTCAATCGTAACTTCTCGACCATTCTCTCTACCCTGCAAATAACCTCGTACGTACATAGTAGAAATTCTTCTTAAATTGTTTGCCGGAAGTTAAGTTAAGTTAAGCCGCACAAAAATATAGTCCACGAAAATCCAATATGGAAGACATTCTAATTAAAATCTAATCATGCAAAACTAATTAAAACTTTAATTGAAATATAGAAAATTGTTTAAAATATAACTTTATCAAACTTTCATGTAACTGACATGTGAAAAGTAGTGCGATTTATACGCCTAATACATACGAGGTTATTTGCAGGGTAGCGAGAATGGCCGAGTAGTTACGATTGTGTATTGTCTGTACTTCGATTTACGGCTTCTAATTTCTTATTTGATATCTTCAAACTTTTGTTACAAGATTATTTAGAATATCAATACACAATTTTGATTTTAAAATTATACGTTTTTGACATTTTTTATTTGAGTTATTTCCCTTTTGGAGGACAGAATGATTCCTGTTCGGAACAGGACAAATAATTATCAATAAATTATTAATAAAGTATAATTATCTTTAAAATTATAGATATTTAAATCTTGTAAAACAATGGAAGATAAGGCTATCACAAATCAAGCATTTACATTTTATCCAGAGTGTGAGAAAAATATTTGTAAATTTCGTTGAACTTTGCATGAAATAGAAATTAAAGGGCAGCAACTGCTACAAAAATCTGAAACAAAAATTATAATTTTAGAATCAAGTCGGAAATGTACGAATGTTGCATTGTGTTTTTTTATATTTTACAGATAGTTCTAGTTATACAGGTTGCTTTATAGATTTCGGAAGTGAACGAGTGTTACCTGAATATCAGGGTCGTATTAATATTATGACCAACGAAATGTGCAAGGAAATCTGTAAAAATGAAGGATACAAATTTTCCGGAACCGAGGTGAGTATTAAAACGTACAGTCAGGATAATCAAGAGACCCTGAAAATGTACCCTTTACGAGCAGTTGTCCTATATATAGAGTTAGAATTATATGAACCATTCCAGGGGCGGATCCAGGATTTCAAGTTAGGGGGGGGGGGGGGGGAGGGCGCACTTAAAAAAATTGCGCCGAGCGGAGGGAGGCGCGAAAAATGTTGGGGTATTTCGTGTGAAAAATCACGATTTTACGCCAAAAAATCATATATTTTCCAATTTGGGGGGGGGGGGGGGGGGGGGGGCGGGTGCGCCCCCCTGGATCCGCCCCTGCATTCATTAATGGGAGGGACCGTCGTGGTCGTGATCGTATGTAGTTGGATTTATAATTACCAATGTAATCAGTGCCTATCACTACTACCGTTGTGAGTTCGAACCCCGTTCATGGTGAGGTGTACTCGATACAACATTATGTGATAAAGTTTGTCAGCAACTTACGACAGGTCGATGGTTTTCTCTGGGTACTCCGTTTCCTCCACCAACAAAACTGACCACCACGATATAACTGAAATATTGTTGAAAGTGGCGTTAAACACCATAAACCGACCATCATTAATGGGGAAATCAGGTTGCGCTTTAAAGACAATGATTTGTTATATAGAGGTGACCTTTAAGACAGGTTTGATTGTACTTATTATGTCATGTTTTTTGCTCGAATATATAAAAAATAATACATGGAGGCCAAGTAAACGTTAGAGAATACCGGAGGGGCAATAACAAATGGACAATCCAGAGAAAATGGAACATAGGTTACGCAATCTTGACGAAGAAAAACTTATTGCAGACTGTAACATGGATAAGGATATTTTCGTAAACATTTTATTCCTAGTACAGAAAGTGAGGTATAAAACGCAAGGAAATAATGCTACCCATGTTGAAATGTCAAACAAATAAAAAAGTAGATAGCAAATTTAGTGTGTATGACCAGATAAAGAGAGGCCCTAGGCTATTCCACTTGTGAGGCCCCTCCCAATTCCCCACCTTCACGACTGGAGGCAGATGGAAGTGTGTTTAAAATTCTGCAATATTCTGAAATGGAGTGCAAAAATGAAATGTGCAAGGAAAATTACTGACGGGTTGTTTAGAAAGTACAGTACGTTATGACAGCATAAGTGTGAAAGTCCAATAACAGTGTTAAAAATATTTTCTCCCATTACTACGGCGTTTTAACCCCGCTGAACCAGTGGTGGAAAAATCTGTAATCCTCTAGAGGATTAAAATGTCTCGTGCCTTTCCCCGCATGTTGTCAAATCGGTAATTAATCGGTAAATTGATAAATAATGGGAGAAGCAAATTCTCCTTCAGTTGCCCATGTGGGTTACGATATTTCTCCACTCTCGAGAGCGGAGAGTTAAAATTAAAATTTTAACCACTCGCCTGACGGTTAAAATTTTAAATTTAACTCTCTTGAGCGAAGAAATATCGTAACCCACGGGCAACTGAAGGAGAATCTATATATACACCTTGGTCGGAGGTCCCCTAAATTGTGAGGCCCTAGGCTTCATCCTATCGAGTCTATAGGTAAATCCGGCACTGTGTATGACGCGTTTCTGGAATAACCTTCATCAGGTACACTCCAAGTGAAAAGAAGGGAAAGACAAATAATTTTAAATTTAGGAGAGCAAGAAAACCATAGGACCTAAACAAGAATCGGTTAAGGTTACCTATGCCTGAGGGAAGAGATCCTTAGTTTTAATAATGATTATATTATTTAGAAACTAAATTTCAATAATAAATATATCTAATAAACCATGTCACTGACCTAGTGATAGTAATAAAAACGTAGATATCAAATTTAGTGCGCGCGATGCAAAAGTCAAATTCGATAGAAAGTTATTTTTATTAAGTATTGAACATTTTTATAATTTGTCTAGCAATACGCATGTGCGAATTAGAATATATCGGGAATTCTAACACGGCATTGTTAATGCCAATACAGGATGACATATTAGAATTATTTCGATTCTGGTATGTTTAACAGTACAAATACGGCAGTATTCTTTGATTGGAAGACGGTAATTTATATTTACGTCTCCGGACAATGTCGCACACAATTTATGCTGCTAAATTCGAATAGACGATAACTTATCAACATGAACTTTTACGACGGGAAAGTCAGTCACATGTACTTTTACGATAGAGCATCCGTAACAATAACATTGTGTTTGCAGGCTTTAATTCCACGTCGCATATTATTAATTTTGGATATGTTGATTATTTTCAGTGAATATATATATGTTTAAAACGCTAACAACCATGCAAATAATTTTATTTTGTCATTTTATCACCTGGCTTAAATGTGCACACCGAGCATGTGCTAATGAGATTATACCCAATCGATAAATCGCTCGTTCGCTTGCAAAGCGAAATAAGGACGCCATGTTACAATTATGCAAAACATCAGATGCTAAGTTTCAAATTACAAAAAGGCATAATATTCACCAGTGTTCCTCTTGATAAACCTTTTTAATAACAAAACGTACGTAACATCGAAATATGACACGTTATTAGCACCTTATCATATCATATGTACATGTAATCGACAATTCACAGTACAGTGCTGGACATGCGTATCTTTACAGTGACACGGATACGGTATGTCGTGTGTACGGTTATTTTGGAGTTGTAGCAGTTCATGATTAGACGAGAAAAAGTACTTTAATACATATTTCTCTATTTTCGTGATCATGATTAAATTCCAATTTCTATATGCTGTTATTTCGGTTTTCTTTTTCGTGTAACTGTTTTAATTCTGGCGATTGTGAACGAATGTTATCACCGGGTTTGTAACTAGATTAGCACAACGGGTGCCACGAGTAGAGCAGGAACTGTTTACCTTTCCGGAACACCCGAGTTCACCCCGGTTTTAGTGGGGTTCGTGTAACTCGATCTTTAGTTTTATGTGCATATTTTGTAGATCGTTGTTCGTCCATTTGTCCCTTTTCTTTTGACCATTGTGTTGTCTGTTCTTCTGCGATTTACGGATTGTGATTGCCCCATTGGTGTCTTCAAACTCTTCTGAGAAGCTTACTTGCAGATGGACTATTAATTCGGGGTGGGGGTCGTCGTGGTCGTCACGTGATCGTATGGTAGCTGGATTTACAACTACCTGAGCAATTAGTACATATCACCACTAAAGTTGTGAGTTAGAATCCCACTGAGGAGAGGTGTACTCGATACATTATTATGTGATAAAGTTGTCAGTGACTTGCAGTAGTTCGGTGATTTTCTCCGGGTACTCCAGTTTCCTCCACCAATAAAGCTGACCGCCATGATATAGCTGAAATATTGTTGAAAATTGCATTAATCACCATAAATTAAACCAAACTCTATTATTGGGTGAACTATAAACAGGTGATATTTGGCATGGAACTTCTTTTCTTCAGAATTACAGTGAATGCTACTGCGGAAATGACCCTTACAGATGGCCACTTACTCATTATCAGGTAGCTGATTCTCAGTGTAATCAAGCATGCCAGGGAGATAATTCACAGATGTGTGGTGGCTTCAATAGAATATCTATTTCTCCTTCAGGTACATATGGTTTGTGAATATTCATCATTGATTGTGAATATTCATCATTGATTCGTTATTAGTGTTACATATAGTAATAGCATGCCTTTTATGTACTTATTTAATGTAACAAATTGTAATTTGGAGAAGACTTCATAAGTTTGTCTAACTTGTACTTAATCCATTTTGTCTATTTAATTGGCAAATAAAATAAGTTTAAACTAAGCCTATGGTAATATACCATCTAACAAAAAATTGATGTTTGATCGTTTGTATTTTTTTTATTTGCTCGGCGATCACATCGCTCCATTTGTGTTCGGGTGGATCACTCCGCCTACATAGGAAAGGTCAGAACATTTTCCCCGCAGGAACTAAATAGTTAATTATAATCTGTTACAAGTCATCTTTTATTTGATTGTCTTTTGTTTTATAGAGAAGTATGTTTTATTTCTAAGGGTCATGTAGGTGTCTGAAGTTAATAAAAACAAATTCACGCCACGATATAGTTGAAATACTGCTAAAGTTGGCGTTAAAAACCAACTAATCAATCATTTACTTTGTGGACGCCACGATATACGATAGATGAAATACTGCTAAAGTTGGCGTATATCAATCAATCAATCAATCAATCAATCAATCAATCAATCAATCAATCAATCAATCAATCAATCAATCAATCAATCAATCAATCAATCAATCAATCAATCAATCAATCAATCAATCAATCAATCAATCAATCAATCAATCAATCAATCAATCAATCAATCAATCAATCAATCAATCAATCAATCAATCAATCAATCAATCAATCAATCAGTCAGTCAGTCAGTCAGTCAATCAATTTTTTTCCCAGCTATATTATAGCGATAACAAGTTACATTCGATGAGATGACAATAATGCCCGCTTTGTACCAGACCAACACGCGTAGATGGATGTTAATAGTGTTAGTTCACCGAAACAACCATTACACCACCGATGCAGGTTTTCTATGGGTACTCAGGTTTCCCCCACCAATAAAACTGACCGCCACGATATGACTGAAATATTGTTGCAAGTGGCGTTAAACGCTATAAACCAACTATAAACCAACCAACCAATTCAGTTTTAAGCAATGATACCTTAAAACTAAAGTACATCTGATGAATGTTGAATAATACCTGTCTGATGCACAATTGCAATGTTCATAGCACATTCCTTGTTTTTCAAAGCTGATCAATTTATCAATAGAAATTACGAATCTGAATTCACCTTTGTAAATTAAAAGTTATGAAATAATTCATGGAAATCATATTATGTATATAGTTTTACCATGGTTAACATTGTTTTCGCACAAATTTTATCCCGAGTGACAGTGTTTCCTGGATAGTTGGTTACCTTCTGTATTTTTTTTCCGACAAAAAACAATATGAATGTGTAGAGACAACATTTTTTGAACTTTTAATGCTTAGATTTTTAATATTTGCATGCACTGCTGTTCTGTATGAATACATGCAATCACTTGGGAATGATATGCATAGCTTGTCCCACAATACGCATGTGCAAATAAATATATATCGAGAGTTTTATCACTGAATTGTTTATATAGCCAATGAATTCGAAGGAAGTCATATTATAATATTTTTCTATTCAACCATAGTTATTTGTCCATTATTAAGCTTCTCATCAAGGGGTTAATATAAAAACAAATAATAAATATCCCGGATGGATATATATCTGGCATTCCAAATTAATAGTTAGATAATTTACATATTATGCAGAAAATGAATCCATTTGTTTTCTTTATTTTGTAGGTTTTTACAGTAAAGAAGCCTTTCACAAATTTATCCCATATTCAATAGATACAGGTTTGACATCAAATCCTCCGACAAGCAAAATATTGAATATTCAAATAAGGGGCAAATGCACATGCGCGATGTATTGTATATTGAGTGAAACGTGTGGCGTATTTTCTTTTTCAACTCAAACAGGAGAATGTAGACTGTATTGATCATTTAGTTTCTTCCAAGAATATATGTCTGTTTTTAGTTTTTGTTCTTGATTTTCGACTAACATTATTTAGAAAATACTAGTAATCCATGGAAGCTATAGTTTGTATGCAGTTTTGACATGGGTAACATTATTTTCGCAAAAAATCATAAAATGTAACTAAAATATTGTTACCAATGTTAAAACGTGATATAAAGTACAGCTTCCATTAATTATTTCGATTCTAATAGAAAAAATCTAACTTATTTTAAAACAAGTAAAATGCAAGAAAAAAAAGGAAAACCAACAAATAAAAAAAAAAAACAAAAACAAAAACAAAACAAAACAAAGCAAAGCAAAGCAAAGCAAAGCACACCCAAGCTAAAACAAAAATAACATCGTAAAATAAATCAGTAACTAAGTGTCAATATTACCAAGCGTTCCTTGGAAATTACATAACCGGAAGACGTCAATTTACAAAAGTCTAAATTGATAGATGATTTGTGTTTAGTGTTTTTCCGGAAAATGAATATGTAAAAAACAAAACGAGCATATTTATGTGTGTATGTACCATTATTATACTTCGTGTAAGTCTCTGTAGTGATATTTGGTACTGTAATATTTTGGCATATTACCTGGACAATTAGACACTCAGTATAATAATGATATTAATGCGGTCTTGTCCAGGTAATATGCCAAAATATTACCCAGGTTTGAGAGACATATTTGGTATATTACCTGGACAAAACCGCATTATTATATAAATGTTCTGTATAGATACATGAAAAATTATGTCCATGTTCAGTAATATGCATGAGCAGAGTAAAATATATCGGAAGTTTTATTATGGCTTTTCTTTTATATAGCCAACGACAGCGTCATATTGGAATAGATAACAATGTTAAATTCCTCTCATTCATAAATACGTGTATATTGATCAAATACTACTATATATTAATAATACATCTTGTCGTTTGCATGTTCCCACCAGCAAATTTCATTTTAACTCTTGTAATCAAGGCATTTTTGTCATCTCGAGGGCAAGACCGAAATCTAATCACCTTTATTTGTTGTCTTGTGTCACCCTAATATCAATCCAATATGAATCCGAATGTAAAGATTTAAGCCCAAGAAAAGTTTGAAGATACCAAAGGAGTAATCAGAAGCCACGAATCGAAGAAGGACAGACAATGCAATGTCCAAAAGGAAAAGGACAAAAGGACAAGTAACGATCTATACAATACGATAAAGAACACTAAAGATCGAGCAACAGAACCCACTAAAATCGGGTGTGATCTTAGGTGCTCCGGAAGTGTAAGCCGTCCTGCTCCACATGTGACACCCTTCGTGTATGTTGTAATATGTGTTGTCACTTTAAAGTAGGGAAATGTAAGGTTAAATCGTTAACTGAGATGTAGAATGTAAGAAGGGTCATTTTATCTGTCAGAATGTTATGTTGCAATGTACATGTAATTGTATTCACAGATTATTTCAATTTTTAAACTATGAAGAAGAGTTTGAAGATACCAAAGGGACAATCAGAATCCGTATATCGAAGAAGAGCAGACAACACAATGGCCAAAAGAAAAAGTACAAAAGGACAAACAACGATCGACAAAACAGACACATAAAACTAAAGATCGAGTAACACGAACCCCACTAAAAACCGGGGGTGAACGCAGGTGAACCATATAAATATTAAAATTTAATTAGGCTTAATAGAAACAAATGCCTCTCCTAACGCCACATGTCCTGGTCTTTTTTATGTTCAATGATTTGAGACTAGCGATGGCTGTTCGTTTAGTTGATATTGTTGGATTGTTGACGATCACTTTATAACCTTTCTTGTCATATCAAAGTGCCGCCATGTGTATTCTTTTATCATTTCCTGCCGTTCACAACAATTGAATAGAAAAATAATTATATAGCAATTATAATTAAAAAAAAATTCATTTCAATTTTAATCAATATTTTTTTTTCATATTTGTTCCAATGTCAGGCGTTTTTATAATACAAAAAAAAAGCTTTTAAAAAGTAAATGTTCTTTTTTCATATAACATTGCTGAATCAATATACATTGTATAGTATATTTTGTTTAATTAATTGAAAAACTAAAATATACTACCTATACTGTCGAAACAATGCCAAACTCAAATATAATTTCTGTTTAATGTAAATCAAACAATTTATGCTATATTGGTATTAATAAGTTAAATATGTAAAATTCTATTTGATGATGTCGTTAATTAAACAAAGGGAACGTCAATATTTTGTATAAAATGAAGCTTAATATATTTTGTTATTTTTCAATTCGGTTTTATTTTATTGTTTATCAATAAAATTATAGGGAAAATGGATCACAATTTATTTTCCAAGCGATATATTTTAAAAGGATATACATATAATATATGTAAGACTCAGATCGACATCCAGTCTCTAATCGACGCCCAATCCTTAAATCTATGTCAGATTTCTACGTCATAGACATCTGCACCTCAGATCTATGCCCTTTTTTTCAAATTCTCAAACTGGCCTCCAATTTTCAAATCTATGTTCTTTTTCAAATTCTCAAATCGGCGTCCAATTCTCAAATCTCTGGTCGTGTTTCACTTTCTCAAATCGACGTCCAATGATGTCATCATGTCACTGGATTATACCTTAATCCGAACCCTAACCAATAAATCGGCCATAGACCTGATTATTTGGAAATGATGCCGATTTGAGAATACCCTTAAATCAAACCGTGATTTGAGATAATGACGTCAGTGGATGACGATTTGAGGAGTGGACGCCGATTTAAATACGGACGCTGATCTGAGTCTATCATATATATTGTAAAACAAATGTTCATTTCTATATCAAACAGTCGTTTAAAAACATTCGACATACATCTTATAGAGAGAAGGTATTTAACTCCACAATATTTCTCATAGGGTCAGCTTGGCAAATCCCATCCATATTTTGACTATTCAGCCTTTATCAATCGAAAAGTGGTTACTAATTCTTCCTTCGATCATTTATCTGTATAAATAAACCTGATTTTTATGTTTTTTGTTATCTTTATATCACCGTATACGAATATCTTGATGGAATGACGAACATATCAAAGTAACATTACCATGTTTTTAGTTCCGGATTGTGAAGTTCGGTGTGATTTCCACATTCACACAATGTTTGGTTCGTCTTTATTCTCATTTGTTTTGTAGAGGTTTCGTGGTTTATTTATTTTATTTGTATTTACATGTATTAACGTATACTGGTTCCCAACACAATACTGGTTCCCAACACAATACTGGCTCCCAACACAATTTCATACTGGTTCCCAACATAATACTGGCTCCCAACACAATTTCATACTGGTTCCCAACACAATTTCATACTGGTTCCCAACACAATTTCATACTGGTTCCCAACACAATACTGGCTCCCGACACAATTTCATACTGGTTCCCAACACAATTTCCATATCATATGATGTTCGTGTCGTGTAAGAGTAACACGACGGGTGTCGCTAGTGGAGCAGGTTTTTAGAAGAGATCGCGTTTCCCAGTCTTTATTTTTGTGTTTTGTAGATCAATGTTTGTCCTTTTGACATTTTTCTTTTGGTCATTGACTGTTTTTTCTTTTGGTTATCGACTGTCGATATTCGAATTACGGCTTCTGATTACCCCTTTGGTATCTTATAACTTTTCTTATTAAAATATCCAGTGTTATCCCATTTATATTGAGGGATCGTCGTAGCCGTGATCGTACGGTAGTTGGATTTACAACTACCTATGCAATTAGTGCCTATCACCACTGATGATGTGAGTTCTAATCACGACCAGGCGAGGTGTACAACATTATGTGATACAGTTTGTCAGTGACTTGCGACAGATCGGTGGTTTTCTCCGGGTCCTCTGATTTCCTCCACCAAAGACACTGACCGCCACGATATAACTGAAATATTGCTCATCGTTTTAGTTTTCTGTGTTGTTGTTTTTGGTAGGGTCCTTGTTGTTCATCGTTTTAGTTTTCTGTGTTGTGTTTTTTGGTGGCTCCGTGTTACTCATCGTTTTAGTTTTCTGTGTTGTGGTTTTTGGTGGGATCCTCGTTGCTCATCGTTTTAGTTTTCTGTGTTGTGGTTTTTGGTAGGGTCCGTATTGTTCATCGTTTTAGTTTTATGTGTTGTGTTTTTTGGTGGCTCCGTCTTACTCATCGTTTTAGTTTTCTGTGTTGTGTTTTTGGTGGGATCCTCGTTGCTCATCGTTTTAGTTTTCTGTGTTGTTGTTTTTGGTAGGGTCCGTATTGTTCATCGTTTTAGTTTTCTGTGTTGTGTTTTTTGGTGGCTCCGTCTTACTCATCGTTTTAGTTTTCTGTGTTGTGGTTTTTCGTGGGATCCTCTTGCTCATCGTTTTAGTTTTCTGTGTTGTTGGTTTTGGTAGGGTCCGTATTGTTCATCATTTTAGTTTTATGTGTTCTGTTTTTTGGTGGCTCCGTCTTACTCATCGTTTTAGTTTTCTGTGTTGTGTTTTTGGTGGGATCCTCGTTGCTCATCGTTTTAGTTTTCTGTGTTGTTGTTTTTGGTAGGGTCCGTATTGTTCATCGTTTTAGTTTTCTGTGTTGTGTTTTTTGGTGGCTCCGTCTTACTCATCGTTTTAGTTTTCTGTGTTGTGGTTTTTCGTGGGATCCTCTTGCTCATCGTTTTAGTTTTCTGTGTTGTTGGTTTTGGTAGGGTCCGTATTGTTCATCATTTTAGTTTTATGTGTTCTGTTTTTTGGTGGCTCCGTCTTACTCATCGTTTTAGTTTTCTGTGTTGTGTTTTTGGTGGGATCCTCGTTGCTCATCGTTTTAGTTTTCTGTGTTGTTGTTTTTGGTAGGGTCCGTTTTGTTCATCGTTTTAGTTTTCTGTGTTGTGTTTTTTGGTGGCTCCGTCTTACTCATCGTTTTAGTTTTCTGTGTTGTGGTTTTTCGTGGGATCCTCGTTGCTCATCGTTTTAGTTTTCTGTGTTTTTGGTTTTGGTAGGGTCCGTATTGTTCATCATTTTAGTTTTCTGTGTTGTGTTTTTTGGTGACTCCGTCTTACTCATCGTTTTAGTTTTCTGTGTTGTGTTTTTGGTGGATCCGTGTTGCTCATCGTTTTAGTTTTCTGTGTTGTGGTTTTTCGTGGGATCCTCGTTGCTCATCGTTTTAGTTTTCTGTGTTGTTGTTTTTGGTAGGATCCGTGTTGTTCATCGTTTTAGTTTTCTGTGTTGTGTTTTTGGTGGCTCGTGTTACTCATCGTTTTAGTTTTCTGTGTTGTGTTTTTGGAGGCTCCGTGTTGCTCATCGTTTTAGTTTTCTGTGTTGTGTTTTTGGTGGGATCCTCGTTTCTCATCGTTTTAGTTTTCTGTGTTGTGGTTTTTGGTAGGGTCCATGTTGTTCATCGTTTTAGTTTTCTGTGTTGTGGTTTTTCGTGGGATCCTCGTTGCTCATCGTTTTAGTTTTCTGTGTTGTGGTTTTTGGTAGGACCCGTGTTGTTCATCGTTTTAGTTTTCTATGTTGTGTTTTTGGTGGCTCGTGTTACTCATCGTTTTAGTTTTCTGTGTTGTGTTTTTGGAGGCTCCGTGTTGCTCATCGTTTTAGTTTTCTGTGTTGTGTTTTTGGTGGGATCCTCGTTTCTCATCGTTTTAGTTTTCTGTGTTGTTGTTTTTGGTAGGGTCCGTGTTGTTCATCGTTTTAGTTTTCTGTGTTGTGTTTTTTGGTGGCTCGTGTTGTTCATCGTTTTAGTTTTCTGTGTTGTGTTTTTGGTGGGATCCGTGTTGCTCATCGTTTTAGTTTTCTGTGTTGTGATTTTTGGTGGCTCCGTGTTGTTCATCGTTTTAGTTTTCTGTGTTGTGTTTGTGGTAGGGTCCGTGTTGCTCATCATTTTAGTTTTCTGTGTTGTGTTTTTAGTGGCTCCGTGTTGCTCATCGTTTTAGTTTTCTGTGTTCTGGATTTTGGTGGCTCCGTGTTGCTATTAGTTTTAGATTTCTGTGTTGTGGTTTTTGGTGACTCCGTGTTGTTCAACGTTTTAGTTTTCTGTGTTGTGTTTTTGGTGGGATCCGTGTTGCTCATCGTTTTAGTTTTCTGTGTTGTGTTTTTGGTGGCTCCGTGTTGCTCATCGTTTTAGTTTTCTGTGTTGTGTTTTTGGTGGGATCCGTGTTGCTCATCGTTTTAGTTTTCTGCGTTGTGTTTTTGGTGGCTCCGTGTTGCTAATCGTTTTAGTTTTCTGTGTTGTGGTTTTTGGTGGCTCCGTGTTGTTCATCGTTTTAGTTTTCTGTGTTGTGGTTTTGGTGGCTCCGTGTTGCTCATCGTTTTAGTTTTCTGTGTTGTGGTTTTTAGTGGCTCCGTGTTGTTCATCGTTTTAGGTTTCTGTGTTGTGGTTTTTGGTGGATCTGTGTTGTTCAACGTTTTAGTTTTCTGTGTTGTGGATTTTGGTGGCTCCGTGTTGCTCATCGTTTTAGATTTCTGTGTTGTGCTTTTGGTGGCTCCATGTTGCTCATCGTTTTAGTTTTCTGTGTTGTGTTTTTGGTGGCTCCGTGTTGCTCATCGTTTTAGTTTTCTGTGTTGTGTTTTTGGTGGGATCCGTGTTTGAACCGTAATGAGAGCGGGAGGTTTGGCGCCTTAAAATCTGATTCAACTCACCATTTCTTTAGAAATGTCTGTACCAAGTCAGGGTCATTACGGTTTTCATAGTTTTCCGGTTGTTGACTGATTTTGTCTGTTTATATAATTATGAGTTTTGACTTTCCCTTTGTAAGATTGTTCGGAGTTCGGAAATTTTGTTATTACCTTTATTTAGATTTCTGTGTTGTGCTTTTGGTGGATCCGTGTTGCTCATCGTTTTAGTTTTCTGTGTTGTGGATTTTGGTGGCTCCGTGTTGCTCATAGTTTTAGTTTTCTGTGTTGTGTTTTAGGTGGCTCCGTGTTGTTCATCGTTTTAGTTTTCTGTGTTGTGGTTTTTGGTGGCTCCGTGTTGCTCATCGTTTTAGTTTTCTGTGTTGAGATTTTTGGTGGTTCCGTGTTGTTCATCGTGGTAGTTTTCTGTGTTGGGTTTTTGGTGGCTCCGTGTTGTTCATTGTTTTAGTTTTCGGTGTTGTGGTTTTTGGTGGATCCGTGTTGCTCATCGTTTTAGTTTTCTGTGTTGAGGTTTTTGGTGGTTTTGTGTTGTTCAACGTGGTAGTTTTCTGTGTTGGGTTTTTGGTGGCTCCGTGTTGTTCATCGTTTTAGTTTTCTGTGTTGTGGTTTTTGGTGGATCCGTGTTGCTCATCGTTTTAGTTTTCTGTGTTGTGTTTTTGGTGGCTCCGTGTTGCTCATCGTTTTAGTTTTCTGTGTTGTGCTTTTGGTGGTTCCGTGTTGCTCATAGTTTTAGTTTTCTGTGTTGTGTTTTTTGGTGGCTCCGTGTTGCTCATCGTTTTAGTTTTCTGTGTTGTGGTTTTGGTGGCTCCGTGTTGCTCATCGTTTTAGTTTTCTGTGTTGTGGTTTTTTTGGTGGATCCGTGTTGCTCATCGTTTTAGTTTTCTGTGTTGTGTTTTTGGTGGGATCCGTGTTGCTCATCGTTTTAGTTTTCTGTGTTGTGTTTTTGGTGGCTCCGTGTTGCTCATCGTTTTAGTTTTCTGTATTGTGTTTTTGGTGGGATCCGTGTTGCTCGTCGTTTTAGTTTTCTGTGTTGTGGTTTTTGGTGGCTCCGTGTTGTTCATCGTTTTAGTTTTCTGTGTTGTGTTTTTGGTGGGATCCGTGTTGCTCATCGTTTTAGTTTTCTGTGTTGTGTTTTTGGTGGGATCCGTGTTGCTCATCGTTTTAGTTTTCTGTGTTGTGTTTTTGGTGGCTCCGTGTTGCTCATCGTTTTAGTTTTCTGTTTTGTGTTTTTGGTGGGATCCGTGTTGCTCGTCGTTTTAGTTTTCTGTGTTGTGGTTTTTGGTGGCTCCGTGTTGTTCATCGTTTTAGTTTTCTGTGTTGTGTTTTTGGTGGGATCCATGTTGCTCATCGTTTTAGTTTTCTGTGTTGTGTTTTTAGTGGCTCCGTGTTGCTCATCGTTTTAGTTTTCTGTGTTGTGTTATTGGTGGCTCCGTGTTGCTCATCGTTTTAGTTTTCTGTGTTGTGGTTTTTGGTGGCTCCGTGTTGCTCATCGTTTTAGTTTTCTGTGTTTTTGTTTTTTGGTGGCTCCGTGTTGTTCATCGTTTTAGTTTTCTGTGTTGTGTTTTTGGTGGGATCCGTGTTGTTCATCGTTTTAGTTTTTTGTGTTGTGTTTTTGGTGGGATCCGTGTTGCTCATCATTTTAGCTTTCTGTGTTGTGGTTTTGGTGGCTCCGTGTTGCTCATCGTACCAGTTTTCTATGTTGTGGTTTTTGGTGGCTCCTTGTTGTTCATCGTTTTAGTTTTCTGTGTTGTGGTTTTTGGTGGATCTGTGTTGTTCATCGTGGTAGTTTTCTGTGTTGTGGATTTTGGTGGCTCCGTGTTGCTCATCGTTTTAATTTTCTATGTTGTGCTTTTGGTGGCTCCGTGTTGCTTATTGTTTTAGTTTTCTGTGTTGTGTTTTTGGTGGCTCCGTGTTGCTCATCGTTTTAGTTTTCTGTGTTGTGTTTTTGGTGGGATCCTCGTTGCTCATCGTTTTAGTTTTCTGTGTTGTTGTTTTTGGTAGGGTCCGTATTGTTCATCGTTTTAGTTTTCTGTGTTGTGTTTTTTGGTGGCTCCGTCTTACTCATCGTTTTAGTTTTCTGTGTTGTGGTTTTTCGTGGGATCCTCTTGCTCATCGTTTTAGTTTTCTGTGTTGTTGGTTTTGGTAGGGTCCGTATTGTTCATCATTTTAGTTTTATGTGTTCTGTTTTTTGGTGGCTCCGTCTTACTCATCGTTTTAGTTTTCTGTGTTGTGTTTTTGGTGGGATCCTCGTTGCTCATCGTTTTAGTTTTCTGTGTTGTTGTTTTTGGTAGGGTCCGTTTTGTTCATCGTTTTAGTTTTCTGTGTTGTGTTTTTTGGTGGCTCCGTCTTACTCATCGTTTTAGTTTTCTGTGTTGTGGTTTTTCGTGGGATCCTCGTTGCTCATCGTTTTAGTTTTCTGTGTTTTTGGTTTTGGTAGGGTCCGTATTGTTCATCATTTTAGTTTTCTGTGTTGTGTTTTTTGGTGACTCCGTCTTACTCATCGTTTTAGTTTTCTGTGTTGTGTTTTTGGTGGATCCGTGTTGCTCATCGTTTTAGTTTTCTGTGTTGTGGTTTTTCGTGGGATCCTCGTTGCTCATCGTTTTAGTTTTCTGTGTTGTTGTTTTTGGTAGGGTCCGTGTTGTTCATCGTTTTAGTTTTCTGTGTTGTGTTTTTGGTGGCTCGTGTTACTCATCGTTTTAGTTTTCTGTGTTGTGTTTTTGGAGGCTCCGTGTTGCTCATCGTTTTAGTTTTCTGTGTTGTGTTTTTGGTGGGATCCTCGTTTCTCATCGTTTTAGTTTTCTGTGTTGTGGTTTTTGGTAGGGTCCATGTTGTTCATCGTTTTAGTTTTCTGTGTTGTGGTTTTTCGTGGGATCCTCGTTGCTCATCGTTTTAGTTTTCTGTGTTGTGGTTTTTGGTAGGACCCGTGTTGTTCATCGTTTTAGTTTTCTATGTTGTGTTTTTGGTGGCTCGTGTTACTCATCGTTTTAGTTTTCTGTGTTGTGTTTTTGGAGGCTCCGTGTTGCTCATCGTTTTAGTTTTCTGTGTTGTGTTTTTGGTGGGATCCTCGTTTCTCATCGTTTTAGTTTTCTGTGTTGTTGTTTTTGGTAGGGTCCGTGTTGTTCATCGTTTTAGTTTTCTGTGTTGTGTTTTTTGGTGGCTCGTGTTGTTCATCGTTTTAGTTTTCTGTGTTGTGTTTTTGGTGGGATCCGTGTTGCTCATCGTTTTAGTTTTCTGTGTTGTGATTTTTGGTGGCTCCGTGTTGTTCATCGTTTTAGTTTTCTGTGTTGTGTTTGTGGTAGGGTCCGTGTTGCTCATCATTTTAGTTTTCTGTGTTGTGTTTTTAGTGGCTCCGTGTTGCTCATCGTTTTAGTTTTCTGTGTTCTGGATTTTGGTGGCTCCGTGTTGCTATTAGTTTTAGATTTCTGTGTTGTGGTTTTTGGTGACTCCGTGTTGTTCAACGTTTTAGTTTTCTGTGTTGTGTTTTTGGTGGGATCCGTGTTGCTCATCGTTTTAGTTTTCTGTGTTGTGTTTTTGGTGGCTCCGTGTTGCTCATCGTTTTAGTTTTCTGTGTTGTGTTTTTGGTGGGATCCGTGTTGCTCATCGTTTTAGTTTTCTGCGTTGTGTTTTTGGTGGCTCCGTGTTGCTAATCGTTTTAGTTTTCTGTGTTGTGGTTTTTGGTGGCTCCGTGTTGTTCATCGTTTTAGTTTTCTGTGTTGTGGTTTTGGTGGCTCCGTGTTGCTCATCGTTTTAGTTTTCTGTGTTGTGGTTTTTAGTGGCTCCGTGTTGTTCATCGTTTTAGGTTTCTGTGTTGTGGTTTTTGGTGGATCTGTGTTGTTCAACGTTTTAGTTTTCTGTGTTGTGGATTTTGGTGGCTCCGTGTTGCTCATCGTTTTAGATTTCTGTGTTGTGCTTTTGGTGGCTCCATGTTGCTCATCGTTTTAGTTTTCTGTGTTGTGTTTTTGGTGGCTCCGTGTTGCTCATCGTTTTAGTTTTCTGTGTTGTGTTTTTGGTGGGATCCGTGTTTGAACCGTAATGAGAGCGGGAGGTTTGGCGCCTTAAAATCTGATTCAACTCACCATTTCTTTAGAAATGTCTGTACCAAGTCAGGGTCATTACGGTTTTCATAGTTTTCCGGTTGTTGACTGATTTTGTCTGTTTATATAATTATGAGTTTTGACTTTCCCTTTGTAAGATTGTTCGGAGTTCGGAAATTTTGTTATTACCTTTATTTAGATTTCTGTGTTGTGCTTTTGGTGGATCCGTGTTGCTCATCGTTTTAGTTTTCTGTGTTGTGGATTTTGGTGGCTCCGTGTTGCTCATAGTTTTAGTTTTCTGTGTTGTGTTTTAGGTGGCTCCGTGTTGTTCATCGTTTTAGTTTTCTGTGTTGTGGTTTTTGGTGGCTCCGTGTTGCTCATCGTTTTAGTTTTCTGTGTTGAGATTTTTGGTGGTTCCGTGTTGTTCATCGTGGTAGTTTTCTGTGTTGGGTTTTTGGTGGCTCCGTGTTGTTCATTGTTTTAGTTTTCGGTGTTGTGGTTTTTGGTGGATCCGTGTTGCTCATCGTTTTAGTTTTCTGTGTTGAGGTTTTTGGTGGTTTTGTGTTGTTCAACGTGGTAGTTTTCTGTGTTGGGTTTTTGGTGGCTCCGTGTTGTTCATCGTTTTAGTTTTCTGTGTTGTGGTTTTTGGTGGATCCGTGTTGCTCATCGTTTTAGTTTTCTGTGTTGTGTTTTTGGTGGCTCCGTGTTGCTCATCGTTTTAGTTTTCTGTGTTGTGCTTTTGGTGGTTCCGTGTTGCTCATAGTTTTAGTTTTCTGTGTTGTGTTTTTTGGTGGCTCCGTGTTGCTCATCGTTTTAGTTTTCTGTGTTGTGGTTTTGGTGGCTCCGTGTTGCTCATCGTTTTAGTTTTCTGTGTTGTGGTTTTTTTGGTGGATCCGTGTTGCTCATCGTTTTAGTTTTCTGTGTTGTGTTTTTGGTGGGATCCGTGTTGCTCATCGTTTTAGTTTTCTGTGTTGTGTTTTTGGTGGCTCCGTGTTGCTCATCGTTTTAGTTTTCTGTATTGTGTTTTTGGTGGGATCCGTGTTGCTCGTCGTTTTAGTTTTCTGTGTTGTGGTTTTTGGTGGCTCCGTGTTGTTCATCGTTTTAGTTTTCTGTGTTGTGTTTTTGGTGGGATCCGTGTTGCTCATCGTTTTAGTTTTCTGTGTTGTGTTTTTGGTGGGATCCGTGTTGCTCATCGTTTTAGTTTTCTGTGTTGTGTTTTTGGTGGCTCCGTGTTGCTCATCGTTTTAGTTTTCTGTTTTGTGTTTTTGGTGGGATCCGTGTTGCTCGTCGTTTTAGTTTTCTGTGTTGTGGTTTTTGGTGGCTCCGTGTTGTTCATCGTTTTAGTTTTCTGTGTTGTGTTTTTGGTGGGATCCATGTTGCTCATCGTTTTAGTTTTCTGTGTTGTGTTTTTAGTGGCTCCGTGTTGCTCATCGTTTTAGTTTTCTGTGTTGTGTTATTGGTGGCTCCGTGTTGCTCATCGTTTTAGTTTTCTGTGTTGTGGTTTTTGGTGGCTCCGTGTTGCTCATCGTTTTAGTTTTCTGTGTTTTTGTTTTTTGGTGGCTCCGTGTTGTTCATCGTTTTAGTTTTCTGTGTTGTGTTTTTGGTGGGATCCGTGTTGTTCATCGTTTTAGTTTTTTGTGTTGTGTTTTTGGTGGGATCCGTGTTGCTCATCATTTTAGCTTTCTGTGTTGTGGTTTTGGTGGCTCCGTGTTGCTCATCGTACCAGTTTTCTATGTTGTGGTTTTTGGTGGCTCCTTGTTGTTCATCGTTTTAGTTTTCTGTGTTGTGGTTTTTGGTGGATCTGTGTTGTTCATCGTGGTAGTTTTCTGTGTTGTGGATTTTGGTGGCTCCGTGTTGCTCATCGTTTTAATTTTCTATGTTGTGCTTTTGGTGGCTCCGTGTTGCTTATTGTTTTAGTTTTCTGTGTTGTGTTTTTGGTGGCTCCGTGTTGCTCATCGTTTTAGTTTTCTGTGTTGTGTTTTCGGTGGGATCCGTGTTGCTCATCGTTTTAGTTTTCTGAGTTGTGGTTTTTGATGGCTCCGTGTTGTTCTTCGCTTTAGTTTTCTGTGTTGTGGTTTTGGTGGGATCTGTGTTGCTCATCGTTTTAGTTTTCTGTGTTGTGTTTTTGGTGGCTCCGTGTTGGATATCGTTTTAGATTTTTGTGTTGTGTTTTTGGTGGCTCCGTGTTGCTCATCGTTTTAGTTTTCTGTGTTCTGGTTTTTGGTGGCTCGTGTTGCTCATCATTTTAGCTTTCTGTGTTGTTGTTTTTTTGGTGGCTCCGTGTTGCTCATCGTTTTAGTTTTCTGTGTTGTGTTTTTGGTGGGATCCGTGTTGCTCATCGTTTTAGTTTTCTGTTTTGTGTTTTAGGTGGGATCCGTGTTGCTCATCGTTTTAGTTTTCTGTGTTGTGGATTTTTGGTGGCTCCGTGTTGTTCATCGTTTTAGTTTTCTGTGTTGTGTTTTTGGTGGGATCCGTGTTGCTCATCGTTTTAGTTTTCTGTGTTGTATTTTTAGTGGCTCCGTGTTGCTCATCGTCTTAGTTTTCTGTGTTGTGTTTTTGGTGGATCAGTGTTGCTCATCGTTTTAGTTTTCTGTGTTGTGGTTTTTGGTGGCTCCGTGTTGCTCATCGTTTTAATTTTCTGTGTTTTTGTTTTTTGGTGGCTCCGTGTTGTTCATCGTTTTAGTTTTCTGTGTTGTGTTTTTGGTGGGATCCGTGTTGTTCATCGTTTTAGTTTTCTGTGTTGTGTTTTTGGTGGGATCCGTGTTGCTCATCATTTTAGTTTTCTGTGTTGTGGTTTTGGTGGCTCGTGTTGCTCATCGTACCAGTTTTCTATGTTGTGGTTTTTGGTGGCTCCTTGTTGTTCATCGTTTTAGTTTTCTGTGTTGTGGTTTTTGGTGGATCTGTGTTGTTCATCGTGGTAATTTTCTGTGTTGTGGATTTTGGTGGCTCCGTGTTGCTCATCGTTTTAGTTTTCTATGTTGTGCTTTTGGTGGCTCCGTGTTGCTCATTGTTTTAGTTTTCTGTGTTGTGTTTTTGGTGGCTCCGTGTTGCTCATCGTTTTAGTTTTCTGTGTTGTGTTTTTGGTGGCTCCGTGTTGGTCATCGTTTTAGTTTTCTGTGTTGTGTTTTCGGTGGGATCCGTGTTGTTCATCGTTTTAGTTTTCTGTGTTGTGGTTTTTGATGGCTCCGTGTTGTTCATCGTTTTAGTTTTTTGTGTTGTGTTTTTGGTGGCTCCGTGTTGCTCATCGTTTTAGTTTTCTGTGTTGTGGTTTTTGGTGGCTCCGTGTTGCTCATCGTTTTAGTTTTCTGTGATGTTGTTTTTTTGGTGGCTCCGTGTTGCTCATCGTTTTAGTTTTCTGTATTGTGTTTTTGGTGGGATCCGTGTTGCTCATCGTTTTAGTTTTCTGTTTTGTGTTTTTGGTGGGATCCGTGTTGCTCATCGTTTTAGTTTTCTGTGTTGTGGATTTTGGTGGCTCCCTGTTGTTCATCGTTTTAGTTTTCTGTGTTCTGGTTTTTGGTGGATCTGTGTTGCTCATCGTTTTAGTTTTCTGTGTTGTGGATTTTGGTGGCTCAGTGTTGCTCATCTTTTAGATTTCTGTGTTGTGGTTTTTGGTGACTCCGTGTTGCTCATCGTTTTAGTTTTCTGTGTTGTGGTTTTTAGTGGCTCCGTGTTGTTCATCGTTTTAGTTTTCTGTGTTGTTTTTTGGTGGGATCCGAGTTGTTCATCGTTTTAGTTTTCTGTGTTGTGTTTTTGGTGGGATCTGTGTTGCTCATCATTTTAGTTTTCTGTGTTGTGGTTTTGGTGGCTCGTGTTGCTCATCGTACCAGTTTTCTGTGTTGTGGTTTTTGGTGGCTCCTTGTTGTTCATCGTTTTAGTTTTCTGTGTTGTGGTTTTTGGTGGATCTGTGTTGTTCATCGTGGTAATTTTCTGTGTTGTGGATTTTGGTGGCTCCGTGTTGCTCATCGTTTTAGTTTTCTATGTTGTGCTTTTGGTGGCTCCGTGTTGCTCATTGTTTTAGTTTTCTGTGTTGTGTTTTTGGTGGCTCCGTGTTGCTCATCGTTTTAGTTTTCTGTGTTGTGTTTTTGGTGGCTCCGTGTTGGTCATCGTTTTAGTTTTCTGTGTTGTGTTTTCGGTGGGATCGGTGTTGTTCATCGTTTTAGTTTTCTGTGTTGTGGTTTTTGATGGCTCCGTGTTGTTCATCCTTTTAGTTTTTTGTGTTGTGTTTTTGGTGGCTCCGTGTTGCTCATTGTTTTAGTTTTCTGTGTTGTTGTTTTTGGTGGCTCCGTGTTGCTCATCGTTTTAGTTTTCTGTGATGTTGTTTTTTCGGTGGCTCCGTGTTGCTCATCGTTTTAGTTTTCTGTATTGTGTTTTTGGTGGGATCCGTGTTGCTCATCGTTTTAGTTTTCTGTGTTGTGTTCTTGGTGGGTTCCGTGTTGCTCATCGTTTTAGTTTTCTGTGTTCTGGATTTTGGTGGCTCCGTGTTGTTCATCGTTTTAGCTTTCTGTGTTCTGGTTTTTGGTGGATCTGTGTTGCTCATCGTTTTAGTTTTCTGTGTTGTGGATTTTGGTGGCTCAGTGTTGCACATCTTTTAGATTTCTGTGTTCTGGTTTTTGGTGACTCCGTGTTGCTCATCGTTTTAGTTTTCTCTGTTGTGGTTTTTGGTGGCTCCGTGTTGTTCATCGTTTTAGTTTTCTGTGTTGTGTTTTTGGTGGGATCCGTGTTGCTCATCGTTTTAGTTTTCTGTGTTGTGGTTTTTGGTGGCTCCGTGTTGCTCATCGTTTTAATTTTCTGTGTTTTTGTTTTTTGGTGGCTCCGTGTTGTTCATCGTTTTAGCTTTCTGTGTTGTGTGTTTGGTGGGATCCGTGTTGCTCATCGTTTTAGTTTTCTGTGCTGTGTTTTTGGTGGGATCCGTGTTGCTCATCGTTTTAGTTTTCTGTGTTGTGGTTTTGGTGGCTCCGTGTTGCTCATCGTTTTAGTTTTCTGTGTTGTGGTTTTTGGTGGCTTCGTGGTGTTCATCGTTTTAGTTTTCTGTGTTGTGGTTTTTGGTGGATCTGTGTTGCTCATCGTTTTAGTTTTCTGTGTTGTGGATTTTGGTGGCTCCGTGTTGCTCATCGTTTTAGATTTCTGTGTTGTGGTTTTTGATGACTCCGTGTTGCTCATCGTTTTAGTTTTCTATGTTGTGCCTTTGGTGGCTCCGTGTTGCTCATCGTTTTAGTTTTCTGTGTTGTGTTTTTTGGTGGCTCCGTGTTGCTTATCAATTTAGTTTTCTGTGTTGTGTTTTTGGTGGGATCTGTGTTTAAACCGTAATGAGAGCGGGGGGTTTGGCGCCTTAAAATCTGATTCAACCCACCATTTCTTTAGAAATGCCTGTACTAAGTTAGGGTCATTACGGTTTTCACAGTTTTCCGGTTGTGGACTGATTTTGTCTGTTTATATAATTATGAGTTTTGACTTTCCCTTTGTAAGATTGTTCGGAGTTCGGTAATTTTGTTATTACCCTTATTTAGATTTCTGTGTTCTGTTTTTGGTGGCTCCGTGTTGCTCATCGTTTTAGTTTTCTGTGTTGTAGATTTTAGTGGCTCCGTGTTGCTCATCGTTTTAGTTTTCTGTGTTGTGTTTTTGGTGGCTCCGTGTTGTTCATCGTTTTAGTTTCTGTGTTGTGGTTTTTGGTGGCTCCGTGTTGCTCATCGTTTTAGTTTTCTGTGTTGAGGTTTTTGGTGGCTCCGTGTTTTTTAACGTTTTAGTTTTCTGTGTTGTGTTTTTGGTGGGATCCTTGTTGCACATCGTTTTAGTTTTCTGTGTTGTGTTTTTGGTGGCTCCATGTTGCTCATCGTTTTAGTTTTCTGTGTTGTGTTTGTGGTGGGATCAGTGTTGCTCAACGTTTTAGTTTTCTGTGTTGTGTTTTTGGTTGGATCAGTGTTGCTCATCGTTTTAGTTTTTTGTGTTGTGGTTTTTGGTGGCTCTATGTTGCTCATCGTATTAGTTTTCTGTGTTGTGGTTTTTGGTGGCTCCGTGTTGTTAATCGTTTTAGTTTTTTGTGTTGTGTTTTTGGTGGGATCCGTGTTGCTCATCGTTTTAGTTTTCTGTGTTGTGTTTTTGATGGGATCCGTATTGCTCATTGTTTTAGTTTTCTGTGTTGTGGTTTTTGGTGGCACCGTGTTGCTCAACGTTTTAGTTTTCTGTGTTGTGGATTTTGGTGGCTCTGTGTTGCTCATCGTTTTAGATTTCTGTGTTGTGGTTTTTAGTGGGATCCGTGTTGCTCATCGTTTTAGTTTTCTGTGTTGTGTTTTTGGTGGTTCCGTATTGCTCATCGTTTTAGTTTTCTGTGTTGTGTTTTTGGTGGGATCCGTGTTTGAACCGTAATGAGAGCGGGAGGTTTGGCGCCTTAAAATCTTATTCAACCGACCATTTCTTTAGAAATGCCTGTACCAAGTCACGGTCATTACGGTTTTCACAATTTTCCGGTTGTTGAAAGATTTTGTCTGTTTATATAATTATGAGTTTTGACTTTCCCTTTGTAAGATTGTTCGGAGTTCGGTAATTTTGTTATTACACTTATTTAGATTTCTGTGTTGTGTTTTTGATGGCTCCGTGTTGCTCATCGTTTTAGTTTTCTGTGTTGTGGATTTTAGATGCTCCGTGTTGCTCATCGTTTTAGTTTTCTGTGTTGTGTTTTTGGTGGCTCCGTGTTGTTCATCATTTTAGTTTTCGGTGTTGTGGTTTTTGGTGGCTCCGTCTTGCTCATCGTTTTAGTTTTCTGTGTTGAGGTTTTTGTTGGTTCCCCGTTGTTTAACGTTTTAGTTTTCTGTGTTGTGTTTTTGTTGGCTCCGTGTTGTTCATCGTTTTAGTTTTCTGTGTTGTGGTTTTTGGTGGATCCGTGTTGCTCATCGTTTTAGTTTTCTGTATTGTGTTTTTGGTGGCTCCGTGTTGCTCATCGTTTTAGTTTTCTGTGCCATCGTTTTTGGTGGCTCCGTGTTGCTCATCGTTTTAGTTTTCTGTGTTGTGTTTATGGTGGCTCTATGTTGTTCATCGTTTTTGTTTTCTGTGTTGTGGTTTTTTGGTGGATCCTTGTTGCTCATCGTTTTAGTTTTCTGTGTTGTGTTTTGGTGGGATCCGTGTTGCTCATCGTTTTAGTTTTCTGTGTTTTGGTTTTTGATGGCTCCGTGTTGCTCATCGTTTTAGTTTTCTGTGTTGTGTTTTTGGTGGATCCGTGTTGCTCATCGTTTTAGTTTTCTGTGTTCTGGATTTTGGTGGCTCCGTGTTGCTCATCGTTTTAGTTTTCTGTGTTGTGGTTTTTGGTGGCTCCGTGTTGTTTAACGTTTTAGATTTCTGTGTTGTGTTTTTGGTGGCTCCGTGTTGCTCATCGTTTTAGTTTTCTGTGCTGTGGTTTTGGTGGCTCCGTGTTGTTTAACGTTTTAGTTTTCTGTGTTTTGTTTTTGGTGGATCCGTGTTGTTCATCGTTTTAGTTTTCTGTGTTGTGTTTTTGGTGGCTCCGTGTTGCTCATCGTTTTAGTTTTCTGTGTTGTGTTTTTGGTGGCTCCGTGTTGTTTAACGTTTTAGTTTTCTGTGTTGTGTTTTTGGTGGATCCGTGTTGCTCATCGTTTTAGTTTTCTGTGTTGTGGTTTTTGGTGGATCCGTGTTGTTCATCGTTTTAGTTTTCTGTGTTGTGTTTTTGGTGGCTCCGTGTTGTTTATCGTTTTAGTTTTCTGTGTTGTGTTTTTGGTGGATCCGTGTTGTTCATCGTTTTAGTTTTCTGTGTTGTGGTGTTTGTTGGTTCCGCGTTGTTTAACGTTTTAGTTTTCAGTGTTGTGTTTTTGGTGGCTTCGTGTTGTTCATCGATTTAGTTTTCTGTGTTGTGTTTTTGGTGGCTCCGTGTTGTTTTACGTTTTAGTTTTCTGTGTTGTGTTTTTGGTGGCTCCGTTTTGTTCATCGTTTTAGTTTTCTGTGTTGAGGTTTTTGGTGGCTCCGTGTTGTTTAACGTTTTAGATTTCTGTGTTGTGTTTTTGGTGGCTCCGTGTTGCTCATCGTTTTAGTTTTCTGTGTTGAGGTTTTTGTTGGTTCCCCGTTGTTTAACGTTTTAGTTTTCTGTGTTGTGTTTTTGTTGGCTCCGTGTTGTTCATCGTTTTAGTTTTCTGTGTTGTGGTTTTTGGTGGATCCGTGTTGCTCATCGTTTTAGTTTTCTGTATTGTGTTGTTGGTGGCTCCGTGTTGCTCATCGTTTTAGTTTTCTGTGCCATCGTTTTTGGTGGCTCCGTGTTGCTCATCGTTTTAGTTTTCTGTGTTGTGTTTATGGTGGCTCTATGTTGTTCATCGTTTTTGTTTTCTGTGTTGTGGTTTTTTGGTGGATCCTTGTTGCTCATCGTTTTAGTTTTCTGTGTTGTGTTTTGGTGGGATCCGTGTTGCTCATCGTTTTAGTTTTCTGTGTTGTGGTTTTTGATGGCTCCGTGTTGCTCATCGTTTTAGTTTTCTGTGTTGTGTTTTTGGTGGATCCGTGTTGCTCATCGTTTTAGTTTTCTGTGTTCTGGATTTTTGGTGGCTCCGTGTTGCTCATCGTTTTAGATTTCTGTGTTGTGGTTTTTGGTGGCTCCGTGTTGCTCATCGTTTTAGTTTTCTGTGTTGTGGTTTTTGGTGGCTCCGTGTTGTTTAACGTTTTAGTTTTCTGTGTTGTGTTTTTGGTGGCTCCGTGTTGCTCATCGTTTTAATTTTCTGTGCTGTGGTTTTTGGTGGCTCCGTGTTGTTTAACGTTTTAGTTTTCTGTGTTGTGTTTTTGGTGGCTCCGTGTTGTTCATCGTTTTAGTTTTCTGTGTTGAGGTTTTTGGTGGCTCCGTGTTGTTTAACGTTTTAGATTTCTGTGTTGTGTTTTTGGTGGCTCCGTGTTGCTCATCGTTTTAGTTTTCTGTGTTGTGGTTTTTGGTGGCTCCGTGTTGTTTAACGTTTTAGATTTCTGTGTTGTGTTTTGGGTGGGATCCGTGTTTGAACCGTAATGAGAGCGGGAGGTTTGGTGCCTTAAAATCTGATTCAACCCACCATTTCTTTAGAAATGCCTGTACCAAGTCAAGTTCATTACGGTTTTTACAGTTTTCCGGTTGTTGACTGATTTTGTCTGTTTATATAATTATGAGTTTTGACTTTCCCTTTGTAAGATTGTTCGGAGTTCGGTAATTTTGTTATTACCCTTATTTAGATTTCTGTGTTGTGTTTTTGGTGGCTCCGTGTTGCTCATCGTTTTAGTTTTCTGTGTTGAGGTTTTTGGTGGCTCCGTGTTGTTTAACGTTTTAGTTTTCTGTGTTGTGTTTTTGGTGGATCCGTGTTGCTCATCGTTTTAGTTTTCTGTGTTGTGTTTTTGGTAGGATCCGTGTTGCTCATCGTTTTAGTTTTCTGTGTTGTGTTTTTGGTGGCTCCGTGTTGTTCATCGTTTTAGTTTTCTGTGTTGTGTTTTTGGTGGCTCCGTGTTGTTCATCGTTTTAGTTTTCTGTGTTGTGGTTTTTGGTGGCTCCGTGTTGCTCATCGTTTTAGTTTTCTGTGTTGAGGTTTTTGGTGGCTCCGTGTTGTTTAACGTTTTAGTTTTCTGTGTTGTGTTTTAGGTGGCTCCGTGTTGTTTAACGTTTTAGTTTTCTTTGTTGTGTTTTTGGTGGCTCCGTGTTGTTTCACGTTTTAGTTTTCTGTGTTGTGTTTTTGGTGTCTCCGTGTTGCTCATCGTTTTAGTTTTTTGTGTTGTGTTTTTGGTGGCTCCGTATTGTTTAACGTTTTAGTTTTCTGTGTTGTGTTTTTGGTGGCTCCGTGTTGTTTAACGTTTTAGTTTTCTGTGTTGTGTTTTTGGTGGCTCCGTGTTGCTCATCGTTTTAGTTTTCTGTGTTGTGTTTTTGGTGGATCCGTGTTGTTCATCGTTTTAGTTTTCTGTGTTGTGGTTTTGGTGGCTCCGTGTTGTTCATCGTTTTAGTTTTCTGTGTTGTGGTTTTTGGTGGCTCCGTGCTGTTCATCGTTTTAGTTTTCTGTGTTGTGTTTTTGGTGGGATCCGTGTTGCTCATCGTTTTAGTTTTCTGTGTTGTGTTTTTGGTGGCTCCGTGTTGCTCATCGTTTTAGTTTTCTGTGTTGTGTTTTTGGTGGCTCCGTGTTGTTCATCGTTTTAGTTTTCTGTGTTGTGTTTTTGGTGGATCCGTGTTGCTCATCGTTTTAGTTTTCTGTGTTGAGGTTTTTGGTGGCTCCGTGTTGTTCATCGTTTTAGCTTTCTGTGTTGAGGTTTTTGGTGGCTCCGTGTTGTTTAACGTTTTAGATTTCTGTGTTGTGTTTTTGGTGGCTCCGTGTTGCTCATCGTTTTAGTTTTCTGTGTTGTGGTTTTTGGTGGCTCCGTGATGTTTAACGTTTTAGATTTCTGTGTTGTGTTTTTGGTGGCTCCGTGTTGCTCATCGTTTTAGTTTTCTGTGTTGTGGTTTTTGGTGGCTCCGTGTTGTTTCACGTTTTAGTTTTCTGTGTTGTGTTTTTGGTGGATCCGTGTTGTTCAGCGTTTTAGTTTTCTGTGTTGTGTTTTTGGTGGCTCCGTGTTGTTCATCGTTTTATTTTTCTTTGTTGTGTTTTTGGTGGCTCCGTGTTGTTTAACGTTTTACTTTTCTGTGTTGTGTTTTTGGTGGTACCGTGTTGCTCATCGTTTTAGTTTTCTGTGTTGTGGTTTTTGGTGGCTCCGTGTTGTTTAACGTTTTAGATTTCTGTGTTGTGTTTTTGGTGGCTCCGTGTTGCTCATCGTTTTAGTTTTCTGTGTTGTGGTTTTTGGTAGCTCCGTGTTATTCATCGTTTTAGTTTTCTGTGTTGTGTTTTTGGTGGCTCCGTGTTGTTTATCGTTTTAGTTTTCTGTGTTGTGTTTTTGGTGGATCCGTGTTGTTCATCGTTTTAGTTTTCTGTGTTGTGGTTTTTGTTGGTTCCGTGTTGTTCATCGATTTAGTTTTCTGTGTTGTGTTTTTGGTGGCTCCGTGTTGTTTAACGTTTTAGTTTTCTGTGTTGTGTTTTTGGTGGCTCTGTGTTGTTCATCGATTTACTTTTCTGTGTTGTGTTTTTGGTGGATCCGTGTTGTTTAACGTTTTAGTTTTCTGTATTGTGTTTTTGGTGGCTCCGTGTTGCTCATCGTTTTAATTTTCTGTGTTGAGGCTTTTTGTGGCTCCGTGTTGTTTAACGTTTTAGATTTCTGTGTTGTGTTTTTGGTGGCTCCGTGTTGCTCATCGTTTTAGTTTTCTGTGTTGTGGTTTTTGGTGGCTCCGTGTTGCTCATCGTTTTAGTTTTCTGTGTTGTGGTTTTTGGTGGCTCCGTGTTGTTCATCGTTTTAGTTTTCTGTGTTGTGTTTTTGGTGGCTCCGTGTTGTTCATCGTTTTAGTTTTCTGTGTTGTGTTTTTGGTGATTCCGTGTTGCTCATCGTTTTAGTTTTCTGTGTTGTGGTTTTTGGTGGCTCCGTGTTGTTCATCGTTTTAGTTTTCTGTGTTGTGTTTTTGGTGGCTCCGTGTTGTTCATCGATTTAGTTTTCTGTGTTGTGTTTTTGGTGGCTCCGTGTTGTTTAACGTTTTAGTTTTCTGTGTTGTGTTTTTGGTGGCTCCGTGTTGTTCATCGTTTTAGTTTTCTGTGTTGAGGTTTTTGGTGGCTCCGTGTTGTTTAACGTTTTAGATTTCTGTGTTGTGCTTTGGGTGGGATCCGTGTTTGAACCGTAATGAGAGCGGGAGGTTTGGTGCCTTAAAATCTGATTCAACCCACCATTTCTTTAGAAATGCCTGTACCAAGTCAGGTTCATTACGGTTTTTACAGTTTTCCGGTTGTTGACTGATTTTGTCTGTTTATATAATTATGAGTTTTGACTTTCCCTTTGTAAGATTGTTCGGAGTTCGGTAATTTTGTTATTACCCTTATTTAGATTTCTGTGTTGTGTTTTTGGTGGCTCCGTGTTGCTCATCGTTTTAGTTTTCTGTGTTGAGTTTTTTGGTGGCTCCGTGTTGTTTAACGTTTTAGTTTTTTGTGTTGTGTTTTTGGTGGATCCGTGTTGCTCATCGTTTTAGTTTTCTGTGTTGTGTTTTTGGTAGGATCCGTGTTGCTCATCGTTTTAGTTTTCTGTGTTGTGTTTTTGGTGGCTCCGTGTTGTTCATCGTTTTAGTTTTCTGTGTTGTGTTTTTGGTGGATCCGTGTTGTTCATCGTTTTAGTTTTCTGTGTTGTGGTTTTTGGTGGCTCCGTGTTGCTCATCGTTTTAGTTTTCTGTGTTGAGGTTTTTGGTGGCTCCGTGTTGTTTAACGTTTTAGTTTTCTGTGTTGTGTTTTTGGTGGCTCCGTGTTGTTTAACGTTTTAGTTTTCTGTGTTGTGTTTTTGGTGGCTCCGTGTTGTTTAACGTTTTAGTTTTCTGTGTTGTGTTTTTGGTGTCTCCGTGTTGCTCATCGTTTTAGTTTTCTGTGTTGTGTTTTTGGTGGCTCCGTTTTGTTTAACGTTTTAGTTTTCTGTGTTGTGTTTTTGGTGGCTCCGTGTTGTTTAACGTTTTAGTTTTCTGTGTTGTGTTTTTGGTGGCTCCGTGTTGCTCATCGTTTTAGTTTTCTGTGTTGTGTTTTTGGTGGATCCGTGTTGTTCATCGTTTTAGTTTTCTGTGTTGTGTTTTTGGTGGCTCCGTGTTGTTCATCGTTTTAGTTTTCTGTGTTGTGTTTTTGGTGGCTCCGTGTTGTTCATCGTTTTAGTTTTCTGTGTTGTGTTTTTGGTGGATCCGTGTTGCTCATCGTTTTAGTTTTCTGTGTTGAGGTTTTTGGTGGCTCCGTGTTGTTCATCGTTTTAGCTTTCTGTGTTGAGGTTTTTGGTGGCTCCGTGTTGTTTAACGCTTTAGATTTCTGTGTTGTGTTTTTGGTGGCTCCGTGTTGCTCATCGTTTTAGTTTTCTGTGTTGTGGTTTTTGGTGGCTCCGTGATGTTTAACGTTTTAGATTTCTGTGTTGTGTTTTTGGTGGCTCCGTGTTGCTCATCGTTTTAGTTTTCTGTGTTGTGGTTTTTGGTGGCTCCGTGTTGTTTCACGTTTTAGTTTTCTGTGTTGTGTTTTTGGTGGATCCGTGTTGTTCAGCGTTTTAGTTTTCTGTGTTGTGTTTTTGGTGGCTCCGTGTTGTTCATCGTTTTATTTTTCTTTGTTGTGTTTTTGGTGGCTCCGTGTTGTTTTACGTTTTAGTTTTCTGTGTTGTGTTTTTGGTGGTACCGTGTTGCTCATCGTTTTAGTTTTCTGTGTTGTGGTTTTTGGTGGCTCCGTGTTGTTTAACGTTTTAGATTTCTGTGTTGTGTTTTTGGTGGCTCCGTGTTGCTCATCGTTTTAGTTTTCTGTGTTGTGGTTTTTGGTGGCTCCGTGTTATTCATCGTTTTAGTTTTCTGTGTTGTGTTTTTGGTGGCTCCGTGTTGTTTATCGTTTTAGTTTTCTGTGTTGTGTTTTTGGTGGATCCGTGTTGTTCATCGTTTTAGTTTTCTGTGTTGTGGTTTTTGTTGGTTCCGTGTTGTTCATCGATTTAGTTTTCTGTGTTGTGTTTTTGGTGGCTCCGTGTTGTTTAACGTTTTAGTTTTCTGTGTTGTGTTTTTGGTGGCTCTGTGTTGTACATCGATTTAGTTTTCTGTGTTGTGTTTTTGGTGGATCCGTGTTGTTTAACGTTTTAGTTTTCTGTGTTGTGTTTTTGGTGGCTCCGTGTTGCTCATCGTTTTAGTTTTCTGTGTTGAGGCTTTTTGTGGCTCCGTGTTGTTTAACGTTTTAGATTTCTGTGTTGTGTTTTTGGTGGCTCCGTGTTGCTCATCGTTTTAGTTTTCTGTGTTGTGGTTTTTGGTGGCTCCGTGTTGCTCATCGTTTTAGTTTTCTGTGTTGTGGTTTTTGGTGGCTCCGTGTTGTTCATCGTTTTAGTTTTCTGTGTTGTGTTTTTGGTGGCTCCGTGTTGTTTAACGTTTTAGTTTTCTGTGTTGTGTTTTTGGTGGTACCGTGTTGCTCATCGTTTTAGTTTTCTGTGTTGTGGTTTTTGGTGGCTCCGTGTTGTTTAACGTTTTAGATTTCTGTGTTGTGTTTTTGGTGGCTCCGTGTTGCTCATCGTTTTAGTTTTCTGTGTTGTGGTTTTTGGTGGCTCCGTGTTATTCATCGTTTTAGTTTTCTGTGTTGTGTTTTTGGTGGCTCCGTGTTGTTTATCGTTTTAGTTTTCTGTGTTGTGTTTTTGGTGGATCCGTGTTGTTCATCGTTTTAGTTTTCTGTGTTGTGGTTTTTGTTGGTTCCGTGTTGTTCATCGATTTAGTTTTCTGTGTTGTGTTTTTGGTGGCTCCGTGTTGTTTAACGTTTTAGTTTTCTGTGTTGTGTTTTTGGTGGCTCTGTGTTGTTCATCGATTTAGTTTTCTGTGTTGTGTTTTTGGTGGATCCGTGTTGTTTAACGTTTTAGTTTTCTGTGTTGTGTTTTTGGTGTCTCCGTGTTGCTCATCGTTTTAGTTTTCTGTGTTGAGGCTTTTTGTGGCTCCGTGTTGTTTAACGTTTTAGATTTCTGTGTTGTGTTTTTGGTGGCTCCGTGTTGCTCATCGTTTTAGTTTTCTGTGTTGTGGTTTTTGGTGGCTCCGTGTTGCTCATCGTTTTAGTTTTCTGTGTTGTGGTTTTTGGTGGCTCCGTGTTGTTCATCGTTTTAGTTTTCTGTGTTGTGTTTTTGGTGGCTCCGTGTTGTTCATCGTTTTAGTTTTCTGTGTTGTGTTTTTGGTGATTCCGTGTTGCTCATCGTTTTAGTTTTCTGTGTTGTGGTTTTTGGTGGCTCCGTGTTGTTTAACGTTTTAGTTTTCTGTGTTGTGTTTTTGGTGGATCCGTGTTGCTCATCGTTTTAGTTTTCTGTGTTGTGGTTTTTGGTGGCTCCGTGTTGTTCATCGTTTTAGTTTTCTGTGTTGTGTTTTTGGTGGCTCCGTGTTGTTCATCGATATAGTTTTCTGTGTTGTGTTTTTGGTGGCTCCGTGTTGTTTAACGTTTTAGTTTTCTGTGTTGTGTTTTTGGTGGCTCCGTGTTGTTCATCGTTTTAGTTTTCTGTGTTGAGGTTTTTGGTGGCTCCGTGTTGTTTAACGTTTTAGATTTCTGTGTTGTGCTTTGGGTGGGATCCGTGTTTGAACCGTAATGAGAGCGGGAGGTTTGGTGCCTTAAAATCTGATTCAACCCACCATTTCTTTAGAAATGCCTGTACCAAGTCAGGTTCATTACGGTTTTTACAGTTTTCCGGTTGTTGACTGATTTTGTCTGTTTATATAATTATGAGTTTTGACTTTCCCTTTGTAAGATTGTTCGGAGTTCGGTAATTTTGTTATTACCCTTATTTAGATTTCTGTGTTGTGTTTTTGGTGGCTCCGTGTTGCTCATCGTTTTAGTTTTCTGTGTTGAGGTTTTTGGTGGCTCCGTGTTGTTTAACGTTTTAGTTTTTTGTGTTGTGTTTTTGGTGGATCCGTGTTGCTCATCGTTTTAGTTTTCTGTGTTGTGTTTTTGGTAGGATCCGTGTTGCTCATCGTTTTAGTTTTCTGTGTTGTGTTTTTGGTGGCTCCGTGTTGTTCATCGTTTTAGTTTTCTGTGTTGTGTTTTTGGTGGCTCCGTGTTGTTCATCGTTTTAGTTTTCTGTGTTGTGGTTTTTGGTGGCTCCGTGTTGCTCATCGTTTTAGTTTTCTGTGTTGAGGTTTTTGGTGGCTCCGTGTTGTTTAACGTTTTAGTTTTCTGTGTTGTGTTTTTGGTGGCTCCGTGTTGTTTAACGTTTTAGTTTTCTGTGTTGTGTTTTTGGTGGCTCCGTGTTGCTCATCGTTTTAGTTTTCTGTGTTGTGTTTTTGGTGGATCCGTGTTGTTCATCGTTTTAGTTTTCTGTGTTGTGTTTTTGGTGGCTCCGTGTTGTTCATCGTTTTAGTTTTCTGTGTTGTGTTTTTGGTGGCTCCGTGTTGTTCATCGTTTTAGTTTTCTGTGTTGTGTTTTTGGTGGATCCGTGTTGCTCATCGTTTTAGTTTTCTGTGTTGTGGTTTTTGGTGGCTCCGTGTTGTTCATCGTTTTAGCTTTCTGTGTTGAGGTTTTTGGTGGCTCCGTGTTGTTTAACGTTTTAGATTTCTGTGTTGTGTTTTTGGTGGCTCCGTGTTGCTCATCGTTTTAGTTTTCTGTGTTGTGGTTTTTGGTGGCTCCGTGATGTTTAACGTTTTAGATTTCTGTGTTGTGTTTTTGGTGGCTCCGTGTTGCTCATCGTTTTAGTTTTCTGTGTTGTGGTTTTTGGTGGCTCCGTGTTGTTTCACGTTTTAGTTTTCTGTGTTGTGTTTTTGGTGGATCCGTGTTGTTCAGCGTTTTAGTTTTCTGTGTTGTGTTTTTGGTGGCTCCGTGTTGTTCATCGTTTTATTTTTCTTTGTTGTGTTTTTGGTGGCTCCGTGTTGTTTAACGTTTTAGTTTTCTGTGTTGTGTTTTTGGTGGTACCGTGTTGCTCATCGTTTTAGTTTTCTGTGTTGTGGTTTTTGGTGGCTCCGTGTTGTTTAACGTTTTAGATTTCTGTGTTGTGTTTTTGGTGGCTCCGTGTTGCTCATCGTTTTAGTTTTCTGTGTTGTGGTTTTTGGTGGCTCCGTGTTATTCATCGTTTTAGTTTTCTGTGTTGTGTTTTTGGTGGCTCCGTGTTGTTTATCGTTTTAGTTTTCTGTGTTGTGTTTTTGGTGGATCCGTGTTGTTCATCGTTTTAGTTTTCTGTGTTGTGGTTTTTGTTGGTTCCGTGTTGTTCATCGATTTAGTTTTCTGTGTTGTGTTTTTGGTGGCTCCGTGTTGTTTAACGTTTTAGTTTTCTGTGTTGTGTTTTTGGTGGCTCTGTGTTGTTCATCGATTTAGTTTTCTGTGTTGTGTTTTTGGTGGATCCGTGTTGTTTAACGTTTTAGTTTTCTGTGTTGTGTTTTTGGTGGCTCCGTGTTGCTCATCGTTTTAGTTTTCTGTGTTGAGGCTTTTGGTGGCTCCGTGTTGCTTAACGTTTTAGATTTCTGTGTTGTGTTTTTGGTGGCTCCGTGTTGCTCATCGTTTTAGTTTTCTGTGTTGTGGTTTTTGGTGGCTCCGTGTTGCTCATCGTTTTAGTTTTCTGTGTTGTGGTTTTTGGTGGCTCCGTGTTGTTCATCGTTTTAGTTTTCTGTGTTGTGTTTTTGGTGGCTCCGTGTTGTTCATCGTTTTAGTTTTCTGTGTTGTGTTTTTGGTGATTCCGTGTTGCTCATCGTTTTAGTTTTCTGTGTTGTGGTTTTTGGTGGCTCCGTGTTGTTTAACGTTTTAGTTTTCTGTGTTGTGTTTTTGGTGGATTCGTGTTGCTCATCGTTTTAGTTTTCTGTGTTGTGGTTTTTGGTGGCTCCGTGTTGTTCATCGTTTTAGTTTTCTGTGTTGTGTTTTTGGTGGCTCCGTGTTGTTCATCGATTTAGTTTTCTGTGTTGTGTTTTTGGTGGCTCCGTGTTGTTTAACGTTTTAGTTTTCTGTGTTGTGTTTTTGGTGGCTCTGTGTTGTTCATCGATTTAGTTTTCTGTGTTGTGTTTTTGGTGGCTCCGTGTTGTTTAACGTTTTAGTTTTCTGTGTTGTGTTTTTGGTGGCTCCGTGTTGCTCATCGTTTTAGTTTTCTGTGTTGAGGCTTTTGGTGGCTCCGTGTTGTTTAACGTTTTAGATTTCTGTGTTGTGTTTTTGGTGGCTCCGTGTTGCTCATCGTTTTAGTTTTCTGTGTTGTGGTTTTTGGTGGCTCCGTGTTGCTCATCGTTTTAGTTTTCTGTGTTGTGGTTTTTGGTGGCTCCGTGTTGTTCATCGTTTTAGTTTTCTGTGTTGTGTTTTTGGTGGCTCCGTGTTGTTCATCGTTTTAGTTTTCTGTGTTGTGTTTTTGGTGATTCCGTGTTGCTCATCGTTTTAGTTTTCTGTGTTGTGGTTTTTGGTGGCTCCTTGTTGTTTAACGTTTTAGTTTTCTGTGTTGTGTTTTTGGTGGATCCGTGTTGCTCATCGTTTTAGTTTTCTGTGTTGTGGTTTTTGGTGGCTCCGTGTTGTTCATCGTTTTAGTTTTCTGTGTTGTGTTTTTGGTGGCTCCGTGTTGTTTAACGTTTTAGTTTTCTGTGTTGTGTTTTTGGTGGATCCATGTTGCTCATCGTTTTAGTTTTCTGTGTTGTGGTTTTTGGTGGATCCGTGTTGTTCATCGTTTTAGTTTTCTGTGTTGTGTTTTTGGTGGCTCCGTGTTGTTTTACGTTTTAGTTTTCTGTGTTGTGTTTTTGGTGGATCCGTGTTGCTCATCGTTTTAGTTTTCTGTGTTGTGGTTTTTGGTGGCTCCGTGTTGTTCATCGTTTTAGTTTTCTGTGTTGTGTTTTTGGTGGCTCCGTGTTGTTTAACGTTTTAGTTTTCTGTGTTGTGTTTTTGGTGGCTCCGTGTTGCTCATCGTTTTAGTTTTCTCTGTTGTGGTTTTTGGTGGCTCCGTGTTATTCATCGTTTTAGTTTTCTGTGTTGTGTTTTTGGTGGCTCCGTGTTGTTTATCGTTTTAGTTTTCTGTGTTGTGTTTTTGGTGGATCCGTGTTGTTCATCGTTTTAGTTTTCTGTGTTGTGGTTTTTGTTGGTTCCGCGTTGTTTAACGTTTTAGTTTTCTGTGTTGTGTTCTTGGTGGCTCCGTGTTGTTCATCGATTTAGTTTTCTGTGTTGTGTTTTTGGTGGCTCCGTGTTGCTCATCGTTTTAGTTTTCTGTGTTGAGGTTTTTGGTGGCTCCGTGTTGTTTAACGTTTTAGATTTCTGTGTTGTGTTTTTGGTGGCTCCGTGTTGCTCATCGTTTTAGTTTTCTGTGTTGTGGTTTTTGGTGGCTCCGTGTTGTTTAACGTTTTAGATTTCTGTGTTGTGTTTTTGGTGGCTCCGTGTTGCTCATCGTTTTAGTTTTCTGTGTTGTGGTTTTTGGTGGCTCCGTGTTTTTCATCGTTTTAGTTTTCTGTGTTGTGTTTTTGGTGGCTCCGTGTTGTTCATCGTTTTAGTTTTCTGTGTTGTGTTTTTGGTGATTCCGTGTTGCTCATCGTTTTAGTTTTCTGTGTTGTGGTTTTTGGTGGCTCCGTGTTGTTTAACGTTTTAGTTTTCTGTGTTGTGTTTTTGGTGGATCCGTGTTGCTCATCGTTTTAGTTTTCTGTGTTGTGGTTTTTGGTGGCTCCGTGTTGTTCATCGTTTTAGTTTTCTGTGTTGTGTTTTTGGTGGCTCCGTGTTGTTTAACGTTTTAGTTTTATGTGTTGTGTTTTTGGTGGATCCATGTTGCTCATCGTTTTAGTTTTCTGTGTTGTGGTTTTTGGTGGCTCCGTGTTGTTCATCGTTTTAGTTTTCTGTGTTGTGTTTTTGGTGGCTCCGTGTTGCTTAACGTTTTAGTTTTCTGTGTTGTGTTTTTGGTGGATCCGTGTTGCTCATCGTTTTAGTTTTCTGTGTTGTGGTTTTTGGTGGCTCCGTGTTGTTCATCGTTTTAGTTTTCTGTGTTGTGTTTTTGGTGGCTCCGTGTTGTTTAACGTTTTAGTTTTCTGTGTTTTTGTTTTTGGTGGATCCGTGTTGCTCATCGTTTTAGTTTTCTGTGTTGTGTTTTTGGTGGGATCCGTGTTGTTCATCGTTTTAGTTTTCTGTGTTGTGTTTTTGGTGGATCCGTGTTGCTCATCGTTTTAGTTTTCTGTGTTGAGGTTTTTGGTGGCTCCGTGTTGTTCATCGTTTTAGTTTTCTGTGTTGTGTTTTTGGTGGCTCCGTGTTGTTCATCGTTTTAGTTTTCTGTGTTGTGGTTTTTGGTGGCTCCGTGTTGCTCATCGTTTTAGTTTTCTGTGTTGAGGTTTTTGGTGGCTCCGTGTTGTTTAACGTTTTAGTTTTCTGTGTTGTGTTTTTGGTGGCTCCGTGTTGTTAACGTTTTAGTTTTCTGTGTTGTGTTTTTGGTGGCTCCGTGTTGTTTAACGTTTTAGTTTTCTGTGTTGTGTTTTTGGTGTCTCCGTGTTGCTCATCGTTTTAGTTTTCTGTGTTGTGTTTTTGGTGGCTCCTTATTGTTTTACGTTTTAGTTTTCTGTGTTGTGTTTTTGGTGGCTCCGTGTTGTTTAACGTTTTAGTTTTCTGTGTTGTGTTTTTGGTGGCTCCGTGTTGCTCATCGTTTTAGTTTTCTGTGTTGTGTTTTTGGTGGATCCATGTTGTTCATCGTTTTAGTTTTCTGTGTTGTGGTTTTTGGTGGCTCCGTGTTGTTCATCGTTTTAGTTTTCTGTGTTGTGGTTTTTGGTGGCTCCGTGCTGTTCATCGTTTTAGTTTTCTGTGTTGTGTTTTTGGTGGGATCCGTGTTGCTCATCGTTTTAGTTTTCTGTGTTGTGTTTTTGGTGGCTCCGTGTTGCTCATCGTTTTAGTTTTCTGTGTTGTGTTTTTGGTGGCTCCGTGTTGTTCATCGTTTTAGTTTTCTGTGTTGTGTTTTTGGTGGATCCGTGTTGCTCATCGTTTTAGTTTTCTGTGTTGAGGTTTTTGGTGGCTCCGTGTTGTTCATCGTTTTAGCTTTCTGTGTTGAGGTTTTTGGTGGCTCCGTGTTGTTTAACGTTTTAGATTTCTGTGTTGTGTTTTTGGTGGCTCCGTGTTGCTCATCGTTTTAGTTTTCTGTGTTGTGGTTTTTGGTGGCTCCGTGATGTTTAACGTTTTAGATTTCTGTGTTGTGTTTTTGGTGGCTCCGTGTTGCTCATCGTTTTAGTTTTCTGTGTTGTGGATTTTGGTGGCTCCGTGTTGTTTCACGTTTTAGTTTTCTGTGTTGTGTTTTTGGTGGATCCGTGTTGTTCAGCGTTTTAGTTTTCTGTGTTGTGTTTTTGGTGGCTCCGTGTTGTTCATCGTTTTATTTTTCTTTGTTGTGTTTTTGGTGGCTCCGTGTTGTTTAACGTTTTAGTTTTCTGTGTTGTGTTTTTGGTGGTACCGTGTTGCTCATCGTTTTAGTTTTCTGTGTTGTGGTTTTTGGTGGCTCCGTGTTGTTTAACGTTTTAGATTTCTGTGTTGTGTTTTTGGTGGCTCCGTGTTGCTCATCGTTTTAGTTTTCTGTGTTGTGGTTTTTGGTGGCTCCGTGTTATTCATCGTTTTAGTTTTCTGTGTTGTGTTTTTGGTGGCTCCGTGTTGTTTATCGTTTTAGTTTTCTGTGTTGTGTTTTTGGTGGATCCGTGTTGTTCATCGTTTTAGTTTTCTGTGTTGTGGTTTTTGTTGGTTCCGTGTTGTTCATCGAATTAGTTTTCTGTGTTGTGTTTTTGGTGGCTCCGTGTTGTTTAACGTTTTAGTTTTCTGTGTTGTGTTTTTGGTGGCTCTGTGTTGTTCATCGATTTAGTTTTCTGTGTTGTGTTTTTGGTGGATCCGTGTTGTTTAACGTTTTAGTTTTCTGTGTTGTGTTTTTGGTGGCTCCGTATTGCTCATCGTTTTAGTTTTCTGTGTTGAGGCTTTTGGTGGCTCCGTGTTGTTTAACGTTTTAGATTTCTGTGTTGTGTTTTTGGTGGCTCCGTGTTGCTCATCGTTTTAGTTTTCTGTGTTGTGGTTTTTGGTGGCTCCGTGTTGTTCATCGTTTTAGTTTTCTGTGTTGTGTTTTTGGTGGCTCCGTGTTGTTCATCGTTTTAGTTTTCTGTGTTGTGTTTTTGGTGATTCCGTGTTGCTCATCGTTTTAGTTTTCTGTGTTGTGGTTTTTGGTGGCTCCGTGTTGTTTAACGTTTTAGTTTTCTGTGTTGTGTTTTTGGTGGATCCGTGTTGCTCATCGTTTTAGTTTTCTGTGTTGTGTTTTTGGTGGCTCCGTATTGTTTAACGTTTTAGTTTTCTGTGTTGTGTTTTTGGTGGCTCCGTGTTGTTTAACGTTTTAGTTTTCTGTGTTGTGTTTTTGGTGGCTCCGTGTTGCTCATCGTTTTAGTTTTCTGTGTTGTGTTTTTGGTGGATCCGTGTTGTTCATCGTTTTAGTTTTCTGTGTTGTGGTTTTTGGTGGCTCCGTGTTGTTCATCGTTTTAGTTTTCTGTGTTGTGGTTTTTGGTGGCTCCGTGCTGTTCATCGTTTTAGTTTTCTGTGTTGTGTTTTTGGTGGGATCCGTGTTGCTCATCGTTTTAGTTTTCTGTGTTGTGTTTTTGGTGGCTCCGTGTTGCTCATCGTTTTAGTTTTCTGTGTTGTGTTTTTGGTGGCTCCGTGTTGTTCATCGTTTTAGTTTTCTGTGTTGTGTTTTTGGTGGATCCATGTTGCTCATCGTTTTAGTTTTCTGTGTTGAGGTTTTTGGTGGCTCCGTGTTGTTCATCGTTTTAGCTTTCTGTGTTGAGGTTTTTGGTGGCTCCGTGTTGTTTAACGTTTTAGATTTCTGTGTTGTGGTTTTGGTGGCTCCGTGTTGCTCATCGTTTTAGTTTTCTGTGTTGTGGTTTTTGGTGGCTCCGTGATGTTTAACGTTTTAGATTTCTGTGTTGTGTTTTTGGTGGCTCCGTGTTGCTCATCGTTTTAGTTTTCTGTGTTGTGGTTTTTGGTGGCTCCGTGTTGTTTCACGTTTTAGTTTTCTGTGTTGTGTTTTTGGTGGATCCGTGTTGTTCAGCGTTTTAGTTTTCTGTGTTGTGTTTTTGGTGGCTCCGTGTTGTTCATAGTTTTATTTTTCTTTGTTGTGTTTTTGGTGGCTCCGTGTTGTTTAACGTTTTAGTGTTCTGTGTTGTGTTTTTGGTGGTACCGTGTTGCTCATCGTTTTAGTTTTCTGTGTTGTGGTTTTTGGTGGCTCCGTGTTGTTTAACGTTTTAGTTTTCTGTGTTGTGTTTTTGGTGGATCCGTGTTGTTCATCGTTTTAGTTTTCTGTGTTGTGGTTTTTGTTGGTTCCGTGTTGTTCATCGATTTAGTTTTCTGTGTTGTGTTTTTGGTGGCTCCGTGTTGTTTAACGTTTTAGTTTTCTGTGTTGTGTTTTTGGTGGCTCTGTGTTGTTCATCGATTTAGTTTTCTGTGTTGTGTTTTTGGTGGATCCGTGTTGTTTAACGTTTTAGTTTTCTGTGTTGTGTTTTTGGTGGCTCCGTGTTGCTCATCGTTTTAGTTTTCTGTGTTGAGGCTTTTGGTGACTCCGTGTTGTTTAACGTTTTAGATTTCTGTGTTGTGTTTTTGGTGGCTCCGTGTTGCTCATCGTTTTAGTTTTCTGTGTTGTGGTTTTTGGTGGCTCCGTGTTGCTCATCGTTTTAGTTTTCTGTGTTGTGGTTTTTGGTGGCTCCGTGTTGTTCATCGTTTTAGTTTTCTGTGTTGTGTTTTTGGTGGCTCCGTGTTGTTCATCGTTTTAGTTTTCTGTGTTGTGTTTTTGGTGATTCCGTGTTGCTCATCGTTTTAGTTTTCTGTGTTGTGGTTTTTGGTGGCTCCGTGTTGTTTAACGTTTTAGTTTTCTGTGTTGTGTTTTTGATGGATCCGTGTTGCTCATCGTTTTAGTTTTCTGTGTTGTGGTTTTTGGTGGCTCCGTGTTGTTCATCGTTTTAGTTTTCTGTGTTGTGTTTTTGGTGGCTCCGTGTTGTTCATCGATTTAGTTTTCTGTGTTGTGTTTTTGGTGGCTCCGTGTTGTTTAACGTTTTAGTTTTCTGTGTTGTGTTTTTGGTGGCTCTGTGTTGTTCATCGATTTAGTTTTCTGTGTTGTGTTTTTGGTGGCTCCGTGTTGTTTAACGTTTTAGTTTTCTGTGTTTTGTTTTTGGTGGCTCCGTGTTGCTCATCGTTTTAGTTTTCTGTGTTGAGGCTTTTGGTGGCTCCGTGTTGTTTAACGTTTTAGATTTCTGTGTTGTGTTTTTGGTGGCTCCGTGTTGCTCATCGTTTTAGTTTTCTGTGTTGTGGTTTTTGGTGGCTCCGTGTTGCTCATCGTTTTAGTTTTCTGTGTTGTGGTTTTTGGTGGCTCCGTGTTGTTCATCGTTTTAGTTTTCTGTGTTGTGTTTTTGGTGGCTCCGTGTTGTTCATCGTTTTAGTTTTCTGTGTTGTGTTTTTGGTGATTCCGTGTTGCTCATCGTTTTAGTTTTCTGTGTTGTGGTTTTTGGTGGCTCCGTGTTGTTTAACGTTTTAGTTTTCTGTGTTGTGTTTTTGGTGGATCCGTGTTGCTCATCGTTTTAGTTTTCTGTGTTGTGGTTTTTGGTGGCTCCGTGTTGTTCATCGTTTTAGTTTTCTGTGTTGTGTTTTTGGTGGCTCCGTGTTGTTTAACGTTTTAGTTTTCTGTGTTGTGTTTTTGGTGGATCCATGTTGCTCATCGTTTTAGTTTTCTGTGTTGTGGTTTTTGGTGGATCGTGTTGTTCATCGTTTTAGTTTTCTGTGTTGTGTTTTTGGTGGCTCCGTGTTGTTTAACGTTTTAGTTTTCTGTGTTGTGTTTTTGGTGGATCCGTGTTGCTCATCGTTTTAGTTTTCTGTGTTGTGGTTTTTGGTGGCTCCGTGTTGTTCATCGTTTTAGTTTTCTGTGTTGTGTTTTTGGTGGCTCCGTGTTGTTTAACGTTTTAGTTTTCTGTGTTGTGTTTTTGGTGGCTCCGTGTTGCTCATCGTTTTAGTTTTCTGTGTTGTGGTTTTTGGTGGCTCCGTGTTATTCATCGTTTTAGTTTTCTGTGTTGTGTTTTTGGTGGCTCCGTGTTGTTTATCGTTTTAGTTTTCTGTGTTGTGGTTTTTGTTGGATCCGTGTTGTTCATCGTTTTAGTTTTCTGTGTTGTGGTTTTTGTTGGTTAAGCGTTGTTTAACGTTTTAGTTTTCTGTGTTGTGTTCTTGGTGGCTCCGTGTTGTTCATCGATTTAGTTTTCTGTGTTGTGTTTTTGGTGGCTCCGTGTTGTTTAACGTTTTAGTTTTCTGTGTTGTGTTTTTGGTGGCTCCGTGTTGCTCATCGTTTTAGTTTTCTGTGTTGAGGTTTTTGGTGGCTCCGTGTTGTTTAACGTTTTAGATTTCTGTGTTGTGTTTTTGGTGGCTCCGTGTTGCTCATCGTTTTAGTTTTCTGTGTTGTGGTTTTTGGTGGCTCCGTGTTGTTTATAGTTTTAGATTTCTGTGTTGTGTTTTTGGTGGCTCCGTGTTGCTCATCGTTTTAGTTTTCTGTGTTGTGGTTTTTGGTGGCTCCGTGTTTTTCATCGTTTTAGTTTTCTGTGTTGTGTTTTTGGTGGCTCCGTGTTGTTCATCGTTTTAGTTTTCTGTGTTGTGTTTTTGGTGATTCCGTGTTGCTCATCGTTTTAGTTTTCTGTGTTGTGGTTTTTGGTGGCTCCGTGTTGTTTAACGTTTTAGTTTTCTGTGTTGTGTTTTTGGTGGATCCGTGTTGCTCATCGTTTTAGTTTTCTGTGTTGTGGTTTTTGGTGGCTCCGTGTTGTTCATCGTTTTAGTTTTCTGTGTTGTGTTTTTGGTGGCTCCGTGTTGTTTTACGTTTTAGTTTTCTGTGTTGTGTTTTTGGTGGATCCATGTTGCTCATCGTTTTAGTTTTCTGTGTTGTGGTTTTTGGTGGCTCCGTGTTGTTCATCGTTTTAGTTTTCTGTGTTGTGTTTTTGGTGGCTCCGTGTTGCTTAACGTTTTAGTTTTCTGTGTTGTGTTTTTGGTGGATCCGTGTTGCTCATCGTTTTAGTTTTCTGTGTTGTGGTTTTTGGTGGCTCCGTGTTGTTCATCGTTTTAATTTTCTGTGTTGTGTTTTTGGTGGCTCCGTGTTGTTTAACGTTTTAGTTTTCTGTGTTTTTGTTTTTGGTGGATCCGTGTTGCTCATCGTTTTAGTTTTCTGTGTTGTGTTTTTGGTGGGATCCGTGTTGTTCATCGTTTTAGTTTTCTGTGTTGTGTTTTTGGTGGATCCGTGTTGCTCATCGTTTTAGTTTTCTGTGTTGAGGTTTTTGGTGGCTCCGTGTTGTTCATCGTTTTAGTTTTCTGTGTTGTGGTTTTTGGTGGCTCCGTGTTGTTTAACGTTTTAGTCTTCTGTGTTGTGGTTTTTGGTAGATCCGTGTTGCTCATCGTTTTAGTTTTCTGTGTTTTTGTTTTTGGTGGATCCGTGTTGCTCATCGTTTTAGTTTTCTGTGTTGTGTTTTTGGTGGGATCCGTGTTGTTCATCGTTTTAGTTTTCTGTGTTGTGTTTTTGGTGGCTCCGTGTTGCTCATCGTTTTAGTTTTCTGTGTTGTGTTTTTGGTGGATCCGTGTTGCTCATCGTTTTAGTTTTCTGTGTTGAGGTTTTTGGTGGCTCCGTGTTGTTCATCGTTTTAGTTTTCTGTGTTGTGGTTTTTGGTGGCTCCGTGTTGTTTAACGTTTTAGTCTTCTGTGTTGTGGTTTTTGGTGGATCCGTGTTGCTCATCGATTTAGTTTTCTGTGTTGTATTTTTGGTGGATCCGTGTTGCTCATCGTTTTAGTTTTCTGTGTTGTGGTTTTTGGTGGATCCGTGTTGCTCATCGTTTTAGTTTTCTGTGTTGTGGTTTTTGGTGGATTCGTGTTGCTCATCGTTTTAGTTTTCTGTGTTGTGGTTTTTGGTGGATCCGTATTGCTCAACGTTTTAGTTTTCTGTGTTGTGCGTTTTGGCGGATCCGTGTTGCTCATCGTTTTAGTTTTCTGTGTTGTGTTTTTGGTGGCTCCGTGTTGTTCATCGTTTTAGTTTTCTGTGTTCTGGTTTTTGGTGGATCCGTGTTGCTCATCGTTTTAGTTTTCTGTGTTGTGTTTTTGGTGGATCCGTGTTTCTCATCTTTTTAGTTTTCTGTGTTGTGTTTTTTGGTGGCTCCGTGTTGTTCATCGTTTTAGTTTTCTATATTTTGTGTTTTTTTTCTCATTATTTATCTTTTGTACCCAAGAAGAGGTTGAAGATAACAAAGGGGTAATAAGAATGCGTAAATTGAAGAACAGACAACACAACGGCCAAAAGGAAAAACACAAAAGGGCAAACAAAACATAGACATAAAACTAAAGATGTATCCAGTTTATCTGGATTGTCCATTCTTGATTGTCCCTTCGGTTTTCTCTAACGTTTATTTACAGAATTTCTGAATTTTGCTTTTTTTCCCTTTTTTTCATAAAATGTTATATGCACTGTTTTTTAGACTCAGAGATTCTGGGGTGCAGTAGACAGGAAAAGGGAGCACTTGCCTAGGAATATGACACAGGAAATCCATGTCCTGGCTTGGGACAGGGACAACAATGTGGCGGGTTTATCCGTTTAAGGATATCCCAAGCCTTCCCTTTCGATAGTTGGATCTCCAACTGCAAAATGCATATGTAAACAAACGATAAAAAACGGGACAGATTCTCTTCCACCCAATAAGATCACACACTATAGCAAAAATGAATGGCAACATACACATGGACAGTACAATAGCAGGGTCAATGAATGGCAACATACACATGGACAGTACAATAGCAGGGTCAATGAATGGCAACATACACATGGACAGTACAATAGCAGGGTCAATGAATGGCAACATACACATGGACAGTACAATAGCAGGGTCAATGAATGGCAACATACACATGGACAGTACAATAGCAGGGTCAATGAATGGCAACATACACATGGACAGTACAATAACAGGGTCAATGAATGGCAACATACACATGGACAGTACAATAGCAGGGTCAATGAATGGCAACATACACATGGACAGTACAATAGCAGGGTCAATGAATGGCAACATACACATGGACAGTACAATAGCAGGGTCAATGAACACTCTTAGTTAACTTGTACAATGAATGCATTATTTTCCTTTGATATTCTTATGGTTTAAATATTCCAGAATGTAGGCAACAGCGAAGAACTATGAAATAATAAACGCAGATACGAGATATTGCACACTTTAACTGTGGGCTGTTGCTTAATTACTCTCAGAGAGCCGTGCAATAATCACCGACCTACATGTAATTTTGCATGGATTCATTTATACCACGATTTTCCGACTTAAACGGTTAAACTCGGAAAACCGTGGTATACTAAGGTAGTAAGGTAGAATCTATTGTTTGGCTGAAGCACGCTATATTCCTGATGAGAACAGATTGATCAACAATAAATTATCCATAGTTTCTTCATTATTACAATATCTTTTAAACGATTTTTTTCCTATCATTATTTGAGAACTACAAATGTAAATGTATTTTATTTAATATTATAACAAAATATGCCTCCTCAAAAAGGAGAACATACATGTTCCTGTGTGTTTTGTAAATTGCTCAGTTGATATAATGGCTGTGTTAATGTTTTATTCTTATATTAAATATATATATGCACTGGAGTTTTGTTCCTCTAATTTTCATTCTGATATTCTGTATCTATCCATTTGTACTTTATCTCCTGTAATTTTTATTCAGATGTTCTGTATCCCTACAATTATGTTTTATCCCCTTACAGTTTTATTCTGATGTTCTCTCTACCCGCTTGTGTTTTGTCTCCTTAACGTTTTCTTCTCGTGTTCTCACTAACCGCTTGTGTTTTGTCTCAATAAAGTTTTATTCTGATGTTCTCACTATCCATTGATGTTTTGTCTCCAAACAGTTTTATTCTAATGTTCTCACTAACCGCTTGTGTTTTGTCTCAATAAAGTTTTATTCTGATGTTCTCACTATCCATTGGTGTTTTGTCTCCTAACAATTTTATTCTAATGTTCTCACTAACCGCTTGTGTTTTGTCTCAATAAAGTTTTATTCTGATGTTCTCACTATCCATTGATGTTTTGTCTCCTAACAGTTTTATTCTAATGTTCTCACTATCCACTTGTGTTTTGTCTCTTTAGAGTTTTATTCTGATGTTCTCACTATCCATTGGTGTTTTGTCTCCTAACAGTTTTATTCTGATGTTCTCACTATCCATTGGTGTTTTGTCTCCTAACAGTTTTATTCTAATGTTCTCACTATCCACTTGTGTTTTGTCTCTTTACAGTTGTATTCTGATGTTCCCACTATTCACTTGTGCTTTGTGTCCTTACAGAGTTATTCTAATGTTCTCACTATCCACTTGTGTTTTGTCTTCTTACAGAGTTATTCTAATGTTCTCTTTATCCACTTGTGTTTTTTATTCTTACAGAGTTATTCTGATATTCTCACTATCAACTTGCATTGTGTTTTGTCTTCTTCAAGTTTTACTCTGATGTTCTCACTATCTGCTTGTGTTTTGTATTCTTAAAGAGTTATTCTGATGTTCTCACTATCCACTTGTGCTTTGTCTTCATAAAGGTTTATTCCAATGTTCTCATTATCCAGTTGAGAATTGTATTCTTAAAGCGTTATTCTGATGTTCTCACTATCCACTTGTGCTTTGTCTTCATAAAGTTTTATTCTGATGTTCTCACTATCCACTTGTGTTTTGTATTCTTAAAGAGTTATTCTGATGTTCTCACTATCCACTTGTGCTTTGTCTTCATAAAGGTTTATTCTAATGTTCTCATTATCCAGTTGTGAATTGTATTCTTAAAGCGTTATTCTGATGTTCTCACTATCCACTTGTGTTTTGTATCCTTACAGGTTTATTCTAAAGTTCTCACTATCCACTTGTCCTTTTTCTTCTTAAAGTTTTTCTCTCATGTTCTCACTTTCCGCTTGTGCATTGTCTGCTTAGAGATTTATTCTAATGTTCTCACTATCCACTTGTATTTTTTATTCTTAAAGTTTTATTCTGATGTTCTCCCTATCTGCTTGTGCTTTGTCTTCTTAAAGTTTTATTCTGATGTTCTCACTATCTGCTTGTGCTTTGCATTCTTAAGACGTTATTCTGATGGTCTCACTATCCACTTATCCACTTGTGCTTTGTCTTCATAAAGTTTTGTTCTGATATTCTCACTATCCACTTGTGTTTTGTATCCTTAAAGTTTTATTCTGATGTTCTCACTAGTCGCTTGGGTTTTGTATCCATACAGTTTATTCTAATGTTCTCACTATCCTCTTGTGTTTGGTCTCCTTAAAGTTTTATTCTAATGTTCTCACTAGTCGCTTGTGTTTTGAATCCTTACAGAATAACTCTAATGTTCACACTAGTCGCTTGTGTTTTGTATCCTTACAGTTTATTCTGATGTTTCACTATTCACTTGTGCTTTGTACTCTTACAGAGTTACTCTGATGTTCTCACTATCCACTTGTGTTTTGTCTTCTTAAAGGTTTACTCTGATGTTCTTACTATCCACTTGTGCTGTGTGTCCTTACAGAGTTATTATAATATTCTCACTATCGACTTGTGTTTTGTATCCTTAAAATTATATTCTGATATTCTCACTATCCACTTGTATTTTTTATTCTTAAAGTTTTATTCTGATGTTCTCCCTATCTGCTTGTGCTTTGTCTTCTTAAAGTTTTATTCTGATGTTCTCACTATCTGCTTGTGTTTTGCATTCTTAAGGCGTTATTCTGATGGTCTCACTATCCACTTATCCACTTGTGCTTTGTCTTCATAAAGTTTTGTTCTGATATTCTCACTATCCACTTGTGTTTTGTATCCTTAAAGTTTTATTCTGATGTTCTCACTATTCGCTTGTGTTTTGTATCCATACAGTTTATTCTAATGTTCTCACTATCCACTTGTGTTTGGTCTCCTTAAAGTTTTATTCTAATGTTCTCACTAGTCGCTTGTGTTTTGTATCCTTACAGAATAACTCTAATGTTCTCACTAGTCGTTTGTGTTTTGTATCCTTACAGTTTATTCTGATGTTTTCACTATTCACTTGTGCTTTGTACTCTTACAGAGTTACTCTGATGTTTTCACTATCCACTTGTGCTTTGTCTTCTTAAAGGTTTACTCTGATGTTCTCACTATTCACTTGTGTTTTGTCTTCTTAAAGGTTTACTCTGATGTTCTTACTATCCACTTGTGCTTTGTACTCTTACAGAATTACTCTAATGTTCTCTCTATCCACTTGTGTTTTGTATCCTTAAAATTTTATTCTGATGTTCTCACTATTCACTTGTGCTTTTTCTCCTTACAGTTTTATTCTGATGTTCTTACTATCCACTTGTGCTTTGTACTCTTACAGAGTTACAGAGTTATTCTAATGTTCTCACTATCCACTTGTGTTTGGTCTCCTTAAAGTTTTATTCTAATGTTCTCACTATTCGCTTGTTTTGTATCCTTACAGAATAACTCTAATGTTCTCACTATTCGCTTGTGTTTTGTATCCTTACAGAATAACTCTAATGTTCTCACTATCCACTTGTGTTTTGTATCCTTACAGAATAACTCTAATGTTCTCACTAGTCGCTTGTGTTTTGTATCCTTACAGTTTATTCTGATGTTCTCACTATTCACTTGTGCTTTTTCTCCTTACAGTTTTATTCTGATGTTCTTACTATCCACTTGTGCTTTGTACTCTTACAGAGTTACTCTGATATTCTCACTATCCACTTGTGTTTTGTATTCTTAAAGGTTTATTCTGATGTTCTCACTATCCACTTGTGTTTGGTCTCCTTAAAGTTTTATTCTAATGTTCTCACTATCCACTTGTGTTTGGTCTCCTTAAAGTTTTATTCTAATGTTCTCACTATTCGCTTGTGTTTTGTATCCTTACAGAATCACTCTAATGTTCTCACTATCCTTGTGCTTTTTCTCCTTACAGTTTTATTCTGATGTTCTTACTATCCACTTGTGCTTTGTACTCTTACAGAGTTACTCTGATGTTCTTACTATCCACTTGTGCTTTGTGTCCTTACAGAATTATTATAATGTTCTCTCTATCGACTTGTGTTTTGTATCCTTAAAGTTTTACTCTGATGTTCTCACTATCCACTTGTGTTTGGTCTCCTTAAAGTTTTATTCTAATGTTCTCACTAGTCGCTTGTGTTTTGTATCCTTACAGAATCACTCTAATGTTCTCACTAGTCGCTTATGCTTTGCATCCTTACAGTTTATTCTGATGTTCTCACTATCCACTTGTGCTTTGTACTCTTACAGAGTTACTCTGATGTTCTCACTATCCACTTGTGTTTTGTACTCTTACAGAGTTACTCTGATGTTCTCACTATCCACTTGTGTTTTGTATTCTTAAAGGGCTATTCTGATATTCTCACTATCCACTTGTTCTTTGTCTTCTCACAGAGTTATTCTAATGTTCTCTCTATCCACATGTGTTTTTTATTCTTACAGAATTATTCTGATATTCTCACTATCAACTTGCATTGTATTTTGTCTTCTTACAGTTTTATTCTGATGTTCTCACTATCCACTTGTGTTTTGTATTATTAAAGGGTTATTCGAATGTTCTCACTATCCACTTGTGTTTTGTATCCTTACAGGTTTATTCTAATGTTCTCACTATCCACTTTTCTAATGTTCCCACTATCCACTTGTGTTTTGTATTCTTACAGTTTATTCTGATGTTCTGACTATCCACTTGTGTTTTGTACTCTTACAGAGTTACTCTGATGTTCTCACTATCCACTTGTGTGTTGTCTTCTTAAAGGTATATTCTGATGTTCTCACTATCCACTTGTGTTTTGTATCCTTACAGGTTTATTGTAATGTTCTCACTATCCACTTGGGCTTTGTCTTCTTAAAGTTTTATTCTCATGTTCTCACTATCCGGTTTTGAATTGTCTCCTTAGAGTTTTATTCTAATGTTCCCACTATCCACTTGTGTTTTGTATCCTTACAGTTTATTCTGAAGTTCTCAGTATTGACTTGTGTTTTGTATTGTTACAGTTTATTCTGATATTCTCACTATCCACTTGTGTTTTGTATCCTTACAGAGTTACTCTGATGTTCTCACTATCCACTTGTGTTTTGTATTCTTAAAGGTTTATTCTGATGTTCTCACTATCCACTTGTGCTTTGTATCCTAAAATTTTCATTCTGATGGTCTCACTAACCACTTGTGTTTTGTATTCTTAAAGGTTTATTCTAATGTTCTCACTATCCACTTGTGCTTTGTCTTCTTACAGAGTTATTCTAATGTTCTCTCTATCCACTTGTGTTTTTTATTCTTGCAGAGTTATTCTGATATTCTCACTATCAACTTGCATTGTGTTTTGTCTTCTTCAAGTTTTGTTCTGATGTTCTCACTATCCACTTGTGCTTTGTCTCTTTACAGTTTTATTCTGATGTTCTCACTATCCACTTGTGTTTTGTCTCTTTACAGTTTTATTCTGATGTTCTCACTATCCACTTGTGCTTTGTCTTCTTAAATTTTATTCTAATGTTCTTACTATCCACTTCTGTGTGGTATTCTTAAAGGTTTTTTCTGATGTTCTCACTATCCACTTGTGGTTTGTATTCTTAAAGGGTTATTCGAATGTTCTCACTATCCACTTGTGCTTTGTATCCTTACAGGTTTATTTTAATGTTCTCACTATCCACTTGTGCTTTGTCTTCTTAAAGTTTTATTCTCATGTTCTCACTATTCGGTTTTGAATTGTCTCCTTAGAGTTTTATTCTAATGTTCCCACTATCCACTTGTATTTTGTATTCTTACAGAGTTAGTCTAATGTTCTCACTATCCACTTGTTTTGTGTATCCCTAAAAGTTTACTCTGATGTTGTAACTTTCCACTTGTATTTTGTATTCTTAAAGTTTTACTCTGATGTTTTCACTATCCACTTGTGTTTTGTATTCTTACAGTTTATTCTGAAGTTCTCACTATCCACTTGTGTTTTGTATGCTTACAATTTTATTCTTATGTTCTCACTATCCACTTGTGTTTGGTCTCCTTAAAGGTCTTGTGCTTTGTATCCTTACAGTTTTATTCTGATATTCTCACTATCCACTTGTGCTTTGTATTCTTACAGTTTTACTCTAATATTCTCACTATCCACTTGTGTGTTTTCTCCTTACAGTTTCATTCTGATGCTCTCACTATCCACTTGTGCTTTGTGTTTTTAAAGTTTTATTCTGATGTCCTCATTATCCAGATGTGTTTTATCTGCTTAAGGTTTTATTCTAACGTTTTAACTATCCACTTTTGCTTTGTCTCCTTACAGTTTTATTCTGATGTTCTCACTATCCACTTGTGTTTGGTCTCCTTACAGTTTTATTCTGATGTTCTGACTATTCTCTTGTGTTTGGTCTCCTTACAGTTTTATTATAATGTTCTCACTATCCGCTTGTGTTTTCTCTCCTTAAAGTTTCATTCTGATGTTCACCTATCCACTTGTGTTTTGTATCCTTAAAGGTTTACTCTTATGTTCTCACTATCCACTTGTATTTTGTATCCTTAAAGGTTTACTCTAATGTTCTCAATATCCACTTGTGTTTTGCATCCTTAAAGGTTTACTCTAATGTTCTCAATATCCACTTGTGTTTTGCATCCTTAAAGGTTTACTCTAATGTTCTCAATATCCACTTGTGTTTTGTATCCTCACAGAATTATTCTGATGTTCTCACTATCCACTTGTGCTTTGTATTCTTACAGAGTTACTCTGATGTTCACACTATCCACTTGTGCTTTGTATTATTACTGTTTTACTCTAATATTCTCACTATCCACTTTTGTGTTTTCTCCTTACAATTTCATTCTGATGCTCTCACTATCCACTTGTGCTTTGTATTCTTAAAGTTTTATTCTGATGTCCTCATTATCCAGATGTGTTTTATCTGCTTAAGGTTTTATTCTAACGTTTTCACTATCCACTTGTGTTTTGTTTCCTTACAGTTTTATTCTGATGTTATAACTATCCACTTGTGTTTGGTCTCCTTACAGTTTTATTCTGATGTTCTCATTATCCACTTGTGTTTGGTCTCCTTACAGTTTTATTATTATGTTCTCACTATCCGCTTGTGTTTTGTTTCCTTAAAGTTTCTTTTTCTGATGTTCACCTATCCACTTGTGTTTTGTATCCTAAAGGTTTACTCTAATGTTCTCACTATCCACTTGTGTTTTGTATCCTTAAAGGTTTAATCTAATGTTCTCACTATTCACTTGTATTTTGTATCCTTACAGAATCACTCTAATGTTCTCACTATCCACTTGTGTTTTGTATCCTTACAGAATCACTCTAATGTTCTCACTAGTCGCTTGTGTTTTGTATCCTTACAATTTATTCTGATGTTCTCACTATTCACTTGTGCTTTTTCTCCTTACAGTTTTATTCTGATGCTCTTACTATCCACTTGTGCTTTGTACTCTTACAGAGTTACTCTGATGTTCTTACTATCCACTTGTGCTTTGTGTCCTTACAGAATTATTATAATGTTCTCTCTATCGACTTGTGTTTTGTATCCTTAAAGTTTTACTCTGATGTTCTCACTATCCACTTGTGTTTGGTCTCCTTAAAGTTTTATTCTAATGTTCTCACTAGTCGCTTGTGTTTTGTATCCTTACAGAATCACTCTAATGTTCTCACTAGTCGCTTATGTTTTGCATCCTTACAGTTTATCTTGATGTTCTCACTATCCACTTGTGCTTTGTACTCTTACAGAGTTACTCTGATGTTCTCACTATCCACTTGTGTTTTGTACTCTTACAGAGTTACTCTGATGTTCTCACTATCCACTTGTGTTTTGTATTCTTAAAGGGCTATTCTGATATTCTCACTATCCACTTGTTCTTTGTCTTCTCACAGAGTTATTCTAATGTTCTCTCTATCCACATGTGTTTTTTTATTCTTACAGAGTTATTCTGATGTTCTCACTATCAACTTGCATTGTGTTTTGTCTTCTTACAGTTTTATTCTGATGTTCTCACTATCCACTTGTGTTTTGTATTCTTAAAGGGTTATTCGAATGTTCTCACTATCCACTTGTGTTTTGTATCCTTACAGGTTTAATCTAATGTTCTCACTATCCACTTTTCTAATGTTCCCACTATCCACTTGTGTTTTGTATTCTTACAGTTTATTCTGATGTTCTGACTATCCACTTGTGTTTTGTACTCTTACAGAGTTACACTGATGTTCTCACTATCCACTTGTGTGTTGTCTTCTTAAAGGTATATTCTGATGTTCTCACTATCCACTTGTGTTTTGTATTCTTAAAGGGTTATTCGAAAGTTCTGACTATCCACTTGTGTTTTGTATCCTTACAGGTTTATTGTAATGTTCTCACTATCCACTTGGGCTTTGTCTTCTTAAAGTTTTATTCTCATGTTCTCACTATCCGGTTTTGAATTGTCTCCTTAGAGATTTATTCTCATGTTCCCACTATCCACTTGTGTTTTGTATCCTTACAGTTTATTCTGAAGTTCTCAGTATTGACTTGTGTTTTGTATTCTTACAGTTTTTTCTGATATTCTCACTATCCACTTGTGTTTTGTATCCTTACAGAGTTACTCTGATGTTCTCACTATCCACTTGTGTTTTGTATTCTTAAAGGTTTATTCTGATGTTCTCACTATCCACTTGTGCTTTGTATCCTTACAGAGTTATTATAATGTTCTCACTATCCACTTGTGCTTTGTATCCTAAAATTTTTATTCTGATGGTCTCACTAACCACTTGTGTTTTGTATTCTTAAAGGTTTATTCTAATGTTCTCACTATCCACTTGTGCTTTGTCTTCTTACAGAGTTATTCTAATGTTCTCTCTATCCACTTGTGTTTTTTATTCTTGCAGAGTTATTCTGATATTCTCACTATCAACTTGCATTGTGTTTTGTCTTCTTCAAGTTTTGTTCTGATGTTCTCACTATCAACTTGTGCTTTGTCTCTTTACAGTTTTATTCTGATGTTCTCACTATCCACTTGTGTTTTGTCTCTTTACAGTTTTATTCTGATGTTCTCACTATCCACTTGTGTTTTGTCTCTTTACAGTTTTATTCTGATGTTCTCACTATCCACTTGTGCTTTGTCTTCTTAAATTTTATTCTAATGTTTTTACTATCCACTTCTGTGTGGTATTGTTAAAGGTTTTTTCTGATGTTCTCACTATCCACTTGTGGTTTGTATTCTTAAAGGGTTATTCGAATGTTCTCACTATCCGGTTTTGAATTGTCTCCTTAGAGTTTTATTCTAATGTTCCCACTATCCACTTGTATTTTGTATTCTTACAGAGTTAGTCTAATGTTCTCACTATCCACTTGTTTTGTGTATCCCTAAAAGTTTACTCTGATGTTGTAACTTTCCACTTGTATTTTGTATTCTTAAAGTTTTACTCTGATGTTTTCACTATCCACTTGTGTTTTGTATTCTTACAGTTTATTCTGAAGTTCTCACTATCCACTTGTGTTTTGTATGCTTAAAATGTTACTCTTATGTTCTCACTATCCACTTGTGTTTGGTCTCCGTAAAGGTCTTGTGCTTTGTATCCTTACAGTTTTATTCTGATATTCTCACTATCCACTTGTGCTTTGTATTCTTACTGTTTTACTCTAATATTCTCACTATCCACTTGTGTGTTTTCTCCTTACAGTTTCATTCTGATGCTCTCACTATCCACTTGTGCTTTGTGTTTTTAAAGTTTTATTCTGATGTCCTCATTATCCAGATGTGTTTTATCTGCTTAAGGTTTTATTCTAACGTTTTAACTATCCACTTTTGCTTTGTCTCCTTACAGTTTTATTCTGATGTTCTCACTATCCACTTGTGTTTGGTCTCCTTACAGTTTTATTCTGATGTTCTGACTATTCACTTGTGTTTGGTCTCCTTACAGTTTTATTATAATGTTCTCACTATCCGCTTGTGTTTTCTCTCCTTAAAGTTTCATTCTGATGTTCACCTATCCACTTGTGTTTTGTATCCTTAAAGGTTTACTCTTATGTTCTCACTATCCACTTGTATTTTGTATCCTTAAAGGTTTACTCTAATGTTCTCAATATCCACTTGTGTTTTGCATCCTTAAAGGTTTACTCTAATGTTCTCAATATCCACTTGTGTTTTGCATCCTTAAAGGTTTACTCTAATGTTCTCAATATCCACTTGTGTTTTGTATCCTTAAAGTTTTATTCTGATGTTCTCACTATCCATTTGTGTTTTGTATCCTCACAGAATTATTCTGATGTTCTCACTATCCACTTGTGCTTTGTATTCTTACATAGTTACTCTGATGTTCACACTATCCACTTGTGCTTTGTATTCTTACAGTTTTACTCTAATATTCTCACTATCCACTTGTGCTTTGTACTCTTACAGAGTTACTCTGATGTTCTTACTATCCACTTGTGCTTTGTGTCCTTACAGAATTATTATAATGTTCTCTCTATCGACTTGTGTTTTGTATCCTTAAAGTTTTACTCTGATGTTCTCACTATCCACTTGTGTTTGGTCTCCTTAAAGTTTTATTCTAATGTTCTCACTAGTCGCTTGTGTTTTGTATCCTTACAGAATCACTCTAATGTTCTCACTAGTCGCTTATGTTTTGCATCCTTACAGTTTATCTTGATGTTCTCACTATCCACTTGTGCTTTGTACTCTTACAGAGTTACTCTGATGTTCTCACTATCCACTTGTGTTTTGTACTCTTACAGAGTTACTCTGATGTTCTCACTATCCACTTGTGTTTTGTATTCTTAAAGGGCTATTCTGATATTCTCACTATCCACTTGTTCTTTGTCTTCTCACAGAGTTATTCTAATGTTCTCTCTATCCACATGTGTTTTTTATTCTTACAGAGTTATTCTGATGTTCTCAATATCAACTTGCATTCTATTTTGTCTTCTTACAGTTTTATTCTGATGTTCTCACTATCCACTTGTGTTTTGTATTCTTAAAGGGTTATTCGAATGTTCTTACTATCCACTTGTGTTTTGTATCCTTACAGGTGTAATCTAATGTTCTCACTATCCACTTTTCTAATGTTCCCACTATCCACTTGTGTTTTGTATTCTTACAGTTTATTCTGATGTTCTGACTATCCACTTCTGTTTTGTACTCTTACAGAGTTACACTGATGTTCTCACTATCCACTTGTGTGTTGTCTTCTTAAAGGTATATTCTGATGTTCTCACTATCCACTTGTGTTTTGTATTCTTAAAGGGTTATTCGAAAGTTCTGACTATCCACTTGTGTTTTGTATCCTTACAGGTTTATTGTAATGTTCTCACTATCCACTTGGGCTTTGTCTTCTTAAAGTTTTATTCTCATGTTCTCACTATCCGGTTTTGAATTGTCTCCTTAGAGTTTTATTCTAATGTTCCCACTATCCACTTGTGTTTTGTATCCTTACAGTTTATTCTGAAGTTCTCAGTATTGACTTGTGCTTTGTATTCTTACAGTTTATTCTGATATTCTCACTATCCACTTGTGTTTTGTATCCTTACAGAGTTACTCTGATGTTCTCACTATCCACTTGTGTTTTGTATTCTTAAAGGTTTATTCTGATGTTCTCACTATCCACTTGTGCTTTGTATCCTTACAGAGTTATTATAATGTTCTCACTATCCACTTGTGCTTTGTATCCTAAAATTTTTATTCTGATGGTCTCACTAACCACTTGTGTTTTGTATTCTTAAAGGTTTATTCTAATGTTCTCACTATCCACTTGTGCTTTGTCTTCTTACAGAGTTATTCTAATGTTCTCTCTATCCACTTGTGTTTTTTTATTCTTGTAGAGTTATTCTGATATTCTCACTATCAACTTGCATTGTGTTTTGTCTTCTTCAAGTTTTGTTCTGATGTTCTCACTATCCACTTGTGTTTTGTCGCTTTACAGTTTTATTCTGATGTAATCACTATCCACTTGTGCTTTGTCTCTTTACAGTTTTATTCTGATGTTCTCACTATCCACTTGTGTTTTGTCTCTTAACAGTTTTATTCTGATGTTCTCACTATCCACTTGTGTTTTGTCTCTTTACAGTTTTATTCTGATGTTCTCACTATCCACTTGTGCTTTGTCTTCTTAAATTTTATTCTAATGTTCTTACTATCCACTTCTGTGTGGTATTCTTAAAGGTTTTTTCTGATGTTCTCACTATCCACTTGTGGTTTGTATTCTTAAAGGGTTATTCGAATGTTCTCACTATCCACTTGTGCTTTGTATCCTTACAGGTTTATTCTAATGTTCTCACTATCCACTTGTGCTTTGTCTTCTTAAAGTTTTATTCTCATGTTCTCACTATCCGGTTTTGAATTGTCTCCTTAGAGTTTTATTCTAATGTTCCCACTATCCACTTGTATTTTGTATTCTTACAGAGTTAGTCTAATGTTCTCACTATCCACTTGTTTTGTGTATCCCTAAAAGTTTACTCTGATGTTGTAACTTTCCACTTGTATTTTGTATTCTTAAAGTTTTACTCTGATGTTTTCACTATCCACTTGTGTTTTGTATTCTTACAGTTTATTCTGAAGTTCTCACTATCCACTTGTGTTTTGTATGCTTAAAATTTTATTCTTATGTTCTCACTATCCACTTGTGTTTGGTCTCCTTAAAGGTCTTGTTCTTTGTATCCTTACAGTTTTATTCTGATATTCTCACTATCCACTTGTGCTTTGTATTCTTACAGTTTTACTCTAATATTCTCACTATCCACTTGTGTGTTTTCTCCTTACAGTTTCATTCTGATGCTCTCACTATCCACTTGTGCTTTGTGTTTTTAAAGTTTTATTCTGATGTCCTCATTATCCAGATGTGCTTTATCTGCTTAAGGTTTTATTCTAACGTTTTAACTATCCACTTTTGCTTTGTCTCCTTACAGTTTTATTCTGATGTTCTCACTATCCACTTGTGTTTGGTCTCCTTACAGTTTTATTCTGATGTTCTGACTATTCACTTGTGTTTGGTCTCCTTACAGTTTTATTATAATGTTCTCACTATCCGCTTGTGTTTTCTCTCCTTAAAGTTTCATTCTGATGTTCACCTATCCACTTGTGTTTTGTATCCTTAAAGGTTTACTCTTATGTTCTCACTATCCACTTGTATTTTGTATCCTTAAAGGTTTACTCTAATGTTCTCAATATCCACTTGTGCTTTGCATCCTTAAAGGTTTACTCTAATGTTCTCAATATCCACTTGTGTTTTGCATCCTTAAAGGTTTACTCTAATGTTCTCAATATCCACTTGTGTTTTGTATCCTTAAAGTTTTATTCTGATGTTCTCACTATCCATTTGTGTTTTGTATCCTCACAGAATTATTCTGATGTTCTCACTATCCACTTGTGCTTTGTATTCTTACAGAGTTACTCTGATGTTCACACTATCCACTTGTGCTTTGTATTCTTACAGTTTTACTCTAATATTCTCACTATCCACCTTTGTGTTTTCTCCTTACAGTTTCATTCTGATGCTCTCACTATCCACTTGTGCTTTGTATTCTTAAAGTTTTATTCTGATGTCCTCATTATCCAGATGTGTTTTATCTGCTTAAGGTTTTATTCTAACGTTTTCACTATCCACTTGTGTTTTGTTTCCTTACAGTTTTATTCTGATGCTCTAACTATCCACTTGTGTTTGGTCTCCTTACAGTTTTATTCTGATGTTCTCACTATCCACTTGTGTTTGGTCTCCTTACAGTTTTATTATTATGTTCTCACTATCGGCTTGTGTTTTGTCTCCTTAAAGTTTCTTTTTCTGATGTTCACCTATCCACTTGTGTTTTGTATCCTAAAGGTTTACTCTAATGTTCTCACTATCCACTTGTGTTTTGTATCCTTAAAGGTTTAATCTAATGTTCTCACTATCCACTTGTATTTTGTATCCTTAAAGGTTTATTCTGATGTTCTCACTGTCCACTTGTGTTTTGTCTCCTTACAATTTTACTCTGATGTTCTCACTGTCCACTTGTGTTTTGTCTCCTTACAATTTTACTCTGATGTTCTCACTATTCAGTTGTGTTTATGTCTCCTTACAATTTTACTCTAATGTTCTTACTATCCACTTATGTTTTGCATCCTTAAAGTTTTATTCTGTTGTCCTCACTATTCACATGTGTTTTATCTGCTTGCAGTTTTATTCTGATGTTTTCACTATTCACTTGTGCTTTGTCTCCTTCAAGTTTTATTCTGATGTTCTCACTATCCACTTGTGTTTTTTCTCCTTACAGATTTATTGGGATGTTCTCACTGTCCACTTGTGTATTTTCTCATTACAGTTTTATTCGGATGTTCTCACTATCCACTTGTGTTTTTTCTCCTTACAGTTTTATTCTGATGTTCTCATTATCCACATTTGTTTTGTATCCTTAAAGTTTTATTCTTATGTCCTCACTATTCACATGTGTTTTATCTTCTTGCAGTTTTATTCTGATGTTCTCACTATTCACTTGTGTTTTTTCTCGTTATAGTTTTATTCTGATGTTCTCACTATCCACTTGTGTTTTTTCTCCTTACAGTTTTATTCTGATGTTCTCACTATCCACTTTTGGTTTGTATCCTTAAAGTTTTATTCTGATGCTCTAACTATCCACTTGTGTTTTGCATCCTTAAAGGTTTACTCTAATGTTTTCACTATCCACTTGTGTTGTATATCCTTACAGAATTACTCTGATGATCTCACTATCCACTTATGTTTTGTATCCTTAAAGGTTTACTCTAATGTTCTCACTATCCAATTGTGTTTTGTATCCGTAAATTTTATTCTGATGTTTTCACTACCCACTTGTGTTTTTCTCCTTACAGAATTACTCTGATGATCTCACTAGCCACTTGTGTTTTGTATCCTTACAGAATTACTCTAATGTTCGCACTATCCAGTTGTGTTTGGTCTCCTTACAGTTTTATTCTGATGTTCTCACTATCCACTTGTGTTTTGTTTCCTTAGAGTTTTATTCTGATGTTCTCACTATCCACTTGTGTTTTGTTTTCTTGCAGAGTTATTCTGATGTTCTAACTATCCACTTGTGTTTTGTTTCCTTACAGTTTTATTCTGATGTTCTAACTATCCACTTGTGTTTTGTTTCCTTACAGTTTTATTCTGATGTTCTCACTATCCACTTGTGCTTTGTCTTCTTAAATTGTATTCTAATGTTCTTACTATCCACTTCTGTGTGGTATTCTTAAAGGTTTTTTCTGATGTTCTCACTATCCACTTGTGGTTTGTATTCTTAAAGGGTTATTCGAATGTTCTCACTATCCACTTGTGCTTTGTATCCTTACAGGTTTATTCTAATGTTCTCACTATCCACTTGTGCTTTGTCTTCTTAAAGTTTTATTCTCATGTTCTCACTATCCGGTTTTGAATTGTCTCCTTAGAGTTTTATTCTGATGTTCCCACTATCCACTTGTATTTTGTATTCTTACAGAGTTAGTCTAATGTTCTCACTATCCACTTGTTTTGTGTATCCCTAAAAGTTTACTCTGATGTTGTAACTTTCCACTTGTATTTTGTAATCTTAAAGTTTTACTCTGATGTTTTCACTATCCACTTGTGTTTTGTATTCTTACAGTTTATTCTGAAGTTCTCACTATCCACTTGTGTTTTGTATGCTTAAAATGTTACTCTTATGTTCTCACTATCCACTTGTGTTTGGTCTCCGTAAAGGTCTTGTGCTTTGTATCCTTACAGTTTTATTCTGATATTCTCACTATCCACTTGTGCTTTGTATTCTTACTGTTTTACTCTAATATTCTCACTATCCACTTGTGTGTTTTCTCCTTACAGTTTCATTCTGATGCTCTCACTATCCACTTGTGCTTTGTGTTTTTAAAGTTTTATTCTGATGTCCTCATTATCCAGATGTGTTTTATCTGCTTAAGGTTTTATTCTAACGTTTTAACTATCCACTTTTGCTTTGTCTCCTTACAGTTTTATTCTGATGTTCTCACTATCCACTTGTGTTTGGTCTCCTTACAGTTTTATTCTGAAATTCTGACTATCCACTTGTGTTTGGTCTCCTTACAGTTTTATTATAATGTTCTCACTATCCGCTTGTGTTTTCTCTCCTTAAAGTTTCATTCTGATGTTCACCTATCCACTTGTGTTTTGTATCCTTAAAGGTTTACTCTTATGTTCTCACTATCCACTTGTATTTTGTATCCTTAAAGGTTTACTCTAATGTTCTCAATATCCACTTGTGTTTTGCATCCTTAAAGGTTTACTCTAATGTTCTCAATATCCACTTGTGTTTTGCATCCTTAAAGGTTTACTCTAATGTTCTCAATATCCACTTGTGTTTTGTATCCTTAAAGTTTTATTCTGATGTTCTCACTATCCATTTGTGTTTTGCATCCTCACAGAATTATTCTGATGTTCTCACTATCCACTTGTGCTTTGTATTCTTACAGAGTTACTCTAATATTCTCACTATCCACCTTTGTGTTTTCTCCTTACAGTTTCATTCTGATGCTCTCACTATCCACTTGTGCTTTGTATTCTTAAAGTTTTATTCTGATGTCCTCATTATGCAGATGTGTTTTATCTGCTTAAGGTTTTATTCTAACGTTTTCACTATCCACTTGTGTTTTGTTTCCTTACAGTTTTATTCTGATGTTCTAACTATCCACTTGTGTTTGGTCTCCTTACAGTTTTATTCTGATGTTCTCACTATCCACTTGTGTTTGGTCTCCTTACAGTTTTATTATTATGTTCTCACTATTCGCTTGTGTTTGGTCTCCTTAAAGTTTCTTTTTCTGATGTTCACCTATCCACTTGTGTTTTGTATCCTAAAGGTTTACTCTAATGTTCTCACTATCCACCTGTGTTTTGTATCCTTAAAGTTGTAATCTAATGTTCTCACTATCCACTTATATTTTGTATCCTTAAAGGTTTATTCTGATGTTCTCACTGTCCACTTGTGTTTTGTCTCCTTACAATTTTACTCTGATGTTCTCACTGTCCACTTGTGTTTTGTCTCCTTACAATTTTACTCTGATGTTCTCACTATTCAGTTGTGTTTATGTCTCCTTACAATTTTACTCTAATGTTCTTACTATCCACTTGTGTTTTGCATCCTTAAAGTTTTATTCTGTTGTCCTCACTATTCACATGTGTTTTATCTGCTTGCAGTTTTATTCTGATGTTTTCACTATTCACTTGTGCTTTGTCTCCTTCAAGTTTTATTCTGATGTTCTCACTATCCACTTGTGTTTTTTCTCCTTACAGATTTATTGGGATGTTCTCACTGTCCACTTGTGTATTTTCTCATTACAGTTTTATTCTGATGTTCTCACTATCCACTTGTGTTTTTTCTCTTACAGTTTTATTCTGATGTTCTCATTATCCACATTTGTTTTGTATCCTTAAAGTTTTATTCTTATGTCCTCACTATTCACATGTGTTTTATCTTCTTGCAGTTTTATTCTGATGTTCTCACTATTCACTTGTGTTTTTTCTCGTTATAGTTTTATTCTGATGTTCTCACTATCCACTTGTGTTTTTTCTCCTTACAGTTTTATTCTGATGTTCTCACTATCCACTTTTGGTTTGTATCCTTAAAGTTTTATTCTGATGCTCTAACTATCCACTTGTGTTTTGCATCCTTAAAGGTTTACTCTAATGTTTTCACTATCCACTTGTGTTGTATATTCTTACAGAATTACTCTGATGATCTCACTATCCACTTATGTTTTGTATCCTTAAAGGTTTACTCTAATGTTCTCACTATCCAATTGTGTTTTGTATCCTTAAATTTTATTCTGATGTTTTCACTACCCACTTGTGTTTTTCTCCTTACAAAATTACTCTGATGATCTCACTAGCCACTTGTGTTTTGTATCCTTACAGAATTACTCTAATGTTCGCACTATCCAGTTGTGTTTGGTCTCCTTACAGTTTTATTCTGATGTTCTCACTATCCACTTGTGTTTTGTTTCCTTAGAGTTTTATTCTGATGTTCTCACTATCCACTTGTGTTTTGTTTTCTTGCAGAGTTATTCTGATGTTCTCACTATCCACTTGTGTTTGGTCTCCTTACAGTTTTATTCTGATGTTCTCACTATCCACTTGTGTTTTGTCTCCTTAAAGTTTTATTCTTATGTTCTCACTATCCACTTGTGTTTTGTCTCCTTACAGTTTTATTCTGATGTTCTCACTATCCACTTGTGCATTATCGCCATAAAGTTTTATTCTGATTTTCTCACTATCCACTTGTGTTTTATTTCATTAGTTTTATTCTGATGTTCTCACTATCCATTTGTGTTTTGCTTACTTACAGTTTTATTCTGATGTTCTCACTATCCACTTGTGTTTTGTCTTCTTGCAGAGTTATTCTGATGTTCTCACTATCCACTTGTGTTTTGCTTCCTTACAGAGTTATTCGGATGTTTTCACTATCCACTTGTGTTTTGTTTCCTTAGTTTTATTCTGAAATTCTCACTATCCACTTGTGTTTTGTTTCCTTACAGTTTTATTCTGATGTTCTCACTATCCACTTGTGTTTTGTTTCCTTACAGTTTTATTATGATGTTCTCACTATCCACTTGTGTTTTGTCTCCTTACAGTTTTATTCTGATCTTCTCACTATCCACTTGTGTTTAGTTTCCTTACAGTTTTATTCTGATGTTCTCACTATCCACTTGTGTTTTGTTTCCTTACAGTTTTATTCTGATGTTCTCACTATCCACTTGTGTTTTGTCTCCTTACAGTTTTATTCTGATGTTCTCACTATCCACTTGTGTTTTGTCTCCTTAAAGTTTCATTCTGATGTTCTCCCTATCTACTTGTGCTTTTTCTCCTTAAAGTTTTATTCTGATTTTCTCACTATCCACTTGTGTTTTATTTCATTAGTTTTATTCTGATGTTCTCACTATCCATTTGTGTTTTGTTTCCTTACAGTTTTATTCTGATGTTCTCACTATCCACTTGTGTTTTGTCTTCTTGCAGAGTTATTCTGATGTTCTCACTATCCACTTGTGTTTTGTTTCCTTACAGTTTTATTTAGATGTTCTCAATATCCAGTTGTGTTTCATCTGCTTAAAGTTTTTTTCTGATGTTCTCTCTATCCACTTGTGTGTTGTCTCCTGTATCTTTTGCTTTTATGGGCTGTCTATGCACTTCTGTTTTGTGTTCTCAAATCAATATTTTGTTGTTCTGTCTATCCACTTGTGTTTTGTCTCCTGTATCTTTTGCTTTTATGGGCTGTCTATGCACTTCTGTTTTGTGTTCTCAAATCAATATTCTGTTGTTCTGTCTATCCATTTGTGTGTTGTCTTCTGTATCTTTTGTTTTTATGGGCTGTCTATGCACTTCTGTTTTGTGTTCTCAAATCAATATTCAGTTGTTCTGTCTATCCACTTGTGCTTTGTCTGCTGTATCTTTTGTTTTTATGGGCTGTCTATGCACTTCTGTTTTGATTTCTCAAATCAATATTCAGTTGTTCTGTCTATCCACTTGTGTTTTGTCTCCTGAATCTTTTGTTTTTATTGGCTGTCGATGCACTTCTGTTTTGTGTTCTCAAATCAAAATTCTGATGTTCTGTCAGTCCGCTGGTGCTTTGTCTTCTCAAACGTTTCCAGATGTTTTTCAGAGTTTTCCTAAATCCTCCAGAAAGCCAACTAAGCAATAAAATATTTACAGGAACTTTGATGATATATAGCGCATTAATTACAATGCTGACGTATTCGAATGCTAACACTTCGTAAGCTTTGGGCTTAAAAAAGAATCCTAGTAACTCAAGAATGGTAATAAAGGCAAAGAATATAGTTGTAGCGATCATGACCTTCACCAACCTCTCTGATGCAATGTCTGCTGGTGAAGTTGTGCTCGATCGAAACTGCATTCTAAATTTTATATGTTTCCTGATAACAATGATGGACGCTACACTCAAGATGGACATGAATATGAATGGCAGTATAGATTCAAAAACAGAGAGTAAAATGGAATCTACGTTGACATGATTTATTGAAGGAAATTGAATTTCTGTTGAAAAAAATCCAGGTTTTCGACAAATTTCCACATTCTCCATCGATGTCCTATCGATTATAACAACTCTCTCAAAGTTAATGGAAAGGATCGACTTGGTTAACAGAGATCCCAGTGCGATTACGATAACAACAAAAAACACCGTAACACTCCGTACATTAAATATCATTTTGTAATTTATTGGTTTATGTAAAATAATAAATCTCTGGAAAGCTTGTGCAACCTTTAGCCATTGTGATACAAATATCAGAACACGTGGAACTATTCTGGTGCAAATTTCAAAAACATAGCATATCCTATATTCCAGATAATTCTTTTTACGTGTAAAAGCGTAAAACAAAAAAATAGATTGTACAATAAGAGTTAGAAGATCAAAAAAACTATACAATGTCATAAATCCAAATTTCTTAATATATTCGTCGGTCCAAAGAGCACGGATTAAAGCTATTAGCCAAACTGATAGAAGGAGAAGTAAACAGGGCTGGAAGTAAATATAGTACGTCTTAGTAAGGGTGCTATATTCGTTTTTCGGATTATAGTAACTAAGCTTTGTATATGCAGAACCAAGTCCTACCATATTGTTGACGTTTTTCATCCATTTGGAATAATCCTCCTCGAGTGACATTATAATTGATTAAGGTTGTCAAATCTGAAAAACAAGAAAACAAAGAATGATTGATTGATTGATTGATTGATTGATTGTTGTTTAATGTCAACCAGAAGTATTTTAGGTTTAGGTTTATGGTATTTAACGCCTCTTTCAACAATATTTAGCTATATCGTGGCGGACAGTTTTATTACTGGAGAAAACTACCGACCAGACAAACTTTATCACATAATGTTGTATCGCCTGAGTCCTACCATATTGTTGAAGCTTTCCATCAATTCGGAATAACCCTCTAACGGTATTATAATTAAGTAGGTGGGAAATCTGAAAAACAAGCAAACAAAGAATAATTGGTTTTTTGATTGATTGATGTTGCTTAAAAAGAGTTTGAGGATACCAAAGGGGTAATCAGAATATGTAAATCGAAGAACAGACAACACAATAGCCAATAGAAAAAGGACAAAAGGACATACAACGGTCTACAAAACATACACATAAAACTAAAGATCCAGTACCACGAGCCCCACTAATAAACCGGGAGTGAATTCAGGTGCTCCGGAAGGGTAGGCAGTTCCTGCTCCATTAGTGGGACCCGTCGTGTTAATCTAGATACAACTCCGCATGTCAACCAGAAGTATTTTATGCAATGTATATGAATGACAGGATCAATTTAACATACAAGGTGTATCACCGAGTTTCAAATCTGTTGAAACGACCGAAAGTGAAAACCACGTACCACATTGCGTCAAATTGAAGTCCATCTGAGAGATCTTAATCTTAATTCCACAATGACATATCCGCCATGTGAAGCGTTTTGAATGCATGAGTTTTATTCGTGTGTCATAGATGATTTATCATGGGGTTTTTGGTCATTGTTTATACCGGAAGTGAAACTTCGATGCCGAATTTTAAAGGAGAGGAATTAAAATAAGAGAAGTGCAGTAGTTAAAGTTCACTAATAAATACCCTCGTCCGAGCAAAATTTAAAAGTGTGTCGGAGAGACGAAAAAGTGTGACGATCGGACGGACAAACGAACGAACGGACAGCAGAAGTCCTATATACCCCAATCTTTATTTGGCGGATGTATGCAATTCCTATCTAAAATTAACTTTAGAAATTTAAAAAAAAATCTGCATATATTGTAAAAGTACCTTTTTCCCCTTTGATCCCTTTTCATAAAAAAAAAACCCAAATCACCCCCCCCCCCTCCAAAAAATTTTCCGGTATTAATAAAATTTGATACGGCACATATTTTTATACCCCCCGCTATCCAGCGGGAGGGGGGTATATAGTATATGTCCGTTTGTCCGTGAGTGCTTCCCTCACTGCCTATGCAATTCCTCCTTAACAACTTGATGGAATTCAATGAATCTTACAGGAAATATTTAATGCCATATGGCAAGATTCATTAATTTCATGAATTCTTTAGTACCAAATGGCATTGTGCACCTTCTATTTTTGTTTTCCCATTTTAACAGTTCTTGCTAAAAATTTCTTCACTTTTGGACTTTGTCATTTAAGGCTATGTAATTGTCATACAAGGCTATACAATAGAGAGAGGATACTGTTGCGTTATCCATAATTCTTCCTAAACAACAGAATGGATTTCAATAAAACTTCCAGAATTTCTTATGTTTAGTTTTTGCAAGCATGATTTTTTCCAGATGTTCTTCTGTAAGGAGGGCGCTCACTGTACGTCCTGTTATGTTGCTGTTGGTTTTGTTTTTTAGTTCTTCAAAATAGAACAATATGATTTGAAATAAAAAGTTTATAGTGTTGGGTCTTTTTGACCTCTGTATATCTCGGAAAGAACAACGGTAAGACATTACGCCAGATCTGTTGGCACACTACCGAATAAAGGTAATAACAATGGTACCGTACTCCAACGTGCATTCAAAAGGGAAAGTCCACAAAAACAGACAAAACCGATAAGAAGCTCAACCATCTGAGTTTTCAATCAACGGAACAACTGAAAAACAACACATTCCTGACTTGGGACAGGCATTTTCCCAGGAAAATGGTGGGTTCTGATAGCAGATAGGCCGATGCCACTCGTCTAACCCTAAAACGTTACCAAGTATAAAAACAATTGGTACATGTAAATTCTCTAATCCTAAGACATGACCAAATGTGAAACTAGAAAACAACTATCATATTCCCGACTTGGTGCATGGGGATTAAACGTGACAAGTCGGGAAAATCCAGTAGTCAAATAGTGCCCAGAATCTGAAACTCAAGACCATCCTGTTTGATTTGCGAATAGGCAAATTTATGTAGAATACAAACGAAAAACGTAATAAAATCAGACGAATAATGAACCCTCAATATTCCAATCTATGAAAATACCCCCTCATATCCCCCATTTTTGTCTATATGCCCACTCCAGAAACTTTATAATTCATAAATACTGACACACACACAAACACAAATAAAAATATGATATTTGAACTTCTGAACGTTTGTCGGCAAGCAAACCCGGCTTGGATTGAGTTGCGGGTATTGTACGTGAGGAGTACTGTAACGGACAGACATGCAAGATGGGTTATAATTAATCAAAATTATTATATTTAAAAAATCGAATTATCTTTTTTTTTATTTCTTTATTTCGTTTTGTCTTTTATTTTTTTCCTTCCATTTTCTTCAAATCAGTCTATTTCGCTTTACTTTCGTTGATTTCGTTTCATTTCGTTTCCATTTCGCTGATTTCGTTTCGTTTCGTTTCGTTTCTATTTCGTTTCGCACTTTATAGGTACCCCAACAGGATATTGTAATTGTAAATTTTTGTGTGATAAAAACGTAACCACCTTAGTGCGCATGACGCATTTCTGGAATAAACTTCATCAGGTACACTCAAAGTAAAAAGAAAGGAAAGCCAAGTAAAATAAACATGTGCCTTCAATGTCTTCCTTTTAACATTGCATAAAAAGTAACACTTACAGAACTTCTGATCTCTGATTGTGCCTTCGATGTCTTCCTTATCAATTCCAAATGAATTGGGGCTATATATCAATGGACTTTAAACTATGATTTGTCCAAATAAATGTAAGGAATATGATATATTTTAATAGATTATAATTTGTGATAGACAATAGATCTGTTCTTAGCATCATATTTCATTTACATAATCTTCAAACTGTTGAAGTAGGTCAATGATTGGTAGAAGTGGACATAATATAAAAGAAAATAGATCACTGAATGCGTTCACCTATGCTAATTTTGTACATATTAGACGACTTCATGTTTAACGGATTACAATTTATAATATACAATGAATGTTTTGTTTTCGTAGCAGAGTTCGTTTTGCATAAGTCATAAAAATGTCATATTGTATCTAGGAGTGAACATAATAATAAAAAAAAAGAGTAAATATGAAATTATGGTCATCTATGTTAATCTTGTAAATATTGGACAATATACGTTATCAGTCTCGAGATGTTATATATCCCGTTTTAAAGGGCAGTGGTTTTGTTAAACGGTGAGGCGTCAACCGAACCGTTTAACAAAACCACAGCCCTTTAAAACGGGATATATAACAACTCGAGACTGATAACATTTTTATCTGAATGTTCTAACATTAATAAGTATGTCCTTATTATAGGAAAAGCATAAAGACGTATATCTTTGGAAAAAGGTCACAGAGAGCGATTATTGATTTTCTGTGCCGTATGTGTGTCGTCTGCTACAATGTAAATGGAATACACAGCACAGGCAATAGGTGAGCGCGATTATTAATTTTCCGTGCCGTATGAAATACACAGCACGGCTTCCATGAAGAGTTAGAAGTACATTTTCAGCCAATCAAAATTCTACTTGTCACAAGAACATCAGATAACGTGTTCTAAGAAAAATAGATATCTAGTGCAGTGTATGCGGACGACGCATTTCTGAAGTAACCTTCATCAGTTACGTTCAAAGTCAAAAGATTGGAGAGACAAATAATTTAAAATATTTGGCAGCAAGAAAACTAGAATAGCCAAAATAGATTTAGATCACCTATTCCTGAATAAAATTGAGCAATTTTGACAAACTTTTCTTAAAAGGAAAAAACATTTTGTTTCAAGAGTAAACAAAAAATTAATGTAGGAATGCCACAAGTAAGATACAAGATTATTAAGGTAATCTAGTGCCTAATTTTCAAATCAAATGACAAAAAATACTACTCTGTCGGAACAATTCCAGAATCCAATAGAAACATCATAGAATGACGAATATGCGATACCGCTAACACACAAATACATGATGCCCACTGAATTTGATATCTACGTCTTTAATACATAAACATGAAACAACTGATAAAGTGTTAAAGGATTAGTGATGTGATCGTGTATCAACAGATATCATATTATATGTTAGCACGAATCACGATGTAGCTCTGTAATATTTAGGTTTATACTGCAATGGTTCTATTTGAGCAGTCGAATTGTATTGACTGGATAATTGTTTGCTATATACGGTCACTGACCAAAACATAGCTTTTCTGGTACCTTCTTCATGCTGAGCAACAGGAAGAGAAACGGTAACAGTATACGCGCTGAAGCTTTGTAGGTTTAAGATTTTAATTAATTGTCAAAAACTATGTAAGAGCAATCAAAGTGATATTACTTCCATGACAAATATGTTGTTGTACGCACAGACAAGGCTTTTAATAACATTATTATAATTTTTTTTTTATTATTTTTGAAAAATCAAGTACTATCGGTTCTAATCAAAGAACTTTACATTTTAAAGTGACAAAGTCTATAAACATAGCAGCATCAATCAAATGGGGATGCTGAGAAATTTCAATTCTTGTTCCTGTTCTAAAATTTCATCTATCCAAACATTTGATTTTTCTATGTTTTACAACACCATTCCTAGTTAAATCATAAAAAAAGAACTCCTTTGAAAAAAAATTATTCACAACGCATTCTCCTTTAAAAAGGATAAGCGACGTCACAAGGTTATAGTTCTGGGTCACGAATTATCTTATTTTGTCAAGTACAAAACAAAAGGCAAAAAGTGCTACGCAGAAAATGAAGTCATCAGTATGTTGGAGTTCCTTATCGATAGCATATTTGTCGAGTTCGGAGGGCACATTTTCCAGCAAATCTGTGGCATCCCTAAGGGAAAAGTCTGTGCCCCTCTTCTTGTCAATCATTTCTTCATTCCTATGAAGTAGAGTTTATAAAGTGACAAAGATTGACGGATTCTGATTACCCCTTTGGTATCTTCAAACTCTTCTTTTGCAAAAACGTTTTCGAAAACGAACCAAATACAGAAGCTAAATCCTTTAATCTCACTATATTGATGCTGTAAATTAACTAATTACATGTATCTAAACTTTGCTAACAGGTTTTAATTCATATACCACCAAAGAACTTGAGATCAAATAAACAACAAAAACAGCTTCCTCTGTCTCATTCCTCGACATTTATATCAAAATAAGCACCAATGGACATCTTTTTACCAGACTCGATGACAAAAAGACGACTTCAGTTTTCGCATCATGCATTTCCCACACCTTAATAGTGATCTACCAATCGCACCCGCGTATGAAGTTTAATATTTCACAACTCACCCGTTACGCTCGAGATGAGAGTTTGTATTCATACTTTTTTACAATGTCACCGTCTTCTGAATACAAAATTATGAAATCAAGGATTTTAAACAGATATATCATGTTTGGGAGGGGTAAGCGACGTTACAATTATATAAGGCGTAATTAATAAGAAAACATCTCCCTCATCTTTTCTATCAAAGAGGTTTATTAGGGGACCGTCCTGACCGTGATCGTATTGTAGCTACATTTAAAACTACCTATGCAATCAGTGCTTATCATCACTAAAGTTGTGAGTTCGAACCTCGATCAGGGCAAGATGCACAACTTTATGTAATAAAGTTTGTCAATGACTTGCAGCAGATTGGTGGATTTCTCCTGGTCGACGAGTTTCTGGACTAACTTTCATCAGGTTCGCTCAAATCGAAATATTGGAAAGCCAAATAATATGCATAATTCTTATTGGGGGGAAATAAAAGTTCATCAAAATGTCAGATTTTAGCGTGGAGTAGGATACTATGTTGTATTTCGGACAAAATTAAGATTTTGCGTTAATGTGCTGTTTTATTATTTTAAAAGTCTTAAAGAGTGTAAATTCTTGGCATTTTTTTATGACAATATGAATAAAATTTAGCAATAAACATTTTCTTAAAAAACATTTTTTTTTTCCAAGTATTATTTAGCTAAAAAGAACATTTAAAAACAAAACTAGGTTATTGTTCGAATAATCCAAATAAACATAATGTTTTTAATGATGAAAATAAATATACATTGTATACCACTACGTGAAAACGTCTCTAATCTGCCACAACCTATAAGATGAATCTGAACGTTCACCAATTTAAATAATGTTGATGATTGTTTGAATTTTATTGGTTAACGTCACGTATGTGGTATTACAGCTGTATTGACGACGAGAACAATAAATAATATAGGTTAAAAGGTCACTGGAATGGGGTGGCTTGACTCATTTCACAAAGAGGGGAGGCTTGAGCTGATAAAAAATAGCCATGTTGGATGTAGGTTAGGTCAGATATTTCATGCGAGACTACGTATGAATTGTGGTGCATTAAATGCACACCTCTTTATTAGAAACCTCGTTGAATCGCCAAATTGTATCTGTGGAATAACTGAAACTGTATCTCATTTCTTATTGGATTGTCCTCGTCACATGACTCTAAGATAACAACTTTTCCTCTCACTTTTGGACATTCCTGAAACAATTTCACTGAATCTACTTATTTTTGGCACAGTTAATTTAAATGAGGAAGAAAACAAAGCAGTATTTAAATCAGTCCAAACCTTTATCATAAAAAGTAAAAGATTTACACCCTGACATGCTCATATAATATTTTTCACCTTTTCAATCTTATTCAATCTCTTTGTATTATTATTTTCAAGTAAATTGTGTAGCTTTCAACTACATGCTTACATACATTTATTTTTCTCCCTCAATGTATAAATAATTCTCACAAGTTTGCAATTTAAATCAGCATGCATATATATTTTTTGTCATATTTGTAAGTTCTTCATAGGAAACAGATTTAAAAAAAAAGCATTAGCTTGTTTCTGAATCCTATATATTGTACAATTGCTATTGTTCTGTTTATATATGTCAGTTATACCAATAAAATATGTTTATACCAAAAAATAGTTTAACCCCGCCGTTTTTTATTATAGTGTCTGTAACAAGTCAGGAAAGTGAGCGGCCATGTTTTTATGTGTTAGCGGTATCGATATTTCGTATTTCAAAGATTTTTTCCATTTGGGGGCGGGGGGATTCTGGATCTGCTACGTTAGAGTGGTATGTTTGTCATTTGATTTGATAATTAGGCACTTGATGATCTCAATAATCTAGCATCTTACTAGTGGCATTCCCACAGTTATGTTTTGCTTCCTCTTGAAACAAAACGTTTTTTTCCTTTTAAGAAAGGTTTATCAAAAATGATAAAATTTATTCATGCATAGGTGATTTAAATCCATTTTGGCTAATGTGGTTTTTTTGTTTCCAAAGATGTTTAGATTATTTGACTTTGGACAGAACATATGAAGATTACTCCAGAAATGCGTCATACGCATGCCCTAAATTTTACGCACGTAGTCCAATATGTACAAGATTAGCATTGGGGACCGTAACTTGAGATTAACCTTCTTTTTTTTATTATGTTCTCTCCTAGATACAATATGACATTTTTATGACTTATGTAAACGAACTCTGTTACGAAAGCAAAATATCAATTGTGTATTATAAATTGTAATCCGTTAAACACGTTTTCCAATATGTACAAGAATGGCATAGATGACCGTAATCAGACATCTACTTTTTTCTCATTATGATCTCGAAAATAATAGTAAAACCTGTATTTAGAGGTGACCTTTGGAACACAGAAAAAGTGGTCTTTCAAGACAGGTGACATCTTAAAAGAGGTTCAATTCATATGAAATTGTCTATGACAGGGCAAGAAAAATGTGACCTTTTAATACAGTTGGCTGCTTAATAGAGGTGACCACATAGACAGGTAGGACTGTAATTATAATCTGTTAACATATATCATATTCCTTACATTGAATTGGACAAACCACGGCTTAATTTCCATTGCGAAGACATTGAAGGCACAATCAGAGATCAGAAGTTCTGTGAGTGTTACTTTTATGTACTTTTAAGAGGAAGACATTGAAGGCACAATCAGAGATCAGAAGTTCTGTAAGTGTTACTTTTATGTACTTTTAGGAGGAAAACATTGAAGGCACAATCAGAGATCAGAAGTTCTGTAAGTGTTACTTTTATGTACTTTTAAGAGGAAGACATTGAAGGCACAATCAGAGATCAGAAGTTCTGTAAGTGTTACTTTTATGTACTTTTAGGAGGAAAACATTGAAGGCACAATCAGAGATCAGAAGTTCTGTAAGTGTTACTTTTATGTACTTTTAAGAGGAAGACATTGAAGGCACAATCAGAGATCAGAAGTTCTGTAAGTGTTACTTTTATGTACTTTTAAGAGGAAGACATTGAAGGCACATGTTGATTTTCCTTGGCTTTCCTTTCTTTTTACTTTGAGTGTACCTGATGAAGTTTATTCCAGAAACTCGTCATGCGCACTAAAGTGGTTACGTTTTTATCACACAAAAATTTACAATTATAATATCCTGTTGTACGGGGATGTCGTGGCCGCGATGGTATGATAGGGAGCTAAGTAGATATCTACTTATGTAATTAGGGCCTTTCACCAATGTTGTGAGTATTGATGTGTACAACTTTTTTTTTTTCGATGCAACTTTATTCGTGGCTTGCGGCAGTTCGGTAGTTTTCTTCTGGTATTTTGCTTTACACCCAAAGTAAAAATGGCCACCGCAATATAATTCAAGTCCGATTACAAGAATTTTCATTTGCGTTCACCGAATTATTAAGAGTCCAAAGGTCAAATTGAAAAAATGCATTACTTATTCGGTCTAAATCTAACTTTTACTCTGTGTCACATGATCTGTTTTTCCAAAATAGGGTACTTATATTTTTTGTTCCCATTCCTTACCTTTTTGATTTGAAATTCAAATTATATACTCCATCACAAGGTAAATATCCCATGGGTGATATTCTCCCTTGACACTGTGAAGAGTTTAAAGATACCAAAGGAGTAATGAGAATCCGTAAATCGAAGAAGGACAGACAACATAATGGCCAAAAGAAAAAGAACAAAAGGACAAAAAAAGATTTACAAAACACGCATATAAAACAATAGATCTAGTAACACGAACCGCACTAGAACACGCGAATAAAACTAATGCATTCAAAACGCTCCAAATGGCGGATATGTATTCACTCTTCAATTTGACGCAATGCAGTACGTAGTTTTCACTTCCGGTCGTTGCAACAGATTTGAAACTCGGTGACACATCTTGTATGTTAAATTGGTCCTGTCGTCCATAATCGTTGCTTTAAATAGTTCTGCTTAAGTCTGCAGTGTCCGTCGTGGCCATGATCGTATGATAGTTGGATTTACATCTACCTATGCAATCAGTACCTATCACCACTAACGGTGTGAGTTCGAATCTGACTCAGGCGATACAACATTATGTGATAAAGTTTGTCTGGTCGGTAGTTTTCTCTATTAATAAAACTGTCCGCCACGATATAGCTAAATATTGTTGAAAGAGGCGTTAAATACCATAAACCTAAACCTAAAATACTTCTGGTTGACATTAAACAACAATCAATCAATCAACCATTCTTTGTTTTCTTGTTTTTCAGATTTGACAACCTTAATCAATTATAATGTCACTCGAGGAGGATTATTCCAAATGGATGAAAAACATCAACAATATGGTAGGACTTGGTTCTGCATATACAAAGCTTAGTTACTATAATCCGAAAAACGAATATAGCACCCTTACTAAGACGTACTATATTTACTTCCAGCCCTGTTTACTTCTCCTTCTATCAGTTTGGCTAATAGCTTTAATCCGTGCTCTTTGGACCGACGATTATATTAAGAAATTTGGATTTATGACATTGTATAGTTTTTTTGATCTTCTAACTCTTATTGTACAATCTATTTTTTTGCTTTACGCTTTTACACGTAAAAAGAATTATCTGGAATATAGGATATGCTATGTTTTTGAAATTTGCACCAGAATAGTTCCACGTGTTCTGATATTTGTATCACAATGGCTAAAGGTTGCACAAGTTTTCCAGAGATTTATTATTTTACATAAACCAATAAATTACAAAATGATATTTAATGTACGGAGTGTTACGGTGTTTTTTGTTGTTATCGTAATCGCACTGGGATCTCTGTTAACCAAGTCGATCCTTTCCATTAACTTTGAGAGAGTTGTTATAATCGATAGGGCATCGATGAAGAATGTGGAAATTTGTCGAAAACCTGGATTTTTTTACCCAGAAATTCAATTTACTTTAACAAATCATGTCACCGTAGATTCAATTTTACTCTCTGTTTTTGAATCTATACTGCCTTTCATATTCATGTCCATCTTGAGTGTAGCGTCCATCATTGTTATCAGGAAACATATAAAATTTAGAATGCAGTTTCAAGCGGGCAGGTCTTCCTTAGAAACAGACATTGGGTCAGAGAGACTGGTGAAGGTCACGATCGTTACTACTATATGCTTTGCTATTATTACCGTTCCCATGTTACCACTGTTTGTTGTGATGCCCAACGCTGACGTCGTGCAAACGTTAGAATACATCAGCATTGTTTGTAGTGCATTATATATCATCAACATTCCTGTCAGTTTCTTATTGTTTAGTTGGCTTTCAGGAGGATTTAGGGAAACTCTCAAAACAATATGGAAACGTTTGACAAGACAAAGCGACAACGTACAGATAGAACATCAGAATATAGTTTTGAGGAAACAAAACACAAGCAGATAGACAGAACATTAGCAATTTCCAAAACACAAAACACCAACCATTAGAGTCATCATAAAGGACGCCATTCTTCGTTAAACTGGAATTTAAATGGAGAAAGCATGAATAAATTTGTGTAAACTGGAAATTAGCATAGCGCACAATTGAACTTCATATTCTCTAATTCAAATCGTTTCCTTGGTAACAACGAAGTAGACTTTGCTTTCTTTTCCCTGATACCTATTAATAAATGGTCCCTTCGATATCGATGTAAACTTGGTTTGTCTGTATTTATGGCTGTTGGCAAGCTTTAGTTCTCGAGGGTCAAATATCATCAACAGTGCAAAGAGGATAGTTATTTCATGATGAAAGATCAGTTGCACTTTGTTGCAACATACATGTAGATTTATAGCTTTGTATTAGTTAATTTCTGTCATTATACGTCATAATCATTCGTAGTATCAATACTGTAGAGTGAGTGAGTGATCGATTGTTGTTTAACGCCAACTTTTATATGTTCGTCACTCAATCCAGATATTCGTATGAGGTGACACAAGAAATAGCAAAACATAGATGTAATAGATAGTGCATGGGAGATGGTATTGGTAATTAGAGTGGGTGAGTGGTTGTTGTTTAACGCCAAATCAGCAATTTTTCAGCTATATAATGGCGAGAATAATATAATTATCAATGAGATGATGATGAGGTCCGCTTTGTACTAGACCAACATGCTGAGTTGGATTTTCATAGTGCTAGCTCACTGAAATAACAGTCCGCGGGTAGACATGTCGTCCCACTCGGACACATTATCCTGATTCCGAGCCAACCAGTCTTTGCTCTTTCTCCTTTATGCTGCGTGTTAAGCGGAGAAGCAACAAATACCAATGTTATAGTCTTTGGCTTGACCTGACCGAGGCTCGAACCTACGATCTACCACACTCGAGGTAAGCGCACTGACCATGACGCCACCGATGCGGTCCTTTTTCTTTTTACGATTGTATTGTCTGTTTTTCTTCGACTTGCGGCCGTCGAAACCAAACTATAAAAATAATAACTTAAGTTTCTTTATCATTTATTTTAAGCTGTCAGATTAACCTGACAAATGAAGCGATCATCAGGTTACACATGAGTTCCATTTTCACTATGTCATGTACTTTTAGTTCTGTCAGGTTAACCTGACACAATGATGCGATCATCAGGTTATACAGGAGTTCCATTTTCACTATGTCATGTACTTTTAGTTCTGTAAGGTTAACCTGACACAATGAAGCGATCATCAGGTTACACAGGAGTTCCATTTTCACTATGTCATGTACTTTTAGTTCTGTCAGGTTAACCTGACACAATGAAGCGATCATCAGGTTACACAGGAGTTCCATTTTCACTATGTCGTGTACTTTTAGTTCTGTCAGGTTAACCTGACACAATGAAGCGATCATCAGGTTACACAGGAGTTCCATTTTCACTATGTCGTGTACTTTTAGTTCTGTCAGGTTAACCTGACACAATGAAGCGATCATCAGGTTACACAGGAGTTCCATTTTCACTATGTCATGTACTTTTAGTTCTGTCAGGTTAACCTGACACAATGAAGCGATCATCAGGTTACACAGGAGTTCCATTTTCACTATGTCATGTACTTTTAGTTCTGTCAGGTTAACCTGACACAATGAAGCGATCATCAGGTTACACATGAGTTCCATTTTCACTATGTCATGTACTTTTAGTTCTGTCAGGTTAACCTGACACAATGAAGCGATCATCAGGTTACACAGGAGTTCCATTTTCCCTCATTACCCAGTTAGTTGTAAGTTCAACTACCATACAATCACGACCACGACGACATCGGCAATTCAAGAAAAGCGTATCGTGGAAATATATATTTTGTAGTGACGACGGAACATTTTCTTAGTGATGTTTTCAGAAAATGTATCAAGAAAATAATTATTTTTCAAAACGGTCTATTTATGTTTATATTTCTTTTAAAAACAATTAGGTAAAGCATAATAATAACCGGAATCAAAGAAGATTTTCGGTTCAAAAATACACCAGTACTTGTCTTCAATCGGAAACCAGTTTTGAAAAAAAATTCCGCCAAATATCACGAAGGCTTTGACACCAATATTCTTATCATTCAATGATTAATAATGTCAATCGGATGATTCTCATTTTAAGTGTAAGCTATCTAGAGTTCGTGTACGGACAAAATGCTTCACATTATACACGTTTACACTGTGAGTGATCAAACACCAAAATAGAATTTCATGTATGTATTATTTATTTCATGTAGTATGTATTATTTATTTGATGTATGTATTATTTATTTCATGTGGTATGTATTATTTATTTCATGTATGTATTATTTATTTCATGTATGTATTTTATATATTGTTTTAGTAAATTTTATTTCTTAATGGAATCTTCAACTTTTTTTTTACACTTTATGATGTAAAGGAAAGCATTTTATAAACACATGTTAAGCTTATTCCAGAAACGCGTCGCTTGCACTAATTTAGAGACACGAAAGGTAATTATCTACAATTGACGGCTTCTCTGCTAAGCATGCAGCGCTAAGGAGAAAGAGCAAAGATTTATTTGCTCGGAATCAGGATAATGTGGCCGAGTGGGGTGATATGTCTATCCGCGGACTGTTGTTTCAGTGAGCCAGCACTATAAAAAAATCCAACCAAGCGTGTTGGTCTAGAACAAAGTGGACATCATCATCAGCATTTTATTGAAAATTATCTTGTTTTCGCCATGATATAGCTGAAAAATTGCTAATTACTAATACCATCTCCCATGTACTATCAATTACATATATTTATGTCAGACTCAGGGACGGGTCCAAGGGAGGGGCGCACCCGGCGCGCGCCTCCCCTTAAATTGGATAAAATATGATTTTTGGCGTAAAATCGTGATTTTTCACACGAAATACCCCAACAATTTTCGCGCCTCCCTCCGCAATTAAAAAATATATGATTTTTTGGAGTAAAATCGTGATTTTTCACACGAAATATCCCAAAAATTTTCGCGCGTCCCTCCGCTCGGCGAAATTTTTTTATGTACGCCCCCACCCCTAACTTGAAATCTCGGATCCGCTCCTGGGGCTGACTCCTGGAAAGCTTTAAGTGTTAATGTTGTGCTCTGTTTGATGGTAGATGAGTATAGAGTACCCCAATAACATAATTAAACACATATTTGAATTGAAAAGGTCATTTATTATAAATAACGAATAAAAGAGTGGTCAAATACATGTATTAAATTGTAACACAAAAAAAGTTGAACAAATTTTGAATTGCTAGAAGATGTCAATTCTAATAACATTAGTTAATATACAATGTAAAAGACCACAATTCTGTTAATAACATTCAAGTTTGTAGAAAATGACACAATAAAATTAACACTACCATGTAAAATACAACACAAACTAAATTAACAGTAATATCATAAAAACATTCTAAAGTCAACAAACAATATAATGTTAAAACAATAGCATAAAAACATTCTAAACTCAACTAACAATATAATGTTAAAACAATAGCATAAAAACATTCTAAACTCAACAAAACAATATAATGTTAAAACAATAGCATAAAAACATGCTAAACTCAACTAACAATATAATGTTAAAACAATAGCATAAAAACATTCTAAACTCAACAAACAATATAATGTTAAAACAATAGCATAAAAACATTCTAAACTCAACAAAACAATATAATGTTAAAACAATAGCATAAAAACATTCTAAACTCAACTAACAATTTAATGTTAAAACAATAGCATAAAAACATTCTAAACTCAACTAACAATATAATGTTAAAACAATAGCATAAAAACATTCTAAACTCAACTAACAATATAATGTTAAAACAATAGCATAAAAACATTCTAAACTCAACTAACAATTTAATGTTAAAACAATAGCATAAAAACATTCTAAACTCAACAAACAATATAATGTTAAAACAATAGCATAAAAACATTCTAAACTCAACAAACAATATAATGTTAAAACAATAGCATACAAACATTCTAAACTCAACAAACAATATAATGTTAAAACAATAGCATAAAAACATTCTAAACTCAACAAACAATATAATGTTAAAACAATAGCATAAAAACATTCTAAACTCAACAAACAATATAATGTTAAAACAATAGCATAAAAACATTCTAAACTCAACTAACAATATAATGTTAAAACAATAGCATAAAAACATTCTAAACTCAACTAACAATATAATGTTAAAACAATAGCATAAAAACATTCTAAGCTCAACTAACAATATAATGTTAAAACAATAGCATAAAAACATTCTAAGCTCAACTAACAATATAATGTTAAAACAATAGCATAAAAAACATTCTAAGCTCAACTAACAATATAATGTTAAAACAATAGCATAAAAACATTCTTAGCTCAACAAACAATATAATGTTAAAACAAAAGCATAAAAACATTCTAAGCTCAACTAACAATATAATGTTAAAACAATAGGATAACAACATTCTTAGCTCAACTAACAATATAATGTTAAAACAATAGCATAACAACATTCTAAGCTCAACTAACAATATAATGTTAAAACAATAGGATAACAACATTCTTAGCTCAACTAACAATATAATGTTAAAACAATAGCATAACAACATTCTAAGCTCAACTAACAATATAATGTTAAAACAATACCATAAAGACATTCTAAGCTTAACTAACAATATCATGTCAAAAAACTATCCTAGTTATTTACATAAACAACCATCAAAGGTGGGGGATATTTCGCCATAGTATTGTGCGAATAATTCGTAAATTTGGAACATAATTACACCTTATATAAGAATGCTGGATTCTGATTGGTTAATAGCCGTGATATTTTTTACAAATTCAGGCCTTACATTGTGAATTTGCAGAATTTTTACTTCATGTAGGAGGTGTATTTGCATAAGATTTACCTTTTTTTCATGGTATTTGCAAAATCGTATTTTCCGTTTTTATTCTTCACCGAGACGCTTATAACAAAATTTGTAAAACGTTATCAGTTGTACGTTTTATGTAATGTGGACATCATTCGGTAGAATTAAACAGATACATCATGTTAGGTCCTGAAAACGACAAACAAAAGGTATTATTTATTTAGCCAGTGTTCTAAATAATATTCGGTGTAATTAAACAGATATATCATGTATCATGTTTGGGAGGGGTATTTGCGAAAAATACCAGTCTTGAGACTAAGTTTTTCGTCTCTCGACTGGTATTTTTCGCAAATACCCCCCCCCCCCCTCCAAACATGATATATCTGTATACAATTCTCCCCCCCCCCTCCATCTACATATATCTGTGTAAAATACCTTCCACCCCCGCCCCCACCCCATCTACATATATGTTTTGCTATTTCTTGTGCCACCTTATACGAATATCTGGATTGAGTGACGAACATATAAAAGTTGGCGTTAAACAACATTCAATCACTCACTCACCCTAGAGTATTGCTACTACGAATGGTTATGACGTATAATGACAGAAATTAACTATTACAAAGCTATAAAGGAATCTACATGTAAGTTGCAACAAATCAAAATGATGTTTTTGATTTTTGCTGTTTAACGCCACTTTCAGCAATATTTCAACTATATCATGGCGACCAGTTTTAGTGGTGGAAGAAGCAGGAGTACTCGGAGAGAACCACCGATCATGGGCAAGCAACTGGTAAACGTTATCAATTGCGGCTGCGAGTCGAGTGCACCTTTTTTGTAATTTACAAAGACGGGTGCGAACCCACGTCGTATTGGTGATAGACTTATATGAGTTGTTAGGTAATCCAACTACCTACCTCATTGAGCCACTCGGACCCTCAACAAATCAAAATGAAAATGACCTTTTATTATGAAATATCTATAATCCTTGTACTGTTGATGAATACCTGACCCTCGAGAGCTAAAGTTTGTCAACAGACATGAATATAGACAAACCTAGTTTACATCGATGGTAAAGAGACCATTTATTAATAAGTATTCAGGAAAAGTAAACAAAGTGACTTCGTTGTTACCAAGGAAACGACATATTTGAATTAGAGACTATGAAGTTCAACTGTTTGATATATATTAATTATTATTTGTGATTTTTTTGTTGTGTTTTGACCTTTTTTTTCAATACTAATAATTTTTTTATCGGTAATTTCACAATTTTAACACAGCTTTGTGATATTTTTTTTTGTGTTTTGACCTTTTTTTCTAATGAAAGGTTTGGTGACGTCACGTTAGACCGCGCATGACAAATGACCAACAGCTGATAATTGTTAGTATCACAAGTCGGTGGTCAACTGAACGTTGTTACTAAATTTATCGAGTAGTAAAGATGAGAGGAAACTGTAACAAATTACCGATAAACTAATTTATATTTGCTTTCTGTTCCTAAATAACGTAATTATTATTAAAACTAAGGTTCTCCTCCCTCGGGCATCCAGGTGACCTCAACCCATTTTGGCGATCCTGTTTAGGCCCTTTGGTTTACTTGCTCCCAACACTTTTAAAATTATTTGGCTTTCCAACCTTTCGACTGCGAGCGTATTTGATGAAGGTTGTTTCAGTAACGAGTCATGCGCACTAAATTTGATACTTTTTTTATTATACATTTATTTGTTTTCTTATAGAAAGTTCACGTCATTTTATTCATGTTTTCTTCATTTAACTTCCAGTTCAACGAATGATGGCTTCCTTTCTAATAACTCTAATGGTTTGTGTTTTGTCGTTTGGAAATTGCCACCATTGCTCTTCCACTACTGAGCTGTGGAACGATATACAATCCGTACTAGATTACACTGGTCACAATCACACAGATCCGCGCCATCTTATTATTATGGTGTTAAAACATCAGCATAGTGTAGACATGTACAATGCATTAGTTAAAAAACGCTGTAAAGACCGAGAACTGCCTCGGTTTAAAACGTTAGAAAAGGTATGTAAAATTTAGAATATAAATAAAAATATTCATAGCATTGCAGCCTTTACGAACCATTAGAATCATTTAAAAATGAGTCAATTTGCCTTTCCAGAGAACAATTAATATTATTGAAAGAATTTAAAATCATTGATCTCATTTGTCGTCGATTGGTTTCAGAAGATCAGAGTCATGAATTCTTAAGTTCGTGGATTCCGAATTTGCCGCCAAAAATAATATAACAAAATATATAAAGTATCTGTGTTATTTGTTAGTGCTGTTCATGTAAATGAATTCTAAAATTTGTGGATTGACTGAGAGACGATTTCAGCGAAAACTAGTTTTCTACAAATAAAATTATTTCACAGTATAGGAAATTTTGTTCTAGTTGTTCAAAATATCATCATATCATAAGTCAATACTAATGACGTCACTATTGTCGACTAAAATCCCACAATGCATCAGTTTTGGATTTAAATTCAAATGTGTGAGACGGGTGTCACTAGTGGAGCAGGAACCACTTACCCTTCCGGAGCACATGAGTTCACTCTCGGTGTTTTAGCGGGGTTCGTGTTTCTCGATCTTTAGTATTGTAGATTATTCTTTGTCCTTTTCTCATTTTTCTTTTGGCCATTATATTGTCTGTCCTTTAGATTATTCTAACTTTTCTTATTTAACTATCTGAATTGGCTTCATAATAACTGCGCTTTAGACCCTAAACTATTAACCAGTGGTAATGAATATCTTCTCGAAGAACAGAGCAAAGTAATTGTAATATTGTTTTTGAAATCATCAAAGGTATGAAAGGTTCAGATTGTTCCATTTTCTTTTTTCTTGGAATACATCCACATTATCAATAGTAACCATCAGTACCATCATCTTCGATTCTGTTATTCTCACGTTTTTGTATCTATCTATCTATCGATGGATGGATGGATGGATGGATGGATGGATGGATGGATGGATGGATGGATGGATGGATGGATTGATTGATTGATTGATTGATTGATTGATTGATTGATTGATTGATTGATTGATTGATTGATTGATTGATTGATTGATTGATTGATTGATTGATTGATTGATTGATTGATTGATTGATTGATTGATTGGTGTTTAACGTCCAGCGAGCAATTTTTCAGCTATATTCAGAACGAGAACATTTAAAAATTTAAACGCCACGGGTTTTGTATCTATCGAAATAATTGTTTGGACCCATAGAACTAGATTAACCCCGCCAATTTGTTATTGAAGTTTCGGTGCATAAAATTGAGCTGTCGTGTATTTGTGTGTTAGGGGTATCAATTTCCCTCTTTCTATGATTTTGATGTTTGATTTTGGAGTTTTTCCGACAGAGTGATATTTCATTTTTTGGGGGGCTGTTGTCTTTTCCATTGAACCATAATTTTATTTGTATGATATTTGTATTGTATTGTGTTCGATGCCTTTGGAGTAAAAATGTGCTTAATGAATAAAGTAATATGTATTTGCATGTAGACTGTTACATATTAGTATGCTTCTTATATCATTGTAACATATGCCGAGATGTAGACTTCATACCTATGACTCTACTTGTGAATGATTTAAGCAAATAAAATATCCTTAAACTAAAATTCCTTCTATTTTAGAAATAAACGTTTCCAAGATTATTTCAACCTTCTTACTCGATTATGACTATTTACTAGATTTTGACCTTAAGGGACACACTATGGGTGAAACTAGCGGAGCAGAAAAACTACTTATCCTTTCTTAAGACATGCGTTCCCCCCTTCTCTCTCTCTTTCAAGACTGGTTATTGGTTAGTATTCGTGCCGCCCGTTTTCTGGTTTCAGTATTGTTGAATTGTGTTTCTCTGTCTTTTTTCCATTTTCTGCAATGGCCTTTTTTTCGTTTTCTGTTGATTTATGACTTTCGATCATGGAAATTAAGTATTTGAACTATGTGCACTAGGACAAGCATGTACAACCAGATCAGACAAAAACCACAATAATAATGAACATATATTGAATGACGATCGTAAAGTATAGGAAAGTCTCAATAAAAAATGAAGACGAGTCACAGAGAAATAACCATGAAAATATTGTCTGTCCCAAGAAAGCAAATGGATATCCAAAGTCATAAGTCATGGTCCTTTGTATGTTCAATGATTTCAGGTGAAAGATGATTGTTTGTTTTATTGATATTGGTGGAATTGTAAATTTTTATGTTGAAAGTGGCGTTAAGCACAATAGATCAAAATCGCATGTTTCTTTAAATGTTTATTTGATATTACTGATATACATTGGTTGTTCTATAAAGGCATCATGCGCACTAAATTATATATCTGTGTATTTTATTGTTATATTAAGAATTTTTTTCCAATGGAAATTAATTGTTTTGACTTTAATTTACAAGAAATAATTCGGTTTTTTTTTTTTGCAGTTTATTTCAAAAGATGCACTTGTGGAACAATTTATTAGTAATGTCACGTCTGGTTCCTCTCGTACAATGACTCTACATAATTATGATCAGATTTCAACGCTTGCGTTGTCATTGGTCATTCACCTGGAGAGATATGTATGTGAAAATGCGAAAGACGCCGACCACATTTTCTCACTTTTAGGTTCGAAACGGAAAGAATTGGATATAGATCATTTAGTAAATGTTTTAGTCCGCCATTACAACCCAGCAGATATTACAGACGACAGGGAAAGCTTGATAGCACACAACAACAGGCTACAGGTAAGATCAGCGCGAACATGTCCTAATGTCTCGGATGAAATATTGTTCAAGGTCAGGATCTAGTATGCAAAATCACAATCGACAAGGTTTGGTTTAGGTTTATGGTGTTTAACGCCACTTTCAACAATATTTCAGTTATATCGTGATGGTCAGTTTTATTGGTGGAGGAAACCGGAGTACCCGGAGAAAACCACCGTCATGTCGCAAGTCACTGACAAACTTTATCACACTCGCCATGAACGGGGTTCGAGCTCACAACTTTAGTGGTGATAGCCACTGGTTGCACAGGTAGTTTTACATCCAACCACCATACGATCACAGCCACGACGGCTCGCCCACAATCGACAACAAATACTTGAATATTAAATATTGTTATCACTAATTTTACTTAGGAATTACTTATCACAGGGGTGGATCCAGGATTTCAAGTTAGGGGGGGGCGTACTTAGAAAAATTGCGCCGAGCGGAGGGAGGTGCGAAAATTTTGGGGGTATTTCGTGTGAAAAATTACGATTTTACGCCAAAAAATCTTATTTTTTCCAATTTTAGGGGGGGGGGGGGCGCGCCGGGTGCGCCCCCCCCCTGGATCCGCCCCTGTATCAGGTTGTAAATTGTTATTTGATTTTAGATTAGTTAGATGTATCAATCCAGTAATACCACGCAAAATATTATTTAAAATCAAGATTCATCTGTTTCAGGCATAAGTTACCTTGGCAGTATGTTGGCTATCCTGTGTAGTCTTATTGGCTTACTTGTTTTCAATGTCTTTCAAGCTATTCTGGATTTTCAATCTTTCGATTATATAATGAGAGTACCTGATGAAGGTTATTCCAGAACCACGATGTGCGCACTAAATTAGATATCTACGTTTTAATTGGAGGGAATATAGGTCAAGGTTAAACAAACAAATTCAAAATGGACGACACGATATTGACTCTTTCTACGATTTTATCTTTGAGTTTGAAATTGTTTCGTGGTTTCGTGGTTTAAAAAAAAATCTTATATCGGAATTACTTCTTTGGTTGCTTTATATTTGTTAGATCAATTGGGTTGATGCATTGGCTTATGGCGTTTAACACCACTTTCATCAATATTTCAGTTATATCGTGGCGGTCACTTTTATTGGTGGAGGAAACTGGAGTACCCGAAGAAAGCACCGACCTGTCGCAAGTTACTGACGAACTTTATAAAAAGGTTTGGAACGAGTACACCTCGCCTGAGCAGCATTCGAACTCACAACGTTAGTGGTGATAGGCACGGATTACACAGGTAGTTGTAAATCAAACTACCATACGATCATGACCACGGTGGCGGCCCATTAATAAAATAATGCATTTTTTTTTCTTATAACAATAAGCAAGAAGAATAACAGATCATGCATCTTTCTTTCTTTAATCAGTGTCTTAATGTTGAGATGATTGAGGATTTCCTACATTTAACATACAAACCAGAACACCATCATCAAAAGAACAGAATCATTGGTGGGCGTGATCACTTCAAACTTGGTCAAAATGGAGACAACTATTTCCTTGGAGATATAGTAAGTTGTCGTTTGTTTGAGGAGATGATTTGGGAACCCATTAACCTGTTTAAGACTCCCACATTTTTTAAAACTTGTTCAAATTATAGACAGCTGTTTCTTTGGAGATAGTAAGTTATTGTTTGCTTAAGGAGATGATTGGGAACCCATGAACCTATTTAACCCCGCCACATTTGTTCAAACTTGTTTCAAATTGGAGACAAATATAGTAAGTCATATTGTGCTTGAGGGAATGTTTAATACCGCCACATTTTTGTGCCTGTCTCTCTCAAGCCAGGACTTGGATTTCCAACGTCATATCTCGTGGTTTTTTTTTGCTTTGTTGTTGTTTTTAGTTCAGTGAAGTAAGTTTGGTTGACATTATTGGTTTTGCTGATATTTATTGAATTATTGACCATCACTGTTAAACTTTCTTTTCATAGCCATCATTTAGTAGTCAGCATTTCGGCACTGCCATCAATTTATGTCTGAAATTTACAGTTCCTACGTAATACTTAATTTATTTACTTAATATTTATTACTAAGGTCAATCTTTCTTCAATCATAATTTAGTTTATGCTGTTTATGCCTTTTGGTTTTCTCTCAAAGACTCTCAAATTACTTGGCTTTCCAATCTTTTGACTATGAGCGTCTGGAAGGTTAGTCCAGAAACGCGTCGTGCTAACTGAATTAAATATCTGAAAAATACTGAATATAGAAACGTTTGTATTATAATTCAATATGTCTATCTGTTCAGAACATAATTCAATTTCTAGTTAGCTCAACTAGGATATATCTTGATCTTTAGTTTTATGTGTATGTTTTGTGGATTGTTGTTTGTCTTTTTGTACTTTTTCTATTGGTCGTTGTGTTGTCTGTTTTTCTTCGATATACGGATTCTTATTGCCCCTTTGGTATCTTCAAACTCTTCTTGACCAATCAAACATAATTTCATTTCATTTCTTCCCGATTTGCAAGGACTTGCAATAGAACAATGGTTTCTCTGGGTTCTACGGTTTCATTCACCACTGCATAAATAAAGTTTAAAGAAAACCGAAGGTGTAATCAAGAATGGACAATCGATAGACACTGGCAACATTGGACACATGACATAAAACGGAGATAAACATGGCATTAACACAACACAGAAGACTAAACAGATGAGCGATACGGACCCACTAAGCATTGACAAAACGGTTATAACTGTAATATTATTGAGAACGCCGTAAAACAACACATGAAAATATGCCTGGGATCAGTTTTGACATGATTTGTTAAGGAAATCTCAAACACAAAACTCAACCAGCATAAATTTAACAAACATCTAGTCTTATTAAATGTGTGAAGAAACCACAAAGCCATCAATCGCCGAAGGACAGACAATAGTATAACTGCCAAAAGATTGATTGATTGTTGTTTTGGTGTTTAACGTCACTTTCAGCAATATTTCAGTATATCATGGCGACCCAAAAGAAAAAGAAGATTAGGACAAATAATAATTTGAAAAAAAACACTACACAAACAACTAAAGATCGAGTACATTAAAAAATCGAGGTGAATTCAGGTGCTCCGGAAGAGCTGGCAGGTCCTGTTCTACTAGTGGCATCCTTCGTGTGACTCTTGTTACAAACCCAGTAATAGGTCTATGAATGATAGATATTTCTCATGTTTCTTCGTGTAGCCTTTTGTAAATCTCAAATAGCAGCTTCATTTCAGATCTTTAATATTCCGCCAAAAATTAACAATCACAATGGAAATAATCATAAACATCACCACGTAGAGGATAAAACAAAGAAAGGACATGACCATCAACATCATCATGCAAACGATAAAGCACAGAATGGGCCGACAACTCCACGACATGACCACCATAGCCGACCGCCCTCTGTACATCACAACAAATTAACAGTTAACTCTAAATTTAAGCAGAAACTTCGAATTGTTTCATCGTTAATTGTATCTGCAATGCTGAAAGGTAAGTATTTTAATAAGATACTATCATATTTCTTGAAGACAAACATAAAATGTTATTGCATTTATCAATAGTGTATGAGTATCAACAGTTTTTTTTAACACCGTATTTGTTTCTCGATACAGCCGCAACTTCAACTCGTAAATTTACATAGAAATCGGAGATATTTCGTCATAAAACTTCACACATGGTTTTATCTATCATATTTCTTGAAGACAGACATAAAATTTTATAGCATTTATCAATATTTTATGAGTATCAACAGTTTTTTCAACACCGTATCTGTTTCTCGATACAGCCGCCCGATTACATTGACCCGTGACCCAGATTAGCAGATCCCAGCAGTGTTTTCTGAATAAGGTTGTTTAACTATACGGCAAGTTCAAGTGAACCTCTAGAGTTTAGTAAGGTTTGGCCGCTTATAACATTTCAAATGAGGTAAAGGACGGGATTGCACTTTCTTATGTTTATTCAACTAAAGCAAGTCGATAATTGTGTCTGCAATGCTCAAAAGTAAGTCTCTCTTTTATTAATGATATCATGGGGTGAGTTCGAGTGGACCTCTAGAGTTTATAAGGGTTTGGTCACTTATGCCATTTTCAACCATGATACAAATATATGTGACAGGGTTAGACATTAGTAGCTTTCGAGTGACATCAATTAAATCATAGTAATTTTTTTGGAACATGTTGGGTTCGGGCCTAAATTCCAGAGTTGCTAACACAGGCACTTGTTTCATTCAAAAAAAATATATGCCCCCTCCTCTTCCTTACTTCAAGGTAAACATCTGCCCTTTACCCCTTCCCCACTTCGCCTCAATATGTTTCGCTTATTTGTGATCCTTTCGCTGACCCAATTATATCGTTACACTCCCGAGATATTTCTCTTTTCGACTGCCACATTTAAATATAAATACCGGGCCTCCCTCAGACGAATTGGACAAGAATATTCAGCGAAAGTCGCATTTTCTATTTTTCAGTCACTGAAACGGATACAGTCACTTCCGGTCCGCTCTAAATTGATTTAGAAACTAAAAAAAAGGTGTTTTAAAAATCAAATGTCAGTAATTTGGAGTTGAACATATTTTTATAATCTGCATTGGAACAATTATCTGTATTTTAAAGGCTTACTTTACATTTGAGAGGAGATGATCATGATGGCATTGTTACACATGGCCGATCTAGAGAATTCCGAATGCATATGAAAAATCCAGCGCAAACCGGAAGTGGTTGTATCCGTTTCAGTGACTGAATATTCTTGTCCAATTCGTCTGAGGGGGGCGAAAGGATCACAAATAAGCGAAAAATATTGAGGCGAAGTGGGGAAGGGGTAAAGGGCTGATGTTTACCTTGAAGTAAGGAAGAGGAGGGGGCATATATTTTTTGAATGAAACAAGTGCCTGTGGTTCGAGTCCCTTTTAATGGCGAGGTGTACTCGATACAACATTATGTGATAAAGTTTGTCTGTGATTTAAGAAAGGTCGGTGATTTTCTCCAGGTACTCCGGTTTCTTCCATCAATAAAACTGACAGACACGATATAACTGAAATACTGTTGAAAGTGGCGTTAAACACCATAAACCTAAACCATCAATTTGTTAGAAAAATAGTCGTTATTTGTTACTATGAAAAGTTTTGAAGAAATGGAGAAATTAGAAGCAGTAAATCGAAGAAGGACAAAGAGATAGACATTGGTAGACAAAACATTACATTGAAAACAACAGATTGAGCAACAGGAAGTTCACTAAGAACCGGGAATGAACTCAAGTGCTCCGGAAGGGTAGGCAGTTCCTGAAGAAATAGGACAAAGAGATCAGACATTGGTAGACAAAGCATTAACGCATCAGACTATCTAGAGAAATACAGAATTGAAGATGAAATTTCCACATGACATACAATTATGAATATTATAAATGATTTTTGAGACATGTAGCATTATAAATTGTCTTTAAAAATAAATCATTTATTGTATAAAAAGGACGTAGATGTCAAATTTAGTGCGCACGACGCGTTTCTGGAATAACCTTCATTAGGTACGTTCAAAATCGAAAGATTTGAAAGCCAAATAATTTAAAGTTTTGGGAGCAATAGAATAAAAGGACCTCAACAGGATAGCCAAAATCAGCTATGGTGACCTATGCCTGAGGGAGGAGAACCTTAGTTTTATAAAGTTTTGCATTATTTAGGAAAACAAAACACAAGTTACTTCTTTTTATCTTGAGGGGAGGGGGTTAACAAATTGCACAGAGAAAAAAGAATGGACAATTCAGAGACACAGGTACCATTGGATACAAGACACAGAACGAAGACAAACAAAAAAAGTAGTACATATAATATAAACCATTAGAAAAAAAAAAAAGAAGCAAAGTAGAACCAAAGCACAAAGCAAAAAACCTACGCATACACACAACACAGAACAATTTGCTTTTTCGTGAAATGTACAACATACAATATAAAACTAATGTTACATTAAAATTAAATGAGTTAAGTTTATTGTATGGTCTATAGCATTGTAAATACAATTGTGAAAGGATAATAAAGAATGGACAATCCTGAGAAACTGGCAACATTGGGTCCACAAGACACAAGACGAAGACAAAAAAAAGACAAAAAAAAACACCTAGTTTTACAGGAATGAAATATACATGTTAACATATGGATAGAAATATAGTCTATTTCTAATTGTCATTTCAGGGGTTAAAATTTATCCTGGAAAACGGTCATGCACGATTGATCATCTCGACTATATCATGAAACACTATGGTGTCAATAGAAGTTTTCTGAACGTAACTGGTACGTAAGTAAAACTTGAAACAACATTTAGAAAGAAAAAAAAAGTGGTGTACTGTATGGGCTATAACAAACTAACTCTTTTTGGGAACCAGATTTTCTTCCGGTTTTTATGGAAACTCGTACTTCTTTAAGCTTGTCTTGGTCTTGTGTTTATATTTACAATGTATTTTTAGTAAAAAATTTTGTCTGATTTTGGGGTATTTTACCGTTTTCAGAATATAGAAATTAAACTACGAGTAACGGAACAATATCGGCGTTGTTCGGTTACGAATCCAAAATGATAATCAAAGTTTTGTTTTGGGCGAAAAATCTAAGATATCCTACTTGATGTGCATGTAAATCAAACTACCATGTGGTACTGAAAATGGTGGTTCTATGAAATAAATCAATGTTTGTGTTCAATATCATTAATAGTCTGTCAGTCTGTAAACAACTACACAGGGGCATAGGAGTCGATGAACAAGGGGACACGTGCCCCCTTCCCACTTTGAAAAGATGGAACTACCTTTTTGCCAAACTGCACTTTTTTTTGCAAAAATTAAGAAAAAGTTGACTTTTTAGCATGGAAACATAAAATATTCCAGTGTTGGGAAGTTAAATGACTTTTTTTTTTTCTTTTTTTTTTTATGTTTGTCAGTGTTGAAAACTTAGCCCCCCCCCCTCTTGGTTCTATCCTGAAGCTTGTCATCACTTCCAAACCATCCTCTGTTACATTCCGGTAGGCTTCTAAAGCTTGCCCCCACATGGTCCACTCCATCGCCTCTTGTAAAAGTACAAAGAATATATCACATAATATTTTTGATTGCCTCTTTGGTATTCTCTAGCGATTATTTAAAGGGGCATTATCTGCCAAAATCGTAAATTTTTGTTACCCATAAAAACTATCAGATATGATTGATGCCTTAATAAAACGTGTTTCTGTAACTTATAAATGTTATGAAATGTACACGCATCGGGGAAAAAAGGTGCAACGGCTCGTGTTTTGAGATCGATCAAGAAATGGACGCCATCTTATTAATTATCGACATTGCTTACGGGGTTTGTCGAATCGTCATTAAATCAGTACAACAATGCACTTATTTCTTATTTCTGTGAATCTGCTTTTAGTCGGCTTTAATTACGGACAAAGAACCATGCAAGTTTGCAGTTAATAAGCGACAAAATACAAATTATTCGTTTTTAACTGTCACTAGTAAGGTCAGTTGCATACGGAGAAAGCGAGGTCAAATTATTTGCTTGCAAGGAAATAATAAATCTATGGTAATTTTCGTTCTCAAAAGGCGAAAAGTGGTACGATCAGCTGTTTAATTTGAAATATTTACCTTTATTTCATCATTTTAAAGCTATTTACCAATTTCCAAAACATATAATTTTTTTGGTCAAAATCGTAGCTAATGCCTCTTTAAATTATACATTGGTTATTTTTCAATACAGGTGTTGAAAATCTAATGAAAGATATATTAAACCAATCAACAAAGGCCAGGGTAAAATCTCATACACCTAACGAGAAGAGATATGGGAAAGGTCATATTCACTCAAATGATAAAAGGAGTCACGACTCAAACTGTAGAAAGACACCAGCAGTCAACACCATGTTTGTGGATACAGATAGCACTAAGTTTAATATCAATTTTACAGAGGTAAATATACATATGCTTATTAAATTGAATAAAATTCATAAAAAATTGCATAATTAGATTTACATATTTTAACGTAGTGAAATAAAAATAGATTTGCTGTAAAAAGTTTATAGTTCAGCTTGTTTTGAAAGATGAATAAAAGGTTCTTGAATAACAGATTGCATTTTTTCCCTTTGTGCCAAAATGTCGCTCGAAAGACCAACACTGGAAGGTACGACACTTCGAAAAATGGCGGGAGTACGTAAGGCACTTAATAACAGCTATTTGTTATTTCCTGCAAAGTGGTGGTCATTTTCTGTGGTTTCCTAACTTTTCTTTATATACCAATATATTTAACCGGCGCCATATATGTCGAAGGAAAGGTTGAAGGTACAAAAGGAACAATCAGAAGTCGAAGAAGGAAAGACAATACAATGGTCAGAAGAACAGGAGAATAATCAGAAGTCGAAGAAGAGAGACAATACAATGGTCAGAAGAACAGGAGAATAATCAGAAGTCGAAGAAGAGAGACAATACAATGGTCAGAAGAACAGGAGAATAATCAGAAGTCGAAGAAGGAGAGACAATACAATGGTCAGAAGAACAGGAGAATAATCAGAAGTCGAAGAAGAGAGACAATACAATGGTCAGAAGAACAGGAGAATAATCAGAAGTCGAAGAAGGAGAGACAATACAATGGTCAAAAGAACAGGAGAATAATCAGAAGTCGAAGAAGAGAGACAATACAATGGTCAGAAGAACAGGAGAATAATCAGAAGTCGAAGAAGGAGAGACAATACAATGGTCAAAAGAACAGGAGAATAATCAGAAGTCGAAGAAGAGAGACAATACAATGGTTAGAAGAACAGTAGAATAATCAGAAGTCGAAGAAGGAGAAACAATACAATGGTCAGAAGAACAGGAGAATAATCAGAAGTCGAAGAAGAGAGACAATACAATGGTCAGAAGAACAGGAGAATAATCAGAAGTCGAAGAAGGAGAGACAATACAATGGTCAAAAGAACAGGAGAATAATCAGAAGTCGAAGAAGGAGAGACAATACAATGGTCAGAAGAACAGGAGAATAATCAGAAGTCGAAGAAGGAGAGACAATACAATGGTCAGAAGAACAGGAGAATAATCAGAAGTCGAAGAAGGAGAGACAATACAATGGTCAAAAGAACAGGAGAATAATCAGAAGTCGAAGAAGGAGAGACAATACAATGGTCAAAAGAACAGGAGAATAATCAGAAGTCGAAGAAGGAGAGACAATACAATGGTCAAAAGAACAGGAGAATAATCAGAAGTCGAAGAAGGAGAGACAATACAATGGTCAAAAGAACAGAAGAATAATCAGAAGTCGAAGAAGGAGAGACAATACAATGGTCAGAAGAACAGGAGAATAATCAGAAGTCGAAGAAGGAGAGACAATACAATGGTCAAAAGAACAGGAGAATAATCAGAAGTCGAAGAAGGAGAGACAATACAATGGTCAGAAGAACAGGAGAATAATCAGAAGTCGAGGAAGGAGAGACAATACAATGGTCAGAAGAACAGGAGAATAATCAGAAGTCGAAGAAGAGAGACAATACAATGGTCAGAAGAACAGGAGAATAATCAGAAGTCGAAGAAGAGAGACAATACAATGGTCAAAAGAACAGGAGAATAATCAAAAGTCGAAGAAGGAGAGACAACACAATGGTCAAAAGAACAGGAGAATAATCAGAAGTCGAAGAAGGAGAGACAATACAATGGTCAAAAGAACAGGAGAATAATCAGAAGTCGAAGAAGGAGAGACAATACAATGGTCAAAAGAACAGGAGAATAATCAGAAGTCGAAGAAGGAGAGAAAATACAATGGTCAGAAGAACAGGTGAATAATCAGAAGTCGAAGAAAGAGAGACAATACAATGGTCAGAAGAACAGGAGAATAATCGGAAGTCGAAGAAGAGAGACAATACAATGGTCAGAAGAACAGGTGAATAATCAGAAGTCGAAGAAGGAGAGACAATACAATGGTCAGAAGAACAGGAGAATAATCAGAAGTCGAAGACGAGAGACAATACAATGGTCAGAAGAACAGGAGAATAATCAGAAGTCGAAGAAGGAGAGACAATACAATGGTCAAAAGAACAGGAGAATAATCAGAAGTCGAAGAAGAAGAGACAATACAATGGTCAAAAGAACAGGAGAATAATCAGAAGTCGAAGAAGGAGAGACAATACAATGGTCAGAAGAACAGGAGAATAATCAGAAGTCGAAGAAGGAGAGACAATACAATGGTCAGAAGAACAGGAGAATAATCAGAAGTCGAAGAAGAGAGACAATACAATGGTCAGAAGAACAGGAGAATAATCAGAAGTCGAAGAAGGAGAGACAATACAATGGTCAAAAGAGCAGGAGAATAATCAGAAGTCGAAGAAGGAGAGACAATACAATGGTCAGAAAAACAGGACCAGGACAAATAATGATCTACAAAGCACTAGGCAGAAGACTAAAGATTGAACAACACGAACCCACTAAAAATGGAGTTGATCTCACAGCTTCCGGAAGGGTAAGCTGTTCCTGCTTCACTAGCTGTACTGATCGTGAACTCTTATTAACTTCCTGTGATATATCATGAACAAGGAAAGAATGACGAGATTATGACTAATGCATCTGAAAAATATCCATGGCCATCTGTGGCACAGATATTCAATTAACTAAGTTATTGTTATAACACCAATAATCCAGCAAGATGTATTCTTACAAGACATTTTTATACAGTCTATACAGTCTATATACAGTTATATTTTATATCTTTGAGGAGAGGATATCATATATATAGGCTTGTCTTGCTATCCAATCCTTTTCAGTACTTTTCTGAATAAAATACGTTTAAATTATAATGTGAAACATATAATATTTGATTTTCCGAACTTGGAGAAAAAAATCACGTAAAAGTCATACGTTCAAATTTCATTAGCCGGTTTAACCCCGTCAAATTGTTATGCCTGTCCTAAGCCACTTCTTGGATTTCCAACGCCACTATTTCAGTGAGTTAAGGAAAGAGGTGATTATTCATTTTGCTGATATTGGTGGAATTGTTGCCCATCAATGTTTAAACTTTCTTTTCATAATTTAGAAAATATATTTTATATGTTATTTTAAACTTTAATTTCTAGTTGCTGACATTCAAAGACATTCTTCATTTGAGCAGCCATTCTGTAAAGCATTTGAACAAAGCTCAGTTTTTAGATGTGTGTCCGTCTATTATATATAGCCTTATTCAACGATCTAAGATAAAGCCGCCACCGAAAGCGCCTGTCACTGAAAAGATCAGACCGTCATCTCTCGAAAGTATAGTTTTATTTAACTAGTATATACATATTGTGCTTCGTCTTGTAGACATTTTGTTTAAGCCTTGCACCGAACAAGATATTCAATATTTAAAATATCATGTTGTGTACCTTGTCTTTTAGAATTTTTTAAGATGGGAAAAATACGCTGAGCAGGATGTATACTCTAGTTAATTATGATGCTTAAGCTAAAAATTATTGTGTGCATATGTTAATTAAGGTTCTCCTCCTTCCTGCATAGATGACTATCAATCGTAACTACTCGGCCATTCTCGCTACCCTGCAAATAACCTCGTACGTACATAGTAGAAATTCTTCTTAAATTGTTTGCCGGAAGTTAAGTTAAGTTAAGCCGCACAAAAATATAGTCCACGAAAATCCAATATGGAAGATATACTAAGTAAAATCTAATCATGCACAACTAATTAAAGCTTTAATCGAAATATAGAAAATTGCTTAAAATATAACTTTATCAAACTTTCATGTAACTGACATGTGAAAAGTAGTGCGATTTATACGCCTAATGCATACGAGGTTATTTGCAGGGTAGCGAGAATGGCCGAGTAGTTAGGATTGAGATGACTATAACCGATTTTGGATATCATGTTTAGGCCATTTGGTTTACTTGCCAACCGAGACTTTTAAATTATTTGGCGTTCCCATCTTTTGAATCATGAGCGTACCTAATGAAGGTTATTCCAGAAACGCGTCGTGCGCACTAAATTAGATATCTACCTTTTTATCAACGTTACGCCACTTTCAACAATATATTGGTTGTATCACAGCGGTCAGTTTTATTGATGGAAGAGACCAGTGTACCATGAGAAAACCACCACAAGTTGTTGTGCTGGGCGATCATGATGGAGACATGTTTACTAATTTTATTATGATCCAAGTTGTTTACAATCATGAGAGAACAATCATTGATAAAAATATCTGAATAAAATTTTAATCCTCCCCTCTTGCAAATAAACCTGAGAGAAAATCGGATGGACAATCAAGAATGGACAAACCATAGATACTGGAAATATTGAGCACACAAGACACAGCATTAAGACAAAAACACTCACACACACAACACAACACAGAATACTAAAAAGATGAGCAACACGGACGCACCAATAAACCGGTTGTGAACCCAGGTGTTCCGGAAGGGTATACAATTCCTGCCTCCTACAAGACACCCGCCATGTTACTCATATAGTCATGACGTAATTGACACCACTGTACTAAACTAATCAAACACAAATAGCATAAACAAGACATGAATCCCCATACAAACAACTAGGGAGGGGGGGGGGGGGGGAGAGAGGTCAAGACTAACCGAACATCGTTTTGAAAACTAGATGTTTAGTGCCCTAGCATATATATTAACCATGATTAACTATTTCAACATATTTTATTTTGTTTTTAGCATACGGAGCTGGCACAGCAAGTGTGTTTATTATAAGTTTATGCTCGCTAATCGGAGCTGTGTTCGTCAAATTTACAAGAGAAATTGTAAAACAGTATGCCATGGGTATGCTTCTGTCGTTATCGGTTGGCTGTTTGGTTGGGGATGCCGTGCTTCATTTAATACCAGAGGTACGTAACAATACAAATTACGAAATGGTTGTATCAAAATGAAAAACACGAAAACAAACAACACACTATTGTAAGATATTCAAAATGAAATTGAAAAATCTGAAAAACAGAGGAAAACCGATACCCTTAACATACATATTTAAATGACCACTCACTCTCCTGGATTGGTTGATGACCTTCTGTGGTGTAGTTAAACTAGCATTTATATATTTCTGACAATGACATTGTACACAAAAATGAGTTACTCATATTTCACTTGTTTATATGTATATTTTTCTGATAGGGACGTTATGTCGAAAAATGAATGACTCACACAATATGTATTTCAATTATTACGTATAATTCCTGACTGTGGTGTCATACAAAAGATTGTGTTTTCTGAAATAACGTTATAAAGAAAAATGAGTAACTTATTTTGCACTATTATACATAAAATGAGTAACTAATATTTTACTCCTTAAAGTAATATGAAAGGCAAATATCGTGGAATTTTTGGATTAAATATTTTCACTTGATATGTCACTTAATCTTAACTAAAATCAACTGCATAACATTAAAAATCCGCTCAAAAGCAGATTTTAAGAGTAAATCGCAAAATATTTGACAGCAGATAATTCTGTTTTCCCGTACAGTAATGCAAATGATATGCGCGTGACCCAAGATTTGGACTCTTTCGGGGAGATTATCGCTCATGCGCACTGTTCAGTTGATGAAAAAAATGTCGGATGCAAGTTAAAATATATTCCGTGTGTACCACATAAGAATAATTGCACCAAAACAAGATGGTTCACACGATATGAAACAGACAGATTCCTCAATAATCATTGTCAGGAATGTGTGCGTGCTTACCTCAGCATCCATGATTGTTTATCTTTTCGTCACGAAGTCATGATCGGCAATCATCGGAACAAAACAACCGAAAGTTAATCAGTCTCCACAGCAACGGCGAGGACGATAAACATGCACACGGATTTGCAGATTTCTAATTGTTGGGAACATATTTCGACTTGAAACATGCATGAATAGCTTAGTAAAGGTACCGTCGCATTCCAAATTGAATTTTCAGGGGGGAAATTTCTTCACCCAAAACTGGTGTAATACTATTTTAAATATATCTTCTGACAGGACCGTCATACCTAAAATGAGTAACTAATATTTTGCTCCTTAAATATATCTTCTGACAGGAACGTTATACCTAAAATGAGTAACTAATATTTTACTCCTTAAATATATTTTCTGATAGGAACGTTACACAAAGTGAGTAACTCCAATTTCATACATTGTATATATTTTCCAGATATTAATAAAAGATAATGAAGAGGAAAATAAACCACGTATACCTGAAACATTAACCAAACAGTGTGCTCTGTTGGCTAGCATCTATAGCTTCTTTTTGTTGGAGCTGACATTGTCTCTTCTGAGTAAACATGATCGAAATGAGGTAACAGCAAGTTTGTATTCGGCTAGTGTATGTCTCTTCTCAGTAAATATGACCGAAATGAGGTAACTGCAAGTTTGTATTCAACTATTGTATGTCTCTTCTGAGTAAACATGATCGAAATGAGGTAACTGCAAGAGTGTAGTTTAATAGAAAGGATGTGGATGCATATGAAGATGGGAGACTATCCAACATTAAGCGTAGACACAGATTAAGGTAAAGGAACAGCTTGTAGTAAGAAAGGATATGGATGTAAATGAACATGATACACTATCCAACATTACACTTAGATACAAATTAATGTAAAGGAACAGCTTGTAGTAAGAAAGGATATGGATGTAAATGAACATGATACACTATCCAACATTGCACTTAGACATAAATTAAAGAAAAGGAACAGCTGGTAGTAAGAAAGTATATGGATGTAAATGAACATGATACACTATCCAACATTACATTTGACATAGATTAAATAAAAGGAACAGCTGGTAGTAAGAACGGATATGAATGTAAATGAACATGATACACTATCCAACATTGCACTTGTACATAAATTAAAGAAAAGGAACAGCTGGTAGTAAGAAAGGATATGGATGTAAATGAACATGATACACTATCCAACATTACACTTAGACACAAATTAATGTAAAGGAACAGCTTGTAGTAAGAAAGGATATGGATGTAAATGAACATGATACACTATCCAACATTACACTTAGACATAAATTAAAGTAAAGGAACAGCTTATAGTAAGAAAGGATATGGATGTAAATGAACATGATACACTATCCAACATTACACTTAGACATAAATTAAAGTAAAGGAACAGCTTGTAGTAAGAAAGGATATGGATGTAAATGAACATGATACACTATCCAACATTGAACTTAGACATAAATTAAAGAAAAGGAACAGCTGGTAGTAAGAAAGTATATGGATGTAAATGAACATGATACACTATCCAACATTACACTTAGACATAGATTAAAGAAAAGGAACAGCTGGTAGTAAGAAAGTATATGGATGTAAATGAACATGATACACTATCCAACATTACACTTAGACATAGATTAAAGAAAAGGAACAGCTTGTAGTAAGAACGGATATGAATGTGAATGAACATGATACACTATCCAACATTGCACTTGTACATAAATTAAAGAAAAGGAACAGCTGGTAGTAAGAAAGTATATGGATGTAAATGAACATGATACACTATCCAACATTACACTTAGACATAGATTAAAGAAAAGGAACAGCTGGTAGTAAGAAAGTATATGGATGTAAATGAACATGATACACTATCCAACATTACACTTAGACATAGATTAAAGAAAAGGAACAGCTTGTAGTAAGAAAGGATATGAATGTAAATGAACATGATACACTATCCAACATTGCACTTAGACATAAATTAAAGAAAATGAACAGCTGGTAGTAAGAAAGTATATGGATGTAAATGAACATGATACACTATCCAACATTACACTTAGACATAGATTAAAGAAAAGGAACAGTTTGTAGTAAGAAAGGATATGAATGTAAATGAACATGATACACTATCCAACATTGCACTTAGACATAAATTAAAGAAAAGGAACAGCTGGTAGTAAGAAAGTATATGGAAGTAAATGAACATGATACACTATCCAACATTACACTTAGACATAGATTAATGTAAAGGAACAGCGTGTAGTAAGAAAGGATATGGATGTAAATGAACATGATACACTATCCAACATTACACTTAGACATAAATTAAAGTAAAGGAGCAGCTTGTAATAAGAAAGGATATGAATGTGAATGAACATGAGAGACTATCCAACATTACACTTAAACACAAATTAATGTAAAGGAACAGCTTGTAGTAAAAAATGATATGGATGTAAATGAACATGAAAGACTATCCAACATTACACTTGGACATAAATTAAAGTAAAGGAACAGCTTGTAGTAAGAAAGGATATGAATGTAAATGAACATGAGAGACTATCCAACATTACACTTGGACATAAATTAAAGTAAAGGAACAACTTGTAGTTAGAAATGATATGGATGTAAATGAACATGAGAGACTATCCAACATTACACTTGGACATAAATTAAAGTAAAGGAACAGCTGGTAGTAAGAAATGATATGGATGTAAATGAACATGAGAGACTATCCAACATTACACTTAGACATAAATTAAAGTAAAGGAACAACTTGTAGTTAGAAATGATATGGATGTAAATGAACATGAGAGACTATCCAACATTACACTTGGACATAAATTAAAGTAAAGGAACAGCTGGTAGTAAGAAATGATATGGATGTAAATGAACATGAGAGACTATCCAACATTACACTTAGACATAAATTAAAGTAAAGGAACAACTTGTAGTTAGAAATGATATGGGTGTAAATGAACATGAGAGACTATCCAACATTACACTTGGACATAAATTAAAGTAAAGGAACAGCTGGTAGTAAGAAATGATATGGATGTAAATGAACATGAGAGACTATCCAACATTACACTTAGACATAAATTAAAGTAAAGGAACAACTGTAGTTAGAAATGATATGGGTGTAAATGAACATGAGAGACTATCCAACATTACACTTGGACATAAATTAAAGTAAAGGAACAACTTGTAGTTAGAAATGATATGGATGTAAATGAACATGAGAGACTGTCCAACATTACACTTGGACATAAATTAAGGTAAAGCAACAACCTTATACATTGTATTGCTGTTCCACATTTCACAGTAATAGTAGCGTCTTCAACAATGCGCATAATTAGGATATAAAACACAGCTAATAACCATGCATAAATGTGAAAATAACATGCTCTCCATCGAATTAAATAATAAAACGGACTTAAAATCAGTTTATTTTTGATTTTTAGAGGCCGTTAAATGTTTTTCTTTTATATAGACACCACTCATATCTAAATCAAACTCAGGTACCGGTATACAAAGTATTTGTTCTAAGCATTCAATAAGAAATGTTAAGGTTCAAGACCTGTTGTATCATGTTTGTGATTGGTTAATTCGATGTTCTATGGGACACTGAACATGTGACTTTAGCATATGCAGTATGCAGTTGCGTTTCAGAATCGATCTATTCCAAGGCTGATACACCGAAAGAAATAATTTATTGATTAAATGGTTGTTGTTTAAAGTCAAGTGAGCAGTGTTCCACATGTGGAACAGGAACTGACTACCCTTCCGTAGCATCAAGGGGGCGACCGATAGAGTCGGGTCATTTTGCTTTGCAACTCATTTCCAACGGCCACACCAAACACAATGTTACTCATTAGGAACTATCTCTAGTTGTCTATTATCTTGAACCTGTTCTATTTGAGTAAGTTAATTGCGTTGACTGGATGCATTTTTGTTATATACTGTCACTGACCGAAATATAGCTTTTTCTGGTACTCCTTCCACATGTTACATGTTGAGCTTTGGAAGCCTAATTGTAAATCCAGTTCACTTCCTGTTGACAGAAAATATCAAAAGGGCACAATCAAGGAATAATTATATAATTGTATTATTGAATTCAAAATATAAACGTCAATGAATTAATGTGATGTTTCTGTAGGATAAACAAAATATTAATGCAGTGTCTTAAAATGTAAACTTTATGTGATAAAGGCGAGACAATGAAGGTGACACCTTCTTTACACGTAACACTCATTTACGTTCCGTTCTATGTACAAGTTTCGTATTTAATGTGTGACGCACTACCAGCTGACAGCCCCTTGAACTTGTTCTAAAGGCAGCGGAGAATTTAAACGATCATATATATACCGTATATATTCAGATTCTTGATGATATACTAACTCATGCTTACTGTCAATTACTTTTTGTGTAGATAATACACGTTAGAAAAAAACCGAAGGGTAACCAACAATGAACAATCCAGAGACACTGGCAACACTAAACAGACAAGACACAGGACACACAAATCAAAAACCAACCACAACACAACACAGAAAACTAGAAATATGAGCAAGACGGACCTTGACATAAAACCTTGGGAGAAACCAGGGGCTCGCAAAGGGCAAACAGGTACTATCTCCTATAAGAATTCCGCCGTATTACTCATACAGTAAAAGACGAGTTGGACACCACTTTAGCAAACAAGCACAAACCTTGTGTCATTAGATTTGCACATTTTGTTTATTTCTTTTATTGTAGGAAAGATGTAGCACGACAAATCATGAGATAGAAAATGAATGCGAATCTACTGTTGATAAAAGTACGTCCGTTGTTTTATTTTATCGTTATTTAATTGTTGTGGTTTTCAGACATTTTCTTAGACATGATACTAACTTCTCTTGTAGCAATAATTTTATTTTTGACAATTTTTTGCAATTGGGAACTACTGTTTTTTAATGGATAATGTTTGGAGATGTGGAGATGCGTGCTTCAAGAATCCTGTTTGAGTCAAATAAAAACATTATTGAAGAGCACATGATAACTGTTTTCTTATTCTTTAACTTGGGCGTAAGAAGGCTTTCATGTTTAACTTGGGTGTCAGATGGAATTTCTTTCAACCTCACTTGTTGACGTCATCATCTCTAGACTGGCTAGAACTTTAAGACAGTGCCATTAAAGAGATGATAATCCCTCCGGAGCATCTGATCTCATTTCCGGTTACCATGGGAGTTCGTGTTGTCTGCGAATTTGTTCTTCTTCATTGTTTTTACTTTTATTTATTTATTTCTTTTTTTCTAATTGCTCATTCATTCGAATATCCGTTCGGACTCCTCGTTTTTCCCCAATAATATAGTAAATATCTCATAATTTACAGATAAAAATCTTGTCTGGCTTCATAAAGTATCATAAACATAGGTTGTTAAGTGTATTTACCACTGAAAATGATTGAGATGATTGCGATTATTCTACAGTTTGAAGGGGGTTAGATTTATGGTGCTTAACGCCACTTTCAACAATATTTCAGTTATATCGAAGCGGTCAGTTTTATTCTTGGAGGAAACGGAATACCCAGAGAAAACCACCGAACTGCTGCAAGTTACTGACAAACTTGTTCACTTTGCCTCAAGTGGTGTCTTCAACCTATGCCAACATTTTGAAATATCATATTCAAAGTATGCCAACAAACATTATATTACAGGTGTTTATATAGGAATTAATGAGATTTACTGGTAAGTAAATTTGGAAATGCAGGTCTCAAAAGTGAAATTTATTATTTAAAAAAAACCAAAGCAAAACAAAAAACAAGCTAAAAATATAAGAATAAATCTGTTAAAATTTAATAACTTGAAAAAAAAATAATTAAACTTTTGTAAAAATTTACATATAAAATAAAAATCTGGTAAAATTACACAAAAATCTGTAAATAAAAAAGATGAAAATATAAAAAAATTTAATAATTTAAACTAATAAACACGTAAATATCTAATTTAGTCCGAGCGATGAGTCTTGGAATAACCTTCATAGGGTACACTCATAGACAAAAGGTTGGGAAACCATGAAAAAGGCTTTAGGGATGAGAAAACCAAAGTGCCTAAACATGATATGTAAAATCAGCTTAGATTCCTCATGTCTGAAGGAGATTGCCGTTAGATTAAATAAATTACATTATTAGTATTTTAATTATTTAATAGTAATCTGAAGTATTGCAGAGGAAACATTTTATACGGAAAATGTATACTAGTATTGTATATATGTATTCGCTACAATATTCCTACCCGTTTCTAAGCAACATAAACATGAAATCTAATGAATAACATTATATTCTTTTTTTTTTCATATTTCATTATTAGATAATAAATCATTAGCCTGGATGATCGTCATAGGTGACGCAATCCACAATTTTGCTGACGGCCTAGCCATAGGTGCGGCGTTTAGTAAAGATTTAACTGTTGGTATGTCCACCTCAATAGCAGTATTTTGTCACGAGTTGCCACATGAACTAGGTAAGCCTTTTCATACAATTTCATTGCTTATGATTTAAGCATAAGTTCATAGTAATAAGAGTTTGAAGATACCAAAGGGAGGTAATCAGAATCCGTAATTCGAAGAAGGACAGACAACACAATGACCAAAAGAAAAAGGACAAAAGGACAAACAACGATCTACAAAACATACACATAAAGCTAAATATCGAGTAACAAGAACCCCACTAAAAACCGGGGGTGAACTCAGGTGCTCCAGAAAGGTAACAGTTCCTGCTCCACTGGTCACACCCGTCGTGTTACTCTAGATACAAACCCGGTGATCAGTCATGAATGAGGAGAGTCGTAGTAATAACATGTATTGAAAACATAACACACTCTCAGGACAGTTCCAAAATCTAATAAAAAAATCCTTGAAGCTGAGGCAAAAATCGATACTCCTGACCCACATATATGACCACTCATTTTCCTGGCTTGGTAAAGACACTTCGAAATTGCGTTGAATCAAACTAATAGTATTGGCCCAAAACACCCTTCTTAGTGAATTGATGCGGACAGACGAGAACAAAATGAACAGGGGTTATGGTGTTTGACGCCACTTTCAACAATATTTCAGTTATATTGTGGAGGTCAGTTTTATTGATGGAGCAACATTAACGTTATTTGAAAAAAAAAATTAGATTAAAAAAGGGGGATATTTTCATAGTTTCTGTTTATATTCTTGGGTTTTTGGATCAGAATGTCACCTCCAATATTTACTGCAGTTGTTGTGAGTTGGGTTTTTTTCTAAAAAAATATATTTAATTTGCAGGTGACTTTGCTGCCCTGATATCTACAGGCATGTCTATGAGAAAGGCAATGATCTTGAATTTCATCTCTAGTCTTACTGCCTTTGCTGGGCTCTACATTGGTATTGTTGCCAGTTCCAACGACGTAGCTAGATCGTGGATATTTGCTGCAGGAGCAGGAATGTTTATATATGTCTCATTGTCTAATTTGGTAAGTATTGGAAGGGGGGTTATGGTGTTGAACGCCACTGACTGTCAACAATATTTCAGTTATATCGTGGCGTGGTAGGCATTTGTACAGTAGCCCTCCTCTTATAAGGTCACTCCTTCAGCAATAAAACAATGTCCTTATAAGAGTCGTATCCTCTCCTGAGAAGTTGGTTTCGATTTTGGTGTTTAACTTCATTTTCAACAATATTTCAGTTTTATCGTTGCGGTCAATTTTATTGGTGCAGGAAACCAGAGTACCCGGAAAAAACCACCGATCTGCCGCAAGACCCTGACAAACTTTATCACATAATGTTGTATCGAGTAAACCTCGCCTGAGTGGGATTCGAACTCACAGCGTTAGTGGTGATAGACACTGATCGCATAGTTAGTTATTAATCCAACTGCCATACGATCACGACCAATGACGCCCCTATAAGAGTGATGAGGGGTACAATGTAGTTGTATTTTACTTTGACATTGCATGTGAAATCTGGTATGATAAGAGGTCTTTGGTGGAAGGGGCCTCATAAGAAGAGGACTACTGTAATCAGGTTATCATGGTTAATTATTACTGTCTGAGTGGGTGGTAATTAATGGTTATGGTACTCGCCTCAGGCTTAGAGGACGATGTACTTGCTCCCCGTTCGATACTGACGATAATGTCTGTCTCGACCATCATAACAGCCATTATTCTATATGTATCTACATTTGTACAATGATTTATGTTTTATTTATCGATAAATTGGACCATTTTCTTTTGATCTCACTGAGTGATATTGTCATGTTGCGTTCACACGTACATTTAATTATTTTAATGCACATCTAACAACACAATTATTGTGTTATCACATATTTATAAGTAATAACGTCATTTTGCCCATACGTAAACACCGGAAGTGCCACAGCGATATCAGCCCATGGGCAGATATCGAGGCAAAACTCTGATAACACGATATCAAGCCTCTTTATAAATAGATCAATGCATGCCTTTTTCCATATCAGGACTGTTATCATCCCTCAACCGATATCGACCCTCGGGCTAAAGCCCTTTGGCCGATATCGGTCTCTCGGGATGATAACAATTCTGATATGGAAAAAGACATGCATTGATCTATTTATCACATATTTAAACATTGAATTAAAAAAAACAAAATAGAAAAGGGCATGCATTAATCTATAAGTATTAAATGATCGTTATTTTAAAAGACACAACGAGTCATTTTGAATTGTGAACGTAACATCAGTATCAATAGACTGGCTCTGATACTGGAAAATATAACTTGAATCAATGTGACGTGTATTATGATGTTTAATACCGATAAAAACAATAACGTCATTTCTGAAGGTATCGGCATGCATTATTACTAATATCACAGCCTGTCATATCGGACTCGCTGTAATACTAGCGATAAAGACTGTCTCAACCATCAAAGCTGTCATTATTCTACATATATCTTCAGACCATATTGTATGTTTTGTTGTACTTTGACTCACAACCACATGGTGTATTTTTTCATGAGAGAGAGACAAAACAGATGGCTTTATTATGTCATTTTTCTGTAATTCGTGTTAATGTTGAATTATTTTTTGTTTGTTTCAGGTTCCAGAGGTACAGAGCTATCTCCGAAAATTTCCCAATTTATGCATGTTCCTGTCATTGAACGTAGGACTTTTACTTGGCTACGTTTCGATGTTATTGTTAGCTATTTATGAACACGATATTAAAATAACGTAATAATGAAAAAAAAAAATAAAGAAGATACAGAAACTGAATTATTTTGTTCTATTTTTTTTTTATTTTTTTTAAATAACTCAATATTAACCTTTTTAAATAACTAACTCTCATGTCACAATAATTTCGTTTTAACAGTATTTTTTTTCATGTCGCATTGGATATTTCGTTATCACAGTATTGTTTTTTTCATGTCTGATTGGATATATATACTATGAGATATGACTAAGCGCCATTTGGACCAACATTTTGTTGGTTCGGAATGGACAGGTCATTGAATAAGACGGGACAAATTGCAAAGTTTCACGATAATGGGATTAAATATGGCATTTGATGAAACAGGGTTTCGGATTATCAAGAGTTCGAGTTAGAAAGACAACTCATTCCAGCTCCTAATGAGCGATCAAAAAGAAATTGCTTTTAATATTTATAGAAAATAGGAGAATCACAACTGGTCTATATTTCCCAGGCACATGATTGATTGATTGATTGATTGATTGATTGATTGATTGATTGATTGATTGATTGATTGATTGATTGATTGATTGATTGATTGATTGATTGATTGATTGATTGATTGATTGATTGATCGTTATTTCTAGAATAGTCTGTAAGAACAGATATGGACGTAAATGGACATGAGAGACTATTCAACATTACACTTAGACATAAATTAAAGTAAAGGAAAAGCACTTTTATTGATGTTCTGCATTTCACAGTCACAGTAGGGTTTTCATCAATGAGTAAAACGCATAACCTAAAATGAATGTGAAACAGTCTCTAGCCTGCAGTTGAGGGGTACTGTGTGATAAACGCTACATCTGGGCAGCAAGTCACTGACAAACTTTATCACATAAAGTTGTACATGTATTGAGTACACCTAGCCATGAGCGAGATTCAAACTCCCAACTTTAGTGGTGATAGGCACTGATTGCATATGTAGTTGTAAATCCAACTACAATGCGATCACGACCACGATGGCCCCTTAGAAAAAGGATCATTAAAATGAACATACATGTATTTACAAATAAACAGCCTGTTATTGTTACGGATGTCATATCTGATTGCATGTTACTTAGTTTGAAACCGTGAATATCAAATTCAATACGCAAAACGTGCTTCTGTGATAACCTTCTTAATCTGGTGTAAGTAATTAGCGATTAGACGTCGTGGTCGTTATCAGGGGTGGATCCAGGAGGGGGCGCAACCGGCGCCCCCCCCCCCCTAATATTGGAAAAGATATGAAATACCCCCAACATTTTCGCGCCTCCCTCCGTTCGGCGCAATTTTTTTAAGTGCGCCCCCCTAACTTGAGATCCTGGATCCGCCCTGGTTATCGCATAGCAGTTGGATTTACAACTACCTATGGAATCAGTTTCTATCACCATTAACGTTGTTAGTTCGAATCCCGCTCATGGCAAGGTGTACTCGATAAAACAGTATGTGATAAAGTTTGTCAGTGACTTGCGGCAGGTCGGTGATTTTCCTCCACCAATGAAACTGACCACCATGATATAACTGAAATATTGTTGAAAGTGGCTTTAAACAACATAAATCAACCATTAATTGTAGAATAATTTGCTGGTGTTTGTCAAGTTTTTTTTAAGAATAATAACAAATCGGCACATCTATTAGATCTTTATCTTCTTGGCGTAAAGTCGCACCAACGCCTACATCACTACCATTTGATTTTGTTTGTTTGTTTGTTTTATTGTGTTTTAACGTCCCTTTCAGCAATATTTCAGTTATATTGTGGCGACCAGCTTTAGTGGTGGAGGAAGCCGAAGTACCCGGAAAGAACCACCGACCATGGACAAGCAACTGGTAAACTTTATCACTTGCGACTGCGAGTCGAGTGCACCCTTTTTGTAATTTACAAAGCCGGGCGCGAACCCACGCCGTATTGGTGATAGGCTTGTATGAGTTGTTAGGTAATCCAACTACCTACCTCATTGAGCCAGGGGTGGCTACCATTTTAACCGCATCGGTGGCGTAATGGTTAGCGTGCTCGCCTTGAGTACGGTAGATCGTGGATTCGAGCCCCAGTCGGGTCAAACAAAAGACTATAATATTGGTATTTGTTGCTTCTCCGCTAAGCGCGCAGCATTAAAGAGAAAGAGCAAAGACTGGCTGACTCGGGATCAGAATAATATGTCCAAATGGAGCGACATGTCTACCCGCGGACTGTAATTTCAGTGAGCTGGCACTATGCAAAATCCTACTCAGCGTGTTGGTCTAGTACAAAGCGGAATTCATCTTCGTCTCATTGAAAATTAACTTGCTCTCGTCATGATATAGCTGAAAAATTGCTGAATTGGCGTTAAGCAACAATCACTCACTCACTACCATTTGCCACCAGTTTAAAGCTGTTAAAACATGATTATTTATAAGCAAATTAAGATGATGCTGTCCAAGAAAATTTAACATCTTTTCTTAATAAGGTAGTAAGCGAACTAGTAATGGTAGAAGTATTTGGACAACATTTTCTATAGTATCCTGTCATACACAGAAATCTCATTAACTCCATTTTACTTAGTGGTTTTGGGAAATTCAAAATAGTTTCCACCTTGATAATTACGGGTTTAATTTGACCTTGACCTATAACATGTCCCAAATATTCCACAATTAGCGTCACATAACTCACTTATAACTAAATCTATGATTAACTTCTGAAACTCTTTTGAAAAATGCGTCTGAATTCTTTAATTATTCTTCCCCACTGTACTACAGATGATCGCTTCTTCTACATAGCATTCACAACCTTCTAGACCAGAAATAATATTATTCATTAAATGCTGAAATATGGCTTGAGAATTTTTCATTCCAAAAGGCATTACAAAAGAAATCAGAATAATTTGTTCGGGTATTTAAGCGACATGTCTATCCGCGGACTCGGGCTGTGTTTTTTCAGTGAGCTAGCACTAGACCAACCCAGCATGTTGGTCTAGAACAAAACGGACATCATCATCATCTTATCCAATTGTAACTTGTTCTCTCCATGATACAGCTGAACAAAATGCTCTTTCGGCGTTAGACAACAATCACTAACTCACTCTAGTTTGTGTATCTTACTTTTGTTTTATGATTTAAGAACGGGACAGGATTACGATTTTGTAGCCCCATGAACATGAGCTATAGTTACTGTGAAGCTCCACGAGTCCAGTGATAAAAAAATTTTAAAAACACGAATTCCGGATTTAGCCTTTTTAAAATGATAATTTAGCAAACTTATGCTTTCATTCTGCATTTAGACCTACAAATAAAGTAACTTGTTACAGTAAATTTATTTCATTTAATCTCTGGAAGCCCTAAGCTGGCGGAGACACCTGGGCTGTAGCCCATCATTGAAATCCCCGCGGCATGCCTAAATCCGGCACTGACTCTTATGGTTTCCGTGCTAAATAAAGTGGTCTTCGACATTGAGTTTACATTAAAATTTCAAAATCTACGTCATATTATCCAACGTATCGAAGCTCGGCCCGCAATTATGAAACGCTGACTCGCTGTGTACATCGTTTGCACCCCGCTCTATCCATGTCCTATTGTCGATATTGATAATTTATTCAGTGACTTGGAAGCTATTTCTATGTTTTAAAATAGTGTAGCTAAATCTAATAGGGATATATGAATATTCAATAAGAACTAATGACTATCCGTCACGACGAAAGATGAAAGGAAAGTCAGGCCCGGGCAAATTTTCCTATGACGCGAGGGCTGTGAGAACCCCCAACACATATGACATTTACGAAAAAGACAACGTTACTGTTCTACAACTTTGGATGTGTATATTTTATATATATAGAATACAGATGACAGACGACGGATCCCAATTGATGACAAAGGCTCCCACGGCCGATCGAGTTAAAATTTCGAAAGAAGTAAACCGGAATTTTTTTCAGCGTACTTGTCTCCATAATTAATATCCATTTTACTCCAAACAAGTTCAACCCTATTCGTTTTCCGGTTAAAACAGGGGAGATAAATAGTTAAACTACAAACTCCTTCGAAGGACATTTGCAGGTGTTTTTACTGTTATAACAATTCACCATTCTTGTCATATAATTTGAGACTATTTTCACAGTAGAAGTACTGTTAGGTACCTATCTGTAAATTCCGCACCACAAAAGCATCGTCGGAGTATCAGTTTCGGACCGGCGTGTGTTTCTAACCAGTGTCGGTGCAGTGACCGGTCATTTTGCATCATGCAATTGCATACTATAATTTCACGTGAACCGAATACCTGCATTATATCATAAGGCAATGTTTATATAGACAAATATACAATAATTGTTGTTACTCAATTATGTCGATGCAGTTTTCTATTGTACAACCGATGTATAATCATCGGTAGCAGGTCAAATCGGCCCCAAGCAAAATCGGCCCCCAGTCAAATCGGCCCCAGATCAAATCATTGTATTATTATGTTTTTTTATTTAATTTGATAATATGCATTGTTAATTGTGTTGTTTATTTAATTCCTAATCAAAGCATTGTTTTATTATGTTGTTTATTTAATTTGATAATATGTCAGTAATTACTGGTGCATAATGCACTGGATTTTACATAAATTCTTTATTTTGTAGGAGGGGTGTGCATTATAAACAAGAACAATGTGTTTCACTCATTTTTTCAGACCGGGATATCACATGTCCGCCATTATTGTTTACTATTGTCAACATGCAAAGTTAAATATTTCAACAAAATAATTAAATACATCCAATACGTTTTAATTATTGAAGAATTAAAACTGTCTAGTACAGTTGTGTTTTGTACCAGTAAATGTTAAAATACCATTGATACGAAAATAAAAGAATCCGCTCCTCAATAAAATTTTAATTTTACATCTTTTAACCAAAAATATTAATTTATATTAATTAATACAGAATTTTTATTTATTTATTCTTTTTTTATTTTTATTTTTGGGGCAGATTTGACTTTCATTTTGAGGCCGATTTAACTGGGCCGAGTTGACCTGGAGCCGATTTGACTGGAAATCTAATCATCAGTAAGACAGTATTGTCTATTGATGGAACATCTAGAAGTAGAAGTAGAAATATATTGTTCCATTTTTAGCTCTTAAAAATAAAATTCTTTAAAAGGTAAAATAATTAGCTGTCGCGTACAGTTTTGAAATTATATTTCCTAATGTTGTCTGCTATTTGAGCACATAACAACTGCAAAAACGTTGACAACTCTGATCGGAAGCAGGACAACTCGCCCCACTGCCAACTCGCCCCCCTCCAACTCGCTCCACTTTCGAGACAAGTTGCATGGTGTGTGTTTATCCAGCCCACGCGAACCAACAACTACGTCGAGGGGTGGCACAGACTTATGAACAAGAAGGCCAACGACGAGAAGCCACCGTTCTATGTGCTGATCCCCCTACTCCACAAAGAGGCCAAGCTACTGCCAATCCAGATGAAGTTGGTGCTCGTTACCAGCGTAAGCTAGCCCGCACCAACCAGGTCATCCTCTTCAACCTCTGGGAACAGTACTCCGCTGGATCCATCTCAACCACAAGACTGCTGAACCAGTGGCCGTGTAAACGGACCTGTTGTCGACTGTGACTCATAGACAGTTATGTGCCTTGTAAATATGTAGACTTTGTGCTCAAGTGTAAAACATTATCGTATACTATGTTTATGTGAAACTGTTTCATTATTTCTAGCCATTACATTAACTGGATTAACGACTATTGCTCATATTTTTTTCAAAAATGATTCTCATAGTTAAGTAATTGCTCACATTTTTTTCAAAAATGATTCTCATTGTTAAGTAGCTTACATACTGATTTGTGCTCATATTTTTCAAAAATGATTCTCATAGTTAAGTAAACTTAAGAAGACATATTTATCCTAAACTGTATTTATGAAATTATGTCTTCTAAAATGTTTCATTATTAATAGCTAGTGCTTGTCTCTTTGTTAAACATATATTGTTATACTATGAATGAAACAAATAAAAAAATAAAATACACTTATAACTTATTTAACTGCCAAACATATTTTATCCTATATCCATAGACATGCTGGTTCACACTCAACATCAACTAAAAATTCATGTCTTCATGAATATCAAAGTTACACAAACAAAACATCGTTCAGCATGAAATATACAGAATTGATTCCACAATATTCGGAGGAGCAGAGTTGACAATTGGGGCGAGTTGGCAAACAGATATTTACTTATAGTGTGCAAATATTCAAGTATAAAAATTCACGTGGGGCGAGTTGGTTCGAGAGGTGGGGTGAGTTGGAGGGAGGAGTTGTCTGGCATTCCTCTGATCAACAAAAAATATTGGAAACCGTAGTGTCATTTCTTATTTGCAAAATACAAATTTTTACCATCTTATGTTAAACTCAGGGGGCTGTTATGGTCGTGAGCGTATGGTAGTTAGATTTGCAACTACATGTGCAATCAGTGCTTATCACCACTAAAGTGGTGAGTTCAAACCCTGTTCATGGCGAGATGTACTCGATACAACATTACGTGATAAAGTTTGTCAGCAACTTGCGACAGGTCAGTGGTTTTCACCGGATTCGCCCACCAATGAAATTGACCACCACGATGAAATATTGTTGAAAGTGGCATTAAGCACCAAACCTATGTTAAGTTCCAATGTCATGCATGATCATCTCTTCATTTTGACTTAATTAAAGTTTTTGATCGTTGGAAACTCTTAAGTGATATGCTACAGACCGTCAGTCGTACCAAGCTAGCAAGTGTCCACACTTCCATTAATTAAACATGCGGCAAGGAACCAATCAGTAAGCCATTCCATAACTAATACAGCCATTCACAGGAAGTCTGGCGTACTACCTAAATATTAGCATGTGCAACTAGTCTAGGAATATTCCTAACAAAAGTTATTTATTTGAACACTTGCAAGCAGAGATATTTACGATCATTCCTTAAGAGATACCGTTAGGATAATTGTGTGGAACCTAATCTCGTTGAGATTAGACTTCAGAAGAAGTTTTAAGCTCTGTATCACCAGTCTGATCCTAGATCATAAATCATAGCTTAGACAGTACAATGGCCAAAAAATACAAAAGGACAAGGACAAACAAGAGTCCACAAAACACTACACAGAAGACTAAAGATCAAGAAACAAGATCCCTGCTAAGCGAACAGCATGAATCCTACTAAAAAAAAACGAATGAACTCAGTTGCTAAGGGGAAGCAGTTCCTGCTCCACTAGTGGCACCCGTTGTGTTACTCTAGTTACAATCTCAGTGTTTATTTATGAATGAGGAAAGGAACAGATGGTGAATACGACAAGCGGAACATGTCTGTGGTCATTTGTAATTATCTTCTGAACGGCACAATTATTTAACTTCAGACGTCATAATAATAAGTTTAAGAAAAGGGCGTAAAGATTCATTGCTCAATGTGTCATGAATACCTAGTACATTTCGTAAATATAAAATTGTATCGCAAACACTGAAACCACAGCACTTGAGGAAAGAACCCTTTACAATTTTGTATTTTTTAATATTTAAAAATTTTTTTTTTTAGCAATAAATACAGTACAAATGTAATATGAAACAGGCACGACCATGAATGCTCGCAAATTTGAAAATTATCTGCCAATTTCACACTCATCCAGTGCATCAAAATAGTGTCGAGATTTTTTGGACCGAGATATATCGAGGACAACCTTTTTAGGGTCGAATCTAGTCTCATTCAATCGAACTCTCATTCCTTACGAGATCTTAAAAGTTAACTTCTGTGCAGATTTTTTTTTTCCTGTCAGTATGTCAGAAGAGATTTAATATATTTGAAAATAGCAATATAAGTAGAGCAAGCTAACAAAAGGACTTTTATTACACACGGGTCCCGGGTTTCAGTGGTATCAGACGTACAAGAGAGGGTCAGAGATTTAGGATCACCTTTGCACTTTATGTTAAGAAGATCTTCATTAGTAGAGTGTGTAAGTGTGCTACACGGAACATGTTTACAATGTGTAGAAAAAAAATATATCCATCAGTATGTGAAGCCATGTGAAGATTGAAGAAGATTAAATTTGTCAAAAAATCCTAGGTACACATTTTTTACCATAAAGAGCTTGCTTCGCACGCATTTAACTAATCAAACTTTTTGAATAGCAAAAATAAGATCACGAGTGACCTAACAGCGCATGGATTGGTCAAAAATACATGTATAAACAATAACCAATACACCACCGATGTGGTTTGATATATAACTGAAATATGAAAGTATCTGCAAGCAACCAAAGCACACATTTGTACTTTCATTTTCATCTGCCTTGTGGTATGTTGTACATTATGGTGTTTTGATTTTAATGAAATTTACTTTCAGTTTCAGATATGTTAAAGCATGTTGTAAATTGCAGTGTTTGGTTAAGTAGATGTTACAGTACAAAAGTTGACAAAAATGTGCTCAGTAAACTTAGGAAAAGAACAGGCATCTCATTCATCAACTGTAAGAAGGCCTTGATAAAATTTGACAATGATTTTGAACAGGTATGTAAAAGGAGTAAGTGATTTTTGTTTTACACCAAATAAGAAATTCCTCAGCAAGAACAAGTAGCATTCGATGAGATGATGCATGCTTTTAAGTTTTGTGAGAAAGATTATCTGTGACTTGGTAATTTTGTATTCCCAACTGTTTCATTCACAAATAAAAGTGACGCTCACGATAAAACTGAAAAATTGTTGAAAGTGGCATTAAACACCAATCCATAAAATTAGTAAGAAAAAAAAAATTCATACATTTTGTATTGAGGAGAGCGAGTGATTGTTGCTAAATGACAATTGAGCAATTTTCAGCTATATCATGGCGAGACCAAGTTACATTTTGATGAGACGATGATGAGGTCTGCAAATGTCCTAGACAACATGCTAAACATGTATTTTTATAGTGCTAGCTCACTGAAACAACAGTCCGTGGGTAGACTTGTCGCTCCATTCTGACACATTATCCTCATTCCGAGTCAGTTGTCTATGCTCTTATTTACACTTTAATGTTGAGTGCTTATATTAGCGGAGGAGCAATCTGTACCAAGTTTATAGTCAGGTTTGAAGCCACGTTCTTCCACACTCGGAAACAAGGAGTGTATTGGTTTCACTCAGTTGAAAGGGAAAATTCAATTTTAAGAAAATGTAATAAATATACAAAAAGTGTACAGTGGTGTAAGTTAGGTATAAATCTCATTTTATTATGAAAAGAAAGTTTAAACAGATGGTCAACAATTCAACTTCACCAATGAACAGCCACCTCTTACCTTTTTAAACAGAGATGGTCAACAATTCAACTTCACCAATGAACAGCCACCTCTTACCTTTTTAAACAGAGATGGTCAACAATTCAACTTCACCAATGAACAGCCACCTCTTACCTTTTTAAACAGTGATGGTCAACAATTCAACTTCACCAATGAACAGCCACCTCTTACCTTTTTAAACAGTGATGATCAACAATTCAACTTCACCAATGAACAGCCACCTCTTACCTTTTTAAACAGTGATGGTCAACAATTCAACTTCACCAATGAACAGCCACCTCTTACCTTTTTAAACAGTGATGGTCAACAATTCCATGTTCACCAATGAACAGCCACCTCTTACCTTTTTAAACAGAGATGGTCAACAATTCAACTTCACCAATGAACAGCCACCTCTTACCTTTTTAAACAGTGATGGTCAACAATTCCATGTTCACCAATGAACAGCCACCTTTTACCTCAAACCGTTGAACACAATATAAAACCTTTACATGTACTGATGGAAATCCAGTTTCTGGCTTGGGATAGGCACAAAAAGATCACAAAAATGAATGACAACATAAACATGTAGCATGGTCAATGAATGGTTGTAATTAACTGACCACTATAGCTTAGAAGATGCAATCTGTTGATTAAAGACCATCACTCTTAGGCCAAAAAATCATATTTTATACTTCTAACAGATTTAATATCAAGTGGTCATTAACCTCTGAAGAAATATTTCCTAAGCCTTAAGTGGGAGACCAGAATAAATAGGGGAGTTATGGTTATGGTGTCTAATGCCACTTTCTTACTTTTCTTTAAACCGGAGTACCCAGAGAAAACTACCGACCTGTCGCAAGTCACTGACAAAACATGTATCGAGTATTCCTAGCCAAGAATGCAGAATAAAAATGTCTCATAATGTTGTATTGAGTACACCTCGCTATGAGCAGGGCTTGAACTCACTACATTAGTGGTGATAGGTACCCAGTCTTGAATTTTATCCTGCAATCAGTACATTTGCTGTACAAATATACTATACGAATAATTTTTTGCTTTATTCGTACTAGACGAATAAACTTTTCGTACTTTACGAATAAACTTTTTAGCCTACGAATAAACTTTCCTGGTACCCTGTAGCTATGTACAGCGGAGGGCGCAGACAAGTATGAAACTTGTACTAATTAACGCGGACCACGAAGAAGACACCCTTGACAACATTTATGAAAGGCGAGGAATGACGCTTGTTTCTGTCCTTTTTGCTTAAATCTGACAAGTTTTCCGACTTTTTTGACATTGCAGGATAAACACAATATACGTACATTGTCGTTAAATATAAAATTCATTTGTACTCGCTGTGAAACAGGCATGAAAAGCTCGCCGAAGGCTCACTATTCTGCCTGTTTCTAAAGCTCGTACAAATAAATTTTATATTTACCGACAATGTACGTATATTGTATATTTATCCTGCAATCAGTACATTTCCTGTACAAATATGCTATATGAATAAATTTTTGCTTTATTCGTACTAGACGAATAAACTTTTCGTACTATACGAATAAACTTTTTAGCCTACGAATAAACTTTCCAGGTACCCTGTAGCTATGTACAGCGGAGGGCACAGACAAGTATGAAACTGGTACTAATGTAACGCGGACCACAAAGAAGACACCCTTGACAACATTTATGAAAGGCGAGGAATGACGCTTGTTTCTGTCTTTTTTGTTTAAATCTGACAAGTTTTCCAACTTTTTTGACATTGCAGGATAAACACAATATACGTACATTATCGTTAAATATAAAATTCATTTGTACTCACTGCGAAACAGGCCTGAAAAGCTCGCCAATGGCTCGCTATTCTGCCTGTTTCTAAAGCTTGTACAAATAAATTTTATATTTACCGACAATGTACGTATATTGTATATATGTGAGTATACTAACATGAGAATCATGGAAAAAACAAATCACATGAAAAAGATAGTTAATAGGAAAATATACTGAGAATCCAATTAAATCATATGACAAACTGGGGTCGTCGTGGTTGTGATTGTATGGTAGTTGAATTTACTACAACCTATGCAATCAATGCCTATCACCAATGATGTTGTGAGTTCGAATCCCGCTCTGGGCGAAGTGTACAACATTATGTGATAAAGTTTGTCAGTGACTTGCAGCAGGTGATAAAAGAAAACCAAGCCAATCCATATGACAAACTTTTACTTAGTCAAGGTAAATTTTTGACACTGTATATAAATATTACATGTACATGTTTACTTCTAGGCTGAAAAGTGGTTACAGGAAGAGGCAAAGAAGGAAGGCTGGGCTAAGGCAACCAAACTTCAGGACAGGAGCATGTCACAAGGCTTGATCGGTCTGATATCTGATAACTCTGCTGTCACTATGATAGAGGTATACAGGGTTCTAAATTAACTACAGTACAGTCAGAGACATATCATGATAAATCACTGTGATAGACATATTATTCATCTTGGTAATACTGATACAGTACAGTCAGATACATATCATGATAAATCACCGTGATAGACGTATCTTGGTGATACTGATATATCTTCTCTTTTGTTTCAATATATCTTCAACCTTTCTTTTGTGTTTAGAGTGTTACTTGTTATCACCCAAAATGCACAAGAAAGTAAGTAAATAGATTAAACAGACCAAAAGATATATCAGTATCACTAAGATGAATGATATGTCTATCACAGTAATTTATCACGCTATGTCTGAATGTACTGTATCAGTATCACTAAGAAGAATGATATGTCTATCACAGTAATTTATCATGCTATGTCTGAATGTACTGTATCAGTATCACTAAGAAGAATGATATGTCTATCACAGTAATTTATCATGCTATGTCTGAATGTACTGTATCAGTATCACTAAGAAGAATGATATGTCTATCACAGTAATTTATCATGCTATGTCTGAATGTACTGTATCAGTATCACTAAGAAGAATGATATGTCTATCACAGTAATTTATCATGCTATGTCTGAATGTACTGTATCAGTATCACTAAGAATGATATGTCTATCACAGTAATTTATCATGCTATGTCTGAATGTACTGTATCAGTATCACTAAGAATGATATGTCTATCACAGTAATTTATCATGCTATGTCTGAATGTACTGTATCAGTATCACTAAGAATGATATGCCTATCACAGTAATTTATCATGCTATGTCTGAATGTACTGTATCAGTATCACTAAGAATGATATGCCTATCACAGTAATTTATCACGCTATGTCTGAATGTACTGTATCAGTATCACTAAGAATGATATGCCTATCACAGTAATTTATCACGCTATGTTTGAATGTACTGTATCAGTATCACTAAGAATGATATGCCTATCACAGTAATTTATCACGCTATGTCTGAATGTACTGTATCAGTATCACTAAGAATGATATGCCTATCACAGTAATTTATCACGCTATGTCTGAATGTACTGTATCAGTATCACTAAGAATGATATGCCTATCACAGTAATTTATCACGCTATGTCTGAATGTACTGTATCAGTATCACTAAGAATGATATGCCTATCACAGTAATTTATCACGCTATGTCTGAATGTACTGTATCAGTATCACTAAGAATGATATGTCTATCACAGTAATTTATCATGCTATGTCTGAATGTACTGTATCAGTATCACTAAGAATGATATGTCTATCACAGTAATTTATCATGCTATGTCTGAATGTACTGTATCAGTATCACTAAGAATGATATGCCTATCACAGTAATTTATCACGCTATGTCTGAATGTACTGTATCAGTATCACTAAGAATGATATGCCTATCACAGTAATTTATCACGCTATGTTTGAATGTACTGTATCAGTATCACTAAGAATGATATGCCTATCACAGTAATTTATCACGCTATGTCTGAATGTACTGTATCAGTATCACTAAGAATGATATGCCTATCACAGTAATTTATCACGCTATGTCTGAATGTACTGTATCAGTATCACTAAGAATGATATGCCTATCACAGTAATTTATCACGCTATGTCTGAATGTACTGTATCAGTATCACTAAGAATGATATGCCTATCACAGTAATTTATCACGCTATGTCTGAATGTACTGTATCTGTATCACTAAGAATGATATGCCTATCACAGTAATTTATCACGCTATGTCTGAATGTACTGTATCAGTATCACTAAGAATGATATGCCTATCACAGTAATTTATCACACTATGTCTGAATGTACTGTATCAGTATCACTAAGAATGATATGCCTATCACAGTAATTTATCACGCTATGTTTATGACTGAACTGTATTGTTTGCTAGTCTCAGACTAGTAATTTTTTCCCTCGAGCTACAAATATTCCAATGATAACTGTCCGTTCTGACTAGTAAACATGAGAGATAAAAGCCAGAAATCTGTTACTGTATTTTCAGCATGTTTGTTTATATTAGGGATGACAAATCGCTTAAAACCTTATAACTGGTTACTCGGTCAGGTTTCCGATTGAGTACCCGGTTACTCGGTAGAAAATTTATTTAGTTCGGTTTAAAAAAGGTTTAAAAAATTATTTGGTCGATGCAAGACGATGACAGTCTGTTGCGAAGCTTCGTAACAGTTAAACCTGCTGCCGAGAAGATTCTTTCCGACGGAACAGATGTTGACTGAACAGCTAAATACCGGCGCGCAAGAACCGAGAGTCTTGAATATTTATCGGAATTATCTTTTCACCACGCAAGAGAATCAGTTACTGGCATTTGACAGTTTTCGAGTCATTACATCGTTTGAAAAACTTCCAAACTTTAGATGTAGGAGGTGGCATTTTCACAGCCCTATCTCTCAAATTCAATTCAAACACACTTTTAATAGTTCAATACTTTAAATTTGAATTGTGTTCATACCAGTTTTATCACTTTGTTTGGTTAACATTGTTAAACCTACAAGCTAGTGTTTTTCCGGGGGGAATAAACAGATCAGAGATCATTGACCAATAATTGTTATGTAAACATATGCCAAGCGCTGGTTTATGTGTACGATTTCTATTATATCTAACATTAATTATTTATTGTCTGGAAATATCATTATTTTCATAAAAAAAAGGTTTTCCGAGTAACCGAATACCGATTTTGGTATTCGATAATCGGATGTTCGAGCGAGTACCCGGTCAACCGTGTACTCGTTGCCATCCCTAGTTTATATACATTTTCAACTTGAAATTTATTTAATCAGTTTCCATCATAAAAGCATTTGAAAGGCAGATCATACAAACACTTTAAATAATTAAAATTTGCATAGCTTATCCAAGAACAATTTAACATTGATTACAAAAGCAGACACATTTGGGATTTCCCTACAGTGTCTTTGTTGACTGTCCTGGTACATTATTATCCATGCTAAAAAATGTGTATGGATAGTAACGTATGTGGATAGTAAACAAGGCCCAGTGGTTTCAGATTTTTAATGTTATATTTCAACGACCGGTGAATTGTGAAATATATTTTTAATGTTATATTTCAACAACCGGTGAATTGTGAAACAGATTTTTAATGTTATATTTCAACAACCGGTGAATTGTGAAATAGATTTTTAATGTTATATTTTAACAACAGGTGAATTGTGAAACAGATTTTTAATGTTATATTTTAACAACAGGTGAATTGTGAAACAGATTTTTAATGTTATATTTTAACAACAGGTGAAGTGTGAAACAGATTTTTAATGTTATATTTTATTAACAGGTGAATTGTGAAACAGATTTTTTAATGTTATATTTTAACAACAGGTGAATTGTGAAACAGATTTTTTAATGTTATATTTTAACAACAGGTGAATTGTGAAACAGATTTTTTAATGTTATATTTTAACAACAGGTGAATTGTGAAACAGATTTTGTAGCCAGAACAGACAAATTTAAGAATTTTGTGTCCAATCTGACATCAGTTTGTCATCAGCAGAATCAGACTGGAAATGTCAGAAAGGTAAATACATGTATAATCGTTAATTGACATAAAATCTTCAATAAAAGGGGCCATCATGGTCGTGATCGTATGGTAGTTGGATTCACAACTACCTGTGTAATCAGTGCCTATCACCACTAATGTTGTGAGTTCGAACCCCATTCATGGCAAGGTGTACTCGATACAACATTATGTGATAAAGTTTGTCAGTGACTTGCGACAGGTCGGTGGGGTTCTCTGGGTACTCCGGTTTCCTCCACCAATAAAACTGACCGTCACGATATAACTGAAATATTGTTGAAGGTGGAGTTAAACACCATAAACCAACCAACCTTCAATAAAATATCTTTATGCCATAAAAATTTCAGGTAATTGTTTTACATTTATACTCAATAATTGTCCAATCAGAACACAGCATTCAGAACTAGACAAACAATATGGACATTTGCATTGCAAAATTCTTCAGTTATAAGAAAAGTTTAAAGCTACCAATGGGGTAATCAGAAGATATATTTCAAAGAAAGGCTGACAATACAATGGACAAAAAGGACAAAAAGACAAACAATAATACACAGAGATTGAGCAACACGGACCCCACTTCAAAACGGGAATGAACTCTGGTGCTGTTAAAGGGTAAGCAGTTCCTGCTTTACTAGTGGCACCCGCTGTGTTAGTCTTGTTACAAACCTAATGATAAGTCATGAAAGAGGAAAGGACCGGATTGTGATTACAACAAACAGAACATATCCGTGCTCAATAACCAAGTCATGGTGGCCACCGTAAAACGTTTAAAAGTGATGATTTCAACTTAACCAATAGGAACCATTGGTTCAGTAGCTCCCTTGTTAGCAGCAGCCCTCTATCAAGGAAATCGTGATAGGAACCACAAGCTCTGGAATATCGGATCGACGTAGAGATATATACCCCATATGCAGGTGCTGCTGGAAAGTTACTACATAAAAAAATGGAAAGTTCACAATGGGAAAATTGAAATACTCTCTTTTGTCTTAAAACTTAGTTCTTAACTGACCCTCATTGTCAATTTCGAGGTGATATGTCTACTTTGCTATTACCCTCTATCACATGTTCTCATTATGTCTACTTTACTATTACCCTCTATCACATGTTCTCATTATGTCTACTTTACTATTACCCTCTATCACATATTCTCATTATGTCTACTTTACTATTACCCTCTATCACATGTTCTCATTATGTCTACTTTACTATTATCCTCTATCACATGTTCTCATTATGTCTACTTTACTATTACCCTCTATCACATGTTCTCATTATGTCTACTTTACTATTACCCTCTATCACATGTTCTCATTATGTCTACTTTACTATTACCCTCTATCACATGTTCTCATTATGTCTACTTTGCTATTACCCTCTATCACATGTTCTCATTATGTCTACTTTACTATTACCCTCTATCACATGTTCTCATTATGTCTACTTTACTATTACCCTCTATCACATGTTCTCATTATGTCTACTTTACTATTACCCTCTATCACATGTTCTCATTATGTCTACTTTACTATTACCCTCTATCACATGTTCTCATTATGTCTACTTTACTATTACCCTCTATCACATGTTCTCATTATGTCTACTTTGCTATTACCCTCTATCACATGTTCTCATTATGTCTACTTTACTATTACCCTCTATCACATGTTCTCATTATGTCTACTTTGCTATTACCCTCTATCACATGTTCTCATTATGTCTACTTTACTATTACCCTCTATCACATGTTCTCATTATGTCTACTTTGCTATTACCCTCTATCACATATTCTCATTATGTCTACTTTACTATTACCCTCTATCACATGTTCTCATTATGTCTACTTTGCTATTACCCTCTATCACATATTCTCATTATGTCTACTTTACTATTACCCTCTATCATATGTTCTCATTATGTCTTCTTTACTATTACCCTCTATCACATGTTCTCATTATGTCTACTTTACTATTACCCTCTATCACATGTTCTCATTATGTCTACTTTGCTATTACCCTCTATCACATGTTCTCATTATGTCTACTTTACTATTACCCTCTATCACATGTTCTCATCATGTCTACTTTACTATTACCCTCTATCACATGTTCTCATTATGTCTACTTTACTATTACCCTCTATCACATGTTCTCATTATGTCTACTTTGCTATTACCCTCTATCACATGTTCTCATTATGTCTACTTTACTATTACCCTCTATCACATGTTCTCATTATGTCTACTTTGCTATTACCCTCTATCACATGTTCTCATTATGTCTACTTTACTATTACCCTCTATCACATGTTCTCATTATGTCTACTTTGCTATTACCCTCTATCACATATTCTCATTATGTCTACTTTACTATTACCCTCTATCACATGTTCTCATTATGTCTACTTTGCTATTACCCTCTATCACATATTCTCATTATGTCTACTTTACTATTACCCTCTATCGTATGTTCTCATTATGTCTACTTTACTATTACCCTCTATCACATGTTCTCATCATGTCTACTTTACTATTACCCTCTATCACATATTCTCATCATGTCTACTTTACTATTACCCTCTATCACATGTTCTCATTATGTCTACTTTACTATTACCCTCTATCACATATTCTCATTATGTCTACTTTACTATTACCCTCTATCACATATTCTCATTATGTCTACTTTACTATTACCCTCTATCACATATTCTCATTATGTCTACTTTACTATTACCCTCTATCGTATGTTCTCATTATGTCTACTTTGCTATTACCCTCTATCACATATTCTCATTATGTCTACTTTACTATTACCCTCTATCACATGTTCTCATTATGTCTACTTTGCTATTACCCTCTATCACATATTCTCATTATGTCTACTTTACTATTACCCTCTATCGTATGTTCTCATTATGTCTACTTTACTATTACCCTCTATCACATGTTCTCATTATGTCTACTTTACTATTACCCTCTATCACATGTTCTCATTATGTCTACTTTACTATTACCCTCTATCACATGTTCTCATTATGTCTACTTTGCTATTACCCTCTATCACATGTTCTCATTATGTCTACTTTACTATTACCCTCTATCACATGTTCTCATTATGTCTACTTTACTATTACCCTCTATCACATGTTCTCATTATGTCTACTTTACTATTACCCTCTATCACATGTTCTCATTATGTCTACTTTACTATTACCCTCTATCACATGTTCTCATTATGTCTACTTTACTATTACCCTCTATCACATGTTCTCATTATGTCTACTTTGCTATTACCCTCTATCACATGTTCTCATTATGTCTACTTTACTATTACCCTCTATCACATGTTCTCATTATGTCTACTTTGCTATTACCCTCTATCACATGTTCTCATTATGTCTACTTTACTATTACCCTCTATCACATGTTCTCATTATGTCTACTTTGCTATTACCCTCTATCACATATTCTCATTATGTCTACTTTACTATTACCCTCTATCACATGTTCTCATTATGTCTACTTTGCTATTACCCTCTATCACATATTCTCATTATGTCTACTTTACTATTACCCTCTATCATATGTTCTCATTATGTCTTCTTTACTATTACCCTCTATCACATGTTCTCATCATGTCTACTTTACTATTACCCTCTATCACATGTTCTCATTATGTCTACTTTACTATTACCCTCTATCACATGTTCTCATTATGTCTACTTTGCTATTACCCTCTATCACATGTTCTCATTATGTCTACTTTACTATTACCCTCTATCACATGTTCTCATTATGTCTACTTTGCTATTACCCTCTATCACATGTTCTCATTATGTCTACTTTACTATTACCCTCTATCACATGTTCTCATTATGTCTACTTTGCTATTACCCTCTATCACATATTCTCATTATGTCTACTTTACTATTACCCTCTATCACATGTTCTCATTATGTCTACTTTGCTATTACCCTCTATCACATATTCTCATTATGTCTACTTTACTATTACCCTCTATCGTATGTTCTCATTATGTCTACTTTACTATTACCCTCTATCACATGTTCTCATCATGTCTACTTTACTATTACCCTCTATCACATATTCTCATCATGTCTACTTTACTATTACCCTCTATCACATGTTCTCATTATGTCTACTTTACTATTACCCTCTATCACATATTCTCATTATGTCTACTTTACTATTACCCTCTATCACATATTCTCATCATGTCTACTTTACTATTACCCTCTATCGTATGTTCTCATTATGTCTACTTTGCTATTACCCTCTATCACATATTCTCATTATGTCTACTTTACTATTACCCTCTATCACATGTTCTCATTATGTCTACTTTGCTATTACCCTCTATCACATATTCTCATTATGTCTACTTTACTATTACCCTCTATCGTATGTTCTCATTATGTCTACTTTACTATTACCCTCTATCACATGTTCTCATCATGTCTACTTTACTATTACCCTCTATCACATATTCTCATCATGTCTACTTTACTATTACCCTCTATCACATGTTCTCATTATGTCTACTTTACTATTACCCTCTATCACATATTCTCATTATGTCTACTTTACTATTACCCTCTATCGTATGTTCTCATTATGTCTACTTTACTATTACCCTCTATCACATATTCTCATCATGTCTACTTTACTATTACCCTCTATCACATGTTCTCATTATGTCTACTTTACTATTACCCTCTATCACATGTTCTCATTATGTCTACTTTGCTATTACCCTCTATCACATATTCTCATTATGTCTACTTTACTATTACCCTCTATCACATGTTCTCATTATGTCTACTTTGCTATTACCCTCTATCATATGTTCTCATTATGTCTACTTTACTATTACCCTCTATCACATATTCTCATCATGTCTACTTTACTATTACCCTCTATCACATGTTCTCATCATGTCTACTTTACTATTACCCTCTATCACATATTCTCATTATGTCTACTTTACTATTACCCTCTATCACATGTTCTCATTATGTCTACTTTACTATTACCCTCTATCACATGTTCTCACTGGTTGATATTGTATTAAAGTACAAAACTCATATTCAAAAGTTTCGTGCATATGATCATATGTCCGAGACCTATTAAATTTAATATTTTAAACAATTCCACTATGTTTAGGTGTCAATGTCAATTACAAATAAACAGATATTTACATTTGTATATACTCAAAATTTGAATTAAATAATTTTAAATATTTACATTTCAACAATGAGGAAAAACTCTCTTTTTTAGCTCACCTGGCCTTTAGGCCATGTGAACTATTGTCATCCCTTTTCGTCTGTCGTCTGTCCGTCAACATTTCACATTTTAATCTTCTCCTCAGAAACCACTGGGCCAATTGCAACCAAACTTTGGTGGAATGGTCCTTGGATGGCCCCCTTCCAAAATTGTGTCCGGTGATCCCGACTTCCTATCAAGATGGCTGCCAAGCTAAAAATAAAAAAAGGGGGGATGAAATTTTAATTGTCCATTCCTGCTTTAGTATAAGTCAAAATGAGCTCAAATTCTAACTGCAGCTACATGGCAATTAGTAGTTTAACATATATTCCGGGTTTTTCTGTGAAATGTTTCTTTCAGCCGATTTATACCGATTATGCAAATTAATCATATTTTGATAAAAGATCACATTTAAAACTGCTGAACCAAATTAAACCAAACCTGGCAGAGATGGTCCCTGGGTGTGTCCCTTTCAAAATTGTGTCCGACAGCCCCACCCTCCATTCAAGATGGCTGCTGTGTAAGTCAAAATGAGCTCAAATTTTAACTGCAGCTACACGGCAAGGAGTAGTTTAACATATATTCTGTGAGCTATTTCCATCACTTTTCGTCCATCGTCCGTCCGTCAACATTTCACATTTTAATCTTCTTCTCAGAAACCACTGGGCCAATTGCAACCAAATTTTGGTGGAATGGTCCTTGGGTGGCCCCCCCTTCAAAATTGTGTCCGGTGATCCCGACTTCCAACTAAGATAACTGCCAAGCTAAAAATAGAAAAAAGGGGGGATGAAATTTTTTAAAAATCTTCTCCTCTGAAACTACTGAACCAATCTCAACCAAACTTTGTTGAAATGATCCTTGGGTGGTCCCCTTCCAAAAATGTGTCCGGCATTTTAGACCTCTGACCAAGATGGCCGCCACAGCCGAACTTAATTTAACATAGGACCCTATGAGAAATTCCCATAAAAATCTTCTTGTCTGAAACCATTTGCTCAATAAGAACTAAATTTTGATGAAATAGTCATTAATTGGTTCTCTTCCAAAAATGTGTCCGGCGGTTCGGCCCTTCGACCAAGATGGCCCCCACAGCTGAACTTAGCTTAACATAGGACCCTATGGGAAATTCACATAAAAATCTTCTTGTCTGGAACCAGTTGCTCAATTGGAACCAAACTTTGATAAAATAGTCATTGGATGGTCCTCTTCCAAAGTTGTGTGTGGTGGTCCCACCCTCTGACCAAGATGGCTGCACAGCTGAACTTAGTTTAACATAGGACCCTATGGGAAATTCACATAAAAACCATCTTGTCTGGAACCAGTAGCTCAATTAGAACCAAATTTGATGGAATAGTCATTGGATGATCCTTTTCCAAAATTGTGTCCGGCAGTCACACTTTCCCACCAAGATGGCCACCACAGTGCAGTTGCGTTGTTATTGAAAGCAGCTTTGATCCAGGTGAGCGATTACAGGCTCCTGGGTGCCTCTGTTTTATATTTTTAGCTCACATGAGGCAGAGGCTGAGTTGAGCTTTTCTGATGGAAAAGTGTGTGGCGTTTGTCTGTTTCTGACTTTAATCACTGGAAAAAAAAACAGAAATCACTATTAGATATATTTATAATACATTTGTCTTGTTTCAGATGTATGTAAATTAGTTGTATATCAACAATACAGAATGAAGTTTTTCTGTAATCTGTAAAAATAATTTGATTTATTAATTTTCTTTTCATGCGGAGTCACTAATGTAGTCATTAACATTCCCAAGTGGTCGGGACAAGATGATAGAACTTTTTGGGCAAATCAAAATTCAGGATGCTATCGAATGTCTCTATTTGGTAGAGACACTTTCAATATAGGGCAAAACTCAAATTTTTTTACTTTTTTTTAAAGTCCAATTTTGCTTTTTTTTGACTTTAGGTTTCTTACGTTATTGCTATAAAGCAATGTACATTGGTTAAAAATATTTTTTTTGAGTGATGATAAATCCAAGATGGCTGCCCTAGTCTCTGATTGGTCAATACATTTTTAACTTCATCTCCAGAACTACTGAATGTAAAGTCAACAGACTTCTATTTGTATTTCAGACCATGTTACTGAAGACAGAGGCGAGTCAGATGAAGTCGGGTAGCGATGGTACTATAGCAGACATTGTTGCCATGGAGATAGGAAATATTGGAGAAAACATGCAGTTAAGAAGAACATTGTTTTTTAGAGCAACAGATGATTTTTTGCTGGGAACATACATGTATTCATCAGGTAACCTTTATGATGAAGAAAACCGCATCGGTGATGTAATGGTTTGTGTGCTCATATCGAGTGTGGTAGATCGTGGGTTCGAGCCCAGAACAAATCAAGCCAAAGAATATAAAATTGGTATTTGATGCTTCTCCGCTAAACACACATCATTAAGGAGAAAGAGTAAAGACAGGTTGACTTTGAGGTGACAGGTCTATCTGCGGACTGTTGTTTCAGTGAGCTAGCACTATAAAAAATCCAACTAAGCGTATTGGTCTAGTACAAAGTGAACCTCATCTTCATCTCATTGAAAACTAACTTGTTCTCGCCATGATATAGCTGAAAAATGGCAGAGTTGGCGCTAAACAACAATCGCTCACTCACTCCAATTAAATGACCTGCTATGACTACAAGAAAGTGGATATAATTGTTCATCACCTGGGATTTTTCAAATAATTATACAGAGGTCATTTCTTGACCAATCTTGCCGAAAGTTACGTTCACAAATGCATATTGTTTTGACGTTTTTCTTCATAATCTTCATATAATTTTTTTTTATTCAAGATTAAAGATTAAAAAACAAATCTCTTAATATGAATTATAGTATTTTTGAACTTTAAGAATTCAAGACTGTTTAATTTGTGAAAAGTTGAAAACTATGAATCAAAAAGTTATATGAAGATTATGATAGAAAAAAAATTGCAAAACATTTGGCTATTGTGAGAGACAACTTTAGCAAAATGGGTTGTATAATTTAAAAAATCAACAACATTGTTTTACATGAATTGTATGAGAAAAAATCAGGGGTGATGAAGCATTATATTCACTTACTGGACATACAGTTCAGAATAATTTCTTTTATAGATAAATTATTTCATATTTATAGATTCTTTGTTTTCAGTATGAAAATAAAATGTCTTATTTTATTTTTTATTTTTTTAGGAAAACCATTAAAAATCAAAAATTGTCATCTTGGAAAATTTGGTGCAGTAGTGGAGTTTAAACAGACTAAAAATGGGGGAAACCAAAAATTGACCCCTCCCAGTGTCATAGGTCATCAATTGTGTCAACACATAGTCGGTATGAACCCAAAGAGTATCGGAAGTTCCGATGAGAAACCTAACGAAAACAAAGAAGAAGAATCGCAATTGATATACCAAGAGCTTCTTGTTGACCCAGAAATCACAGTCGGTGAAATGCTTTCAGAAAACAATGTAACTGTTGCAGACTTTGTGAGATTTGAAATCGGGGAAGAAATCCCAGAAGAATCTGTAAAAAATGAAGAAACAGCTTCCGTATTGTGATATTAAGAAATTTAATCATAGATTGTTCGCTCGGAAATGACAGTCAATTTAATATGATTTCATAAAATAATTTGACTGTTTTCTTTTAGATTGGAGAGAAATACACCATTCTTACATTTCTGACTTGATTACAACATTATTTCATTCTAGGACTTAACAGATACTGGTAAAATGGTCCTATTTCGTACAGAGTTCAATAAATATAGGAGAGGTTATGGTGTTTAACACCACTTTCAACAATATTTCAGTTATATTGTGGCGGTCAGTTTTATTAGTGGAGGAAACCAGAGTACTCAGAGAAAGTCACTGACAAAATTTATCACATAGTGTTGTATCGAGTGCACCGCGCCTGAGCAGGATACGAACTCACAACATCAGTGGTGATAGGCACCGATTCCATAAGTAGTTGTAAATCCAACTATTATATGATCAAGATGGCCCCCTCTTTACACAAAATGGTGTAACAACTTGTGAATTTTCTTTTTGCCAGCAAATTACTATCTTCTGTTTTTTTGCAAGGTTCAAATATTTGCAAATTATCAGAAAATTATACTCAAATTCTTTTGTCCTTTCTGTTGCCATTACATGAAACAGGTAACATTTTTGCATGGTGTAAGGGAGATAACTTCTACAGAAAAGTATTAACATGTATAATTTTAGAGTCAAATCAGGAATGTGGAAATGGTCTACTCATTGAACTATCAATGTAAAGTGAGGGTGTAAAAAGGGGGCCTCTGTGATATCACAGCTTATATGTACCGGTAATGAAAAAATCTCAAAGTAAAATGTTGTGCATTAAAATGATTTATTTTATGGTTCAGTGGTTTTTTTATATTACACCATCAACACACAACAACAAAAAAACATTTAAATTCCCACAATGCATTGGTCCGATCAATTGGGATCCATTAATCAGTTTAACCCCTCCACATTGTTGTGCCTGTCCCAAACCAGGACTTAGATTTCTAAATCGTATGTCATGGTCTTTTTCGTGTTCAGTGAGTTCAGGTTTGTTTTAAACATATTTTAGTAACAACTGTTTTATGAATGGGATTGAACAACAGGCTGTGCCTATACAAGCTCTCTCCTTTTTACAAGTACAAGTCATTTAGTATCATAAATAGATATTTGAGTTTGTAAAACTTCTATCAAAACTGATCACAACGATATAGCTGAAATATTGTTGAAAGTAGTGTTAAACACCATAGCACTAACCCTATCAATAATATAAGATAATTAGATTGATTTGATTTATTGTGTTTAACGCCACTTTCAGCAATATTTCAGCTATATCATGGCGGCCAGTTTTGGTGGTGGAGGAAGTCGGAGTACCCTGAGAGAACCACCGACCATAGGCAAGCAACTGGTAAACTTTATCACTTGTGGCTGCGAGTCGAGTGCACGCTTTTTTGTAATTTACAAAGCCGGGTGCCGTATTGGTGATAGGCTTGTATGAGTTGTTAGGTTAATCCAACTACCTAACTCATTTAGCCATCCGGGGCCCTGAACAGAAAATATGTGGATGACATAAAAATGTCAATGCAAAACCTGTGAACAGAAAATAATAAGATAATTAGAGTTATGGTGTGAGGTGATTGTTGATATTGGTGGAATTGTTGACCATCACTGTTTAAACTTTCTTTAGGTGAGAGGTGATTGTTCGTTTTGTTGATATTGGTGAAATTGTTGACCATCACTAACTGTTTAAACTTGCTTTTCATAATCTCCATCAGATTACAAACTACATCAGTAGTGTAATGGTTAGCATACTGGCCTTGGGTGTGGTAGATCGTGGGCTCGAACCCAGATCGGGTCAAACCAAAGACTATGACATTGATATTTGCTGCTTCTCCGCTAAACAGGCAGCATTAAGGAGTAAGAGCTCAGAATCAGGATGATATATCTGAGTGGAGCAACATGTCTACACTTGGACTGTTGTCTCGGAGATCTAGCACTAATAAAGATCCAATTAAGCATGTCTATCTAGTATAAAGCGGACATCATCATCATTTCATTGAATATAGCATGTTCTCCCCATGATATACTGGTAGCATAATTAAGCAACAATCACTCGCTGACCCTCATCAAATCATTTGAATATATTGTAACATGTATTCCTGCCAATTCATCTGATTTATACCTGATTTATATCTGGGTCAATTAATCACATGATTTTGATAATAAGACATATCTTTACTTTTAATCTTCCCAATATACAAATATATCTCCAAATAGTGAAATTTTGGTAAAATTTTCCCATTGTACACAAATTTAACACTTACAAAGTATCGTACAGTTGACTATCCACAGGCTGTTGTTTCAGTGAGCTGACACTATAAAAATCTAACTAAGTGTGTCGGCCTAGCACAAAACAGCAAACATCATCATGATCGAAATTAAACTGCAACTTGTCCTCGAAATGATATACCCTGAAAAATTGCTTAATTGGTGTTAAACAAAAATCACTCGCTCGTAACCATTACACCGTCGATACGGTTAGAAAAGTTAAGACGTGATTCAGACAGCTCTTGATCAAATTGCACTTTTTTGTTCAATTTAAGGGAGATCTGGTGTTTAACGCCACTTTCAACAACAATATTTCAGTTATATCGTGGTGGTTAATTTTATTGATGAAGGAAACTGGATAAAACCACCGACCTACCGCAAGTCGCTGACAATATTTATCACATAATGTTGTATCGAGTACACCTCGACTGAGCGGGACTCGAACTCACAACATAAGTGGTGATAGGCACTGATTCCATAGGTAGTTGTAAATCCAACCATGCGATCACGATCACGACGGCAAGCTAATTATCATGGTTTACTAAACAAATGTCAAGGCAATATTTAATTACCCCTTTGTCATTTCATTGATATTAATGTTTTCTAGATAATTCAATTATGACCAGGTTCGAGCCCCGATTGGTTCAAACCAAAGACTATTACAATGGTTATTTGAACCGCATCGGTGGTGTAATGGTTGGCATGCTCGCCTCGAATACGGTAGATCGTGGGCTCGATCCCAGATCGGGTCAAATCAAAGACCAAAATTGGTATTTGTTGCTTCTCCGCTAAAGCATGCAACATAAAGAGAAAGAGCAAAAACTGATTGGCTCGAAATCAGGATAACGTCTCCGATTGGGGCGAGACATATCTATCTGTGGACTGTTGTTTCAGTGAGCTAGGACAATACAAATCCAACTAAGCATGTTCTAGTACAATGGGAACCTCATCATCATCTCATTGAAAATTATCTTGTTCTCGCCATAATATAGCTGAAAAATTGTTGCGTTGGCGTTAAACAACAATCACTCACTATATAAATGTGTATGTAATGCTTATAGTTACATAAACAAAATATATACATTTTTCTGAATGAGATTTTCCTAAAGAACAGATAAACAATAAATACTCCACTAATATACTAACTGTTGACAAAATGGTGTCTCTTTTTAAACGGGTAGGGTTACAATATCCCAATTTAATGTCAACCTTAATTCTGCGACAAGGATCTTTGTGTTCCATTAATTTCAGATAAAACAACCCACTAGAACAAAATTTATTATACGAAACCATTGTGTCTACAGAGGACAACGCTGATGTAGACAGACCAATATTATATAACACAACAAAGTTTTATGTTTGCATTAACAAAGATTTCATTTACACCAAGTATTAATACGATTGCGCTCATTTATTTTCATAAATGAATAGGGTGAGGCTTATGGTGTTTAGCGCCACTTTCAACAATATTTCAGTTATATCGTGGCGGTTTTTTTTATTGGTGGAGGAAACAGGAATGTCAGGAGAAAACCACAGACCTGCCGCAAGTCACTGATAAACTTGATCACACATAATGTTCTATCGAGTACTCCTCGCCATGAGGTGGACTCGAACTCACAACTTCAGTGGTGATAAGCATCGATTGCATAACTTGTAGTTGTAAAACCAACTGCCATACGATCACGATTCATGCCCACGACGACCCCTCATAAACGAATAGAATACATCAAATGCGACAACAAAAAAATAATGAATCGTTTTCGCAAACAAGTTTAAAAGTAGGTCAAGTGTTAAAACATAAAACTATGTACAGCATTGAAATGTGTCTGATCTTTATTCAAAACCAGAGGCCTTATTACATCTTTCAGACACATTTCTCTGATAACAACATTTTTTCTTCGAATGTGAAATCAAATCAGGGGCGGATCCAGATTTTTCCATTAAAAAAAAAAGGGGGGGGGGGTGTAAAAATATGTTTTCAAAACAATTTGTCTTTAAGAAAAATCAAAAAATTCTTAGGAGTAGTTCAAAGCGAAAATGACAAAATATGGTAAAAAAAGAAAAATAGCAAGGACGAAAATGGAAATATTCTGATAAAACACGTTTTTACTCAGTCTATAACCAGGGTAGCTTAGCTCAAAAAGGGGGCGGGCCCCCTGCACCCCTCCCCATGTAAAGACTTCCGATTTAGAGGACAGAAGACAGCAACAAGGGGGTTGTTATTAATGTAATGTCCTCTTTCCAAATCCATAAAAGGTATGCAAGTGAAAAAATATTCTAGGCAGCATTTAAAATATAATCTGCACATATCACCATAACTACAATCTATATAACTATCCAGGGGGGGCGCATCCGGCACGCTCCCCCCCTAAAATTGGAAAAAAAATATGATTTTTTTGGCGTAAAATCGTGATTTTTCACACGAAATACCCCAACAATTTTCGCGCCTCCCTCCGCTCGGCGCATTTTTTTTAAGTGCCCCCCCCCCCCCCCCCCTAACTTGAAATCCTGGATCCGCCCCTGCTATCACATTGGTTTCACATCATACATGTAAATTTGCGGTCGTTTGTTTGTTGGGTATTTGTTGTGTTTTTTTGGCGCATTTGATATAATATGCAATAAATATGCGCATTAGATATATTTTAAAATCGGGAACGTGGCGGATTAGATACAGGGTTATTTAAAAAAAAAATAGTCAAGTTATATCCTTGCGGTCAATTTTATTGATGAAGGAAACCGGAGTCCCATGAGAATAATCACCCACCTGCAGAAAGACACTGACAACCTTTGTCACATAATGTTATATCGAGTACACCTCGCCATGAAAGGGGTTCGATGATTGTACAGGTAGTCGTAAATCCAACTACCACACCATAAACGTGTACATGTGTACTCGTGACCGCAATTTTTGCGGTCGTAAAACTATACAGAAGTGATGAAACCGTAACCAATACACAATTCTAAGGTTTTTAAAAATCCTTTTGTATATATACTTTAATAGTTTAGTATAATAGTTTGCCTTAATGAGAACACGTTCTACTTTGTTCGTTAAAAAAGTCAACCAATGCGGAATCCGAGTTTTTTCTTATCTATTTTTTTTTCTATTAATTAGTTTTTGTTTTCGACATGATGTACATAGCGGAAACACGCTGCTGATCAATCAATCAATCAATCAATCAATCAATCAGTGGGAAAAAAAAACGATCTCCATTTCAAATTCACGTTTGTTCATAGCGTGTTCTCACTTGTAGTCTTGTAAAATTTACACCACCTTTTACACATATTCGGTTTAGGCTTTTTTTCGATCTAGATCATACACTTTTTCAGCTGTTTTTGGCGTGAAGAGAGGACATCGTCATTGCGTTTTAATGAGGGTAAACTAACCACTTTTTATAAAATTAAGGAAACATTTTCAAGATAATTTTATTTAGATAGCCTTTGCTTCAAACAGAGAAGCATTCTTACTAAATTTAAACTTGGTGCTCATTCCTTACGAATAGAGACTGGCAGATATGAAAAATGTAGGGATGAAGGTGTAAATGTAAAAAAAAAAAAAAAACTGGATAGGGAACAGAGCAAATGCTTATTTTGTAATCTTGATAAGGTAGAGGATGAATTACACATTCTGTTTGAATGTCCCTTATACATTAAAGAAAGATGTCTTTTTGTAAATGAAATACAGATTTTATGTAGTAATTTCCCATACTTGAATAATTCCGATAAACTATATTGGTTATTTAACTATGAAGAACCTAAAATATATATGGCGATTTCAACCTTTTTGCAAAAAAAGTTTTGAAACAAGAAAAGCAGTCAATTGTAAAGACAAATCCACCTCATCTCCTTCAATTTAGATGGTACTTTAATATACAATATAAGAAATATTGTAATTGTATGACAGTAATAACTACCATTATCATTATTATTTATTTATGGAAAATTCTATCTATATTTGGATTCTTTCTGTCTCTTATGTAAAACTATCTGTATGCCTCAAGTAGGCCCGAATTGGAAATAAAGATATTGTATTGTATTGTATTGTTTGTACAATTTTTGCCAAGAAAAGTGGGAAGCAAAGCAAATCCAATGTAGGCTTATGTACAGGTATTTATAACCACAACATTTCTGACTAGATTTTTCCGGAAATATTACCAGCTTTCGATTTGGAAAACCGTCTGCATTGCAAACTTCCGGTGATTTTGACACGAAGGCGATTTGTTTACATCAAACATTCATAATAATGCTGAAGGCTGTCATTCTAATTGGAGGTCCTGTTAAAGGTTAATATCCAGTATATTCTTAATTTCTGCATAGTTTGTCAGAAAATTTTAATTCTGATATTAGTAAATCTTATCTTCCTCTTCCAATTACAGGAGTAGACTCTAAGCTTAGAGTGTACATGTATGCTCGTCTGACAATAAGTCGGTCAGTCATTGGATAATGTTTGATTTTTTTTTTCATGTTTGAAAAGTAAACATTTTTTTCTTTTTAATTATGTTCCACATCTATTCTTGCTCACATGTGTAAAGTTCCATGGAAAAAAGATCGATAATAATTACATACTGACCCATATTTGTTTACCCTCCCTTTTCCAAATGGCATCGTATGACGTCACATAAAGTCGGTCAAAGATCAATAAAGCACATGATTTTGTCATAGGCCAACCAAACTTAAAAAGTAAACCAGATTAAGAAAGTACAGTATTTTAGCTTTTTCAGTGTAATTGATTTGTCTGAAAAATTTCAAAAGATGTTTTTTTTAAATAGTTTGAAATTGAAGTATTAAAAATTAATTATTTGATGCAAATAGTAAACTTGCTTACCCACATAAAAAGTATTTAATCCAGTGAATTTGGTGTTTTTGCTTTTGTCAATACAATCTATTAGACTGACATATTTTGGTAAAGCAATTAATGACTGATTTCAATTTATTTTAATCACATTTATTATCACAGAGTGGTAACAATACAGTTTTGTTGATGCTATTTGTAATAATGACAGGGTTTTTTTTACCCAGACAATCTCATTTTTCTGTCTGGTTTAATTTAATTCTCTGTTCAATTTATGCTATAAATTTTGATTATTGCTGCTAAATTAATTCTTTTTCTATCTTCTCTGTGAATTTCATTTCATTACCCCAAGAAGCAGGGGTTTCAAAGTGGGCCGGTACCCGGTACTTTTACCCGCCTGAAATCGTGTATAGTACCGGCAGAAATGACTGAACCCCTCAAAATTAGCAGTGGTCAAAACCACAAGTACGATGGTCGATAGGTTTGTGGAATATTTTTCATATAAAATTAATGATCACGTCAATTGCTGAATTCTCGCATTCAAATCGAACAACTGCGTCACGACCAAGTTGATGGGATATTCCCTGTTTTAAAAATAACTTTACCTTAGAATCGTAAATAGCAGTTTGCGCATGCGGTAAATAGATATGTTTTCGCCCCAATATCTTTTCATCCTTGTGTAAAACTCGGACCGGAACAAAGTTGACATCATTACAAATTATGTTCAAACACAATTTAGTGTAATCTCCAGTAATATAAGTATGATCATTATTTATTATGAATATATGACTACACAATATTTTGTGCGATTTTTTTTATCCATTTAAAACCCAGGGTCGAATCATTATGGGGCGTACTCAATAATAAATAAATTCTTGTTGCTTAACTCCGTCCATATTGTTTAACTTCCGGTATGAAAAAATTAAAAACCTATGGCCAATTTATTTACATTTTTTTGAGGGGGCCCTACCGCGGTTGTCCACAGAAATGAAAGTGTGCTGAAAAACATTTTTAAAAGGGGGTACGAGGAGATAAGGGATAGAAAATTACTAGAAATCTTGAAAAAGGACCGGACATGGCTCAAATACGAATTACATTGTAATGTCAAAACGCTGGCCCCCCTTTTTTTCCAAAATAATTTAACTTTTGTGATTCAAATGTTAATAAATGTCTTCCTGCGAATCGTTTTTGTTCGAACATTTTTTTTGCACATAAGTCGTGAAAGTAACAATATATATTGTTTTTGTTTAATTATATTTGTATTGATCTATTAAAAATTTTTTTTTTTTTATTAAAGATTGATGATTGCAAATTAAATTTATATGTTTCATCAAGGACGTATTCTATATACGTCCTTGGTTTCATTAATTATGACACTTATATGTCTTGATCCTGCCAATGGTCTTTGATGAGTTTAATTACTGGTAATAAAGTAAAAAAAAACACACAAGCCAAGTTATTGTGAAAAAGAAAAGGACAAAGCCAACAAAAGAATTTTGAGAAGTTTAAGCTTTGATAACAATGGCTTGGTCAAGCCTAACTGCGGAACCGTAGCTCTTTATGGTCCTTTTGGTTTTTTTTAAGATATGGCAGACTATCTATGAATAATCTTGGCTGAAGTCTGTAAACTGAAATATTCAATAAAGAAATTGGGGGGAAAAATCCAGGCATTATGCATGGTCTTCACTCTTGGTGAAATCTGAACTCTAAAGTTAATGGGATTTTTCTTTCAAAAACACTTAATGTTTTGCAGTCTCTGAAGTACATTTTTTGGTCCACAAAATGCTAGATTTCAGGAGCTTCCGCCCCCTGGACCCCTTACGGCCCTCAGCCTAATTTTTTAGGTACCTCCTAAAATTTAAGAAGTACCTCCTATTATAAAAAACTTTGAAACCCCTGAAGAAGTAAGAGGTATATTTGTTATTTAAAGCAGTGGAAATGCAAAATAATCTGCCATTTTGTGACTAATGGAGAGCACTTGCATGTATTTTCCCGGTAAAATCGGCCATTTTCTAGAAAATGGTGGAATCTGAATGATCAATCATCATATTTTCAAAGTATTTTAAAATACAATTTGCTTGGCCTACATTCCAGAAACGGTCATGAACTGTGATGTCGATTATGTCAACAAACTGGAAAAATACAAATGTTTGGGGAATACCATCGATGGAAACATATTTAACAAGCATAATGATCAGGAAAAAAAGACATTAGTAAAAAGGATCTTTTTTACTTGCATGGAATTTATTCATTTCAAACTTCTCTGTTTTAATCTCATCTTGTAATTTTGATGTTGATAAGTATTCCCTCTGTGTTTATGTACGCTATGAATATACAGAATGACGTCATTGGTCTCATGCTGCGCGAGAATTGTAAATCAAAACAAATGACCGACATTATTGCATGACCGAGCAGATGTCACGGTAGGATACATGAACTTTATTAACAATAAAAACAAAGACAAAAATTAACAGTGGCTAAGTCGTCACTCATATAGTTTTACCTGTAAATAGTCAGAAGAAAGCTGCTGTGTTGCCCGACACTGCGCAAAATTTTCGCGGAACCTTATACATTCACGTGTCAATCCGGTTCCTAAATTGGAAGAAGAAGAAGAAGTGCAAATTTAGTGACTTGAGCCAGTTGAGTTGATGTTTTGTTTGTGGTGTATAATGCCACCTTCAACAATATTTCAGTTGTAGTGAACCCTTCAAATGTTAGAGTAGAGATGCCACTTTTGAAGGATTCAAGGTTTGGCGAAAGAGTTATTGTTTCTGGTAATTTGTTCCAATCGGAAATGGTAGGAGGAAAGAAAGAATATTTGCATAAGTTTTTATTGGAAGAAATTTGCCGAAATATATGTGCCCCCTGAGTATGGCTGTCTGACTGATTTAAAAAATCTGGTGGGACTTCTACTAATTATATAAATCCCCCCTCCAATACAGTTGTTTCGAATCATTTCCATTCCGTCAAAATTTTGTTATTTTCGTCTGCCAGATCACATGATTTTGATGGAATGTAAAGCACTAGACTTCCGGTGTTAATTGAAAGCAAAGACTGATTGGCGCATAATCAGAATAATGTGTCCAAATTGAGCGACATGTTTCAGTGAACTATCACTATAAGAACTAACTCATGGAAATGTACATTATTTTAGTCATGATATAAAAATGTAGCTGAACAATTGCACACTTTGCATTAAAAGCAGTCACTCTCTGACTCTCACTTGTATCTGCTCTAAACAATCATGAGACATACCAACAGAAGCAAAATTAGAAAACCAGTTTTAGCATCTTTGACAAAGTATGTGTCATTTTTCCAAAGAGAAGAGTTGTCTAGAGTCGGAAAAAATTCAGCTGGCACATGTATTGTAAGCTTCCTCTTTTGTTGATATGTTTAATTTCTCATTGACGACATACCTATAATACCTCAAATTAATTAGACCATACTTTTATCCTATGAGAAAAAAACAGTTTTCCTTCATACTATGCATGATCTTCCCCTTGCAGGAAATTATCTGGTGAATACACTAATTGTACAACTTCCGGACTTTTGAAGAAGAAATCCTGGGAGGTACAAGAATGAGGCCTCCGTCAGTGGACTTAATCAGCCCATTGTTATTATTAGTCTCTGTCCTGTAAATGATTATGGTATACATATGTTTTTTTAAGGTACAAGATTTAGGCCTCTGTCACTGGAGTTACCTAAACCATTATTTCCAGTAGCTGGCTTTCCTGTTATTTATCACCATATAGAAGCATGCAGTAAGGTAAATTATGTTGAAATATTCTACATAGACTCAGGGCATTCCACAGCAGCCAGGCACCAGGCAAATGGCCTCGTCTAATTGTATTTTCCCCGGCTACAGTACTAGTACAGTCAGAGACATAGCGTGATAAATCACTGTGATAAGCGTATCACTATTCTGAGTAATACTGATATATATCTGTTGGTCTGTTTAATCTATTTACTTATTTTGACATGCCTTTTGGGTGGTAGTAAGTAACACTCTAAATGTAAAAAAAAATTTGAAGATATATTTAGTAGATCAAAAGATAATTATATCCAAATCACCAAGATGAGTGATACGTCTATCACAGAGATTTATCATGGTACATGTATATCTCTGACTACTGTACTTTGTTTTCAAAAATGAAAATGTCAAAGTGAAAGATAAAATACGCCTTTGTTTTGCATATATACTGGTTTTGCAGGACCCCCCTTCTACTTTAGGATTATCACCTCTGACTTGAAAATGAGGGGAATACCCTGTAGATTGGATTTCGATTTTGGTGTTTAATGCCACTTTCAGCAATATCTCAACTATATCATGGCGACCAGTTTTAGTGGTGGAAGAACCTGGAGTACCCGGAGAGAACCACCGACCATGGGCAAGTAACTGGTAAACTTGATCACTTGTGGCTGCGAATCGAGTGCACCCTTTTTGTAATTTACAAAGCTGGGTACAAACCCACGCCGTATTGGTGATAGGCTTGTATGAATTGTTACATGTAGGTAATCCAACTACGTAACTCATTGAGCCACCCAGGCCCTCGGAATGCCCTGTAGACTGAGTACATTCAAACTCACCCTAACAGTCACCTGTTGTAAATACAGGGGCGGATTCAGAGGGGGGGTGGGGGGTGCACACCCAATGTGCGCCCCCCTAAAATTGGAAAAAATATGATTTTTTGGCATAAAATCGTGATTTTTCACACGAAATACCCCAAAAATTTTCGCACCTTCAAATTTTAATAGACTGTGGTTTTTTTTAGGATAACCTTCATTACTTTAAGATCTAAGCTATATATGATAATATAACCTTCATTACTTCGTAAAATCTTATGGTGAACATGAACATGTCTTCTATCTGTTGACATAAATAAATGAAGTTGCGGTATACTGCAATTGCATCCTCGTTTCTTCAGTAAAATGAATGGGCTAGGGTAATAGTGTTTAATGCCACTTTCAACAATATTTCAGTTATATCGTGGCAGTCAGCTTTATCAATGGAGGAAACCGTAGTACCTGGAGAAAACCTTTGACCTGCCGCAAGTCACTGACAAACATTTATCAATTATCACATAATGTTGTATTAAGTACACCTCGCCATGAATGGGATTCACACTCACAACTTTAGTGGTGAAAGGCACGGAATAAAATGAATGGTGACAAATACAATGTATATATATAGTCCGTAGTAATGTAAATTCAAGAAAGATAATAAGGTTATATACATGTACATCAATATTACCGGTTTTCAATTCTCTTTTGTAGGTACCAGATATAAAAGAAGTAATTTTGATAGGATTTTTCCAGCCAAATGATGCTCTCACAAAATTCATCAGTTCTGCTCAAATGGAATTCAAAATACAAATCAGGTGAAGTATTTATATATATATATATTATTCTTTGTAGCATTCTGTAGTCCTTTTGTCCTATTTCTTTCTGCTTTTGTATTGTCTGTCCTTCGATTTACAGATGCTGAATACCCCTTTGGTATCTTCAAATCTTCTTATAAAATAAAGCAGTTGGATTGATTGATTGATTATTGGTTAAAGTGGTACCTAACACTACAGGGAGATAACTCTTTAAAATCAGTTGAACGTTTTGATCATATGATGTTTGTATGCAGATTTCAAGCATCTGGGTGATCAAAACCACAGAGAGAAAAGCTGATATGTGGCTAGTGAATTTATAGCTCGGAGTCTGTTGGTTGGAATTTGTTAAAATTTTTATATTTATTACAGTGGATATAGTCAAACACACTGCCAAAAAAATAAGAAAATTAAACGAGCAGATCAAATTTTACCTGAAGTGTATGGTACCACCTTAACATACAACGAGCAGTACTTCAAGATGAGAACAAGTTCAACAATATATAAATACCAAAGAAATCAGTTTGATGGAAATATTAAGGTATAACAATACAAACACATGAGAGGCCATTTTCTTTGTTGTTTTAGAAGAAAAAAAATAGGCAGATAAACTTGGTTTATAGTGATTTCTGTTCTCATCTTAGTCAAATGTAATGAAAAAACGAAATATTCCATAAATGACAATTATTACTTAAATTAATAGGAAAAAAAGTTAAAAACAGTGATGGTCAACAATTCCACCAATATCAATGAAGTGAACAATCACCTCTCATCTTAACACACTGAATACAAAAATAACCAAGACATATATATGGCATTAGAAATCTGGATCCTGTCATTGGACAGGCACAAAAAGTGGTGGTGTAAACAAATCCCCCCACCCCCCTGCCTCTTCAAGTAGGAGTTGTTGTGGTCGTGATCGTTTGGTAGTTGGATTCATAACTACCTATGCAATCAGTGCCTATCACCACTAACATTGTGAGTTCGAATCCCACCACACCGAAGTGTACTTGATACAACATTATGTTATACAGTTTGTCAGTGAATTGTGACAGGTCGGTGGTTTTCTCCATGTACTATGGTTTCCTCACCCTCTTCAAGTATGTTTCACCTCACTGAACAGGGTATTAGTGATGCATGGTTCCAAGGCTCGACAACACTCGAAATTTCCTATTAACCGTATTGAACAGATTATGAAAGATATGACGTGACTAGTCATTAAAGCATTCAGCCTCGATTTTCCACAGGAAATGGTGACCCATTCCTCCTATTACCCGGTATTATTTTAATTTATGAGGAAATCCTTTGCTTTTTAAAATCTGTAATAATTTGATTGGCTGTTAAAACTTGTGTTGGAGACAATTATAATGTTTTAATATGTCTTTACTTATTGATGATTTGGTTTGGTTTGGTTTTGTGGTGTTTAACGCCACTTTCAACAGTATTCCAGTTATATCATGGCGATCTGTTTTATTGGTAGAGGAAACCAGAGTACCCGGAGAAAACCACTGACCTGCCGTAAGTCAATGACAAACTTAATAACAAAATGTTGTACAGATCGTCCTGAGCGAGATTCAAACTCACAACATCAGTGGTGATAGGCACAGATTGCATAGGTAGTCATAAATCCAACTACCATACAATCATGGCCACGAGGCTCCTTTTATTTATTGAATTTCGTGAATTTTTAGATATCTGCAAGAATATACAGCATTGGGAACAGCCGGAGGTTTGTACCATTTTCGTGACCAGATTTTGGCGGGACAACCTGACTATTTCTTTTTGATGAACTCTGATGTGTGTGGAGATTTCCCATTGAAAGAAATGTTGTGCGAACATAGAAATAGAGGGAAAGGAATTTATTGTACAATACTGGGTACAGAGGTACACATATTGATTGTTAATACAATTAGTAAAGAAATGATATGGATGTAAATGGTTTTTTGGTGGGGTCCGTGTTGCTCATCTTTTTAGTTTTTTGTGTTGTCCTATTATGTGTCTTTACATTCTGAGTTCCGTGTTGTGATGTCCGCATAAAAACGATGTTCAGTTAATCTTTACCTCCTGCAGTTGTTTGTAGGAGTGCTCACATCTTATTTACGTTAGTTGTGTTTGTTTACATATAGTGCTGTCCAACACATATTGTGTTGTGTTTTTGTTTTGTTTGTCCTTCATCTTGTGTAGCCTATGTTGCCAGTTTCTGTTGAGTTTCCATGACATGGACACTCAAGAGAAACTCCATGTTTGATTTCCCCTTTGGTGTTCTCTAACGTTTATTTACACTTACATGTAGACACAAATTAAGGTAAAAGAACAGCTTTTTTCTATTACTGTTCTACATTTCAGTCACAGTAGGGTCTTCAACAATGGAAATAACTAATACCCTAAAGACATCATGAAACGACCCTTAGCTTGTTCTGTTATTACAAGGCATGGCTGGCTACCTTATGTTAATTGTTGATCTTGATATTGACATCAAACACGGTCTTATACTCATTTGATGAAGTTGGATATGTCTTTTTTTTTTAAAGTTTAAATGTGTTTAAAATAAAGCTGTATGCATAGCTATAATTTTTAAACTGAGACTGTCCATTTTATTATCATTTTTCGTCTGTGTCTGTCAGGGTTCACAAGACCAGGTGAAGTGAGAGACATTTTTTTTTATAATCTCCCTTCTCCAGCCTAAGGTTAGATTTTAGTCACACTATCAGTTTATGGAAGCCAGATGTTTTCCACCAAGAATGATACTTTATTGTGTATACTGAGCTCCTATGTTATGGAAATTTGATCTACTATAGGGTTTGATATTCAATATTTTATCTAAACTGGTTGTATTAGATGACAGGGGTCGTCGTGGCTGTAATCGTATGGTAGTTGGACTTACAACTACCTATGCAATCAGTACCTAACACCACTGATGATATGAGTTCAAATCTCAATCAGAGCGAGTTGTACAACAATATGTGATAAAGTTTGTCAGTGACTTGCGACAGGTCAGTGGTTTTCTCAGGGTCCTACGGTTTCCTCCACCAATAAAACTGACCACCACGATTATAGCTGAAATATTGTTGAAAGTGGCATTAAACACCATCAAACAAACAAACAATGTATTAAATGTATCTTTCTTTAAATCGTAGAGGAAGCACATTTGTTTTTTTGGAAGCTAGATAGCATGTAATAGCCGGGAAAGAAACACTAAAAATAACTGGAAGCTGTTCTTGAATCTCACAGATTTTCCCTCACTACTTCCCCCTTAAGTCCTCTGAAAGAGAAGTCAGGTCCTGTTTTGACAATGGAAAAGATGAAAACCGCTCATATAGCATTACATAATATTCTCTCATTCACTTTATTATCCCCTCGCCAACGAAGTTGTGAAGGAATATAGTAACGCTACCGTCCGTCCTTCCGTAACATCCTTGTGACCACTCTAGAATCAACATCCTTCAATGGAGTTTGACCAAACTTGGTACATACTTAGTTCTTAAGAGAATCTGGAACCCTGTTGATTTTCAAGGTCATATATCAAAGGTCAAGGTCACCAGGTCAGATTTTTAGGTGAGGGGATATGCCACACTTTGCTTTGCCCTTGTTTATGTTCTACATATACATCATATGACGATCCATCAAATCACTGATGACTAGACTTCTGGTACCTGAAGTAAGAAAATTGTTTTGTGTTTTGATCTTTATAGAATTTGTTAATTATAGATCTTATTTTTTTTCTACACTCAGTATTCTGTATATTTTTTTCTTTTCTTATGAAATGAAGAAGAAAATCACACTTTATAGAAAAAATTAATCATAATTTAGAATTTTCCAGTTTTGTTAAACTTTATTTGCAGGCCACCAGACAACAATCTTTGAACTATGGATGTATAGTAGAAAATAAAGATACACATGAGGTAAGACATCTGTGATGCATACCTATTTTTAGACAGGTTTTAGGAAATTTATGCACCATAATCTATTTTTAGACAAGTTTTAGGCAATTTGTTTTCCACTATCTATTTTAAGACAGCTTTTAGGAAATTTGTGCATCACTATCTATATTTAAACTAGGATTTTGTGGGATACAGATACATATTTTCTCACCCCTTGGATAAAGTAGTCCGTTAATTTATGTGAAAAAGATTTTTCTATCTTACCCCGGCTACAGGGTAAGACAAGCTACACGTCATTTTTCCTGCAAAATTGTTTTCCATTGTTGAATTAAATTGTCGATTTATAGTGTCTTGGCAGTATTTTAAATATATTTCACAATAAAATACAATGTATTTTATAAATATATTATAAATGCTACCACAACAGCAATAAATACCTGTAAAAAAGTTATTTTACGTTGGTCAAAGGGAGGTAATTTTTTTTATTTACATTAGTTACCTAACAAGGGAGAGCACTCTATATTTTCTCAACGTAAACAAATATTGACACGATAGAAAGAGATGAGAAAAAGAGGCAAACATCGTAAAAGGTGCAAGATTTTGTTATTGTAGAATCTATCACAAGTTTGTTAACTTTATTATTTTGAACCTCTTTAAAGTTGTAAAATGAAAATCTTGTTTTATTTTATTACATGGCATTTTGGTCATGTGATACGGTTCGCAAATTAATGCGCTAAATACACAAAAAGTAAACAAACATTGACACAGTAGAAAGGGGTGAGAAAAAGAGTCAAACACCGTAAAAGGTGCAAGATAGTAAAATCTGTGACACCCTCGGGTAAGATTTAAATCGTATCAGACTCGGACAAGCCTCTTCCGATACGAGTTAAATCTTACCCTCGGGTGTCACAGATTTTACTATCTTGCACTTCTCCCAGTGTTAGACCCTATATATGTACATGTGACATATTTCCATGTACAACTATTTATGTTTGGTTTGATTGATTGGTTGGTGTTTAACACCAACTTTAGCAGTATTTCAGCAATATCATGTTCTATTTTTGGAACATTCATGTACTGTACTGTAAATTCAGAGATTTATGTAAGGTTTTGATTAATGTGGAAATTGTGATCACAATGATTAAGTTTCATGTTTTGAAATACATTTTTTTGTCTTGTACAGTAAAACCTGTCTTATGTGTCCTTCCTAGGGAACATTCAAATAGGGTCACATAAGGCAGTTGGTCGCTAATTACTAGTTTAATTAATATGAAATGTGCTGTGAATACAAGTTATTGCTTAATAGAGGTGGTCACTAAAGCAGGTTTAACTGCATACTTAGTATTAATTGTTTTTGTGGGGTATAAGTCTATGTGGACTATTTTTTTCCTCTCCATTTTTTTAATTTTCATTGGAAGTACATTTTTTTGTACTTTGAAAATTGAAAAATATGCTTCGACTGGTAAGTTATTTCATGTACCTTTTTTTAGCCGCATCGGTGGTGTAATGATCAGCGTGCTCGCCTTGAGTGTGGTAGATCATGCGTTTGAGCCCTGATCGGATCAAACCAAAGACTATAAAATTGGTATTTGTTGCTTCTCCGCTAAGCACGCAGCATTGAGGCGAAAGAGCAAAGACTGGTTGGCTCGGAATCAGGATAATGTGTCAGAGTGGGGCGACACGTTTATCTGTGGACTATTGTTTCGCATTATAAAAATTTAACTAAGCGTGTTGGTATAGTACAAAGCTCATCTCATCATCTTCTCATTGAAAATTAAATTGTTCTCACCATGATATAGCTGAAAAAATGCTGAGTTGATGTTAAACAGCAATCACAATCATGTACTTTAATTTTATGATCATAAGGCTTTCCACAAACAGGTAATTTATTTGGGTATAGCAATAAAATACAGGGGCATCCTACAGTATTGGATATTGCTTAAAACTGGATCTTTTATCCTTTAAAAGGCTTATGCTTTTTAAATGATAATTCAAATTTTTTCCTCAATACTTGCTGTTTTATATGCAAATGTGAATGTTTTTATATATATATTTTTCCTATATTTGGTTACCAGTATTTCCCCCCAGGGCCGGATTATCCTATATAGGCTAGAAAGGTTGCAGCCAAGGGCCCCTCAAGCTTGAGGGGGCCTGCTAACAGATTTTCAAATATTTTTTGTTGTTGAAAAAATGAGTATGAAATTTTGATATTTTGCATTGCTGAATAATTCATTTAACTTGAAATAAAAAATATATATAAGACGGATGTGGGCCAGTTAGAGGGTCACTCCTTTTGAAGGGGGGTGCAAAATTTCATTAGCATTGGGCCCCAAAAGGTCATAATCCGGCCCTGATTTTCCCCCTTATTCCTTAAAACATGGGTCTGGAGTAATGCATGTTAACATATTTTATTTTATTTTCTGATGTATCTCTGAGTTTAAGATATTATTTTTTATTCGATCGCAAATTTTTGTGGTTATATTATGTCATGGCTGGCTATTCTGTATACACAAACGTTTCTGTGTGATAACTTTAGATTTAGTTGACCTGAATTTTTAGCACAGAACAAAAGTTGAGGTTGATTAGGGGTACTGTAGCCTTAGGTCTACCCTTTTCGAAACAAAAGGCCCCAAGGTGCAAAAATGAGTGTTTCATTTTTTTTTCTTTCTTTAAAATTTGATTATTGTGTGCTAGACCATTATGATGCTTGAATATAGTTCATGGAAGAAGGATCAAATCAAGTCCAATCAAATCGGGGGGTATTGGTGACATAAGTGGTTACGGTCATTGATTTCTGACCACTGATGTGGATTCACACATAAATACTAATCTCTTAGGTTAAAGGCTAGGGATAGAGTTTTGGTGTTTAACACCACTTTCAACAATAAATTCAGTTATATTGTGGCGGTCAGTTTTATTGGTGGAGGAAAACGGAGTACTCTGGGGGGAAAACCACGACCTGACTGTTGCAAGTCACTGACAAACTGTATCACATAATGTTGTATCGAGTACACCTCACCTGAGTGGGATTCAAACTCACAACGTTGTGTTGTGTATTATATATTTAACCTAATACAGTACATGGTAACTTGTTAGTAAGCTGGTTTTTGTCATGAATATATCCGAAATACTGCTAATACAATGGACATTATCATACAAGAAGTTTTCAGATAAGAAGAAACTGAACCATTACCTAAAAATTAGTTGCACTACCTAAAGTTAGAAGCAGGAGCCGTCACCACTAATGTTGTGAATTCAAATCTCGCTCAGACGAGGTGTAGTCGGACAACATTATGTGATAAAGTTTTGTCAGTGACTTGCCGCAGATCAGTGGTTTTCCCAGGGTACTCCGGTTTCCTCCATCAATAAAACTGACCGGCACGATATAACAGAAATATTGTTCAAAATGGCGTTAAACACCCTAACCCTAACCTCTAAAGCCAAAAGATAAAAGAAAAATATTGTAAATTATACATTGCATGTATATTTCAGGTGTTGCATTACGTGGAGAAACCGGAAACCTACATCAGTACTACTATTAATGGAGGAATTTACCTGTTCTCACCTGATATTTTCAAACCACTGGAAACAATCTTCAAACAGAATCTTGAAACAAAGTACAAGTAAGTACTGCAAAGGGAGATAATTCTGAATTTGTTTTGTCTTTACATGATAATGTTGAATCCCTTAGAACAAACACATTTTTGAAGGTATGTACAGTTAGGGCTTAAGTACAGAGGAGTTCATTTGTCCTTGTCTGATAATTTTGATCCTTTAGAACAAACTATTCTGAAAGTAAATGCGTACAATGGTTAACGGAGGAGTCCATGTGTCATCTGATATGATCCCTTTTTTTTTTTAATCAAACAGCATCTTGAAGGTTAGTACAGTTTAGTGTCCTTACTTGATATTTTACATCTTTTAGATTGAAAGTAAGTACAATAGATCATTTGCACATTTCCGACTTTGATTCTAAAATTATACGTATTACTGGAGTTATTTCCCTTTAAGACAGACAAAATGGTCTCCTTTCATACAAAGTTCAATAAAAATACATGTAGCATATATTTCCCCCCATAATCTGTTAAAAATTTTAATGTTGTAACAGCTTGTGAATTTTCTGTTTGCTGTAAAATTATCCTCTGATTTTCTACAAGTTCAAAAATATACAAATTAGAAGAAACTTATACTCAAATTCATTGTCCTTTCCATTGTTCTTGCTAGACTGGATCCATTTTGTTCGTTGTAAGAGAAATAACTTGTATAAAAAAGGTATAAAATTGTATAATAAGTTTAGAATCAAATTGGGAATGTGCAAAAGGTCATAGGGCATAGGTACAATGGTTAAAAGAGGAGTTACTTGTCTTGAACCGATATTTTCAAGCAATTAAAACTGTAAATTCCAAAGAATCAGATAACCAAATATCAAAATAACGGAAAATTACCAATAAATGCTGTCCAATGGAACAAATCTATTAATTTTTCAACAGATTATGGAAAGCAAGTACAATTAATTCATACTAAGAAGAAATGGTTTGGTTTTATGGTGCTAAATGCCACTTTCAACAATATTTCAGTTATATCGTGGTGGTCAGATTTATTGATGGGGAAAACCGGAGTACCTGGAAAAACCACAGACTTGTCGCAAGTCACTGACAAACTTTATCACATAATGTTGTATCGACTACACCTCGCCTGAGCGGAATTCGAACTCATAATGTTAGTGGTGATAGGTACTGATTGCATAGGTAGTTATAAATTCAACTACCATACGATCACGACTACGATGGCCCCTAAGAAGAAATGGGAAATAACTGTAGATAATGTTACCAATACATGTAGTTTTGTACCACTCTTTCCAGTGTTTAAACACTGTCTTGAGTGACAGTACATTTGTGGTAAGTTGAAAAAAGGGAAGCAACCCTGTCAATGGTATTGCCATAGATTCTTGATAATCCAGCCATTGGAACAAATTACACATCTGGAGTGTTAGTACATTTGAGGCAAGTTGAAGAAAAGGGAAATAACCCTGTAAATGGCAATACTGTAACTGAAAATTTATGTATTTTTCTTTGTTTATATTTTAAATTCAAGTTTATTTAATCTTTCATCTTTAGTTGCCATAGCGACAGACCTGGTGATTTTTGGTAAATTTTAGCATGTCTCTTATATGTTTTTGTTTCTGTTTGTGGTTTTCTCTAGCATTAGCTGATGACTGTGTAAGTCATTTTTCAGTCAGTTCCAACATTAAAAGTAAGCTTAATAGATTATTCATGATACAATTTGTTTTTATTTGTTTGTACCATAGAGCAGTTATCTGTTGTCAGTTGTTTAATAAAGTATACTTTATTGTGAATGGTGTGTTATATTCCTTTGCTAATAAAGTATGTTTTGTATGAATGGTAAATGTTAATGTTACAATCCGTGACCTTGACTGTTATAGTCCTTGACCCTGAATGTTTCAACTCTTGACTTTGACTGTTTCAGTCCTTGACCTTGAATGTTACAACTCTTGATTTTCACTGTTACAGTCCTTGACCTTGAATGTTACAGTCTTTGACCTTGAATGTTACAGTCCTTGACCTTGAATGTTACAGCTCTTGACTTTGACTGTTACAGTCCTTGACCTTGAATGTTACAGTTCTTGGCCTGAAATGTTACAACTCTTGACTGACTGTTACAGTCCTTGACCTTGAATATTACAGTCCTTGACATTGAATGTTACAGTACTTGACCTTGAATATTACAGTCCTTGACCCTGAATATTACAGTCCTTGAGCTTGAATGTTACAGTCCTTGACCTTGAATGTTGCAACTCTTGACTCTGACTGTTACAGTCCTTGATTTTGAATGTTACATACCTTGAACTTGAATATTACAGTCCTTGACCTTGAATGTTACAGTTCTTGACCTTGAATGTTACAGTCCTTGACCTTGAATATTACAGTCCTTGACCTTGAATGTTACAGTCCTTGACCTTGAATGTTACAATACTTGACTGACTGTTACTGTCCTTGACCTTGAATGTTACAGTCCTTGACCTTGAATGTTATAACTCTTGACTTTGACTGTTACAGTTCTTGACCTTAAATGTTACAACTCTTGACTTTGATTGTTATACAATCCTTGACCTTGAATGTTACAACTCTTGACTTTGACTGTTACAGTCCTTGACCTTGAAATTAGCCCTTGACCTTGAATGTTACAGTCCTTGACCTTGAAATTACAGTCCTTGACCTTGAATGTTACAGTCCTTGACCTTGAATGTTACAACTCTTGATATTGACTTACAGTCCTTGACCTTGAATGTTACAACTCTTGACATTGACTGTTACAGTCCTTGACCTTGAATGTTGCAAATCTTGACATTGACTATTACACTCCTTGACCTTGAATGTTACAGTCCTTGACCTTGAATGCTACAACTCTTGACTTTGACTGTTGCAATCCTTTACCTTGAATGTTACAGTTAAAAACAAGATTCAGTATAAAGTAGAAAATTACTCATAAAAAATGTACCAATGTTTTTTCAGGACAAAGGGGTGAGTATGAAGCATTCAATCAAAGATCATTGTAGTTTGTTATACTGCCAAAGTAGAAGCTCACATGACTGTGTTTTTAATAAGATGTGATTCAGCAGCCATTATGTTGGGGATTTTTTATCAAACATAATGTTTCATGCATTTATTTAGGTGTGGTGTCCATCATCATTGATTTCATAACTTCATCAGTGGTGTAATAGGGTGCTCGCCTTGACTGCTGTAGATCGTGCATCGTTCAGATAAAACCAAAGACTATGACATTGGTATTTGCTGCTTCCCTGATAAGCACATGTAGCATTAAGGAGTAAGAGGAAAGATTGGTTGGCCCGGAATCAGGATAATGTATCTGAGAGAGGTGATATGCCTACCCACAGACTGTTGTTTCAGTGAGCTAGCACTTTTGTTTATATAAAAATCCAACTAAGAGTTTGGTCTTGTACAAAGCAGACCTCATCATCATCTCATAGAAATAAAACTTGTTCTCATCCATGATATAGCTGAAATATTGTGCGTTTGGCTTTAAGCAGCAATCACTTGCTAACACTCACTCACTTACTTGAACTTTCATTGTTGTATCAGGTATCAGTCCATTTGTTATCACTGTAAGGGAAAAAATATGGGAAAAATTGTTGGTTGGTTATTTGGGTTTTACTTCTGTCGACCATCTGTGGATATTGCATATCAATGGTCGTTATTGGAGATTATTGCTCCTTCAGTTTTCTTCTCACCTTTCTTTCAAGAATCTTGTCTTGACATTGTTGAGTTGGACAGGGTCGGTCGCCAAGGTCTGTATCCATTTGGTAGGTTGGGTAGTGTTCCACTCATGTAGGGTCATCTGGCAAAATTTGGCAAAAAGTCGCTGGTCAGAATCAATTTTCACTGGCCATGGGCCACCGAACCACTGCTAAAGTTGATGACTGCTGTATAAACCGAACATGTGTCTATTCGGAACACAAAAGTTGGTCCAAAGGAGGTTTGGTATAGACAGTGTTTCACTGTATATGATTTCAAGGGGAATATAATATCCCTCAGAATTTCCCAAGAAATAGGAGGTGTACTTGATACAACATTATGTGCTAAGTTTGTCAGTGACTTGTGGCAGTACTGTGTTTTTTTGTAAGTACTCTGGTTTCAGCAATATTTCACTTATATCGTGGCAGTCAGTTTTATTGGAAAAAAACTGGAGTATCTGGAGAATACCACCTACCTGTCACAAGCCACTGACAAACTTTATCACATAATGTGGTATCGAGTACACCCCACCTGAGTGGGATTCGAACTCATAACTTTAGTGGTGATAGGCGCTGATTGCATAGGTAGTTACAAATCCAACTACCATACGATCACGGCCACGACAGCCCTTATTTCAAAAGTAGCACACAAGAGTCTGTATATAGCCTATAGGATTAGTTAAATTACAGTAATCATAGTAATGGTATGCATGATTGTTATTTGTTGCAACTAATACTACCTGTAAATTGGATCGGGGAAATAAAATGTTTGTTGTATATTGTTTAGTCCTTCCCAACCTCCTAGCGACATACATGTATAACCTATCTTTTCAACTAATCTGTATCTTGATGTAATTACTGTAAAATAAATAGAGTTATCTCCCTTAGTACTGTATATCAGTGAAATAAGTAGAATTATCTCCCAATTGGATATCATAGATTATCAATGTCGTCCAGTGCTTCCTTGGGGATTTACCTCTTCGCTACCTAAGGCTTACAATCTGCCTTCCTTCCTCTTCACACTTGTGTAATTCCTATGCATAGTCATCTACTGGAATTTGCCAGTTACACCCCATATAATGATATCATTTTCAGCCAATCAGCACTGTAAGGGTGTTCATTTCACCTCATGTAAAGATATGTACACAGTTAACTGAAAACACTAAAAATGTCCCCAAACATTTTTCTGTTCTTTTTTGGCATTTTGATTGTCCGTTTTATGTTTACGTTTTTCTTTCAAAGCACATGTTTTTGTAACACACATTCTGATAGTTACAACTATCACTAGCCAATTGTTATCATCACCATGTGACCAAAAAATTCTAGTTAACATGACCAAGGGGAAGAGGAAGGGAGTTGGGTCATAACCCTTGGCTGGCGAAGATGTGTAAGGATGAGGGCCTTATTATTTTTCTTTCCTAACTTATCTAAGGGAGATAACTTGGGTATATTTATCATTTTATTGTTTTGTTTGCAATAATGATAAGGGTTAAGAAGAATATGTTGCTCAGCTTGAGGTTTGCTTTTTTATTCATTTTTTCTATGACATGGAACATTATTGTCATGAAAGTCATTGCTAACTTAACAAAAATCATATTTGTTTACACTGACTTTTAATTGGAGTCTGGTGACAGACTGTTAAATATAAGATGGCTACCTTCATAATGTAGCATAAGTAGATATACTATTGATAAGTATTAGTCCACATATCCAACATTATAATCCAATAGTATGGTGCACAATCAGTGTCAAAAATACCTATTTTTGTATCTAGGTTAAATTATTTTTGTGCATACTATGTTAATTTAGTATATACTGCATTAATTTAGTATATACTGTATTAATTTAGTACATACTGCATTAATTTAGTATATACTGCATTAATTTAGTATATGCTGCATTAATTTAGTATATACTATGTTAATTTAGTATATACTGTATTAATTTAGTATATACTGTATTAATTTAGGATATACTGTATTAATTTAGTACATACTGCATTAATTTAGTATATACTGCATTAATTTAGTATATACTGCATTAATTTAGTATATACTGTATTAATTTAGTATATACTGTATTAAATTAGTATATGCTGCATTAATTTAGTATATACTGTATTAAATTAGTATATACTGCATTAATTTAGTATATACTGTATTAATTTAGTATATACTGTATTAATTTAGTATATACTGCATTAATTTAGTATATACTGCATTAATTTAGTATATACTGCATTAATTTAGTATATATTGTATTAATTTAGTATATACTGCATTAATTTAGTATATGCTATTTTAATTTAGTATATACTATGTTAATTTAGTATATATTGCATTAATTTAGTATATACTGCATTAATTTAGTATATGCTATGTTAATTTAGTATATACTGCATTAATTTAGTATATACTGCATTAATTTAGTATATATTGTATTAATTTAGTATATACTGCATTAATTTAGTATATTTAGTATATACTATGTTGATTTAATTTATGCTCTTTTAATATAGTATATATTGCATTAATTTAGTATATGCTATGTTTATTTAGCATATTCTGCATTAATTTAGTATATACTATGTTAATTTAGCACATACTGCATTAATTTAGTTAATACTATGTTAATTTAGCACATACTGCATTAATTTAGCAGAAATGCTTAAAAATAAGAGCCATAAAGCTCTTAATATTTTAAGATTTGTGTCCAGTACCAACTGGGGTGCGAATAGCATGGTTTTATTAAATTTATATAGATCGTTGATTCGATCAAAATTGGATTACGGATGCATCGTTTACGGTTCAGCCCATCCATCGTATATCAAGTTGCTTGATACAGTCCATCATCAAGGATTACGACTCTCACTTGGAGTGTTCAGAACGTCTCCAGTTGAGAGTTTGTATGTTGAAGCAAACGAGCCTTCCCTTGAAAATAGATGTATCAAACTTGGTATGCAGTATGCAACCAAATTGAAGGCTTATCTTTCAAATCCTGCATATGACTGTATTTTTAATCCTTTACATGAAAATGTTTACGATAAACAGCCCAATACAATTCAACCTTTTGGACTCCCAAGTAAAATCACACTTTGAGAATTCTGTTATAATTTTGAATGACATAGCACCTATTGTAATTCCTGAAAACCTTCCATGGTTAAACCCCAATCTTATTTTTAATTTTGAACTTACAAAATACAAAAAATCTGAAACAAACCCTTTACTAATTCAGCAACATTTTGCTGAAATTAAATCGGTAACATCTGAATACTCTGCAATTTATTCTGACGGATCTAAGGATGGTGATAGAGTAGCGTCGGCAGCTGTTTTCGGACAGCAGGTCGATTCTCTTCGACTACCATCTGCCAGTTCGATCTTCAGTGCAGAGGCTAATGCAATTCTTCTTGCTTTGAAGTTCGTTGCCTCTTCTAATGAGAGTAAATTCATGATCTGTTCAGATTCTCTTTCTTGCCTGTTGGCAATTGAGGGTTGTAAAACTCAAAACCCTTTCATTTCAAAAATAGTTGAAATTTATAAAAGCCTTGTTGCTATTGGTAAGCATGTTATTTTCACATGGATTCCTAGCCATATAGGTATCCATGGAAACACACTCGTCGACCAGGAAGCCAAGGATGCATTGGATAAACCTATATCCAATTGTTCTATTCCATACACAGATTTTAAACCTTTTATAATGAAATGCATTTTAAAACGTTGGCAAGATAGCTGGGATCAGCAAATTCATAACAAATTGCATGAAATAAATCCCCTAACCGGAAGGAACAAGTACTCTTGACCAGGTGTCGCATAGGTCATGGTAGACTTACTCATAGTTATTTGTTAAACAATGAGGAACGACCGGAATGTATTCTGTGTAATTCCAATTTTTCGCTTAAACATGTTTTAATAGACTGCGTAGATGTTGCCGATGTTCGGCAAACATTCTACAATGTCAACAACTTTTATGATTTATTTACAAATGTCGCGGGCGACACAATTGTGAAAAGTATGTTTTACATTTTATTTCTAATGGTCTTATAGGTGTCTAAGTTAATAATAAATTTGGTCATGCCACGATATAGCTGAAATATTGCTAAAGTTGGCGTTAAACACCAATCAATCAATCAGCATTAATTTAGTTTATACTATGTTAATTTAGCATCTACTGCATTAATTTAGCATATATATACTATATTGATTTAGTATATATTATGTCAATTTAGTATATACAGAAATAGGTATTTTTGACACTGATTCTTTCCCATAATATAGGCATAGTACACACCACAATATACCTACTAGTAGCCAATTTATTTATAATTTAGTAAGTTATTTAATCCCTAATCAATTTTGAATAGAAACAACCTTGCATAAACATGAAGTTAATTTGCATATATTAAAATAATTTCCTTGGTTATTATTTTGATCAATTATCAGCTGTAAAGGTATGAAAAATTGACTGTTAGAATACAATGGTGAAAATTAAATTACAATGAGTCACGTTTAAATTGTTAGAATACAATGGCGAAAATTAAACTACAATGAGGGAAGATTAAATTGGTCTGAGTAAAATATTATAGCTACTTAAAACAAGACACATTTCTGTATTTTCTGTTTGTACTTTCAGTTTTGATCCTAACACGCCTTCAAGTGAAATAATCCGGTTGGAACAGGATATATTTGTACCACTAGCAAGTTCAGGGAAACTGTTTGTTTACGATACAAAGAGATTCTGGAGTCAGATTAAATCTACAGGGTTTGTATTTTATTTTTGATGCTCTAGATGAGTCCAACAACCAAAGACAGCAACCAACACCAAATGTTAAAAAAAAACTTCAGAAACCATAGGCCAAAATTTATCCAAAACTCCCAAGAGAGCCACTAATGCAAAACCACATGGAATTTTTTTTTCCATAACCACAGAGCACTTTGAAAGCATCTTTGATATGATTAGAAATACTGGTGAGAAATCTGATAATTGGTGTTAGGGGGTTATGGTGTTTAATGCCACTTTCAACAATATTTCAGTTTTATCTAACATTACATGTATATACGTTTTCCTTTGAAATTAACGAGTCGCCTGTCTGATACAAGATGTTGTATCACCACACTGTGGTGATAAAAGAATGGTGCGATGTTGCACGAGACGTTCTCTGTCAAACTATTTTTACATGATGTCATATCATTGGAATGTGAGACAAAACACAGTAACCTGATATTGGTGAATGAACGGAAAAAATAACGTGACGTCATACACAAAATGTAGTCTCCCTCAGAGTATTGTACACATTTTAATTCAACTCTTGCTATTTGTTTAAAATTCGTTTTTATTGAAATGATAGATAAACTTATTACATACATAGTGTGGTGGTACAAGACTGTGTATCAGGTCTTGTCTGTTGCGTGAACTAACCGCATCACAACTCGTCACTATCGCGACTCGTAGTGATACTGGTTCACACAACAGACTCAACCTGATACAAAGTCTTGTACCACCACACTATGTATGTAATGGGTATATATCGTGGGGGCCAATTTTATTGGTGGGGGAAATGGGAGTACCTGGATAAAACCACTGACCTGTCGCAAGTCCCTGACAAACTTTATCACATAATGTTGTATCGAGTAAACCACATCATGAACAGGATTCAAACTCGCAACTTTAATGGTGATAGGCACCGATTGCATAGATACTTATTCAACTACCATACAATCATGACCACGACAATTCCACTGATGATTTGAAATCCATATAAAATCACTGAAGTACAGAGATGAATAATATTTAATGATATCGATTGTTTTCAAAATATCATTAAGGCATGCAATATGAATGATTGTAAAGTTCTGTTACATTACAGATGCACCCTTTCATTCAGTTTAGAAATGAAAGTGTTCAATTTTATTTTATAGAGCAGCAATCTATGCCAATAGACATTATTTGGCAATATATCATGATACACATACAGAAAGGTTAGCTACAAACGACAAGGATAAACCACGAATTATAGGTGACGTAACAATCCATCCGACGGCACAAGTTCATCCCACATCTGTGGTAAGTACAGTTAAACCTGCCCATAAGGTCACCTCTATTAAGCAGTCACCTGTATTAAAAGGTCACCATTTTCTTGTGCTGTCTTAGAAAATTTCAAATGAATTGAACCTCTTTTAAGAGGTCACCTGTCTTATAAGGCCACTTTTTCTTTGACCCAAAGGTGACCTCTTAATACAGGTTTGACTGTACATGTATATTACATCATGTTGCATAATCAGAAAAGCTGCATCAGTTGTATAATGGTTAACGTGCTTACCTTGAGTGTGGTAGATCATAAGTTTGAGCCCCAGTAATTAGTATTTGCTGCTTCTCTGCTAAGAACGCAGCATTAAGGAGTAATAGCAAGACTGGTTAACTCAGAATCAGGATAATGTGTCCAAGTAGAATGACATGTGAAAATCCAACTAAGCATGTTGGTCTAGTACAAAGCAGATATCATTATCGTTTCATCGAAGGTAATTTGTTCTCGCCATGATATAACATAAAAATTGCACATTTGGAGTTAAATAACAATTACTCCAAATAAGTAAAGGTTTACAATAAAGAACAAACATAAGTTCTGTATTATGGAAATATCAAGCCACATTAAATCCTCTATTTGCAACAAGTAAAAATATTATCTCCCTTTTAATATTGTTGTAAGAGTTGTCTTTCTTTGATAGTTATTGTGATGTAAATTTTAAGTATCAGGAAATTTGGGGGTTTGGAGGGTTTATGGTATTTAAGTTGAATTCCAGTTATATTGTGGCGGTAGGAAATTTGGGATTGAAACACAATTGAAAATATTAAACTGCCAAAAATGTTTTCCACAGTACTGAGTAGTTGTAAATTACTGTAATTAATTGTATATTATGCTTATAATTATTAGGGAGGGGGGGAGGGGGGGTATGGTATGTAGTGCCACTGTCAACAATATTTCATTTATATTTATATCGTGGAGATCAGTTTTATTGGTGGAGGAAACTGGAGTACCCGGAGAAAACCACCGACCTGTCGCAAGTCACTGACAAACTTGATCACATAATGTTGTATCCATATATTCTTGGTTTGTAATTTTATTTATTTTTGCAGTTTTTCTGTTTTTTATTCATAATTCACAGATAAGCCTATTATAACGTTTGGGTCAGTATTCTGGGGAAAATGCTTATAGCGAACCATTTACGGTATACATTCAAACCTGCTTTAGAGCCACTTCTATTAAGCAATAACTTGTATTATTAATTAACTTTGATTTATTAGCCTTTATATGATCAAATCTGTCAATACAATATAAAAAGTTTCATTGGGCCAATACAGCAAAAACCAGTCCAATACGGATATTTTCCGTATTGGCCCAATTCCAGTCAGTCCAATAACAACGAGATCGGAATCCGCTAGACATTTCGACAATTGCAAGGAAAAATCCCGAGAGATATTGGACTGGTTAATTAATAAGGGTATCATTACGTGATGTTTTTCATATTGGCCTAATTATAGGTCCTCGGTCTGCTGTATTGGCGTTCGGCTGCGCCTCAGGCCAATACAGCAGGCCTCGGACCTATAACTAGGCCAATATGAAAAACATCACGTAATAATACTATATTATGTTACCTTAATTTTAATTTCCCTGCACAGTGCATTTCATATTTTAGCCTGTATTAAGTGACGATCTGTCTTATGCGACCCTATTTCACTGTTCCCTTGGAATGTCACATAAGACTGTATATTTCGTATTTTAGCAAAAATTTATTCTTTGCAGCTTGGACCAAATGTTTCTATTGGTAAATATGTAAATATCGGTGAAGGAGTTCGAGTTAGAGAATCTATTATTCTAGAGGGAGCCACTTTACAGGTTAGTGTTAATATTGGTAAAAGAGAATCTATTATATCAGGGTCCTATGGTACCGTGGTAGTTCAGTTAAAAAATTGGCGGTGAAAACTGGTTGAAATAGCACGTGAATACACGTTATCATAGAATCCGCTATACCATAGGGAGATTATATATTCTATATTTTTATTTGTATCAAAGTTTTATTATGAATTATAAGGTATACTGTGAAAGTACTTTTCTTCGTGGGTATCAATTTTTGTGGTTTGGTTAAAAATGACGAAGTTTGTGGATTCGTAAATTCATGAATTTTGAGTTTGTGCCCAAAATAATTTTGGTGGATTTTATATTTTCAACATAATAAGTTTCGTTGGGTAGAAATATTCGAATTTTATATTTTCAACATGATAAGTTTCGTTGGGTAGAAATATTCGAGAAAGCTTCAATGCATTAGACAGATGAGTGGTAGAATTATGTAATCTAAAGTGGAACGTGGATATTAAAGTGTTCATTTTATTCCGTTGTAGAAAATTCCGTCATTGGTAGATTTAACAGAAGTTATTTTTATCGAATTTGAAAATTAAAAAAAATCATCAGAAACTATTTTATTATCACGTACACTAGCAATTTCCTTCAATATTAAATTTGTTTTTATGTTTTAACAAATATTTATTACTCTCTATCTCACGTAGTCGTGTCACAAGATTAATCCTGACTTCGGGGAAAATATATAATTAACTTTTTATGCATAATTGAAAGAAAGGTGTTCAAAGGTGATAAAATATGTTTATTAAAGGGTGTTATAATTAAGAGAGAAATGTTTATACAGCACTTAGAAGTGAGTCACCGTTAGTGTAGGGTTTTGAAGTAAATTTTATTTCTATAACCAGAAGTTGTTAAAATCTTTTCACAAATATGCATTTCTGTCGTTTTTACACATGGAATCAAAATCAAATCATTCACAATCATCTTCATGTGGATTATAATTCATTAAAAGGTTTCCTCGTACTTATTTTGTGATTAAAATTGTCAATTGTACCCTATGCAGCTGGTCCAGAAAGTCGAGGTCACTCGAGGACAGCTTGGCTATATATCGATGTCAAACTGCTTCCCAAGTCTCATTTTTCATTGGATTCTTAATTTCGTGGATCAGTCTACCCACGAAAACCACGAAAATTGGTACCCCACGAATAAAAGTGATTTCACTGTATGTTAAATGATTTATTTTGAGGGAATGGATTTTGCAGAGGAATATTACACAGTCTTCGCGTAACCCACTTGCCCAAAGCTCGGGACAAGTAAAACTGGATTCAGACGAGTGAAAATTATGAAAGAATTTGTTTCTATATTTGGCTTTCGGGCAAGTAGGTGAAAAACTTAAGGCAAAGACTGATTACATCGAAGGTGAAACCTGAGATGTGAAATGCAATGGTTAGTTCATTTCAAGTAAAACAAATCAATGATAATATGCTTATCCAGGATTTGTCAAAATGACGTCACAGGTGTCAATATAGCATCATGTTAGAAAGCAGCGATATTATGTTAGTATCATGTTTGTTGCTTGATATCATTGCATGTAAAGATCAAAGGGAAACACCCCAGATCCAATTTCATATATATATTTCTTAAATTATATTAATTATAACGAATTTACATGAAAAGCATGCCTCCTGGTTATTTATAGCAGTTATCAGTATCTGGCAAACTTCGGAAAATCAACCGACTTATAATTAGGTGTGTTAATGGCGATTTTACCAGCAGATATTCGAATTCTTTTCACTAATTACAACATTAGTGCATATTTTTAAACCTGGCTTCTTGTTCAGAACATTTTATATGTATAAAACATCGAATATTGGCAATTTTTAATATAAACAAAAAAAATCAATTTGAACAACTGTATGCCTTTAAAAAGAAAGATTGAAATAAAAAAAAAGTCAAATTTAACAAGAAATGAAATAATATATTTGTTGTAATTTGATTTAAAAAAAAGTAATTAATAAGTGAAATATCACATGATATATTTTGTTAAAATGTTCAGACAATGTTCAGAATGTTCAGACTTTTCAGACAATGTTCAGTCAATGTTCAGAATGTTCAGAGTTTTCAGTCAATGTTCAGAATCTGTTCAGCATTTTCAGTCAATGTTCAGAATTTTCAGTCAATGTTCAGAATGTTCAGAATTTCTAACACAAAAACTGGTCTATTCAGAATTTCTTGACTTTGTAGTGAAAATTTGTAAATCTTTGATAAGGTAGCTTATTACACTATCATTTATGAAATTCAGTTAACCTACTTCCTTTTTATCATCCAACTTGTTTTGTTGGTAGTTCATGTTTTATAAATGTTATTTGTGTTTATTTACGTAAACTGGTGTCCAACACAATTCCCATGTCAGATGATGTTTATGTCGTTTAACAGTAACACAACAGGTGCAGTCCTCATGATGAGCACCGGTCCTCCGGTCCAAGACCAGCAAAATTTTGTTCTGACCAGTAAATTTTTCAGTTTTTATTTAGAACTATATAAAAATAAATTAAAGAATTTGATTCAGATCAGTAAGTTCAAATTTTCATTTCGAGGACTGCAGGTTTCACTAATGACTCCTTTTTGATTTACGGCTTCTGATTACCCCTTTGGTACCTTCAATCTTCCTTACAAAATGTAGGAGATATAAACACTAGCTGTAATTAAGAACATTTTTACTTACATCCAAACCCTTTCTTCTTGACCACGATATAACTGAAATATTGTTGAAAGTGGCATTACACATAAACCAAATCTTTCTTCTTGAAGCTAATGTTTGTTTTATTTTTTTAGAACCATTGCTGTGTACTTTATAGTATTATTGGTTGGAATGCAACTGTTGGTAGTTGGACACGGGTAGAAGGTACCCCCAATGACCCAAATCCAAACAAACCATTTGCAAAGATAGAAGTAACATCAATATTTACTGCTGATGGTAAATTAAATCCTTCAATAACTGTGATAGGTAAGTCTCAAGAATTAAGGAATACCATATTTAGGGTTGTATAATGCACAGGATTTTGCCCAGATTCTTTAATTTGTAGGAGGGGTGCGCATTATAAACAGGAACAACATGTTTCACTCTTTCCCAGACCGGGAAATCACATGTCCGCCAATAAAACCCAACACATTTAATATTTTGCAACTTTATTGAAGATGAAAAGAGATAAATGGTTCTTAAATTCTCCCAGCAAATGAAACATGCTCAAAGGACTGAAAAATATATACGATTGATATTTAATTCTTACATTTCCGACGGCGATTTTTTTAAAAGTCCATGCGCATTATAGACACGAACTAGTTTTTTTCTGGAGATTGTCAAGGCCAAGAGAGGGTGCGCATTATGCACCAATGCGCATTATACAACCCTAAATACGGTAACATTATTGTCCACATCGCCAGTAACTGAATTTGACACTGTCAATTCCCTAGTTGACTAGTTGACACCAGCGCCTATTCAAATACAATACTGTTTTATTCCTATTCTAATGTATTATTAAAAATCGTTTTCTTTTGGAGCTGTAAGAAGGTTCTTAACACTATATGGGCCTATGTAAATTCAGTGTCTATCACTACTAATGTTGTGAGTTCGAATCCCGCTCATGGTGAGGTGTACTCGATACAACATTATGTGATAAAGTTTGTCAGTGACTTGCGGAGGGGTCAGTGGTTTTTCCACCACCAATAAAGCTGACTGCCACGATATAACTGAAATATTGTTGAAAGGGGCGTTAAACACCATAACCCTAAGCGCTGTAGAAATAAAATGCTGTGAAATATTGTTGATGAATTTGGCGCATTAACATCATAGTGAAACATGACGCCATATCAACACTATCTAAAGCAAAACGTAAACATTGGACATTTTTTGGGCCATTTATCCACCTCATATTTGAATAATTATCTTATTAAAGCTAGTTTTTGAGGTAGGAGATATTTTTTAATTGGATCATATTGTAATAATTAGACATTCAAGATTTCAAGAATCTAATTTGGCAGCTCATTCAAAGTAGAACCCATAGTTATGACTGGATTTGACATTAAAACATGTATTACATAAAAATTGCATTCAAATTTTATACAGACTGCAAAATTGGTGGGTTCTCTCCGAGTACTCTGGCTTCTTCCACCACTAAAACTGGTCGCCATGATATAGCTGAAATATTACTGAAAGTGGCGTTAAGCACAAAAAAAATCAAATCAGCAAAAGTTTTGCAGTCACATTTTGTTGTCGTTTTTCGTCTGTAGAAGAAAAAAAAGTTTTTTCACAATAACTTAACGTCTATTTTATTTTTAGTACCATGATCTTTGGCACAGAATTAAGGTTCAGATCCATTTTCTGGATCCTAGCAATACCCTTTTCTAAACAAGAGTGCTGAAAATGATCAATTTGCTGGTGTTAAATCAAGCTGCAACCTGGTGGTAGCCCTTTACTATCAGCTATTCAAGGTGCTTCATGGTAGTCTCTCAAACTCTCGTTTGCCTGGGTATTACCTATAACCATGTAGCTTATGTGTGCCTCCAGCATTAAAAGTCACCATGTACAATTTGCAGAGTAGTGTTTTATGCAGTCTTGGAGACAGTACATGTATTAATCACACAAACATATATGGCCTGTCAAATTTATTTGGACTATTCTTTTTTCTGCATTTAGGAAACATTTCTTTTAAGATCTTTTCAAAAGAAATACAAAATGGTTGTCTTTAAGAATTTAAAACAATTCCATTATTGAGGCTATTGATACATGTAGAAGAGTAGTTCCCATTGAACGAGGGGCCATTGTGGTCGTGATCTTATGGTAGTTGAATTTACAACTACCTATGCAATCAGTGCCTATCACCACTGTTGTTGTGAGTTCGAATCTCGATCAGGGCGAGGTGTACAACATTATGTGATCAAGTTTGTCATTGACTTGCGACAGGTCGGTGGTTTTCTCCGGGTCCTCTGATTTCCTCCACCAACAAAACTGACCGCCACGATATAACTGAAATATTGTTGAAAATGGCGTTACACCATCAATCAACAAACATTTTTGAAAAACCTGTTTTCTAATTTATATTTCATTTCTATTTTCAGGATCAAATGTACAAATTCCCTCAGAAGTAGTGATCTTGAACTCAATCGTTCTACCAGACAAAGCTCTTAGTGGAAGTTATAAAAATCAAATCATATTATAACAGTGTAAAAGGGAGATAAATCTTTGAAATAATATGTAGCAGTGTAAAAGGCAGATAAATCTTTGAAATAATGTGTAATAAGATCGATGTAGACTGACTTGTTCACTGACTAGATATATTAGACAGGGAACCAGTCTATAATAAAGTGTGACAATAGATGATTTATTGTGGATGAAACATCATTCTTTGATAGAAGTCAAGGGAGATTACTCATACAATAACATGTGGATAAGAATTCTAACTGTGATGTTGAGAGTATATTTAAATTGTTTTAATGTATGAATGTGCAATAGGTTTTTTATCGGTTTGTACCCATTCCAACACAATTTATGTGCAGACTGTCGCTAATTTAGGGTAAACAATAGATTTCAGCATAATAAACTATTAACTATATCATTAATATTTTGCTCAAAATTTTGCATTCGTGAAAATGACAAAATTCTATATTGGTGAACTATTTTGAAGCAAACTTTTTAAATGCAATAAGAAAAGAAAAGACAAGTTTTCAACAGTGACTGCAATTACTTAAAAATTTAATCCATCACCATACATTTCATCTGTCTGACTTCATTGACTAAAAAGTGCATTCATCATTTTAAATGATAGTATCACTTTGTTTATGAGCGATTATATCTCATATCTCATATTTATTTATAGAATCATATTTATACATTAACTGTGGGAATTTTATAAACAAATTAATCAATTCTGTTTTTTGTTTTTGTTTTTTTAATAATGGAAAAAAAAATGATACAGTTGTGGACTAGAATCTGTACTAGCAAGTGAGTGATTGTTGTTCATCGGCAAGTGAGCATATTATCACCAATATCTTAGGAAGAACAAGTTACTTTTTGGATCACTTGGTCCAAGGATCATGAGAGCAGATTTATTGTCATCACTGTGTTCATTGTCTTTAGCATATGCTAACATCTTCTCTAAAGTTTCTTGGCCAAATGGAAAGAAACTTTTCAGAAATGTTTCCTTTTGTGAACCTCATCAGAATTTATGATTTTGATAACAGATTCAAGTTGGCTACCAGAGCTAATAGTGGAATTTTATTGGCTGAGCCATAATGCTCCATGTTCGAAAACTACTCATCTGTTTTAAATTTGATTGAGTGTTCCGTGGATAATTTTGTACAAAGTGTGTAAATTTTGTGCAGATCGTAAATCCAAGAAAGATGGCCATAACCAACAGACAAACTTTTAACATTTGACTCTTAGGGTGAACGTATAAAATATATCTTCGCAAAAAACTACAAACTTTATTTTTTCCAAACTGTACAAGAGTGATCATTGGATGGTCTAGTACAAAATTTGTTTTTTCTATGTGGATTTAAGAAATCCAAGATGACTGCCACCGCAGGACAAAGTTTAATATAGGTCCCTAAAGGAAAATTATTTTAACAATTTTTTTAGCTCACCTGACCTTTAGGCCATGTGAGCTATTGTCATCACTTTTCGTCCGTCGTCTGTCGTCCGTCCGTCAACATTTCACATTTTAATCTTCTCCTCAGAAACCACTGGACCAATTGCAACCAAACTTTGGTGGAATGGTCCTTGGATGGCCCCCTTCCAAAATTGTGTCCTTTGATCCCGACTTCCAACCAAGATGGCCACCCAGCTAAAAATAGAAAAAAGGGGGGATGAAATTTTAAATGTCCATTGCTGCTTTAGTGTAAGTCAAAATGAGCTGAAATTTTAACTGCAGCTACATGGTAAGGAGTAGTTTAACATATATTCCGGGTTTCTTTCAGCCGATATATACCGATTATGCAAATTAGGCATGTTTTGATAAAAGATCACATTTAAATCTTCTCCTCTGAAACCGCTGAACCAAATTAAACCAAACCTGGCAGGGATGGTCCCTGGGTGGTTCCCTTTCAAAATTGTGTCCGACAGCCCCGCCCTCCATTCAAGCTGGCCACTGTTACTAAAAATAGAAATTTCTTCAAATGGCCAAAAATGCTCTATTTTAAGCCAGAATGTGCCCAAATTTGAACTGTGTAAGCATAATGATGAGCTTTTTAGCATATATTACAGGATTTTTTATGAACTTTGAACTTTTGTCGATTTTGACCGATTATGCAAATTAGAAAAAAGAGGGGATGAAATTTTAAAAAAATCTTCTCCTCGGAAACTACTGAGCCAATATCAACCAAACTTTGCTGAAATGATTCTTGGATGGCCCCCTTCCAAAATTGTGTCTGTTGATCCCGACTTCCAACCAAGATGGCCACCAAGCTCAAAATAGAAAAAAGGGGGGATGAAATTTTAATTGTCCATTGCTGCTTTAGTGTAAGTCAAAATGAGCTGAAATTTTAACTGCAGCTACATGGCAAGGAATAGTTTAACATATATTCCGGGTTTTTCTGTGAAATTTTTCTTTCAGCCGATATATATCGATTATGCAAATTAGGCATATTTTGATAAAAGATCACATTTAAATCTTCTCCTCTGAAATCGCTGAACCAAATTAAACCAAACCTGGCAGGGATGGTTCCCGGGTGGGTCCCTTTCAAAATTGTGTCCAACAGCCCCGCCCTCCATTCAAGATGGCCGCTGTTACTAAAAATAGAAATTTCTTGAAATGGCCAAAACTGCTCTATTTTAAGCCAGAATGTGCCCAAATTTGAACTGTATAAGCATAATGATGAGCTTTTCAGCATGTATGACAGGATTTTTTTATGAACTTTGAACTTTTGCCGATTTTGACCGATTATGCAAATTAGAAAAAAGGGGGGATGAAATTAAAAAAAAATCTTCTCCTCTGAAACTACTGAGCCAATCTCAACCAAACTTTGCTGAAATGATTCTTGGATGGCCCCCTTCCAAAATTGTGTCCGGTGATCCCGACTTCCAACCAAGATGGCCGCCAAGCTCAAAATAGAAAAAAGGGGGGATGAAATTTTAATTGTCCATTGCTGCTTTAGTGTAAGTCAAAATGAGCTGAAATTTTAACTGCAGCTACATGGCAAGGAATAGTTTAGCATATATTCCGGGTTTTTCTGTGAAATTTTTCTTTCAGCCGAGATATACCGATTATGCAAATTAGGCATATTTTGATAAAAGATCACATTTAAATCTTCTCCTCTGAAACCACTGAACCAAATTAAACCAAACCTGGCAGGGATGGTCCCTGGGTGGGTCCCTTTCAAATTGTGTCCGACAGCTCCGCCCTCCATTCAAGATGGCAAATGTTACTAAAAATAGAAATTTCTTCAAATGGCCAAAACTGCTCTATTTTAAGCCAGAATGTGCCCAAATTTGAACTGTGTAAGCATAATGATGAGCTTTTTAGCATATATTACAGGATTTTTTATGAACTTTGAACTTCTGCCGATTTTGACCGATTATGCAAATTAGAAAAAAGGGGGGATGAAATTTAGAAAAAAATCTTCTCCTCGGAAACTACTGAGCCAATATCAACCAAACTTTGCTGAAATGATTCTTGGATGGCCCCCTTCCAAAATTGTGTCTGTTGATCCCGACTTCCAACCAAGATGGCCGCCAAGCTCAAAATAGAAAAAAGGGGGGATGAAATTTTAATTGTCCATTGCTGCTTTAGTGTAAGTCAAAATGAGCTGAAATTTTAACTGCAGCTACATGGCAAGAAGTAGTTTAGCATATATTCCGGGTTTCTTTCAGCCGATATATACCGATTATGCAAATTAGGCATATTTTGATAAAAGATCGCATTTAAATCTTCTCCTCTGAAACCGCTGAACCAAATTAAACCAAACCTGGCAGGGATGGTCCCTGGGTGGTTCCCTTTCAAAATTGTGTCCGACAGCCCCGCCCTCCATTGAAGATGGCTGCTGTTACTAAAAATAGAAATTTCTTCAATTGTCCATTGCTGCTTTAGTATTAAGTCAAAAAGAGCTCAAATTTGAACTGCAGCTACATGGCAAGGAGCAGTTTAGCATATGTTCGGGTTTTTTTTTATATTTTTCTTTCAGCCGATTTATACCGATTATTCAAATTAGGCATATTTTGATAAAAGATCACATTTAAATCTTCTCCTCTGAAACCGCTGAACCAAATTTGTGTCTGGTGGTCCCGCCCTCTGACCAAGATGGCTGCACAGCTGTACTTAGTTAACATAGGACCCTATGGGAAATTCACATAAAAACCATCTTGCCTGGAACCAGTAGCTCAATTAAAACCAAACTTTGATGGAATAGTCATTGGATGGTCCTCTTCCAAAATGGTGTCCGGCAGTTGCGCTCTCCCGCCAAGATGGCCGCCACAGTGCAGTTGCGTTGTTATTGAAAGCAGCTTTGATCCAGGTGAGCGATTACAGGCTCCTGGGAGCCTCTGGTCTCTGCAACCACACTGATTTATAAAGACTATGCAGGATAGTTGACTCTCTACAAAAGCTACTTAATAATGCCAATCAGAATTTCAAAATGGCCACCACTGCAGGGCTTAATTTAACATATATAGGATCCTATGGGAAAATAAATAAGAGCTTGTTGTTTTTTGAAAAACTGAGCTAGTATAATGGAAGCTTCGCTTAATGTTCCTTGAATGGACCTGAAGCATAGTTTGTTTCAATCTGAAATCCAAGATAGTTTTGAGCCAAAGTTGTGTTATTAAAGTAATTAAAGAGTTAGCCACCATATGTACTTAAGCAGAACAATATAGAAATGTTCAAATACAGTCGAACCTGTATTAAGAGGTCGAACCTGTATTAAGAGGTTGAACCTGTATTAAGAGGTCAAACCTGTATTAAGAGGTCGAACCTGTATTAAGAGGTCGAACCTGTATTGAGAGGTCGAACCTGTATTGAGAGGTCAAACCTGTATTGAGAGGTCGAACCTGTATTGAGAGGTCGAACCTGTATTAAGAGGTCGAACCTGTATTAAGAGGTCGAACCTGTATTAAGAGGTCGAACCTGTATTAAGAGGTCGAACCTGTATTAAGAGATCGAACCTGTATTAAGAGGTCGAACCTGTATTAAGAGGTCGAACCTGTATTAAGAGATCAAACCTGTATTAAGAGGTCGAACCTGTATTAAGAGGTCGAACCTGTATTAAGAGGTCGAACCTGTATTAAGAGGTCGAACCTGTATTAAGAGGTCAAACCTGTATTAAGAGGTCGAACCTGTATTAAGAGGTCAAACCTGTATTAAGAGGTCACACCTGTATTAAGAGGTCGAACCTGTATTAAGAGGTCGAACCTGTATTAAGAGGTCAAACCTGTATTAAGAGGTCACACCTGTATTAAGAGGTCACACCTGTATTAAGAGGTCAAACCTGTATTAAGAGGTCACACCTGTATTAAGAGGTCGAACCTGTATTAAGAGGTCGAACCTGTATTAAGAGGTCGAACCTGTATTAAGAGGTCGAACCTGTATTAAGTGGTCACACCTGTATTAAGAGGTCAAACCTAGCTTAAGCAACACTTCTCTTTAACAAATCACTGTCTATAAAAGGCAGTATTATTTTCTCCATTTAATTAAGTGTATATAATTTTAAGCTGTATATAAAGGGCAACTGCTCATAAATGGTAAATTTTTAGGGTTCGTTCCGTGTCCTCTATATACAGGTTTGACGACTTTTTAGACAGGTTCATATGAAATTTTCTATAACAGGACAATACATAGGTGACCTTTTAGTACAGGTGACTACTTATCTGAGGTGACTGCATGGGATGGTTTGACTGTATATTCTCTTAAACAACAAATCTGACTGAACCCACAAGGTATACAAATCATCTTTGAATAATAAACTGACTATTATCAAGAGGATGGGCAATACAGACTCGTATTAGCCTATAATTTCAGTCTTCACGCTAACACACTTGCTCGAAGCCTGGGACAAGTAAAACTGGATTCAGACAAGTGAAAATTATGGAAGAATTTGTTTGAATAAATAGATCCGTTTTCTAAATTTGACTTTCGGGCAAGTAGGTGAAAAAAATTAAGGCAAAGACTAATTTATGAGCGAGTGATTGTTGTTCAATAATGCCAAATGAGCAATTTTTCAGCTACATCATGGCGAGAACAAGTTAATTTTTTATGAGAAGATGATGATGAGGTCCACTTTGTACTAGACCAACACGCTTAGTTGGATTTGTATAGTGCTATCTCACTGAAACATGTCGCTCCACTCGGACACATTATCCTAATTACACACTAACCAGTATCTGCTCTTTCTCCTTAATGGTGTGTGCTTAGCGGAGAAGCAACAAATACCAATTTTAGTCTTTGGTTTGACCAGATCAGGGCTCGAACCCACGATCTACCACACTCGAGGCGAGCACGCTAATCATTACATCATCAATGCAGTAGAAACAACATTGAAGGTCTTGATCTTAAGACACTATATAGCGAGTGATTGTTGTACAATGCCAACCTAGCAATATTTCAGCTATATGATGGCGAGAACAAGTTATTGTTTTAATGAGAAGATGATGATGATGTCTGATTTGTACTAGACCATCTGGCTTAGTTGGATTTTTATAGTGCTATCTCACTGAAACAACAGTCTGCGGATAGACATGTCGCCCAACTCTGACACATTATCCTAATTACGCGCTAACCAGTCTGCTCCTCCTTAATGATGCGTGTTTAGCGGAGAAGTTACAAATACCAATTTTATAGTCTTTTGTTTGACCCGATCGGGGCTCAAACCCATGATCTACCACACTCGAGGCAAGCACGCTAATCATTACAGCATCGATGTGGCAAAAACAACATTGCAAGTCTTGAGATAGTTACTCAAGATTCTTAAGACACTATATATGTTGCCATGAAATTGCCAATTTAATTAAAATTAGATGTTTGTTGTATCTTTTTTTACTTTGTTTTTTCTTTGGCCATACACTAACATCTATCAATAATAATATCCTGTTTGAGGCCATGTCAGGGTTCATATTTTCAACCGACCAATAAGTGATGAACCTACTGTGCTGTTGTCCAATTGGTCAATATAATGAACTGTCTAGCGTATGATTGGATGGTCAAAGATAAATGATTGGTTAATGGACGTGACCTCAATTAAGATGTGGTTAGATGCTTGTATATCCATAAAATATGGAAACAAAAATAAAATAATACAACACAAATCTAATATCAATTAGATTATAGAAATGTCATCCGTGCTGTCATATCAAAAGATTAAGATCAAATACTGGGTGTTTATATATTTATTTTGTGATCACATGACATATGACAAGCAGATCACCATGGTAACGTTATCCTTCATAAGGTGAGCAAGTACAAAATAAAACACAAAAAATACAAAAAACAACATCAACGTTCAATATTTATAAATAGCACTTTTGCAAAAAAAAAAAAAAATCAACGTCTTCCCATGATGCATTACACCTTCGTTATACCACCGCAATTTTGATAAAGCTATAATTTGACGATAGGCGAGGGCGACAATATAACCAGAGAAAGGTTTATAGACAAACTACAGTGAAATTTGTCTAAACCGAACATCCTTGGGACCAGCTTTTGTGTTCCGAATAGACAGGTGTTCGGTTTATACATTTTAAACTAACAACGATTTCATATATTGAGACTTCATTTAATGCTGTTTAAACAGGATTTTATTTAGGGTTCGGTTTAGACAGGTTTATTTAGGGTTCTGTTTAGACAGTTTTCACTGTACAAGATTTTTGAAAATTTGGACTTTAAAATTTGATGGAGATAAATGGGGGTAGTGGATTAATAGAGGGGCAGTAGTAAAACGAGGGTACTCGGTATACTGTTATTTTTTTTATAATATTGTATTGGCGGAGGAAACCGGAGAAAACCACCCACCTGTCACAAGTCACTGACAAACTTTATCACATAATGTTGTACATCTCCCCTGATCGAGATTCAAACTCACATCAGTGGTGATGGGCACTGATTGCATAGGTAGTTGTAAATCCTACAACCATACGATCACGGCCACGACGTCCCCTGGAAAATAAAAAAAATTAATAACAATTTTACCAATATTTCTTGCTAACCTTCGTAAAATGTACTAAGATAGTAAACCAATGCTATGTTCTGGCAGGCGAGTGACATTTTTAATCATTTCATCATGTGATATATATCTACAGCTTCAGTCGTAAACATAGCCTGAGGTACTCGACCGGGCGTTCAATGAAAATACAGCATTTTTCTATAAACATTAATATTGCTTGTTATATTAGTTTTACTTGTATAGAATTACACTATACAGTATTATGGGCCGTCGTGGCTGTGACCGTATGGTATGTTGGATTTACAACTACATATGCAATTAGTGCCTACCACCACTGATGTTATGAGTTCAATCTCGATCTGGACGAGGTGTACAACATTATGTGATCAAGTTTGTCAGTGACTTGCGACAGATTATTGTCATACTAGGCATGTGCCGGAAAATAATCTTCACTATGTTAAAGGTTTTCTGTAAATAAAGAAGAAGAGGTCAGTGGTTTTTCCCCGGGTCCTCCGGTTTCCTCCACCAATAAAACTGACCGTCACGATATACGGTGACTGAAATATTGTTGAAAGTGGTGTTAAACACCACCAAAAACATACAAACATATAGAAAAACAGTATTAAAATGAAGGAAGGTTGGGATTTCTATATAGACTTTGTCATGTACATGTATAAAAATTATACATGTACATTCTTAACGGTAATGAGTCGTAAATAGCGTGATGAGATATGTTGGGGATAGGAACGGGGGATTTTTTTTTACTTCTAAAATTCATTAGTTGTGCTTCCAATTCATTAAATCTTAGGACAAATTTTGAACAGTTTTTGTTTCCAGTATGACGTGCAAAAAACTTGTAGACATAAATAAGAAACTCCTCGTCAGATCAAAGTACAAATGTAATTCAAGGTACATTACTAAAGCATTTATATTTACAGTAGATTTGTGATACCTGCAACTAACAGCCAGTATTAGTTGAGCATTTAAACATTTGATTGATTAATGATGATCGATTGGTGTTTATCACCAGCTTTAGCAGTACCTCAGCTATATCGTGGCGTTAAACATTGGATTACTATTTACTAATTTCATAAGGTAAAATTAGACACTAAACCGCAATCTATAAAAACTGACTAGAAAATTTGCACCTGGGGCTAAATTTTGCTTTATTTACTTTTAAAATCAAATGAAAAGATAATTAAATCAGTGTGAAATTGAGTAAAAATTTATCACAATCTTCGACCATGACACGCTTTGAACAATAATACAGATTTAAAATGAATTGCTTTTTTAAAGAGAAGAGTACTGAATAGGTCTGCATGTCATAAAAAATCAAATGGGGGGGGGGATATGGCATTTCAAATTTTTTGCAAAACAAATTTAGAAATTTATTCCATCATGGCATCAATCTCCCCTCCCCAACCATCACTTGACTCTTACCTTTGTTTACTAACAAGCTCTTTACTAGTATGATATGTTGATGAATTTGCTAAAAAAACAAATGCCCAACTTTCAAATAACGTCATAAAAATCATGGCACAATAATTTTACATGCAAGTAAACATTACATAATGATTCATATAAATAAATACTTATTGAACAAATTTACATATAATAAAATTTTCTGTACGATATCATACGAACAACAGTAACAATGATGTCATATAAAGAGAACAACATCTATGAATATTTAAAATATTTAAATGAGGTATATATATATATATAATGCAAACTACATAATGTAACAACAAGCAATTAAATTCTGTTTCATTTACAACATCAATATAGAAAGTTATGTAACATGATATTTAGAAATCAGAACCATGTTTTAAATTGAAAGTTTGTCACATGACAATTAGAAATCATAATCACATGAATGTTTTAAATTTATAATTTATAGTGAATAATGAAAGTTTGTCACATGACAATTAGAAGTCAGAATCACTTAAATGTTTAACTGGTAATTTATTGTGAATAATGAAAGTTTGTCACATGACAATTTGAAGTCAGAATCACATAAGTGTTTTAAATTCTGTCACATTTACAATTCAATAATATTTTAATTGGTATTTAATTAAGTACAAATGCACTGGATATCTATTCTATACCTAAACATTTGACCTGAATTAAAATAATTGTTTGTTTGTTGTTACATACATGTACATGTACCTACCAACTTAAACTGCCCCCTATCCAAACATTTTTAATATGCAGTAGGCTCCCCTTATAAGGATACCTTTTCTAAAATGAAAAAGTGGCCTTATTGGAGAGCTAGTCTCTCTTGATTGATTTGATTTATTGTGTTTAACGCCACTTTCAGCAATATTTCAGCTATATCATGGCGACCAGTTTTAGTGGTGGAAGAAACCGGAGTACTCGGAGAGAACCACCTGGTAACTGGCAAGCAACTGGTAAACTTTATCACTAGCAGATGCGAGTCGAGTGCACCCTTTTTTGTAATTTACAAAGCCGGGGGCGACCCCACGCCGTATTGGTGATAGGCTTGCATGAGTTGTTAGGTAATCTAACTACCTAACTCATTGAGCCAACCGGGCACGTAGTCTCTCTTGAAGGGATCACCATGATAGTATTTTACAATAGTGGCCTTATTAGAGAAGAGGCCTCTCTTGTAAGGGACAACTTAGTAGTATTTTACCAAAGTGACCTTATTAGAGAGATGGCCTTTCTTGAAAGAGACCATTTAATAGTATTTTACTATATTAGTTATATTAGTTCATCTAAAATCTGACATGATAAGAGATATAGCCTTTGCAGGAGTGGCTTTACAAAGGGGGACTACTGTTTCTAAAATAGAAAATGTAATTATTACCTTGTTTTTCATAAAAAACACAAAAAAAAAAACTTTTTGGGGGGGGGGGGGGGGGGGGAGGGAAAGAGTATTGAAAACATTAAATAAACTTCTATCATGCCTATCACCACTAATAAACTTGTGTGTCAATGATTTGTAAATTTTCTGCTTAAATCCTCGATAAACATACTGTGGTTTTTGATTTGCTCTATTTTGACTTCTCATTGTATCTCACATCTCTGACTTCACCTTCAATGTGATATTGCTCTGAGAAATCCATTCTCGCATAAACAAATTAACGATAGTATACATGTATGTGTCGATCAGTAAACCAACAATTATTTAATTTAGACAAATAACAAACATATAAATTCTACATACATGTACCTTAATAAAAGAGGCAAAATACAATTTACGAAATATAAAGCTTTTCATCTGATGGAAATTATACAACAAAGAGCACTTCTTAGATTTCGACAGTGTTAATTTGAGATCACGCATCGGCTCTTCCACCAATAGAGATATAATGCTTTGATATATTTGTACTGTGCTGTTGTTAGTGATAATATTTTATTTTCCTACATGTATATGGAGACAGATACTAGGCCTATTAAATGGAAGATATTTGTGTCATTCAAATTTCATCTAACAGTGTGGCAGCCAATAAACGGTGAAGGAATAAATAAGTACTTTAATCTAAAAAAATGTATATATCAAATTTGTTGCGCAAGACACGTATACGTTTCTGGAATAACCAGGTACACTCAAATAAGCCAAATAATTTAAAAGTCTTAGTTAATTATAATTTTATCAATCATAATAGTTGAGAGAGGAGGTGTGCATTATACATAAGTGCACAATATACAATCAATTACGGTAAAATTACTACATCAAACTTACGATGTGGTCAGTCGTGGCCTGTGATCTTATTGGCAGTTTGATTTGGATCTAACTACACAACCAGTGCCTATAACCGCTAACGTTTTGAGTTTTATTCCCACCATTGACGAGGTGTACTTGATTCAACATTGAGGGTGTGTTAAAACTGTTTTCAAGGTCAAATTGTCCTTCAAATTAGCTTCAAACTTAACCTGTATACAAGTTTTGAAAGTCTGAATGCATTGCCACACGTTTGATGGGTTCTTCAAATATGGGTAGGGACAGGTAAATTTTGAAGGAAAAAAACAATTTCACCCTCACCCTCACTCCTGTAAATGCACCCTACGTGATAAAGTTTTTCAGGGAGATGCAGCAGATTGGTTGTTTTGTCTGGGTAGTCATGTGCCGTCCAACAATAAAACCGATATAACTGAAAAATTGTTGAAAGTGACAATCAAGGCCAATAACTCTAATCAAATTTACGACCACTTAGGTTGCATGATAGTAAAAAAAAAAGGGGGGGGGAGTGAAAATGAGATTTTTTTTTAAAATTGGGTATAAAAATATTAAATATGATAATAGTGATAAAAAACATGTAGATTTAATGAAAGATGCAACAAGATGTTGCACGCTACGTCGTGCTAAGAATACCCCCACTCGTTCATTTGTAAGTCGTACGGTAAACCTGGAAAGGGGAGACACAAGTCACCATGCCAAAGCCATATATCAAATATCAAATATAAAATCATTTCTTCCAGTAGAAGCTGAGATATCTGTTATGAAAGTGTGAACGGATGGACAAACGGACGGACGGACGGATTAACGGACGGACAAGGTGATTGTAATATAGCCCCCTCTCTACGAGTGGGGGCATAAAAACTGGTACAATAACAAAAATTACAGGGTACCAGTATACAATATGGCAAGGAAAATGATTATCTGATGAAAATTAATTTGTAAATTTATAAAATTATTTCAAAATTATTTTTTTTAAATGTCAATAATAAGCACCATTTACAAGTACAAAATATTAATAAAATTCTACTTAAAAAAAAAACCCAATAAAATAAAATCTACAACTAAATATAAAATAACAAAGCAAATTTAATTAACTTACTAAAATCTAATTAACATAACATTAAATTTGGCACTAAAATTAAAATACATCGTAACAATTACTCATATTTATCGTGTTTATATATATATATAAAATACATTGTCAATCATAACGAAAAGTTGTGCATTATTCATATCTGTCTGCAAAACATTTTCCCCCGACCTTGACCACCATTGGTATCATTGACTGCCGATTCACTATTATATGTACCAACAATGTTTTGTAATAAAAACCTAGATATCTAGTGCGCACGACGTGTTTCCGGAATAAACATCATCAGGTACACTCAAAATCAAAAGATTGGAAAGCCAAATAATTCTAAGTTTTAGGAGCAATAAATCCAAAGGGCCTAAACCGGGTAGCCAAAATCAGCTACGGTCACCTATGCCTGAGGGATACATTATTTATATCTGTCTGCGAAACATTTTTAGCGACCATCACCATGACCACCGTTGGCATCATTGATTGCTGATTTACCATTTCCAACAATATTAGTAAATCAGAGATACATTATTCGTGTCTGTCTGTCTACTAACCATTTTTTCCAGAGAACCAAAAATTTCGACCTATGACCACCATTGGTTGATATCATCATCTGCCGATTAATGATTGATTATCAACCATGTTTTTTAAATCATGAGATACTAACAACTCATCAATAAACAAGTCCTGAACTCGTCACTTGTGCTTAGGGCTCACCATTTTTTGCCAAAACAATAACAAAAAATGCACACTTTAGTGGAACTCATCAAAATTTTATCCATCAAGCACCTTTGTAAATAGTTTTAATTTATGATATTTAAAATAATTTTCACCTGGATATGAGGAATTTCTGTTCATACCATTAAAAAGTGAAAAATATGCATGTTTTTTCCTGCCAGATCTTGAAATTTTAAATTCGTCAAACGAACACCTATATGGAAATTTGTGAATAGTGAATTTTAGCCTGCCACTTGTCTACTGTTACAATATAACAATTACAAAATAACCAGCTTTACAGTAAATATAAAAGAAGTATAGAATAACGTCAGTTTTGAGGGTCGAGACAGACATTATTGCTAGTATCGCAGCAAGTCTGACAGGACGAGCTGTGATACTAGTGAAAATGTATGTAAAGATCTTCAAAACTGGAGTTCTTATTTTTATCAGTGACATCAAAAATGTGTTTGACGTCATACTGACTGATAATTTTCAATATCAGAGTCAGTTCCTGCACATGCGAGTTACGAACTGACCTATTATTTTTGTAGATCAAGGTCAGTTCAGTGATCCAGACTATCAGCTGCACACATCAAAGGGAAAATGTCCAATTTGCCGATAAATTAAAATATTTGACTGTACTGGTACAACTGATAATCACAAAATTTTGAAATATTCTGGATTATGCAACAGCAGGCCATGGTTTAATCAGGTCTTGCTCTATATGTACATTTCCTACATTGTACAAACATGAAAATGTTGAAATAAACAATAGCTGCCAAATTAAAATTGCTGATAGAAAACACACCAAAATATTTGGGGAAAAAATCTCTACCATTGTAGACTGGAACCGCTTACCTCAGACTGAAGTGCTGAGTGACTTAGTTGAGTCCTTCAGAGTTGACATAATAATCTAAAGAAAGCAGTTTTGACATCTTCAGTATGTTTCCCTCCAAGTTTTCATATTTCTTTTGGGAGAAAAGTTCAGATTGATTCCAGAAACATCATACAAGCTAGTGATACCAGACAACAGTTTGACATAATATTGTGTGATTACAGACATACAAAAAATGAGGTTAATTTTCCAAAATAGTTTCCTCAATAATATTTTATCAAACATTAAACATTTTGCGTTTCATTTAAAAATTAATTAAATAATGTTTACAAACCATTAAAACCAACATTTTTCTACCTCCAATCTCTACAACCTCTCACAGATAAAACATATCTAACCTGATACAGTGAAACACGTCTAAATCGAACCCTGATTAAACCAAAAATCTGCCTAAACCAGACAGACTTTACCGTTCAATCTACTCTACATCTAGCTAATTTGTACTGGTGTAAACCAAACACCTGTCTAAACTGAACAAATTCTTCAGTCCCAAAGGGGTTCGGCTTATACTGTATTATACAAATAGATACGTAAATAAAACTATTTTAAACAGATTCACTCTTCGAGGTATTCAACATAATACTGAGCTTCCTTCAAGTAATTTTTGACGAAGGTAGGAAGAGGTAAATAATCTATATGGTCTCGACGAACAATCTGAAGAATCTTAAAACGGCAGGTATGTTGTAACGATCGCATTTGCTTGAATCTTGAAACTGGGTGCAAGAGGTGAACTGGCATAGGTGGCGCCCCAGGTCCAGATGGTCGAACGAAATACAAGAACTGTCCATTGCGCGAGTTTTGCAAGCATTGTTCAATGAATTGTCGAATGGTGGATTTACCATGTGTTTCAGGCTGAGACCAAAAACTGAATTTTCCTAAAAATAAAATAAAAAATAAAAATGTTTGCAAGTAGTCATCCAAATATGGTAATTATGTATGTGTTTACATATTTAAGAGAATACTACATCCTCTAAAGTACATAACACATTGCTTCATAGGGTTAAAATGGCAACATATTGCTTGCAAGTGTTAGAATGGCAACAAATTGCTTGATAGTGTTAAAATGGCAACAAATTGCTTGATAGTGTTAAAATGGCAACAAATTGCTTGAAAGTGTTAGAATGGCAACATTCAGGGATGCAAATTAACGGTCGCCCACGGCGAGTAAAATTTCAGCTGGGCGACCAAATATCATTTTGAGGTCGTCCAGTTGGCGATTGAAATTTATTCATCATTCCTAGTTTCCATTACCAACGGAGTTTCAAGAACGGCATTAAATTTCATTTCCAGTTTTATTAAAATGTCAGACAGAAACTTGAAATTTGCTTTATTTATTCTGTCAGACCGGCATGTTCCCATTTGTAATTATCGGAACTTCTTCTTCTTCCTATAATGCATATTGTAAGCATCCTTAAGCTTTCAGTGTGTATGTTTCATCAGAGTCCAGACCATAATAATTAGCTAAAACTATTTTTTCTTGACTAATTACAACTGTACATATCAAAAACCTTCCATCATTATCTTTGATAACATTAATTTTCTATTTTGTACTTCAAAATTTGAATTAAATAAAATCATAAGTTAGTATTAACACCTAATATTTTAAACAATTATAAATATTAAAGGACTAAAGGTGCTGTGAGTAAGTGGAAATTTCCACGGGTAAGTAAAATTTTATGTGCACTTACCCGTGGGTAAGTTGGTTTTGAAAAAAATTACGAAGCCCTGCATTGCTTAATAGTCATGATAATGTTATTTGGCAAGAATATGCTTAAAAGTTTTAAAATAGCAAAATAGTGTTTGAAATGGCAACATGTTGCTAAAAAGTCATATGTTGCTAAAAAGTCATGATAATATTAATTGGCAAGAATATGCTTAAAAGTTTTATTGTTTGATCTGATAAAAAATTCCCTTGGAGGGAGAAGAAGTTTTGTACCTTTGTGGTGCTCTATCCTGGTATGATGAACTCGGTCCTGCATGTTGAAGGACAAACTAAGAATATATCTGTCATCTGAACTGTCCCTGACTAGGAATGACCCATCAGGTTTATCTATCAACTTGATCTCAGCTTCTTCCCAGCTTAATGGACCCCAGTACCATCCACACTGTAAAAAGAGTGAGTGAGTGAGTGATTGTTGTTTAATGCCAATTCAGCAATTTTTCAGCCATATCATGGCGAGAAGAAGTTACTTTTCAATGAGATGATCATGATGAAGTCCGTTTTGCTGGATTTTTATAGTGCTAGCTCACTGAAACAACAGTCTGCGGATAGACATATCGCTCCACTCTGACACATTATTCTGATTCCAAACCTACCAGTCTTTGCTCTAATTACTCCTTAATGCTGCGTGCTTAGCGGAGAAGCAACAAATACCAATTTTATATTCTTTTGTTTGACCCGACCTGGGCTCGAACCCATGATCTATCGCACTTGAGGCGAGCACGCTAACACTGTAAAAAGAAAGATATACATGCATAGGTTATATAGCTATCTCCAGTTGATTACAATATTTTACCACTCACGATACTATAATTCATTGTGGAACTATACTTACTACTGTTTGTACATGTATTTATATAGACATGTAATAAATTATACCAGAGCTTTCAAATATAATTGAGTGATTATTGTTTAACACCAAGTGAGTCATTTGTCACTATATCATCATGCATTCTCTATCCAGAGTTGTTCTTCCCGCTAAGCTCCATACGCCTCTGTCAATGCTCATTTCACAAGATTTTTGTAAAATTTAGAAACAGTAAAAAAAATGTACTTAAAATTGTTTTAATTATTTTTTATATCAATGAAGATGAAAATAAATCACTCAATTCAAATCAATCCTCTCTTAAAAATGACCCTCCCCCCCCCCCCCCCCCCCCCCACTTCTTGGAGAACCATTTTTGCGGAGGTAAATATTAAAAACGATCAAAATCATTTTTAAGAGAGATTTGATTTGAAAAGAGTGATTTATTTTCATCTTTATTGATATTTACAATAATTAAAACAATTTTAAGTACATTTTTTTACTGTTTCTAAATTTTACAAAAATCTTGTAAAATGAGCGTTGACAGAGGTGTATGGAGTGTAGCAGGAACGACAACTCTGGATAGAGAATGTATCATCATGGTCAAACCAAGAACAAGTTGTATATCGATGAGATGATGATATCTGTTTTGTACCAGATCAACATTCGTTGGGATAGGGTATGGGATACGGCTAGGTTTATGGTGCCACTTTCAACAATATTTCATTTATTTCCTGGCAGTCAGTTTTATTGGCGGAGGAAACCGGAGTACCTGCAGAAAACCATAAGTTTTACTGGAAAGGACTATATCTGTACTTTTAAGTTAAGTCTTATATAGCATGGTTTGACTATTGTTTAAATCTTTTGATTTTTAAAATGTACAAAATTTTAAATTCCTTTGCCATTATACAATGTACATGTACATAATTAACTACTTATACATGTAGCTTACATCTTTCAACTGTTGCATACTTTCCATGAAATCTTGTCTGTAAACTGAAATATAAATTGAATATATGTACATGGATACATATGCATGCATGACAGTTCCCAAAAATCTGCATCGAGATCGAGATGGTGGGTATTTTACAAATTCAGCCCATCCCACTTAGGCCACTATAATATAAACGGGAGGGTTGGCATCCCAATAATTAAATAAAACAAATTTTACAATGGATTTTTGCTTATGTGGCCCAAGTAATGGGCCTCATAACTTAACTAGCACAGGGTCTCATTTGTCTTAAATCCGGCACTGGGTGAAGGTGTCGATTTCCAAGAACCTTTGTCATTGTTTTCAATTTGGCCTTTAATATTTATTAAGCTACATTGCACATGTACATAAGTCTCCTTGTAAGGCCATCCCTTCTTATAAGGCCATCCCTTCTTATAAAGCCATCCCTTCTTATAAGGCCATCCCTTCTTATAAGACCATCCCTTCTTATAAGGCCACCCCTTCTTATAAGGCCATCCCTTCTTATAAGGCCATCCCTTTTTATAAGGCCACCCCTTCTTATAAGGCCATCCCTTCAGCAATGAAAAAAGTGGCCTTATAAGAGGGGTGGCCTCATGATCACTTGACAGGAACAATAAAGAAGTAACTAGGAAGAACTGTTTTAGATACCTAAAACTTATGTCTCCCCTTAATGCAGCCATCTGTACAAGAATAAGTTATACATTATGAGTTGAATGATAATATTTAAAAAACAATTATTTGACCTTGAGGTCAAAGGTCATTACGGTACGAGACACACCGCCTTATGGTCATGCACCCACATACCAAATATAATTGACCTATCTGGAAAGACAAACAAGTTATGATCCGGACAAGCTTCGCTGCAAAGAAGCAAAAGAAGCGGAAGAAATAATCAGACTAAAACAATGTCTCCCTTCGTTCAAAGGGGAGACATAATTAACTATCTGAGGTCATCTGAAATCTGACCTGAAAAAGAGAGATAGTCTTTCGTTGGTGTGGCCTTATAGAGGGTTAGGGTTATGGTGTTTAATGCCACTTTCAACAATATTTCAGTTATATCGTGGCGGTCAGTTTTATTGGTGGAGTAAACCAGAGTATCCTCAGAAAACTACCGACTTGTTGCAAGTCACTGACAAACTTTATCACATATTGTTGTATTGAATAAACCTCGCCATGAACAGGGTTCAAATTCACAATTTTAGTGGTAATAGGCACTGATTGCATAGGTAGTAGTCAATCCAATTAACATACAGGTATGATCATAATTACATATACAAGTTGTATGTATTGTAAGATCTTTATTTATGTTTTGTATTGTAAATCTAGTATCAAAACAACACATCAATTAATAATATTCAATTAAACACTTCATTGTAAATAATTAATACAGGTACATTGTAATTAACGAATGTACATTTTATACTAATTACCGGTTGTTTTTTACCTGCATTTTTATGCCACTGACGTTCTGTTAGTAAGACACTGACAAACTTGAATCAATTTTTTATATCTTGTTTTACAGGAAACATGTACCAGTAAATTATATACCCAAGGTAGGGTTGGTTTATGTACCAGTAAATTATATACCCAAGGTAGGGTTGGTTTATGTACCAGTAAATTATATACCCAAGGCAGGGTTGGTTGATGTACCAGTAAATTATATACCCAAGGTAGGGTTGGTTTATGGTGTTTAATGCAACTTTCAACAATAGTTCAGTTACAAAATGTATATCGTGGCGGAAACCAGGCTACCCGGAGAAAACCGACCTGCCGCAAGTCACTGACAAGCTTTATCACTTAATGTTGTATCGAGTACACCTTGCCTGAGCGGGATTCCAAATCACAACCAGAATTTTTTTTATATACCGGTATATAGTATACAATGTATATATATGGCTTTTATCATTTTCAAGATATGAGGGGGAGATGGGACAAAAGGCACTGATGCCTATTCAGGTCTCGACATTAGCGTTTGTCCGATTGTCCTGTACCAGTGAAAACTGACGTCGGACAAATAGATCTTGTACCACGGTTGTCCGATGGGACAAGTGAAAAAAATGACTGTCTTACCTTTTGAAGGTTATTTTTTATCATAAAAATTGGTTGCTTCGTAAATAATGATTTTAATGTGTGTACTGTAAAAAAATATTGGTTACCATCGAAGTACACTATGGCTAATTACAAGGGTGAACCAAGAGATATTCCGAATATATACTTGATCAGTATCTTTTCAGCGATTTGGTTAATCAGCAACTGATGACATTAAGTAATAACTAGAACTGTGAGTGACCTCACTGAGTGATACCCCCCGCTTGCAATACTATGATGTTCAAACTTTGGAATACAGGTATATAAGCAAGTTACCTATGAAAATTGAACGGATATGGAATTATGTCAAGGAGACAACATCCCATCTCCAAAATAAACTAGCCAAGAACATACATCTAGGGGTCGCCACAAGTACACTACCCCCCTTTTCATGAAAGTATAAGTTTAATTATCTCCCCTTCTAAATTTTAAACAGCAACGGTATTCCTTCATGCACAGCAGCAGGTTGTGTACTACAACTGTGTAAAGTTTCATAAAAATTCAATAAGCAGTTTAGTAGGAGTTGCGCTTACAAGGTACATGCCCCCCCCCCTTTTCGTGAAAGTATAAGTTGAATTATCTCCCCTTTTAAAATTTTGGACAACAACCATATTCCTTCATGCACATCTGCAGGTAGTGCACTACAACTGTGTAAAGTTTCACAAAACTCCAATAAGCCGTTTAGGAGGAGTTGCGCTTACAAGGTACACGACCCCCATTTTCATGAAAGTATAAGTTGAATTATCTCCCCTTCTAAATTTTAGACAGCAACGGTATTCCTTCATGCACATCTGCAGGTTGTGTACTACAACTGTGTAGTTTCATAAAAATTCAATAAGCAGCTTAGTAGGAGTTGCGCTTACAAGGTACATGTACATGCCCCCCCTTTTCGCGAAAGTATTAAGTTGAATTATCTCCCCTTTTAAATTTTGGACAGCAACCATATTCCTTCATGCACATCTGCAGGTAGTGTACTACAAATGTGTAAAGTTTTATAAAAATCCAGTAAGCCGCTTAGGAGGAGTTGCGCTTACAAGGTACACGACCCCCCTTTTCGTGAAAGTACATGTATAAGTTGAATTATCTCCCCTTCTAAATTTTAGACAGCAACTGTATTCCTTCATGCACATCTGCAGGTTGTGTACTACAACTGTGTAAAGTTTCATAAAAATTCAATAAGCAGTTTAGTAGGAGTTGTGCTTACAAGGTACATGGACGGACAGGGTGATTCCTATATACCCCCAAACTTTGTTTGCAGGGGGTATAAAATAATGAAATAGAAATAGAAATAGATTTGTTTATAGCGTTTCCTTTCCCTATACTATAATTCCCTGGAAACATCGGCATGGATCTATGATATCCCCTGATCTTAGAAAGTATGGATTTACAATAAGCGGCAGAGCTCAATTCAACCAGAAATGTTAAGACGTCTGCTGTTTATTTCCGCTGAGGGAGATTCAGTAACTGATTTAATTTTTGATACACATTCAATACGTGATGAACAATGATGTCCAAACATCCTGGATTCAATCCATATTATACGATTACCGCTTACATGGGCCTGCTATTCGAAAACCAAACTTGGAAATTGATGATTAGACACTCATGCCATGATGGTATCCTTTGATACCAATGACGTTATGTCTAAGTGATAATATGTTGACTAAAGATGTCATAATCATAATGTCTATTAGTATTAATAATGACAGAATGAGATATTGTTTGTGAGACAATAACCATTATCGCTATTTTGTTTATTTTCCCTTTGATGTAAGGGCATGAGATGATTTCAATTATCGCTAATCGCTAAGCGTTGTCAAGGACGCACGTAGTAATATCGCTGTCTTCTAATATGACGTTGATAAAGATTATGTTTATCGCTATGATACAATGTACTATGAATGTAGTATGTCATACTATCATAGCGATAAAATAATTAAAGATGCTTTTTAAAACGCGAAGACGTTTCTCAGTCATCTCTCATCTCAGGGGCTTCACCCTTCGATGAGAGACGACTGAGAAACGTCATCTCATTTTAAAAAACATCGTTAATCACTTAATATAGTTTCCACAATTTGCTGATAATTGTTCTGTTTTATTTAAATTTTTTATTAATTTGTTTGGAAAACTAAAATATTGAGTAGGACAAGTACTTTTTTTAGTTAAGTTGTCCAAAGGGACAAGTTTATAAAAATGTTAATGTAGAGGCCTGCTATAAGTTAATATTTTCATTTTTATTGTACATCAAGGCAAACCTTGTACGTTATGTATAACATGCATGAAGTACATGTACACTGAAGAAAACCTGAAAATATGCCATTTATAAGCAGTAGCTCTTTATAATGTACAGGTTCAAATCATATGCACTACATGTACTCATTAAATGCAGAAAATGAAACTGCTCTTAATTTATAGACAGCGATTTGTCATACATTTGTATTTATAAAGATGCCCTTTCATTAAGTCTGATTTTAATGAGGTTTTTTTTCTGCCCTTCCTTTGTCATTGCCTATATAAATCAGGTGAACGATACAGGCTGAAATATTGTGAAATATTATCAAAGTTGGTGTTAACTGCTAACAAACAATTATTGATAATAATATACATTAACATTACATGTAGCTGATGATTTTACACTCCCCCAACAACAAATAGGCTATGGTGTTTAATGCCACTTTCAACAATATTTCAGCTACCTTGTATATCATGGCAGTCAGTTTTTATTTATTGGTGGAGGAAATCTGAGTACCAGAGAAAACCACTAACGTTCCGCAAGTCACTGACAAACTTTTTCAGATAATGTTGTATCAAGTACATCTCGCCATGAACGGGGTTTGAACTCACGACTTTAGTGGTGATAGGCACTGATTGTACAGGTAGTTGTAAATTGAACTACCATACGATCACGACCAGGACAGCCCATAAAAATAAATAATATTATACCATTTTCTTACCCGATTCTCTGTGTAGCCTTGCAATTGGTACAACTGCAGGTGGCCTGCTATCAATGTTTGCTGCTTTTTGTTTGAGTGGTAGCGCTGGGCCATTACATATAATATTTTCATTCAACGACATATCTTCATCGTCTATTTCAACTGATATTCTGGGATCATCAACTTGTGCATGATGTTCTTTCAACCCTAACTCTGCCAACGACATGTGAGTTGGTTCGGAGTCGTCATAATAAAAATCAGGTAATCTTTTCAGTTGTGACACTTGATTTTCGGAGTTCGGACAATTTGAATTAACATCCGCAGATGCTGCCTCACTTGTTCCATTTGAGTCATTATCCAATTCATCTGCGAATGAATTTCTTCTACTTGCTAAACTTTCTAAAATGGCATCCGCGTCATCCTCGTATGACATAACATGAATATCACTCAAAACTTCCGAGGACCGAATACTCAAGTTATCCTCACTTTCTGCGTATGAACATACCGAGTCCAAGGTTGAAATTTTCCTATGGCGATTTCCTAATGGCCTAAAGTCAAGACGGGAGTCGCCAAAATATTGTGTTTGTGATGCTTCTGGGGTTGGGAGAATATTGTTTTTATGTTGTCCTGAATCATCACAATTTTCGGCAAAATTATCTGCAAGGTCCAGATTTACATTTTGCTTTGCCTCGGAAATCAATTTCCCTGTGTATGCGACTCCCTCTAAAACATCAACATTTTGCACATTGCTACTGCAATCATTTTCGTTAATTGAGTTTCTTTCAAAATAAAAAGGTTTCGAATCAGTACACAGATTTTCATTCCCAGAAACCCCTCTATTAACAACCTTTTCACTAAACCTATCAACAAAGTTTTTAGCACAATTTTCTGTCTCAGTGTTCAAACTCTTAGCACTATTATCAAAGTCTTCAACAACACTACATGTAATACTACATTTGTCTTTTTTGTCACAGTCTGTATATGAATTTGTATTCTCTAGTCCTTCTGATATCCATCCCAGTTTAACTTCCCTATCATGCACTTCAGACTTATCTCCCTTGCCCCTGTCATGCATGTATGCTGCCTTGTAACTTACATTTGCAAAGTTACATCCCTTGTCAATGACATCTGCAGAGTTTTCTCCCTTACAAAACACATTTACAGAGTTTTCTCCCTTGTCAATTACATTTGCAGAGATTTCTCCCTTGTCAAACACATTTGAAGAGTTTTCTTCCTTGTCAATAATATTTGCAGAGTTTTCTCCCCTGTCAATCACATTTGCAGAGTTTTCTCCCTTATGATGCACATTTGCCCAGATTTCTTTTTGTTTAAGGATTTCAATATCTTTTACTTCAGCATACCCTTCATCATCCTCTGATATGTGTAGGATTTCTAGTACTTCAGGAATACTCTCTCCTTCAGTTGACAAGGGCGAGTCAAGAACAATACATTTTACAGTATCACTTATTGAAACAGACAGACTGCCACAAGTATCTGATATGTAAGATGTACTTTCACTTTCACATTTTGATGAGTCAGCATTTTCACTGAAAATACTTTCACTTTCAGAAATTGATACCTGTTCTTTCCAATTTGTTTTTGAATTGCTTGAAAAACTACTATGTGTCTCATCCTCTCCATTCCCTATAGCAGTGTCATTTTCTACTAATTCTTTCCTTGAATCAAATGTCTGTTCATCACTGTTTTCAGGAAACATTTTGCTTTCATTTTTTTTCATTTGATGTTCTTGCAAAACATTTCCAATAAGATTAGTATCTTTCACACATGTTTCTGTACTTTGTTCAAGTGTTAAAACATTTTTGCGATCTAGAACTTGATCACTAGGACTCTTTATAGAATCAGGTGTTTTAAGATCATCATACATGCTATATTTTCGTGCAGGAAGAGGAGGACCATCCTCATTAGGAGACGTGTTCATGTCAACTAAATCTAAGTCCTTTGAGTCTTCTAGACGATTTTCAGCTTGAGAAATAGACAAATCTGCATCATTTTTTTTCTGAGATTGTTTCCGAAATAAGATTTTTGGATTTGCGTAGAGATCGCCAGTTGCACTATATTTACATAAACAAGTATCAGAATCACAAAATCCTTGATGACTAACTGTAGTTTCTTCATTGCAGTTTTGAAGACTTGAACTTTCTTGATTCTTTATTGGGCAACGACCTATTCGTAATAAGTCTGAGGAATTTCCACAAATGGTATAGGGTCTGTGTAAAGAGGATGACATGCCAAGATTTGTGGCACTAGAACAACCTTGCATACTGTCAGGACTAACATCAATCCTCGGAGTGCCGATTCCACTGTCTCTATTTGGTTCAAACCCCATTACTTCATTTGACCTGAAGTAACTCTCGGCAGCCCCTGATGACCGAGTCCTGCGATGAAGACTTACTCGTAAATTATTTTCCCTTTCAATATTGTCCTGCATGAAGTTAGTTTGATCACACGTGACCCCGTTCATGGCCATTTGATTAAGCTTCATTTTTCTTCTGACTTCATCAAGAGTTTCGTAGCCAGGATCTGAGTCGATAAAAATTTCATTTGATTCCTCAATAGGAAGATCTAGGTCAATAACCTGATCATCGGTAATGAGGAAATTATTTTCTACTCCATGATCAGGGTCCTCGAAACTCCTCTCCATGGATTTGTCGAATTCGAAGATGCCATTACCGTTCATTATTGGAATATCCGATTTATTGCATTTCTTCTTTCCCTGGTTGATCACAGTCAGTATTGGTTTTTCAGCACGTCTATCCGACATTGACCTCGGAATTTCATTTCGCTTATCATTATCGGATTTTGATGAATATTCATCACTTCTTCTTCTAAATGAAACTCCTTGGACACTTTCGTCTTCCGGAATTCCAAATTCATATCCTTTGCTTTTAAATCTGAACTTCCTTCTCAGCTTCCTAAATAAGCCTACGCCAGAATTGGGTGAGACTTTACCAGGAGAAACTCCCAGGGGCAGAGTTTGTGATTTTTGTTTTCTGGGTTCCATTTTTACTCAATCATGCTACTGTATTTCGATCTGTACATGTTGCCATTCTAAAACCTGTAATTATAATATTCCAAAATATAATACAGACAAACAGTATTCTATTTTACATTTTATACTCAGGGCTCATGCTCTGCGTCGCTAGGTTAACTCACTTTGCAACCGTAAAACCGACGATTTACGTCCAAAAAGTTTAAAATACAATACAGTTATCTCCTGAATATAATACAGACAAATGGCATTTTGTGTTTATATTTTATACTTGGAGCTGATGCTACAGGTCTAAGGCGATTCGGACAAAGAAGTCGCCTTGTGAAGGTTGACATTGCTTTCTGGTTGGTCAAAAGCGAAGTTTAAGTTGCCACATAATTTTGAATCATCACCCTATTACTGATATATTCATGTTTGAAATTTTCAGTTCCTAAATAATGTAATTTATTTAAATTCAGGTCAATCTCCCCCCTGAATACAATTTTGTTTTTACATTGTAGGTAACTTTTGCCGAATTTGGCTTAACTTGCTCCCAAAGACTTTTAAATTATTTTGGTTTCCGGTCTTTTGACTTGAGCTTACATGTTGTAGCTGATGAAGGTTATTCCAGAAATATGTCATGTAATTTATTTAAATTAAAGTCAACCTACCACAGGCATACGTAACCGTATCCGATTTTGGCTATCCTGTTTAGGTCGGTAGTTTTTTTTATCTCCCAAAGACTTTTAAATTATTTTCTTTTCTGGTCATCTGACTTAAGCTTAGCTGATGAAGGTTATTTCAGAAACATGTCTTGTAATTTATTTAAATTAAGCAGTTTGTGCCAAAAACATTTAACAAACTAGCCTGAACAGCATTTTAGAAGAATTTGTTCTATTTGATTAAGCAATTTAATTCAGTTTTTTCTGGCCCCAACCAGTTTATACTAGATTTTTGAAGCAGACTGGTTAAAGTCAATCTCCCTCATGGGCATACGTAACCATATTTGATTTTGGCTATCCTGTTTAGGTCAGTCGGTTTTCTTGCTCCAAAAGATTTAAATTATTTGGCTTTCTAATCTTTCTACCGCTACTTGAGCATATATTTCAAGTTTATTCAATAAATGTTTCATGCACATTCATTAGATATTTACGTTTTAATTCATGACACATATGCATGCTAAAAAAAGATTTCTGAACTGACAAAAAAAACCTGAACATAATAACAAAATAATGGAAAACATATTAATTAATTACAAAAAATGTATTGTAATCAAAATAAAATATATTTCTATGTCCAAGGTACTGGGTTTGGGTAGCTATAGGGACTTTCTATGTCCAAGGTACTGGGTTTGGGTAGCTATAGGGACATTATATGTATAAGGTATTGGGCTTGCAGGGTTTCAGATTGGGGCAATTTTTAGGTCATTGACCTAAAGATTTTAGAAATGGCCTAAATTTTTTAAACTTATAGGACATTTTTTTGGTTACATTATTAAGGCATGACTGATGGGAAATGCTGGTTTTAGGACAATAGTCCTGAACATGTCTGAGCATAGCAGAAACACTGGGTTTGGGTAGCTATATATAGGGACTTTCTATGTACAAGGTACATTTTTTTTTGTATTGGGGGGTCGGGTAGCTATAGGGAATTTCTATGTACAATGTATTGGTACATTCCACACACAAATTTTATGCCATGAAAAAAAAATGTTCATACAAATTTTGATCTACAATATTTTTCAGAATCATGTAATATGCTGATTGACAACATCAATTTCTTCCTCCAAAAGAAAAACAAAATGTCAGGGCTAGAAATTAACTTTTTTCACCACAAGCAAAACTTTGCTAGTTGCAAAAAAATCTACCGGTACTAGCAAACATACTGATCTGACTAGCAACCAAATTTAACATAAAACAGAGCGACATTTATATGAAATTGTATTGATCAGTCAAAAAACAAAAAAGATATTACTCACAACAAGCGATTACATATTTTCTCTTAGTTACAGTAAAAATATGTCTACCTGAAACTTGATGTACATCTGATCTTTTTTAATATCATGCTCATCATGAACATTTCGTTCTGACATTTTTCTTGACGACTGGATACTTTAACTAGAAAACTTGAGACCAAATTTATTTTAGAAATCTGGAACCAGGATGGTTTTTCAGATATTTCTGGGCTTTATATAGGGATACCTGTACCTGTACTTGTGCTTGTCCCCAATTTGTTTCATACCGGGTATTCAATTCTGAATGCATGTTTTTTACAACTAGCAAAATTCTGCTAGTAATAATTTTATGCACTACGCCACTAGAAAAATAAAGGCAAATCACAATTTCAACTAGCAATTTGTCTGCGTGCTAGTGTTAATTTCTAGCCCTGAATGTGCAAATTAACCACATTTATGTCGTGATGTACTAAACGATAACCCATCAGCTTACGTGAATTTGCCATTGATTTTCTAGTTTGTAGCCTATAACTTCTGTATCTAATTATAACCATGATGGACTTTATCATTATGTGATCAAAGATCTTTCTTATTTTATAATCATGTAACGGAGCGTAAAATTGGTTAATGAAGTTAAAGCATGCAAAGAGTCTATAATAATGCTTGTGCATGAACACAGTGTGTGAAACTAAATTTTGTGGTAACTGTATCCTAGACCAATCTCTATTTTACATATAGTAATAGATCTTAATGTACATTATATACAAAATTAGACCAGCTTGATTTTACATAGACATTGTCTATAGGTCTACCGCTAATTTCGCGTACTGTGAATGTGAGTGTGTGTCTAACGCTAATGATCACATGTTCTGTAGCTTATTGTAACAAGTCAAACTCATGAAAAGAAAAATCACAATTTGTGATACAATGATGGAGATGGGCAATCAGTTAAAAATCCATAATTGATTATTGGAAATAATCTGAGAGGCATAATCAATTATTAAATGGAATTACTTTTTTGATTTTATTGGTAAACTAGAGGCTCACCTGAGCCTGTATCGCTCACCTGATTATTGATATGCAAGTTTGTGTTAAATGTTCAACAAAGTCTAGATTTTAAGAAAAATTATTATATGTCTTTTAAGTGAGCTAACACCACATGTATAAAAACCCAATATAACATGTTGTTCTAGTACAAAGCGGACATCATCATCATTTCATAGAATGTAACTTGTTCTCGCCATGATATGGCTGAAAAATTGTTCATTTGGTGTTAAGCAACCATTACTCACTCACTTTTTTTGTGGTGAATTAGACAACATCTTGACAACACAGTTATCAATATCAGTTAGTGTTTGACTAAAATTAACAAATTTTAGAATTATTTTAACCTCTTAATTTCCTAAAATTAACAATTTTAGAATTATTTTAACCTCTTAATTTCCTAAAATTAACAAATTTTAGAATTATTTTAACCTCTTAATTTCCTAAAATTAACAAATTTTAGAATTATTTTAACCTCTTAATTTCCTAAAATTTGTTAAATTTTAGAATTATTTTAACCTCTTAATTTCCTAAAATTAACAAATTTTAGAATTATTTTAACCTCTTAATTTCCTAAAATTAACAATTTTAGAATTATTTTAACCTCTTAATTTTCCGCAATAATGAATTTCAATGTTATTTTTATTCATTTTATTAAATTTGTAAACATACTATTAAGTGACTATATCAACAATATCAGGCCTTGGGTATAATATTTGGCTTTGATTGTTGATATCATGGCTTTTAGTACTGAATTGTACACAGCCATTCTGATAGTGGCCTGATATCAGAAAAAAGCCCTGCTTTCTATGCATATCACTTTTATCAGGTTATCTAATTATGTTAACTGCAATCTGACTGGTCAGTCATGTGACCACTTAATTCAGGAACAGTAATTTTTAGAAGAATTCTACTACATTTTGGTTTGGTTTATGGTGTATAATGCCACTTTCAACAATATTTCGGTTATATCGTGGCGGTCAGTTTTATTGGTGGAGGATACCCGGAGAAAACCACTGTAACTGACAAACTTTATCACATAATATTGTATCCAGACATATCGAAAATCCAAGACAACTTGTCTGACATTCGGTCAGGCAATTTTGAAAAACTGTCTGACTGAAAGAAAATTTGTCTGACCGAATAAAAACCTAAAATGCCACCACATACATGTATTCCGCATCGCCATTAAAAACTCATTTATTTGTTAAACATGTTTACTTCAAGAATAAATTTTTAGGTATTCAGTTATCTCGAGACATTCTCAATATTTGTTCAAAATTAATAAGCTCATCCTGGAAATCATAACATTCATCTTCATAATCATCAATGTCTTTGTGAAAAAAATTCTGTCCAGACATTAAATTTACCCCCCCCCCCCTTTTTTTCCCCCACCTAACATAAGAAAATGATGGTTTACCAATACAAGAACACTTTTAATATTTTCATAGAATGTTATTTTTAATGTGGTCATAAGAAAATAAGTTATTGTTTGTTTTCCTTGCCGACTAACTCTCTGAAAGAGATGCATACTCAAATGTGTTTTGGCAATTTTCTTTCAGTTCGTCCGTATTGTATTTCTCAAATCATGACTCTTCCGTACCTAACCAAGTCGGATCATTAAGTATCGATTTTTTTACAAATGACAATGTACCAAGAAATTAGGTTTTAAGAACATATTTAATGAAGAATACGAACTTTATCAACCTAAAGAAACTTACAAATATATATTTTAAAAAATACAAACAGTTAAAATGATAATCGTTTTGGTTTATTTTAAAGACCGATCTAGTCGAATGCCAATCTATACATGTATGTTTGGGACAAATTATATTTCTTTAAGGGAAGTTACTCGATTTGGATTATGCAATGGTCAAAATAAGTTATTCACAGAAAATGCTTATTTAAAGAAATAAACATGCTATAGCAAGAAAGATCGACTTTTAAAGACACTGTTTGACGGACCGACAAAGAGAAAATTGCTTGCTGACCAAAATTGAGTAGCAAATTTTTACCGGACTTTCGGACCGATATGCCGAAAACATTGTCGGACCAGCTTGATTTTTACCTGTCAGGTCTGGCGGTCCGGCATATTTCGACATGTCTGTGTATCGAGTACACATCACTATGAACGGGGTTTGAACTCGCAACGTTAGAAGTGCTAGGCACTGATCAATATGATTGCATAGGTAGTTGTAAATCCAACTACTATACTATCACAACAACGCCCGACTTCATTTTGGAGATGACCCATACGTGCGATATCTAAGGGAGATTGATAAAAAAAAAAAACATAATTTCCAGGTGTCTAACGACATAAGAGGAGAATCTCGCAGAAAAATGATGAAAACATTTTTTTGCAATGATTCACATTAATTTTGTATATGGTTTGACAGGTGATAAATATATTTTAATCTGTTAATTGTTTGCATTTAAAACATATTCGGTAATTTAATGATTGTAAATAGCTTTATTTATTTCTTAATTAGGTTAGGTTTGTGGTGTTTAACACCACTTTCAACATTTTTCTTATATTTCTTAATTTGACATTTATTACAAGTAGGTAAAAATAAAATTAAATAGATTATGTATTCATTTTATTTGCTCATAGATTAATGTGTTCTACCTGTGAATTTTAAAAAGTCAAAAATAAAAAATTTGCATGAAACAAGAAAGTAAACAATGTCCCGAGTTACTCCACCTTATAAGTGATGTGATGCTATGGCTAATAAACAGGGGGTTAGAGTTATGGTATTTAACATTAGTTTAAACAATATTTCAGCTATATTGTGGCGGTCAGTTTTATTGGCGGAGGAAGCCGGAATACCTGGGGGAAAACCATCGACCTACTGCAAGGCACTGACAAACTTCATCACCTTTTCATAATGAATAATGTTGTATCGTCGAGTACAACTCGCCTGAGCGGGATTGGAACTCATGTTAGTGGTGATAGACACTGATTGCATAGGTAGTTATAAATCCAACTACCACACAATCACGACCAAGACTGCCCCTGGCTAATAAACAGAATAATAAGACAGTCAAAACAAAATATTAATCAAATTTATTTAAAAAAAAACCACCCAAAAAAACACCAAAAAAAAAGGAGTTTTACCGTTGACTGTGTGCCATAGCAAAACATTGGTGGCCTATTTTCGAGCAAAGTTTTAAGTTTGCAGGGGTGCTCTGACTTCTAGAGTGAAGCAGTTGTGAAAAATTATGTCAAATCTGAAAGGTAAATCAATATGCTAGCGAATGACAACAAAGATTGTTTGAATGTGTGATTTTTTAATATTTTTTTCAAGCCTGAAACAGAACTGGTAGTGGCTTGGCTACGTTGGTCGTTACATCCCTTGTTAGTATATATAGGAGTATCCTCTCGTCCGCTAAAATCGGTCAACACCTGAAATCGCTCACCATTTTGGAATGCAGTCACGTGAGTTCAGATGTCGATGACGTTATTTATCCTGCAAACTGCGTCCAGAAATAGATAATGGATTTACTTTCACTTTGATCAAGACAACAATGAGATTTAAACAGATAAGAAAGTATATCTATATGCTTTGGTGCCAAAATGGTGCCATTCTACTACTTGACTACCATTTTGACTTAATAATCAAAGTCAAATATTTCCAGAAAAACACAGTCTGTAATGGATAATTTGCATATCCTGTGTTTGTTTACATTCCACTGCGCATCTTGACCTATATTTACAACTCAAATAGGCAACGGAAAATGCATTGTTTTCATTTTGAAATTCAGTAATTCCTTAGACAATTTTCAGATTTTTAGCGGGAATATTTGTGGGTAATATATATGATTTCATATAAATTACATGGAATTGGATATGGATAAAATTGTAAGTGAAAACAGAGATATCATCTGCTGAAAACAAGTGACAGCTAATACAATTTAATGAAAAAATGGGGAAATATAGAAAAAGCAAATAAAAAAATATTGTAAAATACAATCTCCTAGGCCTATTTGTGTTCCACGTAACTATTTTATGGTTGACTGATTTCAGGTTACGTGACTTGGGCGCCATTACAAAACATATGCAAACAAAAAAGGTCAGCGAACCGACATTTCTTCATCAAACCAGAGAGCCTGTATCGTTCACCTGGTAATAAAAAAAACCAATTGGTCCTATGTAAAAACTATGTCCTGCAGTGGTAGTCATCTTGGAATTACGATCAACATAAAAAACACAAAGTTTGTAAAGGACCTTCCAATGATTGATGCACAGTTTAGGTTCAATCAGTGCAATAGCTTCAGAGAAGAATATATTTCTGTATTTTCCCCATATGGTTCTGTGTTAATACTATGACCTGTGGTGGCAGCCATCTTGGATTTCCGATCGGCATAAAAAACAGAGGACCTTCCAATGATCATTCCTGGGCAGTTTGGTTTCAACTGTCCAAGTGGTTTCAGAGAAGAAGCATTTTGAAACATTTTTCCCATAGGGTCCAATGTTAAACTAAGTCCTGCCGTAGCCGCCATTTTGAATTTCATATCAGAACAAAAAATGTACAGTTTGTAGAGGACCATCCAATGAACATTCATGTACAGTTTGGCTTCAATCATATTTGTAGTTTCTGAGAAGAAGGCATTTGAACATTTTCCCATAGGGTCCAATGTTAATCTATGTCCTGCGGTGGTGGCCATCTTGGATTTCCGATCGGCATAAAAAACACACACCTTGTAGAGGACCTTCCAATGATCATTCCTGGGCAGTTTGGTTTCAATTGTCCAAGTGGTTTCAGAGAAGCGTTTTGAAACATTTTTCCCATAGGGTCCAATGTTAAACTAAGTCCTGCCGTAGCCGCCATTTTGAATTTCATATCGGAACAAAAAACGCAAAGTTTGTAGAGGACCATCCAATGAACATTCATGTACAGTTTGGCTTTAATTATATTTGTAGTTTCTGAGAAGGAGACATTTGAACATTTTCCCATAGGGTCCAATGTTAATCTATGTATTGCGGTGGCGGCCATCTTGGATTTCCGATCGGCATAAAAAACAAAAAATTTGTAGAGGACCTTCCAATGATCATTCCTGGGCAGTTTGGTTTCAACTGTCCTAGTGGTTTCAGAGAAGAAGCGTTTTGAAACATTTCCCCCATAGGGTCCAATGTTAAACTAAGTCCTGCCGTAGCCGCCATTTTGAATTTCATATCGGAACAAAAAATGCAAAGTTTGTAGAGGACCATCCAATGAACATTCATGTACAGTTTGGCTTTAATCATATTTGTAGTTTCTGAGAAGGAGACATTTGAACATTTTCCCATAGGGTCCAATGTTAATCTATGTCCTGCGGTGGTGGCCATCTTGAATTTTCGATCGGCATAAAAAAACAGAAACTTTGTAGAGGACCTTCCAATGATCATTCCTGGGCAGTTTGGTTTCAATTATCCAAGTGGCTTCAGAGAAGAAGCGTTTTGAAACATTTTCCCCATAGGGTTCAATGTTAAACTAAGTCCTGCCGTAGCCGCCATTTTGAATTTCATATCGGAACAAAAAACGTACAGTTTGTAGAGGACCATCCAATGAACATTCATGTACAGTTTGGCTTTAATCATATTTGTAGTTTCTGAAAAGAAGGCTTTTGAACATTTTCCCATAGGGTCCAATGTTAATCTATGTCCTGCGGTGGTGGCCATCTTGGATTTCCGATCGGCATAAAAAACACACACCTTGTAGAGGACCTTCCAATGATCATTCCTGGGCAGTTTGGTTTCAATTATCCAAGTGGTTTCAGAGAAGAAGCGTTTTGAAACATTTTCCCAATAGGGTCCAATGTTAAACTAAGTCCTGCCGTAGCCGCCATTTTGAATTTCATATCGGAACAAAAAACGTAAACTTTGTAGAGGACCATCCAATGAACATTCATGTACAGTTTGGCTTTAATCATATTTGTAGTTTCTGAGAAGAAGGCATTTGAACATTTTCCCATAGGGTCCAATGTTAATCTATGTCCTGCGGTGGTGGCCATCTTGAATTTTTCGATCAGCATAAAAAAACAGAAACTTTGTAGAGGACCTTCCAATGATCATTCCTGGGCAGTTTGGATTCAATTGTCCAAGTGGTTTCAAAGAAGAAGCGTTTTGAAACATTTTCCCCATAGGGTCCAATGTTAAACTAAGTCCTGCCGTAGCCGCCATTTTGAATTTCATATCGGAACAAAAAACGTAAAGTTTGTAGAGGACCATCCAATGAACATTCATGTACAGTTTGGCTTTAATAATATTTGTAGTTTCTGAGAAGAAGGCATTTGAACATTTTCCCATAGGGTCCAATGTTAATCTATGTATTGCGGTGGCGGCCATCTTGGATTTCCGATCGGCATAAAAAACATAAAATTTGTAGAGGACCTTCCAATGATCATTCCTGGGCAGTTTGGTTTCAACTGTCCTAGTGGTTTCAGAGAAGAAGCGTTTTGAAACATTTCCCCCATAGGGTCCAATGTTAAACTAAGTCCTGCCGTAGCCGCCATTTTGAATTTCATATCGGAACAAAAAACGTAAAGTTTGTAGAGGACCATCCAATGAACATTCATGTACAGTTTGGCTTTAATAATATTTGTAGTTTCTGAGAAGAAGGCATTTGAACATTTTCCCATAGGGTCCAATGTTAATCTATGTATTGCGGTGGCGGCCATCTTGGATTTCCGATCGGCATAAAAAACATAAAATTTGTAGAGGACCTTCCAATGATCATTCCTGGGCAGTTTGGTTTCAACTGTCCTAGTGGTTTCAGAGAAGAAGCGTTTTGAAACATTTCCCCCATAGGGTCCAATGTTAAACTAAGTCCTGCCGTAGCCGCCATTTTGAATTTCATATCGGAACAAAAAAATGCAAAGTTTGTAGAGGACCATCCAATGAACATTCATGTACAGTTTGGCTTTAATCATATTTGTAGTTTCTGAGAAGGAGACATTTGAAAATTTTCCCATAGGGTCCAATGTTAATCTATGTCCTGCGGTGGTGGCCATCTTGAATTTTCGATCGGCATAAAAAAACAGAAACTTTGTAGAGGACCTTCCAATGATCATTCCTGGGCAGTTTGGATTCAATTGTCCAAGTGGTTTCAAAGAAGAAGCGTTTTGAAACATTTTTCCCATAGGGTCCAATGTTAAACTAAGTCCTGCCGTAGCCGCCATTTTGAATTTCATATCGGAACAAAAAACGTACAGTTTGTAGAGGACCATCCAATGAACATTCATGTACAGTTTGGCTTTAATAATATTTGTAGTTTCTGAGAAGAAGGCATTTGAACATTTTCCCATAGGGTCCAATGTTAATCTATGTATTGCGGTGGCGGCCATCTTGGATTTCCGATCAGCATAAAAAACAAAAACTTTGTAGAGGACCTTCCAATGATCATTCCTGGGCAGTTTGGTTTCAACTGTCTAAGTGGTTTCAGAGAAGAAGCATTTTGAAACATTTTTCCCATAGGGTTCAATGTTAAACTAAGTCCTGCCGTAGCCGCCATTTTGAATTTCATATCGGAACAAAAAACCTTAAGATTGTAGAGAACCATCCAATGAACATTCATGTACAGTTTGGCTTTAATCATATTTGTAGTTTCTGAGAAGAAGGCATTTGAACATTTTCCCATAGGGTCCAATGTTAATCTATGTCCTGCGATGGTGGCCATCTTGGATTTTCGATCGGCATAAAAAACAGTAACTTGGTAAAGGACATTCCAATGATTATTCATTTACAGTTTGGGTTCAGTCAGTTCATTAGTTTCAGAGAAGAAGATCTTTGAAATTTCAGCCAATCAGAGCATATTATTGGCCCTGGCAGCCATATTGAATATCCGACTGGAACGGAAAACAGTAACTTTGTAGAGGACCATCCAAGGAACATTCCTGCTAAGTTCGGTTCCAATCGGCCAAGTGGTTTCGGAGAAGAAGCTTGAAATATGAAAAGTTTACAGACGACAGACAACAGACGACGGATGCCAAGTGATGGCAATAGTTCACATGGCCCATTGGTCCAGGTGAACTAATTAAGCAATGTTTTGGTATTTTATTTGGCTTAAGTGCCCAAGTAAACATGGCATTAATCTTTGAGATAAATACCAATTTGAATGAGAATCATAAGGATTTACGGTCACATGTGGATATATAAATTGGAAAAGGAGAATCGGATATGTAAATTCTGTAATCTACGTATGGTAGAGGATGAATTTCACTTTTTACTAAAAATGTCCTTTATATAGTGATATTAGACATAATTTTATTGATAATATACAAAGAAATTGTGAAAATTTTCATCACCTTTCTGAATTTTTTTTTTATACAAATGAAGATAATAATATACTTTTAAAATTATGTAATTTTTTATTGAAAGGGTTTAACTTGAGAACAGTTACGTCTATATTACCAACAGGATATACTTTATATTGGTTTAAGGTTACAATTATGTTATATTATAGTTTATTTTATCAACTTGAATACATTTACATTTGTAAATAATATTGTCATCAGGATATTTGTGCTTTAATTGATATGATTTATTAATAACTCTTCATATCGTCACGGTATGTGTTTTCGCATGTCATGTCTTTTCGTATCATCCATTATATTTTGATTTCCACAGTGCACGCATTATTTTTGACGTGTCCTCCGGTTTCTATTTATGGAACGTAAACAGGACTACAACGTGACATCTGTAAAAAATGTTAAAGTTTGCTTTCAAAGACGTAAGTACCAAAAACAGTGAACCTACCTACTGAACCATACTTTTTGCAATGCTAAAAATTTACTTCATTTATAAAGTTAGGGACTCCAAGTCAAAATTATTCTTAGAATATTTGTTTAAAATTTAATTACCATGTTTAAGAACTTTTCAAGACCAACAATACAAAACAAACGGATTGAAAATTGGTTGAGATTTGACGAAACTATGTACATTCAAAGTCGTCAATAACAGCCCTATTCTTGGAAAATGGTAGAAATTGGCGGACAGACAACCTCAAGTGTAACTTTCAACCTTTATTAATTTAATAACATGTTAACAATACAGGCAATCATATAGTAAATTTTAAACACCTTAAGACATATAACAAATAAAATAAAATACTTCTGGCATATTTTTTATGCATAAAGATACAAGGGCTGTTGAAAATCCTGAAAAAAACACTTGGACTTAGAAATTTTTTCGATGGCACCACACTTTTTCTGCATTATATTGGCTTTCAACACATTTTCAAGCATCTGTCTTACCAGACTGGTTATAGATATGTATATGATAAATGGTTATTTGAAAAAGCAAGGCCTAGGGTATCCAGAAATGTACTCTACATATATTTATGAAAAAGATGAAAACTAAAATGGCTGCCACAAAATGGCCACCAAGTTCAATTTTGCTATTGAAAATGGCTTTTCCGGCAATTTTTGAAGATGATTATGCAAAAACCAGAAGGACCGAGACCTAAACTGTGATTGACTGTACAAAATGACACCGAAACAACATTATGAGAGTCATTTCTCCTGTTCTCTTACAACAGATTTTTCCAAATAGTACCAACAAATCTGCTTTGAGGCTCATTTATTACTTAAAAAATAGTAAAAACACTGTTTTACTGTTCCGACATGAAATGTATGTGTTATTTGTTTCACAAGAACACTTTGCATAAAAAAAAACTGCTTTAAATTATTTTTTGTAGTGTGTTATATAAATATATTAAAAAATGTTAGCCAAAATATCTCAGAAATTTCTTTTTTTAGCCTTTTTTTTTAAATTAAAGAATGTCTCTTTTTTGCAAATATTTCAGTAATTTTATAGTTTTCTGAATTTTAATAGCTAATATTGTTATCATATTATTATTTGATGGAATTAACATTATTATGTCTATTGTCTCCTCTGTTGTTGATTGTGTTTGGCCAAAATCTCTAAAAATATATATATATATATATAAAGGGAGATAACTCCACACAAAAAAACCAAGATGGCCACCAAGGAAAAGACCCTTTTTCCATGGTTAATATATCAATGATTGTATTCTTTTGTTGCATAATCTTTTGTTTTCAGGGAGAACAAACATATGTATACAAGAAAAACTACAGGACTGTTTGAAATTGGGCCAAATTTCAAATTTTGAGACCTGTAAAAATCTTTGAAATGACTTTTCTGTTGGTTGAAATGACCACAAAGGACATGCTCATGTCACTTTTCCATATTACTCCAACATAAATTTGTTCAGATAAATAAATGAGGTTGTTAAGCCATTTATTTTGAATAGGATTATGAACTACAACCATTCTCAGCCTTGGAAATATAGTTTTATTGGATATGAAAATGGGTGTTGAGGCAGTTTGCTAGTTGTTGTCTTTGTGTCACCATCAAACATATTGAAATCTTGTAAATAGAATATAGTTATACATGTATATAACTGGTTAGATCTCAAAAAGTATACAAGATAATTACATGAAACTTGAAATGTAGATAGATGATATCTTCTTGTTTTATTATATTGTTTCATGGACACTAATAAACTTATAATGGTGCCCATTTTGTTTCAAAATGACCGCCAAATGCCAACAATTTTTGCAGAAAAAGTCATATTTTTTTTATTATTTCTCTGGTGTTCTTTGTCTGATTTTGACCATCTAGGTATCAACTGAAAGCCCTCTTCTATCGATCGCTTGTAAAGATAAATTAACTGAATGTATAAACACTAAGAGATACCACAATAAAAACACATGGCTAGCAGTCCATCTATACTACTGTATTTCCTACCAGCATACAATCATGACATCGATGGTGCAATGGTTAACATGTTCTCCTAAAGTGTTGTAAAAACAACAAATAGTGGCATTTGTAAATAAAAACCAACACCAGGAACCTTTCCAAAATTACTTGTTCTGTAGTTTTACATTTTTAGGATTTTGCCCGTCTTTTGATCATCAAGACTAATTTTCATTTTGAAATCTATATACTAAAATAACTAAAATGTCAAAACAAAATGGTTATTCATGTCATATGCATGATATATACAACTAATGTAGGTTAGTCACCTCAAAGATTAACATTTCACTGCCTCCTAAACATGGCAAGGGTTTTCGGTAAGCTTGATAAAGTGGTTTTCCCTTTTCTTACCTCAATGTCGGCAGTAATAATATACATGTAACTGAAAAATTGCTGATAGTGACATTCAACTTAAACAAATATATTCATGTACCACAAAACTGAGCAAGTCAAATTGTTTCACTCTCTATGACAGATGTTTCAGTCTGGCTCCATGCTATTTTAATTAGCTTCTTAAAACATGTACTTGAAATCAGCAAAAAATATTATGGTTATTTATTTATTAATGAAATATGATAGATGTTTTGTGAAATACATCATCCATTGTGATTTAAGGAAGTTCAGATACAAGTTGTATATATTATTGCCACACCATGTGTTGATTTTTTTGTTACATTTCTAACTTCCAATAATCATGATCATCTGTAAAGAACAATATGTGTGAAATTTTCAATGCTACATATTGAAGGTGTATATACAAATGTGTATAGTGAAACTAACGAAAATGTTGACAAATCTTTATCCATCTATCTATTGAATGAAATTAGAATTTATAGACTCTGCCATAAATTATCCTTGAGTAGAACACAGTTCAGGTACTATTCCAATGCCAACTTGGATCACATTTGTCTTTGACCAACAGCATACTGTCAGATGAACTGGAAAAAAAAACCAGAAGGCACCACAAAGAAATAGTTCTATCTACATGTATATATTTACATTTCATAACTATTATTAAGAAATAAATTCACAGTGCATTTTTATTTTAAAACTGTCATGTGATAATTGACAATAAATTAGTCCATAGAAGCAGGGCCCGTCTTAACAGCATTATAGGCTCCCGGGTAAAGCAGTGCATTTGGGCCCTATCTACACAAACACTCACAGGAATAAAAATGTTAATTGTCGATAAAATTGAGCATATATTTATTGTATTGGTACTTCCAACTAAATCAGTGATTAAACATTAAAAACTTGCCGTACATTCAGGAGATCTTTATGTAATTCAAATTTATTTTTTTGAATTTCACAAAATAAAAAAGATATCCAAAGACTAAAAAAAGAGCTGGTCCTAGTCACTAAGATATGATTTATTTATAGTCTGCATTTTAAATAACAATACAATTTTTGGGATTTATTTTTAGTTGAAATATATAGGAAAATCAAAGTCAATTTTTATTTGTTATGTTTAAATTGTGAACAAATAAAAACCACTCATATAAACATAATGAGCAAATAAACAATCAAAATATAGACAATTCTGAATGTTTTGGTGTAAAATTTGTTAAAATCTATCCAGAAATGACTTCACAATAATTTTTAAAAAAAATATGGTTTTGGTTGATTATATAGGGATTTTTTTTTACATGTTGCAATACTTTTGTCCACATACTCTACAACACAGGGAGTGGGCTTTTGACCGATATAAAACTGATTGATTTTGGGTTCATGTATTTTTATATTTCACTTGAAAAAAGGGTAAATTCATAAAATTGTATCTGACTACCATTGCACATCAGAATATCAGAAAAGATAACAAATTAAGTAGTAACATTTAACACATGCTTGACAATTTTCGGTCTCGGCATCTCTGTTTGAATCATGAAATTTTGTCACCGCTTTGCTTGTAAACAAACATAATGTCCTGGATATTGAACCCGGCATTCGTAAATATAGATGTTCAATAAAGTTATATTTCAATAAAAATAATCATCATAAAATGTTAAATCCATGTTCAAAAACAGAATTTTCGCAATAAAAAAACATAACTTATGCAACAACGTTGTAATATTCAGGTAAACAGGATGATCAAGATTGTACAACGTCGGGGTCACAGCGCAGTAAAGTTCACCACATTAAATCATGAAAACCACACCTGAGCTGATCATTTTATCAAATTAAACCATAAATAATTAAATACTAGAATATTTCAGCTTTCTTGACATATAATTTTCTTTGGTTATACTTACTTCTGATGAAAATGGCAGCGGAAAGAAAATTTTAAATCCTTCAGAAATTCTCCTTATCCGTGACCTCGGCATGAAACTTATATGACCGGAAACTGGAGTTTCTCCTCTTTTCATTGGTGTCTATTTCCATCCTATTAGATAATTGGCTCAGGTGTGGAAAATCACTCGAAAGAAGCATGTCATTGAAAAAAAGCGGTTCGACGAAAGTATATGAAATACGAACGACGCGGTGCACGTTCTTTAATCGTCAATATTTTCCGAATTACGCAACGCATTAGAAATCTGAATATATGGGTGGAATCAGAATAAAATGCTGAATCATTTGAATATAATTTTATTGATGAATATATTTTTTCTTTAATGTAATAAATACATAAACATTGACTATCGTCGCCACAACGACAACATTTCCAACGATTCACATAATGACGTTGGACTCCCTAATAAAGTAGCTGGAAAAAAATCCAGAAAGGCTATACAAAATTTAACTATGTCGTCTGCCTCTCAGACATCGGCTCTTCCTGTCATGTAACTGTCATGGGGTCACTGATCGTATTTGTAAACAAAAAGAGCTGCCTGAAATGTGCCTGTTTCTTATATAAAATACATGTCACTTTGCAGTGCATTGTGGTTTCAGCAGTAAAAAAAACATCTAAAGTAAACACAATTTCGAAAGTGGTCATTTTCAAACATTCTTTTATTTTATTTAGATGTAGTATGATTTGGTAGATGGCCAGAACCATGAAATTTTAAAACCAGCCATTTCCGAATTATATATTCGTTTCCATCCCGTATATCGGCCTTGCTTTTACTTCACAAGAAAACAGATGACACCATTTTATTTAATCATTTTACTGACAACAAAAGTTGCCAGATAATCGAGAGTATATTAAAATACAAGAATGGCTTTAAAAACAATCTTATGTACAAAGAAATATTTAACTAGCCATTCTTTGAAAATTCCAATCGTCATATGAATGAAGGGTTAACACTGTTAATCGCTATATCGGAAAATCGATAACACGATGCTAATTGTCAGTGTTAGCATTTATTATTGTGCTTTGACTTAAAATGTTTTTTCCATCAGCTATGGTACCAACCCTAGAATAACATTATATTACAAAATGTGTCATGTCTTCTTTATTTGTTTTTTTTTATTCTTTTATATGTTGATTTTTGTATGCCTCTTGTGGGCCCAAAATTGGAAAAAATTAAAATTCTTGAAATTCTATAGGCCGCGTGACCTCTATGAAAGCGATTCAAGCCCCTGTGATCATTTACCTTAATGAATGAATCTCAATTGCTGACAGGGAAGTACATTTACTTCCTGCTTACGCGTGAAAAGAGTGTCACTTTTGAAATTCAATCCATCGCTTATCATATGCACGGACGCCGACTGTAATGTAAATATTGTTTTCATGTTTTGTTTTGCTAATTTTTGGTGCAGTTTATGAAGTGTTAGAGTAAATACAACCATAAGGAAGAGTGTCGCATATCTTACCATTGAGAGTGCATATTAGCATTCTTGGTTTTTTCCAATTCATCTTTTATAAGGTTATTATTGGAAAATTCCTACAAATTCAACAGATTGCTAATGAAAAACAGGAAGTGCTATTAATAAATAAGTTCTCGCGATGAATCACGATAAATAGTAATTGGGAGGGTCTAAAAGCCGAAAAATGAAAACCCGGAAAATGAAAATATACATACTTTTTCTATCATATCTTCTGAATGCGTATAGATAGAATAATAATTTGAACGGATTTTTAAAGCTTATAAGAAGATTTATCAGATGATATATAATTAATATAAATTGAAATTAATTTTAAAGCCAATATGATGGCCGAAAAAAAAAATGGAAATATTTCCAAACCAAATTTACGATTTTGAACTCAAATATCTCGAAATATATATAACCCGGTCAACAAATCTTTATTGATTTCCAAAGACGTTTTATTTATAAACAAGATGATATAATTTATATATATATATAATTTCAATAAAAATGGCAAAAACTGTGGCTGGAAATATATCTGGTGTGCTAAATCGGAAGTCATTTTTTTCAACTTTGAATGTGTATTACATGAAATTGAGGGGACCCGGTCAAAAACTTTTTATTGATTTCAAAAGACATTTCATTCATAATTAATATGGTATGAAGTTTATTTTAATTATTTCAAAAGAAAAGCCCAAAACCGTGGCCGGAAAAAACTCTGGTGTGACTTATCTGATATCAAATTTACGATTTTGAATGTGTATTGTTTGAAATTGTAGATTCCTGGTGAAATTGTTTTTATTGATTTTCAAAGACAATTTATTTATAAACAAGATGATATAACTTTTATATATATAATTTTAATAAAAATGTTAAAATCCGTGGCCGGAAAGACAGCTGGTGTATCAAATCGGAAGTAATTTTTTCAACTTTGAACGTGTATTGCATGAAAGTGAAATAACCCGATAAAAAACTAAATATTGATTTTTGAAGGCATATTATTATCAAAAACATTGATATAACATTTTTTTAATAATACCACAGAAAAAGACAGAAACCGTGGCCGGAAAATCCTCTGGTATTACAAATCAGATCTCAGATTTACCTCTTTGAACATGTATTGCATGTAAGTGAATGTACCCGGTCAGAATGTATTTTTTGATGTTGAAATAACCCGGTCAAAAACTAAATATTGATTTATAAAAACATTTCATTTATTATAAAAATGCAATACATTTTCTTTTACGGTAAATCGGATATCAAATTTCCCACTTTTAATGTATATTGCTATAAAGTGACATGATCTGTTATAAGAAATGTTTAAGGTACGGGTCATTTTTTATTTTATATTTGCACTTGAAAAAAAATATACTTAGCACTCAAAAGCAAAAGAAAGCTTTATCAAAAGATGATATATGCAATTCTTTCCTTTTGACACATTCAGGGGCGGATCCAGAGACTCTGTTGACGGGGGGTGGGGGGTGTGCTCAGTTATGGAACAATATTTTCAATTGATGGAACCAACTGTAGTCCCAGAGCGGTTCTGGCGTGTAGGTCGGTAAACCTTGTTTTCATTTCATTTAGCGTACAGTAGAGAAAAGGTACAGTTATTGACTTCCTAAAGTAGTCTTCCGGCCTCTCTGCTTCAACATTATCTCTCATTATTTGTCTCCAGCATATTCTAGGTTTTTAACCTCTATGTCTAGCGGTTCACATATTTTAGCACTCCTCTCAAAACACCGGTGGTTGAATTGTTCAACATTTGCTCTGCAGTCTAGTGAGCTCTGAATTAAATTTACGCTTTTTAAGGCTCTGCCTATGTCAAGTGATCTCTTGTAGTGATCTTGTAGAGGACCTTTGTAAGTTGGAATAACTTGTGTCCGATCCAAAGGTTATATAGTTAACAATAAAATAAGTTTAATCTAAATCTAGTGATCTGCTGAGCCCTGTCTTAAAAGCCAGGCACATTTGAACAATAACAATGGTTACGACAAAATCAAAGTTGCAAATGGAATTCAACAAAGAAGTTACATCAGCTTCTTCTGGTCTGGTATATGTGTGTTTTGGCAGTTTTGTAAAGTGCTCAAGGGTTTGAGCAATAGCAGTGAAAAAAATCTAATTTAAGTCTATTTTATTTCTAATTAATTTTATTTATTTTATATGTATTTATATTTTCATTTAAAGTTTAAAATATGCTGTATTCATATACATTTTGTATTTTCAAAACGAAAACTCGTGTATTTTTTTTGTATTTTTTTTTTGTAATACGGCAACATTTGCCTTTAATTTTTTTGTAAAAATAAATGATATTTAAAAAAGAATTTCTTTGAAAGAGCCTCAATTTACAGGTGTTGGTGGTTATACCTATATGAAATTGTGACACTAGACATGTTTATAAAACGGTTTAAGACAGTACCTGATTAATTGGTATTTTGACAATACATTCATAAAAACTTGAAAATTTTATTTAGCATAATTACGTATAATTACCTCTTTGGAGCTTAATTCAATACAAAGAAATTAATTTGTATTTTGTTTTACATTCAACACACAGATCGAAAACATTCGATTAAAAGCTATATTGTGATGATAACTAGCCTTGAAAAGCGAATGCTAATATATGTGCTTAACTTATTCGACGGGAGGGGGGGGGGCCGAAGCCCCCAAAGCCCCCCCCCCCTTGAATCCGCCACTGTTTCAGAAATTGTAGTTTATCCTGATCTTTTGGCAGTAGTTACTCTTCCCGGAATAATAAATATGGAAGGAAGCTATATTGGTTTAAATGTTGAAGACAGAATTTGTCAATTATGCAAAGATGATATCGAGGATGAAGTGCATTTTTTACTCCAGTGTCCATCCCTACAAAAAGAAAGATGGGAAATTATAAATAACATAAATGAAATAAAAAAAAATTAAAGTCTAGATAATAGATCCAAACTAGTTTGGTTAATGTCCACAGAAGATTCTACAAATATCAAGAAAACAGGTCGTTTATTGTTAGGTCTACATACGGAAAGAAATTTATTGTTGAAAAAAACCAAAGTGATAAGAAAATAATAAGGTCAATGTGATCACTGGTGGTTTAACCTTGTGTATTAATTGTTTTTTAATGGTACACAAGTGTGGACACAGAAATATGCTGTCCAAAAGGCAAGTGTGGATGTCAATATTTCATATTATTAACTTTAAAAAAAAATCATGGACACAGGGGTCCTGGATTTTGTTAATAAAAAACTAATCCTGGATTATTATTTTTGCTTAAAGTCCGGTCCTGTGTTTTTATTTCAAATTTCCATCATAGCCCCCTCCTCCTCCCAAAGGATATAAAATTGTATCATTAATAATAAATTAATAAATAATAAATTCAGATTTTCTAGTTAGAATAAATCTCATTTACAAAACCACTGATATTTGTTCAATTTTTAACGGTGATTTAAGCTTTAGTCGCAACAAATTTTTATTTTTCTCTTTAAACTGTCGAAACATAACATTTATTTAACTGTAAAATTCACAAATTAAATTCACCCCCCCCCCCCTTTTTTCTTGTTTAAATCAATGATCAACAATATTCCAGAATCAAACAAATGAATAAATATAACACAGATTTCTTTTACATGCATCTTTTTACCATGCGGAATCTGTGTTTTAAATCGGTCATCCAATCAGGACGCTCATTATTCTTGTCCAAGATAAAAAATACATCGCTAAAATTACCTGTGGGTGTTTCCCCACTTCAACTCGTAAATTTACATAGAAATCGGAGATATTTCGTCATAAAACTTCACACATGGTTTTGTCTATCATATTTCTTGAAGACAAACATAAAATTTTATTGCATTTAACAATATCTTATGAGTATCAACAGTTTTTTCAACACCGTATCTGTTTCTCGATACGGCCGCAACTTCAACTTGTAAATTTACATAGAAATCGGAGATATTTCGTCATAAAACTTCACACATGGTTTTGTCTATCATATTTGTTGAAGACAAACATAAAATTTTATTGCATTTATCAATATTGTATGAGTATCAACAGTTTTTTCAACATCATAGCTGTTTCTCGATACAGCCGCCCGATTACAGTGACCCGTGACCCAGATTAGCGCATTCCACCAGTTTTTTCTTAATAATGTTTAATAATTATAAATCTTCTACATACGTTTGTAGCTACAACATATAATACGCTGGTTATAAGTCACTTTGTGCTATATAGGTATACACATATGGATTATTATAATTGATCATTATTTATTATATTGTAGCTATATTGTTATTTTGGTAAACGGACAGAAAGTCACAGGACAAAAAGTCACAATCTATATTTTTTACCCTGGCGGACAAAAAGTCACAGGACCAAAAGTCACAACTTATATTTTTGCTTAACATGTATGTAGGTAGGACAAAAAGTCACAATATATATATATACCTTGATTCATGTACCGTATGTAGGTAGGACAGAGTCACAATATGTATACAATGATATGCATAATTTTGCTATGCATTGTCCTTAAAACAGACCGTGATATAGTATCTGGTTCTTTTTGCTGTTTTAAACTTTATTACAGTTTAAGCTATCAACTTGCTGTGTGATATATGTTATTTCTCAAGTACTCGCTATTCAAAACCTCCTCGTTACTTCAGGATGAAGAACAATACAAGTTTTATTCTTATTTCTTTGCCACGGTGTCAAACTGTAAAGACTGGTTTTTTGTGTTGGACTTACAAGTCATTGTGTAAATATTTATACCCTTTAACACTATAAAATAAAGTGTCTTCTAACTATCCATTTGCCTTTCCTTTCAATATGTCATTCATTAATGTGATGAACGAAGTATTGAAAGTAAAAGCATATGTATAATAAAAAGAACCTTTTGATTACAGTATGCAAAAAGGTGTAATTATTTACAATACAAATGTAGGACATTGGCAAACGAATACGGAAGCAACAAGCCAAAGTGATAATCCAGAAAATCATAGGTTAAAAAAACATGGTGATACAGAGATTACACAAAAAGAGACAATAGAAGCAACAAGGACAAAACAAATAAACAGAATTGAACACGAACGCCACAAAAAATAAAGTGTTTTATTCCATACATTTTTTTTAAATAATTAAAATTAAGTATGAATATAATTTGAAAGCAAAAATGAGCATAAAATTGAATTGTGACTTTTTGTCCTATAGTTACTTGTAATACATGGGGCCAGTCATTTTACAAAATTTTATGTTGTGACTTTTTGTCCTGTGACTTTTTGTCCTATGTTTTGTCAAAATGCAAAATTTAAACTGTGACTTTTTGTCCTGTTACTTTCTGTCCTACATTCGTTATTTTTTACCATTGTTATTGAAATAAATTCTTGTCATTACATGTTAATTTTATAATCATTGAAATCATAATGTCTCTTTTTTTTATGTATATATTTTTCATATGATTGTACTGCTCAGCACGTTAATGGGCGTCTGAATTGACAATAAAAGAATTGAATTGAATTATTCAAAGAGATAATTGAGTTGAAATCTGATGATCCAGTGTACTTAGTTTATGATACGACTTTCAATCTCGGAGATTGCTACGTTTCTCCTATTGTTTTTAAACATATTCTTTTTGACGAAACATCTCTTGTACTATTGGCCGTTCTGATATATGAACGTAAACACGCTAAATGTCACGATCTTTTGTTTAAACTTTTAAAAGAAAAAATACCTCGCATAGACAAAAAGCAAGTACCTTTTGTTGTCGATCAAGTACCGAGTTTGAAAAAGGCAATTCAAAATAACTTTCCAAATTGTCCTATTATGTTCTGTTGGAATCATTTGAAGGAAGATTTTAAATTTTGGCTTAAAGGTAAAGTATAAACTGACAACATTAGAGTTTATGTCGATCATTTATCAAAAATGTTACAGTCCAACAGCAAAGAAGAATTTATGGAATTAAAAGCAAACTTAACATCAATGTTTTGGAACATTTTGAAAAAATATTTCTTCTGTTTCAGTTTCATTCAGGAAAGTGGTTAATTCAAAAGTGATCCTTATTCTGGTATTACTAATAATCTTTCAGAAAGCATGAACGTGATATTAAAGAGGGAATACGATTGGAAAGAACTACCCGTAGATCTTCTTACATTAGGGTTATATTATCTACAAAATTTTGAAAATTATGAAATATCGAGGGGGAGGTCTGGCATTGGGAATTATCATTTAAAAAAAGAATTCAGCGGGGCATATATTTTCCTTCAGATGTTGTATTTCCAAAAAAAAAAACTGTATGTCCCGATGAGGTAATTGAATATTTAAAAAATTAAAAACCTTTATTTGAAAATGAACCGGTGACATCTGACACTACCTTTGAACCACACTTCATAAATAGACCAAATATACTTAAGTTTTGTAATCTGATGAATTCAAAATCAGTTAGCGTTTTATGTAATATGTGTAAATATATCAGAATTGTAAATATGAGGGTATGTCATCCAGGTTGATCCACCTTCTATCTTCCTTTAAATGTACTAATATGTGTTATAGTGTTGTTATCTCTGTACCTTTGTAAAATTGGTTATGAGAAATAAAGATATATAATAAATAAACAGGAAATTACAAAACAAACGTTAGATAATGAGCGACAGGTAGAAAAAAATGTAACTAAGGAGGATATTAACCAGGAAATAAACAATAAACAATTATCTAATTCCCTTCTTTTAATAAAAGTTGTAGTCAACAGAGTTTGGCCAGATTTATTGTTGACAATAATCTAATTACTTTGGTTCCACAACAGGGCGCATTTATTGTTCATGGCAGAAAAGGAAAATATTGCGTGACATTATTTCCGAGGGAAACATGTCAGTGTGAATCTACCTCTACATGCTATCATATTTTGGCTGCTAGAATTAGTATCGGATTGAAACCGGTTCAAAAAAATAGAGTTGTATAATTTAAGGGCACTTTCAAAAAATAGTAAGAAAAAAATTGACAAAAAGTCAGGAAGAAAACAACCAAGAGCTAATGATACGAAATTGAATTTGAACCAGCACCTGATTCGTCTTTTTCTTTAAATACGCCATTAAACAAACTTTGGAAAGAACACTGTTAGCATTAAGATAAATAAAACACCAAAAACACAAGGCAGACATTTCCAGAGGCGAATTTAGAGAGGGGCGTGCGGGGCGTGCGCCCCCCTAAAATTCGCAAAGCATAGAATAGAATAGAATAAAATATATTGTATTGCCTAATCATAGGGCCCACATGAGGCATCATTAACAATCCAAACATTCATGATTGATAAATGAGACATACACAAAAAAGAAAAAGGACATAGTTTAAGGTTTTTATATTTCTAAAAATATAAATATAATTATTATTATATTTAGCATATGTTATACAACGTTAATTACGCAGTTCAACAAACAACTTTTTCATGAATGGTTAACTCGTGACCTGAGAGTCAAAATGAATAGTAATGATATTAGGAGTAAATTTGGGATATCATTCTAAAAAGTTCTACCCATTGATAAAAATCAGTATACTGTCCGTCCGGATGAAGCTTTTCGTTTCGCCGTTGGTTCATTCATTGAAAACGTACGATTCGTTCTTCACGCCGGGTATTCGGATACTTGGAACCGGGTCGAACACTAAGAACCGGGTCAGACAAGTGACAACAACGTTTTCGGGTGAGTATGCTATTTTTATCCTCAGCGACCGTCAGCGATATTAACAACTGAAATAAATTGACACATCGTCTTTGCTATTAACGTACTAGGTTTATACCAAGTTTTGAGTATTATAAGTGGATAACGAATCGACAAGAACGTTTTATTATCGGAAGTTTCAGAAAAAATATGTAAATCTTTAACTTTAGTCGCTTATATCTACTCATGGAGAGCGAGTTCCACGATTGTTTTGGTCGATATACCTCCCATAATATATACTAGACTATTCATTAAAAAATAGGCTTTTGACTAGCGGTTTCTAGCCCAACATCTATCTTTTTTTAACAACGGTTGCATGAAATGGGACACAAAGGACCGCGGGTAACCTTAAGTGAAAGATACGAAGAACGCGGGTGTCGGACACTAAGAACCGTGTCAGACCAGTGACAACAACGTTTTCGGGTGAGTATGCTATTTTTATCCTTGGCGACCGTCAGCGATATTAACAATAGAAATAAATTGACACATCGCCTTTGCTATTGACGTACTAGGTTAATACCAAGTTTTGAGAATTATAAGTGGATAATAAATCAACAAGAACGTTTTAATATCGGAAGTTTCAGAAAAAATATGTGAATCTTTAACTTTAGTCCTTATATCTACTCACGGAGAGCGAGTTCCATGATTGTTTTGGTCGATATACCTCCCATAATCTATACTAGACTATTCATTAAAAAATAGGCTTTTGACTAGCGGTTTCTAGCCCAACATCTATCTTTTTTTAACAACGGGTGCATGAAATCGGACACAAAGGACCGCGGGTAACCTTAAGCGAAAGATACAAAGAACGCGGGTGTCAGACACTAAGAACAAATCGTATGCAAGGGCAGGTCGGGGATTTAAGCCCTGGATGGCCAACATAGATTATAATCCGGCGGTTGTCAGGCGAGACTGGTAAATTTAAGTCGTTCCCTTATGAAATTTATTTAATAAGATGCCTGTTTTAAGGATGTTTGAATATGGGAAAATGTCCTACTTTATTTGAGATGGCTTGAATTTATCGCCGTTTTACCACGGGTCAGTCACCTTATTTGAAATATTTTAAAACATAGGCGTAAAGTGACTAACCGTGGTAAAACGGATGTTCTCTCAAAGCTTTTAAAACGTCGTATTAGGGAATTACTCTACACTCAAAACAGTTTTTTATTGTATATTCTTGTATGCCCAAAACCTACAAATGTAAGATTAAAAAAAATAACAAAGCAGCACTATCATTAAAAAAATCAAACTAAATTTTGTTGTACACTATTTACTCCACACATCCGCTTGTGATAGTTCAATATTATAACCTATCTTTTCCCTTTTTCAAACAGAAATGTCAGAGGAACCCATCGATGATATTGAACTGGAAGAGGCGGAGCCAGTTGACGGTTTTTTTTTGGACGTATCTCTTGTAGAAGAGGTGAACTCAAATTCACAAGAGAACTATTGTTACGGTTTTTGTAATAAGGTTATCAGACGTAAAGCCCATTTGGTACGGCACAGTTCACCTTAGATTTCAACGGATCAAAAAAACCTCTTTCCGATGTTCCATCCAAAACCTGTTCAAAGTTGCGGATCCCGACATAAAGCGGAGGAATTTTCCATGAAATATCCAATTTGCCAAAACTTAACGGTTTCGTGTCCATATCTCATATGTGTGGTTGAATCGCACGAAGACCATTCAACAATATCTAAGAAGAGAAGGTAGCATATGTTATGTAACGGAAATGTTCCGGATGCTATTAGTTCCATAAATTTTAAGAATGATTCTTTTTGTCCAACATCTTCAAGAGATTTCAGTACCTTAGGCAACAAATCAATCATGTCATTGATCTCAATAGATTCTGAATCGCATTCGGGTATTTCTTTCCCTGAAGGACAACATACTTCCATTTGAATTTCATCGTTCTCAAAGTCATTTCCTTCATTTTGGTTACTTTTCGGAGTTTGAAAAAGATTCTTACAGAAGTTCTCCTTTACTGGAGTATTCAGCTTCTTTTTGTTGGATTCCTTATCAAGTATGTAAGTTAAGCCATCATTAACGGTAATGCATTTGCCATATTTGGTTAAATTAGATGGTACTACTCCTTCGTGTATTTTTGTTTGATATCTGTGTATTCCTGTGTTTTCGTCTAATATCAGTTGCCGATATTTTAATGTTTCTTCTCCGTGTGACAGTTTACAATCTGAATGTTCAGTAATACTATGCAAGGAACTTTCTTTTATTCCATAATAATAACACTTGTACATGTTTTCTTCGTACTTCAACTTGTTGATAGGTGAGAAGCGGCATGCCTGAAAAAAATATATTTGGATAGCTAGTCCAACTTTGTTTTATGAGTTGTGTCATTTTTATATATATATAGAGTTTATTTTCTGTTAGATTTATTACGTTGTTAGTCTATTCAGCCTGCTACGTTGCTTTTTTTGAAGCAAAACTACAATTTCAATGTTATAATTAGTGAATGTAATCCGCGTTCTTAGTATCCACGGACACACAAGATCCCGCGTTCCATTGTATCATAACCCGCGGTCCTTTGTGTCAGATTTCATGCACCCGTTGTTATAAAAAGATAGATGTTGGGCTAGAAACCGCTAGTCAAAAGCCTATTTTTTAATGAATAGTCTAGTATAGATTATGGGAAGTATATCGACCAAAACAATCATGGAACTCGCTCTCCGTGAGTAGATATAAGCGACTAAAGTTAAAGATTCACATATTTTTTTTGAAACTTCCGATAATAAAACGTTCTTGTTGATTTATTATCCACTTATAATACTCAAAACTTGGTATTAACCTAGTACGTTAATAGGAAAGACGATGTGTCAATTTATTTATGTTGTTAATATCGCTGACGGTCGCTGAGGATAAAAATAGCATACTCACCCGAAAACGTTGTTGTCACTGGTCTGACCCGGTTCTTATTGTTCGACCCGGTTCCAAGTGTCCGAATACCCGGCGTGTTCTTATTTATAGACAAACAAAGGCGAATATGTTAACATTAATGCTGCATGAAACGATTCTGATCATCTAATTTAGTTACGCTAGCTTATCAGAAATCAATAACAAGTTCATGTATTGACAATTTCCGCTTTTGTTTGTCTATAAACAAGAACGGTCGAATCATACGTTTTCAATGAATGAATCAAACGACGAAAAGAAAAGCTCCATCCGGACGGGCAGTATTAACTAGAACCACCCGAAAGTACAGACCAATTAGTGAAATGAGGAATGCGTTAAAACTAAAATCTGACAAAAACATACTGTTAACAAATATCCGAGAAAATTAAGACTCAAAGTCAAGTTTTTCTGGTCTGATAAAAATGGTGTGGTTGGTTCATAATTGTCGTTCAAATAAATGTCTGTAATTCCTCAAACCCCCAGAGCTTCCGGGGGGCTTAGCCCCCCTGGGCCCTCCACCAGGGCTCGGCCTTGGAACCGCTGGGGACCTTAAGCGGTCCCCAGACCCCTCGCATACTCACGCCCCCCCCCCCCTAACCACAAATCCTGGATCCGCCCCTGATTTCGACTCCAAAATCAAAGAGAAAGATTGACCTCAGTATAATAATAGAAGAAAATGAAATAAACACCAATCCGACTGTACTTGATTCCTTAAACGATAAACGAGAACATTTAGAATCTTATAAAACGCTTCCTGTTAGAAAACGTAAAATTGAGCATGAAAAGGTAGATCCAAACAGAACACATGTCTCAAAAAGTGGGTAGGCTTTTGTACTCTTCAACATAAACAAGATATTTTAAAATAACCAATATTTGTGTTCGGATGTGATAATTTCAGCTCAAAACCTGGTACAAATACAGTTTCCTAACATAAACGGTTTCCAAGAAACGACTTTGGTACCAGTATTTTCAAATGGTAAATGGACTAGTCAGTCATTCTCAAAATTACGGACCACTTTCACAACAGAAATTGCAAAAAATAAACCTTAAGATATAGACTTACTGATGTTGTAATTTGCAAGAACTGGTATGCTGGATCATTTTCTGAAATTTTCTTCCACAAATGTCATCGATTTTATTTTTCATGAATATTTCAAATATACTACCAAAACTCTTGGTAACGGACGTTAAACAGATACCCGCCATACAAACGCATCAAAATTGAACAAAAGAACTCAATTGTTTTAAAGTCTTATATAGTGTTTACTCTTACATGCTGGTATGAGTATGCAAATAAATGATCGATTGCAGAATTTTTGGCACTGTTTTCACGGAACGTCAATGTGAATAAATGCGAAAAAACATGTGTTGAATACATAAAAAAGTTCAAAGTTTCCAATTTAAATTTCAAATAAATCACCAGACTATTTGCTATTTATATTTCATTCATTTTTTTAATACTTGAAACCTTCAAAATTGGAAATACATGCAAGTCAAATAATCTGGATCTTTCTATTCAAATATCAATCTAAATAAGACATGCTGAGTTTTGTAACGGAAGTTAATAGTGTATATGACACTTTGTTTCTAATTAATTCAAGGACTTGCATGCTAATTTCTGATTAACAAGGTTTATTTATAGCTTAATACCAAGTGGCTATATGAAATATACTCGTTCATTTTCATGTACAACGTATTTTATCAATATCATTACGATACATCTATCATTTTTGCAATAAGATTCACCTAAACTAACATTAATAACTGATTAAAATTCGAAAATGAAAAAGAGGCAAGGTAGTATTGATTACCGTAATAAACATTTTAATAAAGCAAAAGAACAAAACAACTTGGACAATCAAAGCAACAGGAATGCTTAAGGTTTGCTCAATTTTAAGAATCGTAACGGATGTTAATTTTTAAAAGTCTTCCAATCACCGAATTTGGATTCAATTGCGACACTTTCTGTTTCTGGTATATTAAACATTCGTTTACTTCTTCCATTTGGCAATGGTTCAGGTATCCTTTTAAGTATGTCCGACAAAAAAAACCAAAGTTCATCTGGTGGATTCGGCCATCTATAAATTCCTGCAATTTTTCCAGGACATTGTTCCATGAAGTTGACACAAAACCTAAACTTGTCGCCATAGGGTACCTCAAGTTTAGCTAAGTTTATGACCTTGAACTTGCACCTATGCATTCCGTTCTTATTTGCGACACACCTTCTCATGATGGACAACAATGTTACCAAGTATCATCAATATCCATCAAGGCATTCAAAAGTTATGGACCGGACACGATTTGCACAGACAGACGGACGGACGGACGGACGGACGGACGGACGGACGGACGGATAAACAAAGTGATTCCTATATACCCCCTGAATTTCGTTCGTGGGGAGGGGGAGGGGGGGGGGGGGTAATGGTACCTCAAGTTTAACTCAGTTTGTGACCTTGAACTTGCATTTATGCATTCCGTTATTATTTCAGACACACCTTCTCATGATGGACAACAATGTTACCAGGTATCATCAATATCCATCAAGGCATTCAAAAGTTGTGGACCGGACACGATTTGCACAGACAGACGGACGGCCGGCCGGTAGGACAGACAAAGTGATTCCTATATACCCCCTGAACTTCGTTCGTGGGGGGTATAATGAGTAAACTAATTTAAATATTGATGTGCCAGTCGAAATAATTATGCATGTAATTGAATTGGTCTCTCAGGTTTTAACATCCGTTACCAAGTTTAACATGTCTTAATATCTTTAGGACAGATGCATTATTGTAAAAACAGGAATTAGAGCCTGATTTTTTTTCTGGTGCATTTGTAAACAGGTAATTTTAAGGAGTAGATGATTTAAACCTACATGTACGCGACATTTTTTGTCGGTAGTCCTTCTGAGATCGTACAAAGTTTTGGGAGCTGTACTTTTTTGAATTTACACATAAATGCATATGTAAATAAATACATTTATAAACAAGACCAAAACCCAAACAAAATGGCCACAATTCTACCATAGGAAGCAATGAAAATGTGTGAAATCATATGGTTGAAAACAAATTAATATCCGTTACCGCTTTAACATCCGTTATTCCGGTAAGAAATTGATGATTCATTCATTTCATTTGATTTCTCAACATAAATTTGTAAGTCTCTTTGATTAAAATGAGACATTAAGCAAAGCAAATACAACGATCTTCTTTGAAGTAACCTTTTTGTCAAGTTTAGCAAGTGAGGCATGTAAAAAATAAACATCGATCATACAAACCTTGATTTTAGATATATATATTCAGTGCACCGTCATTGCTTTCACCTTGTATCAACGTGTTTACCAATGTTGATTGTTGACGTCACAATCGAACGTCGAAAATAGCACACCAAACCGCATCGGGTAAGACCTATAACGTTCCATCTTTCGAGTATCGCTTGTTAATGGTCACGGTTGTTAACATTTTCATTCGTCTGGTTAAACTAAATGATACATTTCATTGAATGTATTGTTAAATTAGATATTCTTTGACTTGAAATCTGTCTACCACCTATATGTTAGCCACCAATTTGTTGTATCAAATGAATAAATATCTGAAATAGGTGTCACGGATGTTAAATTCTTAACGGCGACATCATTAAAAATATCATTTGACTATTTTTTCTCCAATATATCTTTCTAGACGCATTAAAATTTTATTTCATGTTTTCAACTAGCATCTTACTATTAAACTTGCACATCTTTTACAACAGAAATTAATGCAGTCATTTTTGTATTGGATTAGCAATGGTCGGTAACGCTAGTTAAAAGAATATAGCGACAGTAATTGGTTAAAAATATAAAATTTCATCTTCCGACTCGTATTTTTAAATGTATCATTTTGAAAAAGGTCTTTGACAGACATTCAAAATATGTACATCTTGTGGCTAAAAACGTTTCATAAAAGAAATTGCGGCAAGTTGTAATAATGCGTTCTATAATTGACACACAATTTAAATCAAAATCAATAACAAATTGAACTTTGTCCATCGATAAAAACACTCTAAACATCTACATATTGTTTTATTTTAAAATACAACGTTTTGTGGATTTGTTTCCGCGATGTCAAACATATTTATGTCGTCCATTTGCACTCTGCTATTCCTAGTTTGCACGCGACACCGTGTTTTCTATAACGGGTCGTAATTTTGAGAATCACTGTATTACGTACAGGATTTCAAGCACAAATCAAAATCAATAACAAATTGAACTTTGTCCATCGATAAAAACACTCTAAACATCTACATATTGTTTTATTTTAAAATACAACGTTTTGTGGATTTGTTTCCGCGATGTCAAACATATTTATGTCGTCCATTTGCACTCTGCTATTCCTAGTTTGCACGCAACACCGTGTTTTCTATAACGGGTCGTAATTTTGAGAATCACTGTATTACGTACAGGATTTCAAGCACAGGACCCCCCCCCCCCCCCCCCCCCCCATGCGTTCAGATACACCATAACGGTAGAGATCATTGGGTTATGTCAATTCAAATAGAAAATAGCGATATTTCCAACTGTGTAAAATATACGGGCAAAACAAAAACAGAATTTTGATTAAAATCCCAGAGGTTCAAAAACAAGATAACAGCATAGATTGTGGATTATTCGCTATAACAAACGCGGTCGAATTTCGCAACAACGGCTTTAAAGGAGGGACTCATATAAATTACGATGAAAAATATATGTGAGATCATTTAATTTATTTTCTTGAAAGAGGGTTCTTCTCACAATTCCCAAAAAATCGCATTGGCGGGGTTCCTAGAATTTTGAAAACAGAAGACCACCTTATACCAATAAATTGTAACTGTGGAAGTCCCGATACAATCGAAGATATGACAGGATGTGACGGGGAAAATGGGAAGAAATTGTGTAATGTTTGGAGACACAAATCCTGTGCTGGAAATATAGAGAATGGTAACAACTGGTTATGCGAAATACACAAGGCGCCATGACGGCTGAGCGAAACAGAAGGGGTGGGTGGATATTAGCAGCCACGCACTTCTCCATAACTTTGTCTAAATCCACACTGAAATCGCGATGGATATGCATTAATGCTAGCGATGACAACCTATCGTTATTCATTGTTGATCGTACATATGTCTTCAACCGACGTAGTACACTGAACGATCGCTCTGCGGTAGCACTTGTTACCGGCATTGTCAACATGATACACAAGATGGTATCTATAGAAGGATATAGCACCGGGTTTACTGCATCAAATGTCTCACAAAGTGAAGTTGGCATCTGATCGCGAGGTGTTATACTCCAGCGTGTTCGCCATCGAGCGACTTCCCTCTTGAATTCGTCTAAATTACATGTCAGGTCAGTCTGGTATGTCTCATACAATGTCGCGATTTGTTCGTTCGTAATATTTCCTATAACACGAGGAAGCAGATACTGTGCATAAAAGCGATTTTCTGATTTTATCAGACGCGACTCCAATTCCATTATCATGTGGTCTATAAACGCATAGTACAAAGAAACTTTCCAATACTGTTTTGGCGTGTCTGCAGGGTGATTGGCTCTGGTAGTCTGTCTTCCACATCGCCTCGGCATATTTTCAACGATATCGAAAGGTTCTGATAAATCTAATGCCGATTGATACAATTCATCCCAAACTGATTCATCGAGTCGTTCAGCTCGTAACAACTCAATGACAGTTTTACATTCTTTTGTAGCCTCCAGCAGGTCACATTCGATACCTTGCAGGAATTTCGACAGAAACACCTTACTCTGTAAAATGTGTTCTGATACTACCAGAGCTATAACAAATACAAATCTGGTAATAGATGCAAGGTATTGTCCGGCTTTGTCATCTCCTAGTCCCTGTAATCGTTCCAACGCACGAACCACTACAGGAAATGATGTGTTAAATGTGTACAGTGTGTCGGCTCGACTCGTCCATCGCGTTTCGCAAAGTGTGCGCAGTTTGGTCTGCTTGTCCATATTTTCGATGTAACTCATACTAATGATACGGCCGTAACGTCATTTGAATAAAATTTGAAATGCCGTAATTTTTATGACATTGGATTTTCACAAAAATCCACAACGAGACTTTGTTTTCCACTTTTAAAAAAAAAAAAACTATTATTCCTTATTTATTAATTTTTTTTTGCTCTTTATTTTTTTTTCAGCACGCCGATGTGCACGCAACTGCGTGTTGGCGTATAGGGAGCTACGCGCTTGCCAGGAACCTAAAATTTCAAGCAATACACGTTCAAAGACAGATACAAATTTTATTTAAAGTCGGAGTATAAAACATACAACATAAGCTCTGAAGAGCTTTTAAAACCGACATACATGTAAATAACAAAACAAGCATAAGGACAGACATGCATAAAAAGCAGAGCACATACATATTATAAGACATAAAAGCACAGTAGTTGAACTAAATTAAAAATAAGCACAATTGATGAACTAAACTAAAAATATCTAGCATACTAAGGGAAGGAAATCAAACTGAAGCCTTGCATGCAAAGCAATGACATGAGCTGCCTGACTAAACTGGTCTAGTGACATGTCTTTTCTAAAGTGGTCAGGCAACTCATTCCAGAGCTTTGCACCTGCATAACGAAAAGATTGCAAACCAAAACTTGTAGTTCTTACCTGTGGTAAAGCGGCTTTATTTTGATATCTAAAAGAATACGGAGTATTTTTTATATCTATGAGGTCAAATAAATAAACAGGACAATTTTTATCAACAATTTTGAAAACTTCTAAAGCAAATGTTCTAAGTCTCCTTACTTTTAGGGATGGCAGTTTAGTTTAGATTTGCATAACAGGTCTTCATAACTAGAGGTGTATTCATTGTATATAAATTTCAGAGCCCTTTCTTGTATTTTTTCTTTTTTTTTTGGTATTCGTTTCTTCACAAAAGTGCAAAACAAGTGGGCAATAGTTAAAGTTGGACATAATAAAAGAGTAGTAGATTGTAAGTTTTCCTAGTTTTGTTAAATGGGTACCAATTCTTTTTAATACATTTAATTGCCTTGAGGCTTTTTTACAAATATTTGACACATGTTCATTGAAATTTAATTGAAAGTCTATTGTTACCCCTAAAAATTTAACTTCAGATTCACATTCAATTTGATTTCCGTTAAGAGTAAAGGTTAAGTTTTGTTGTTTGGTTTGTTTATCTATGGCAATTACCTGGAACTTTTCTGGGTTACCCTTCATTTTGTTAATGGAAAATCAATTAATTAAAGTCATACTGTCATCCTCCAAAGTAGAGATTACTTTATTTATATCATGATCAGAGTAAGAAAGCGCATTGTCGTCCGCGTAGTTATAAAGATCACTATTTTTTATAAAATAGAAAATATCGTTTACGATCAGATACACCAGTCTTTTCCGGCCACATTTTTGAGCTTTTCTTTTGAAATGATTAAAATAAACTTCACATCATTTTAATTATGAATGAAATGTCTTTGGAAATCAATTAAAAGTTTTTGAGCGGGTTCCCTCAATTTCATGCAATACACATTCAAAGTTGAAAAAATGACTTCCGATTTAGCACACTAGATATCTTTCCGGCCACGGTTTTTGCCATTTTCATTGAAATTATATGTATAAAATTATATCATCTTGTTCATAAATAAAATGTCTTTGGAAATCAATAAAGATTTTTTGACCGGGTTATATATATTTCGAGATATTTGAGTTCAAAGTCGTAAATTTGGTTTGAAAATTTTACCCAATTTTATTTTCCGGCCATCATATTGGCTTTAAAATTAATTCTAATTTAAATTAATTATATATCATCTGATAAATCTTCTTATAAACTTTAAAAATCCGTTCAAATTATTATTCTACCTATACGCATTCCGAAGATATGATAGAAAAAATATGTATTTTTTTCATTTTCCGGGTTTTCATCTTCCGGCTTTTAGACCCTCCTATAAAAATTAAGATTTTCATGGAAAACGAATCATTCTTTTGCTACACGGTCAGGGACGTCCGTTGTTGAACATTGTGATTAGGCTAATCATATGATTAAATATGATTAGTTAATACATTGATTAATATTAGTTTATTCACAAGTTCAACAACGGACCCTTGACCTGTACTTATTAAAGCATTCGCCACTGTTTTTTTTTTCAATATGTGTCAGTTGATTTAAACATATTTTATTGATAAATAACATATAAACTTTTGTTTCATAATACAGTAAAACATAGGATTCAGAAACAAGCGTAACAGTACGCTTATATTAATCATTTCCTAATCCGTTATGTGTCAGTTTAGCGTAGAGGTATCTTCACGAAAAATAATGTCTTACGGGACTTGCAAGATCGTTAAATTGCAATGTTCATTTTTTTTCAACATTATATATTATATTAATTACAAGTTTAATTGTTCACACTCTAAATTGGCAAATTTCACAATTATAATGAATAAATGGACAGCTTTAAAATTATTACAAAATTTTGAATTTCTCCTAAGTAAACATTTTTGTACACTAATTACAATGTAAATTAATTAATTATTCCTATCATTATACTTGATGTCCTTAGTTATTGAGGGAGAGCACTTATATAGGCTATGCCTGATGTGCAATCCCATTGGATATTGTATTTATGCATTTATTCAATAAAATATTGAATTTTAGTATTAACACGTGGTTGTTAAAATTTCGTTTTGTTACATTTCTCCATAATATATATAATAACTCACTACAGTTGAAGGAACCTCGTGCTTTGGATTTGATTTTGTTTTCATCAAAATGTTGGTGTTGTTTGAAACTGCAGCTGGTTATGCAGTATTTAAGGTAAAAATGCAACACATTTATGGGAAAACTCAATGCTTAAAGTATGACATTCTTTGAAATACCAACAAATCAATTTATATTGTGTTGTAAATATCGCACACGTGGGTATATTAAGCACCACCCCCCTTTTTTGAGAGTATATTGTGTACTTATGTTTTTTTTTAAATATTATTTTACGATAATTCCAAAAGTAGCTTCGAAAGATACGAGTATGACTCTTTTTAACTTGGCGACTATCCACTTCTTCTTCTTTAGATATACAGTACTCCTTCAAGACGTTGAAGATTACGTACTGTTGCATGCGTGGGTATTTACATATTAAATTTCGTGAAAGTGAAATAAAGTGAAATCAAAAGTGTGAATAAAGCAAAATATTTAAAACTATGTACAATTGTATTTGATATTTAAATGTTTAAGACAACAGCGGGTGTTAGCTGTTCTCTGAAAGAGTCTATTGATGGACCTGAGATAATTGTCTGTGGTAAGATGTTCCATTATACTATAGTGTGTGGAAAAAATGTCCATTTGTATGTATCTTTTTGTTGTTATATGCCTAAATTTCTGATTGCGTGATTTTCTAGTTCTGCTGTCAGTTGGGATGAGTATGTTGTTTGGGACACAGGGGCTAGTAGATACGATAACGTAACCCTCAGTTCGCTTTTGCTCCCAGCAAGGGTTACGAAACGAATCGGTCCCATTCAACGTATGGGAGCAGCGCCCAGAGTGATTCACACCGGGCTGTTTTTTTATCCTAATTCCGTTTTAAGTGGTTGGAAAAATTAACAGGGGTGAAAGATAAATATATTTAGGTAAACCTTGAGGTGTTAAGTAAACGCTGCATCAATCCATAGTAGACTTATATCCATCTGAAAATTTGAATGCATGAAATCGTCTTTGTCCGACATTTTGTTTTCAAGTTGCTATTTCATGTGCACTTGCCTCGTTTTGGAGATATGCTTATTTGGATCAATCGTAGTAAAACATCATAGTAACATTTTTCATATTTGGCATTCAGAACCATATATGGATAGGCTCCGCCCATCACGAGAGTATACGTAAGGTGCCAGGGCGGACAAGAAACAATTTTCGAATACTAAATTGATCGTGAAGGTAGAAACAGGTATTGTAACACTTATTTCATATCGCCATTACTTAAAAATTGTAGGGAATAATAAGTTATGACCAGATATGCAAAAAGAAAGTTGAAATATTCACTTAGCGAAAATTTTAATTTGCTCCCATACGTTGAATGTGACCGATTCGTAACCCTAACTGGAGCACCAGCGGAATGAGGGTTAAGTAATCATATCTAAGGGGCTAGGTGCGTCCGAATTTTTTTTTTACTATATAATACAACAAGGGGAAGAACTTGCTTGCTTGCATTTTTTTAAGTGGTCGTGTTAAATTGATCGTAACTTCGGAACGCCTTAATATTTACAAAAAATGTTTCTACCAGTCAAAAGCCAAGTAATTTTCCTTTCCAAAGAGACCCCAATTGTTAATGTAGGCCTCCGAACTGCTGAGGTACCCTACACGAATCAAAACAAAACTGCGTGAAAATCGAAGTCGGACAAATGATGGGTTAATCACTTCACATCTGTACAGACTTTCCCTGGTGTAAACGAGTCATGTTGACTAGCTAAATACTTTCATTCATTCAAATTACGTTCAAATTTCTTACCTTTCGCCAATTTATATGCCCTTTAAGTCTGTTTTTGAAAGAAATCCCCTTTCCATCCTTCCCAAACACCAGACTTGAAAATATGAGCGAGTTCTAACTGTCATTTTGATTGGCTGAACAGATTTGACGACCTTCCCCTTTTCATCAAAAGTCATGTAGAGTCTAGAGATGTTCCGAAAAAGTTAACCCAGCATTTGTACAATCTCCGATTTTCACGCCGTTTTGTTTTGGTTCATGTAGCTTACCTCAGCAGTTCGGAGGCCTACACTAACAATTGGGGTGTCTTTGGAAAGGAAAATTGCTTGGCTTTCGACTGGTGGAAACATTTTATGTAAATATTAAGGCGTTCTGAAGTTACGATCAATTTAACATGACCACTTAAAAAAATGTAAGCAAGTGAGTTCTTCCCCTTGTTGTATTATATAGTAAAAAAAAAATTCTGACGTACCTACAGGGGTTAATAAATCCCCTAGCCCGACGCCCGGGGCTAGTAATTTCCACATTTGGGCTAGCTGAAATAATCAGCTGTATGCCTGACGGGCTAGTAAAAATATATATCGGATATTGACAAACTTGTCAATATTCGCGTATCTACTTATATTTATATGTTATATGTTGTTTAATCAGCAGCAATGTTTTATTTATTCAACCGCTAGTTTTTTGTCGAAATTGAGAGCAAAGAAGGTAGAAAAACTGTGTAACTCGTCATAAAACAAATGACGGCTTACCGGAAATTTCGAAAATGGAATACCGGAACCGGGCACGACTATTTCCGGTTTTGCCGATAGTTTAAAAAAAAAAAAAAAAAAAAATGAATGCCGACCGACCCTAAATTTTTTTGACATGTGACAGTAAACACACATATATTTTTTTTGGGCCTAAATTGCTTTTCTACATTTCAGACAGGTGTGTGTTACTGTTTAGTGTTTATTGACAGGCGAGGATAATCTCCACGTGGTACTTACTCGAACGTTAAGATACTTTGTGTAATATCAAAGAAGACAACACCGCACTTGAAATTAATGACCTTTCTTTACGACCTTATCACTTCAAAGATAAGCAAAATTTGTTATCAGGTTCACATGCAATAAAAATGACCACATTTGCATTGATTTTTTAAGGTAAACTTTATACGATCGAGATACTTTGCACACATAGGTTTATAAAGTACATTGTACAAAAATGTAGTTGTTCATTGTGTGCGACATCACGACGGATCCGCATTCAACGTGATTCCGCGATGGTGATGAAAATGATAGAATTTGTCCACGATCATGGTCTGCGTTGAATCACCACAACGGTCTGCGAACTGTTGATTTTGTACTTGATGGTATCACGGATTTTGCGTTTTCCCTCTGGGCTGCACTGTACGTTTAAATTATGTACATGTATTTAAATGATAAATGAAAAATAATTTCTGATTTACAGTTGCAAGATGAGAAAAAGCTGAGAGAAACAGAGAACTTATACAAAGACTTTGAAACACCAGAAGCAGCAAGTAAAATGTAAGAAGGCATAGCCCAATTAATATTCCAGCAAAGGTTGGGAAATTGAAAATGCATCTACAGTCAAACTTGCCTCAGATGTAAACAACCAGTTTGAAGTCTTTCCAACCGGATTTACATGTTATATCAAGTAGAATAAGCAGTCACCTCACACTTTATCTCATTGTATCAGTTTACCAATATTTAATAACTGCATTGGGGGCCCGGTTGGCTCAATGAGTTAGACATTTTCAAGGAGAACAACAAATAATTTAGGCACCCAGCTTTTTTTTCAGGTAGATTACAGATATGGTAATTCAGATGTTTTAACAATGTCTCCATTTTGACAAGTCAATTTTGACTTGTCTTTGGATTCTGTCGTCTTTTGGAATAATCCCTTTCCCTTGTTCCTTTGGTATTCTGTTGCCGATATATGTTATATGTGTTTTTAGTGTGGGAAACCATATTTTTCAAACACTCGCCAAAATGGCGAGTGGACTGAAATAGGTACTCGCCAAAATGAAATAGAGCTTGCCATGTTTGGCGAGTGACATTTTTTTTAAAACTCGCCAACAATTTGCAACAAATACCAAATAAACAATACAGTAATGTTCAACAATTTATTTTGCAGATTTTGACAAGTCATTAACTTAGTCAAGAAGGATCAACACTCTCTTAAGAGCTGCGTTGATCTCTTCTTCCTCAATTTCGAATTTCGTTGTCTTCGTCTTTTAAGTTTTAATGTTCGGTATAAAACATGTATGTCAAACCCGGTTCCGACACATATTTAACTTTATGTTTTCGCGTAGGTTTTCGCTACGAATTCGTTTGAAATATTTCAAAACCAAATTATTTTATTTGCATTAATTTTAAAAGTCATCACATCTATTTGTAATGAAACAATATTTCATTTAATCGTGAAATCGACCTTGGCAAAATTATGGGGGGTCGGGATTGTATACTTATTTTTTCTGTTGACAGAAATGAAGTGTCATGGCGGAATGTTTTCCTATCGAGTACAATGATTAATGAAATGTTTGATAAATGACACAGTTAACAGAAAATTTAACTGTTTGGCAGCTATGATATTTTAAAGCTGTAACCAGTTATCGTGGCAAGTGTTTTCAAGTTTCTACTCGCCTTACAACTGGTACTCGCCAGACCGGCGAGTATAAAGTGGATCTTACTCGCCACCCGAAATTTCCACTCGCCTTTGGCGAGTTGGCGAGCGGTCGTTTCCCACACTGGTTTTAAAGTTACGCATTGTCATTTCTACTGACACCGCTGATTACCATCTGAATCTCAATAGACCGTTACCAAAATAAGTAAAATAAAAATTGGAAACCAGTCGCAATTTTGGTGCGTCTAAAAATCGGTGCGGGAATTCCGGACATCACTCCCAAAACTCTCAGTCGCCATCTTGGCGAGAAGTTACCTAAGTTTTCACTCGCCCAATACAATTTTAAATTGCCTTGGGCGACTGTTAGTGCAGGGTTCACCAAACCAGGCGAAGTGGGCGAAATTCTTGCCCTATATAGACTGAAGTCGCTTTCCCTCGTCTTTAAAGCGAAATTAAGTCGCCTTGTTTCTTTTTGCAAGTCACTCTTTTCTTGCAAATTATCTTCGTTTTATGGTAAAGCTGATTGACAAAGCAATTGTAATCAATGTGAAAATACATAAGAATGAGAGAAAAGGGTTTTATTCAAGCAATAAAGAAGGTTTAATTTGTTGATACAAAAGTTGAAAAGAATCATGGCAAACATCAGTAAATTTGCACTGACGAAATTCCAGGTGAAAATTAAATCCCAAATCAAAAAATTTACAAACGGATGCTTCCTGTACCAAATTGGCCTTTGAATTGTGTTGTATTCTAATTATTTTAACAAAATTTATTTATTTGTAGCTTTTTAAAAGCTAAACAATCAACTTGTCAAATTTGGAACAGGGCAATCTTGAGGACGTAGAAAATCGGGGGGGAAGGAAACGAACATTTAGATGTCATTCATATCTAGATTTCAAGGCAAAAATGAATAAAATCTAAAATCAACAAATTAATATCAATAATAATAATAAAACAAATGCAAAACATGAATTTATTGTTAAATATGAAGGATATTAACAAGATATTAGCAAAGACACACTTCAAATGCAAATATAAAAAAAAATGTGAAAAAAACCCATATTTTTGCAAAAACATGTCTATGACACTGTTAGAAGTCTCCCTGTCATGCCTTCACTTCTCCCTCATGGTCTCTAAGGGAGAAGTCAAGTCTCCCTGTTTTTTGCAAGTGTGGTGAGCCCTGTTAGTGTATATCCCTGTCGTTGTAGGGCTTGCAACATTTTCAAAAGTAGAAGGCTATTTTGAAAAAGTAGGTGGAGAGTGTTGACCGAAGCCAGGCGAAAAAAAAATTAGGCCAGGGGTCTGGGCCAGAAGCTTGTAGGGTAAATGGTGCAAAATCCTGCATTTGCAGGGTTTGCTGGCACATATTTTAACTTCCTAAAATTCTTATTTTTCATATATTTATTTTTTCAAAATGTAAAGTTGCTTGGAATTTTGCATCAATTTCAAATTGCTCTGAGCTTATTGTCAGTTACAATATTAGAGAGGAAACATGGATAAAATGAAAGAAAAGTTGAAGCCAAAAAAAACCCAGCTAAGCCTATGCAATTTTTTTTCTGGGAAAAAGCTCTACAGAGCTTATATTTTATTCTATGTTATAAATTCCGACTAAATAAAATTTCTATGTCTATGGAAATATTAACATTATTTTGTTTATTTAATTATTAATATCAAATTTTATTGCTGTTTCATTTTACACGGACAAAAGCTTCACAGCAAATACCTAAAGATAAATCATTGCATCATTCCAAATGCCTGTTGAACTTGATAATGTGAAATATTTCAAATTTTGACTGACAATTTTGACTTTTCAGCTTTACAGATTAATAATCTGTGACTTTAATTTTATATCATCCGATAATTGAACAGATAATGTTTCAAAAATACCTTTCCTTTCTTTTCTTTTATTAGCCATTTGGCGATGGAACTCTGATCGGGGAAACTCAATTTTCGTTTCGACATTTTTTGGTCAACATTTCATCAGCAGTGGTATCCCGAGTTCCAAAGTTGATTTCAAGCAAACGATATCATAAATACATGTATTCACATATCAGTCACGTTAAAATTTTATTTAAAAAATGGATTCAATAAAAATGAATACTTCTTTTAGTTTTATTTATGAAGATATTCACTAAAAACACATAGGGTGTCGACGTAAACAATGCATGACCGCTCACTTTTAAAGCATCACCTGTCTAAAAAAAAATAGAATTACGTCCCTTGATTTCGAGACTTGACTGCATTGTTGGAGGTACGGAATTGATGCATGGCTTCCCGACTGGTGGTGCTTGGTTAAATAAAGTCAAGGTCGACTGGTTTTTGGTCGGTCTATTAAATGTTTTCATGCCATACACGGGTACCAGACTTTCGCTGGCCAATGAAAAACGGCGACTCTTCTGCTTGTTTGGCTTGTATTGTTTACAATTGAGAGGTCAATAGTCGTGACGATAATAAGCGATTGGTAATGGGGGGAAAAACCGCGGTCGTTATCACGATAACGGCATTGGGAATATATTGCACATTTTTTTTTATCCTTGACACATAAAAAGTAGCCAGCGGCAGAGTAAAGTGTAGACGTCAAATTTCGGCGGCAACCGGCTTCAAATGAAAGCCCTGGTCGTTGGATCTAACAGCTCATACAAACCTATCACCAATACAGCTTGGGTTCGCGCCCAGCTTTGTAAATTACAAAAAAGGGTGCACTCGACTCGCAGTCGCAAATGATAAAGTTTACCAGTTACTTGCCCATGGGCGGTGGTTCTCTCCGGGTACTTCGGCTTCCTCCACCACTAAAACTGGTCGCCATGATATAGCTGAAAGTGGCGTTAAAACACCAAAAATCAGATCAAATAACTGCATTGGTGGTGTGATGGTTAGAGTGCTCACCCCGAGTGCAGTAGATCTGGGTTTGAGTCTTGGTCAGATGAAACCAAAGTTTAAAATTGGTATTTGTTGCTTCTCCGCTGAGCACGCAGCACTAAGGAGTAAAAGCAAAGACTGTGTCGGAATGAAGCAACATGTCTACCCGTGGACTGTTGTTTCAGTGAGTGGCACTCAAAAAATCCAACTCTGTATGTTGGTCTAGAACAAGACGGACATCATCATCTCGTCCAATTTTAGCTTGTTGTCTCCATGATGCAGCTGAAAATTTGCTCCTTTTGGCGTTAAACAATAAATGCTTGCTCACTTATTGGAATGTAATTTGGCTTCAGAAATAATTTCTTATCTTTTTCTTCTTTTTTCAGATTGAAATTGAAACACTTCAAGAAATTCAATGATACAACAGAAGCTCTGGCAGGTTTGTAATAAGATAATTCAGAAAACTTAATTTTTGTAACTAGATTGAAAAAAAATACTTGTGTTTCTGCTAAAAACAGCAAACACAAAACTTTCTTTTTTCGTTTTTTGTTTACCAAGGTTATACAGGATAAGAATCAGTGCTTGTCCAAATATTACATGGCCCTGATCGTTTGGTAGTTTTTACAACTACCTATGCAATCAGTGCCTATCACCACTGCAGGGGTTTCAAAGTGGGCCGGTACCCGGTACTTTTACCCGTCTGAGATCGTGTATAGTACCGGCAGAAATTACTGAACCCCCCAAAATTAGCGGTGGTCAAAATCACAAGTACGAATGGCTTGTGGAATATTTTTCATAAAAAATTAATGATCATGTCAATTGCTGAATTCTCGCATTCAAATCGAACAACTGCGTTCAGCCACGACCAAGTTGACGGGATATTCCCTGTTTTAAAAATAACTTTACCGTAGAATCGTAAATAGCAGTTTGCGCATGCGGTAAATAGATATGTTTTCGCCCCAATACCTTTTCATCCTTGTGTAAAACTCGGACGGGAACAAAGCTGACATCATTTCAAAATAAAAAATGACCGATTACAAATTATGTTCAAACACAAACTAGTGTAATCTTCAGTAATATAAGTATGATCATTTATGTATTATGAATATATGACTACACAATATTTTGTGTGATTTTTTTTATCCTAAAATAGAAACCTACATGGCTAATTTATTTACATATTTTGACGGGGCCCTACCACGGTTGTTCACAGAAATGAAAGTGTGCTGAAAAGCATTTTTAAAAGGGGGTACTAAGGGATAAGGGATAGAAAATTACTAGGAATCTTGAAAAAGGACCGGACATGGCTCAAATACGAATTACATTGTAATGTCAAAACGCTAGCCCCACTTTTTTTTCCAAAATAATTTAACTTTTGTGATTCAAATGTTAATAAATGTCTTCCCGCAAATCGTTTTTGTTCGAACATTTTTTTTTGCACTTAATTCGTGAAAGTAACAATGTATATTGTTTTTGTTTAATTATATTTGTATTGATCTATTTATTAAAATTATAAATTTTATTAATGATGATTGCAAATTAAATTTATGTTTCATTAATTATGACACTTATATGTCTTGATCCGTGCCAATGGTCTTTGATGAGTTTAATTACTGATAATAAAGTAAAAAAACACACAAGCCCAGGTATTGTGAAAAAGAAAAGGACAAAGCCAACAAAAGAATTTTGAAAAGTTTTAAGCTTTGATAACAATTGCTGCAGAACCGTAGCTCTTTATGGTCCTTTGGGTTGTTTTAAGATATGGCAGACTATCCATGAATAATCTTGGCTGAAGTCTGTAAACTGAAATATTCAATAAAGAAAATGAGGGGAGGGGGAATCCATTATGCATGGTCTTGGTGAAATCTGAACTCTAAAAGAGAAAGTTAATGGGATTTTTCGTTCAAAAACACTTAATGTTTTGCAGTCTCTGAAGTACATTTTTTGGTCCACAAAATGCTAGATTTCCCCTGGACCTCAGGCGGGCCCCAGACCTCCGGCCTAATTTTTTAGGTACCTCCTAATATTTAAGAAGTACCTCCTGTTATAGATAACTTTGAAACCCCTGCCACTGATGTTGTGAAGTTCGAATCTCGATCATGGCAAAGTGTACAACTTTATGTGATAAAGTTTGTCAATGACTTGTGACAGGTTATTGGTTTTCTCCGGGTACTGTGGTTTCCTCCACCAATAAAACTGACTGCCACGATGTAACTCTAATATTGTTGAAAGTGGCGTTAAACAAACAAACAAAACATATAAAAAAATGCATAATTAAAAAACGTTCATAATATGTTTTAGCTGCTACGGCTGCCGTGGAGGGCAAGATGAGTAAAGCTTTGAAAAAATTGATGAAGAAACTTGTTATAAAAGAATCTCAAGAAGAACTAGCAGTAGCTGATGCCAAATTAGGAAACGTCATTAAGGTTTGTAAACAAACGGGTAGAATTCACAGTCATTCCCAAGGTCCGTCGGACATGTGGCAATGTCCAGTAAAAATTGGCTTGGTCCAGAAAAAGGTTAATCATTACTGGACCAAATGAACAGTAGGAATCTGAGCACCTCATCTGTGGAGTATGTGAATGTCCTGTAAACTTGATTCTGGGTCCAGTAATTTGCACTTCTTTACTGGACCGAATGTCCTTTCAACTTCAATTTACCATTGGAAACACTGAATTCAGACAGTGTTATTCTAATAAAGATATAGATATTTTCATGTAGCTAAACGATCATAAAACTTTGGAGCACGAGTATACTCGTACTAAAAAAACATCCAGCTTCTCACTATATTTTAAAGTAGAGGGCAGGAGGGGTACGTCACTACAAAGTCAAGAAATTCTGAACAGACCAGTTTTTTTGCTAGATATTCTGAACAGAGTCTGAACATTACTGAAAATTCTGAACATTGACTGAAAAATGCTGAACATTCTGAACATTGACTGAACAGATTCTGAACATTACTGAAGATTTTGAACATTCTGAACATTCTGAACAATAACTGAACATTACTGAACAGATTCGGAACATTCTGAACATTGCTGAAAATTCTGAATATTCTGAACATTGACTGAACAGAATCTGAACAGATTTTGAACACTCTGAACATTGACTGAAAATTCTGAACAGATTCTGATCATTTTAAGTAAATATATCATGTGATATTTCACTTGTTGATTACTTTTTTAAAATCAAATTACAACAGATATATTAGGGCTATTCCAGAAATAAATGCATGGGGGAGTTGGAAGGCACTTTTTTTTAAAACCCATCACCCACTTAGGGGTCATCCATAATTGTCAACCATTTTCCAAAGTGTGCAAAGTGCACGCTAGGAGGGAGGGGGTGAACAAATCTTCACCTCTGCAACCGCTTGGCCAAATGAACTGAAACTTGTTCGGAAGCATCTATGGAATGTCCTCTATGAAGATTGCTCATTTCGTCCCGATCGGTTAACAAACATGGCTACCACCGAAACTTGGTAGGAATCATCTATGGAATGTCCTCTATGAAGATTACTCATTTCGTCCCGATCAGTTAGCAAACATGGCTACCACCGAAACTTGGTAGGACGCATCTATGGAATGTCCTCTATGAAGATTGCTCATTTCGTCCCGATCGGTTAGCAAACATGGCCACTACATGCAATTTTTGTTTCTGATTGGTCGATTTCTAAAAAATCTTCTCCTTTGTAACTGCTTAGCCATATGAACCGAAACTTGGTAGGAAGCATCTACATGTATGGAAGGTTCTGTATTAAGTTTCCTCAAAGCAGAATGAAAGGTGAGCGACACAGGCTCAGCCCACTGAGCCTCTAGTTTTTTTAAAGTGACCAAATAAGGCTGCCAGGAGATTTTCTGTATACCATTTTCTATATTGACATTTCTTACATCATGGTATTAATCAGATGATCAAGAAAATTATTGTACACACACTTGTTTGGTGAAGCTGATTTGAAGAACTAAATGTGCTATGCCGCCACCATATTTCATGGTTTATATATGGACCAATCATCGATCCTCAAAATTTGACCGATTTCCTTCTCTAATGTTGATTTTAGACTTGGAGAGTAATCTCCCCTGTCAATGATTTTGTCCATAGCAGAGTAATTTACAATTTCTGAATTTCATATGTCTTTTTCAGGAGAAATTTAACCTGAATTGTGTTTACAACTCAAACATCCATGAATTGATGAGAGGAATTCGTTCACAGATGAACAGTTTAATTACAGGTCTTCCTGAAAAGGAGATGTCCGCCATGGCATTAGGCTTAGCACACAGGTAAATTATATACAGTCGTGATATAGATTGCAGTCAGTTATCTGGTAGTGAAACCCATGTTGTATCCATAACAATACACTACAGACAAACTTCGCTTGGTCGAACTCGGATCGGTTGAACACTATGGATGGCTCAAACTGATTTGAAAGTCCCATCAATAAATGGTCCTGTCAATAATAAAATCTAGAGTTTTACCATGCCAAACTGGAACATTGAAATTTAATTGACAGGTATATGTTACGGTTGAATGTGCTTAGAGCAAGGTGTGATAAATGTCAGATTACCGACAAATTATTGTTTACCTAACAAATGCCCGTGGAGGGATAAACTTGACATAATTTGTGTTGTATTCAGCTGTGGCTTGATTATTACCCGTTAAATCCGAGACACGTGTCGCTGATTGTACACTCAACAATAATTAAAACAATGAAATGTTTACAAATGGTAATAAAGTTTATTAAAACAATATTTAAAATAGTTATTACAGGAATTAGTAATATTGAGTTTTTTTTATATTTTTTTTTATTTTGATAGTTTTATGGTATAGAATCGAATAATGTCAAACTGCGGGATCTCAAGATTCATCTAAAGACCCCCCCGCCCCCCCAAAATAGAAATGTACTTGTAGTGAAATTCCGATTATTTTTTATGTGTACATAATAATAATAATACCAAAAAGAAACATATATTTGCTTCAATTTCAAATTTCATTAAGTATAATTTGAAAATTGGACATTAAAAATGTATGTCCAAATTATCAAACGGATATAGATCCAACTGTTAATACCCGACCTCGTATTTCCTGTATATAAAATAGATTGCAAACAAAGTGAACAAACATTTCTAAAGAGCGTTTGAAGATACCAAATATGTCTATCCACGGACTGTTGTTTCAGTGAGCTAGCACTAAAAATCCAACTAAGCATGTTGGTCTAGGACCTCATCATCATCTCATTGCAAACTAACTTGTTCTCGCCATGATATAGCTGAAAAATTGCTGAGTTGGCATTAAACAACAATGAATCGTGTTGTAATGTCGATAAAAAATAGCAGAAAATTGTCTCGTGTAAATAAAAATTGTATTATATATCTTTACAGTTTATCACGATACAAATTAAAGTTCAGTCCAGATAAAGTCGACACTATGATCGTACAGGCTATATGTAAGTATAAATATGACTTGTGTTTTAAGTCCTAAAAAACCTCACCCCATCCCTATAATTCAAACCTACCCATGCAGTCGCCTGTCTTAAAGGGTCACCTTTTCTTGTACTGTCGTGGAATATTTTATCTGAATCAAACCTCTTTTGAGAGATCACTTGCCTTATAAGGCCACTTTTTCATTGTTCCAAAGGTGACCTCTTAATACAGGTTTGATTGAATTTAGATGATAAAAAATGAATTTTTAGGACTTTAGGACATGCCCTGTAGTATTATGCCAACTCACGAAAATCATCCATATTTTTGTAAGCTGTAAACTGACATTTCTTTTCTCTCGTTTTTTTTCTCTACTGGTATCTTTATATATATATATATATTGTACCTGAAGATCTGCAACAGCAGTGAAAACGTTAGTCCAAGAATGTTGTGAAAAATCCGTTTTGTTCTTTTTTTAATAATTTCTTTTATATATATATATATATATATGTATATAGTAAAAAATAATTGTATTTTTGCATACAACAAATAATATATTAAATGTATATATGTTGATAGAATATTATGTGAATATATTATATGATGTATCAGTGTTAGAAACTCCCAAAAATATTTAGTAGTCATTTGGAAAACCTAAATCAAAATTTAGGTTGTCCAAAAAATTGTTTGGTTGTCCAATCAAGCCTGTGAAGCAGGCTTGCTGACATCGCTTGCGAGGTGGTTCTTACGGCCGGGGGGCCGCTGAAGGCCCCCAGAAGCTCTGGGGTAAATGGTGCAAAATCCTGCATTCTGGACATATCCTGGCACATAAATCTTTGCTTCAAATAATAGTTTTTTTTAACTGAAAGGCACCCAGAAACTCTGGATTAAAAGGTGAAAAAATATGCAATCTGGCCATTTGGCACAGAAACCAGCTTTTCTAAACCTGTTATTCAATTCGTCCCGGTCACAAACTTCCACATGTTTGAGAAACGGAAATTGATAAAATATGAGTAATAACCGGAAACGGCATCGGTATTAGATTCCGGTCAAATATCAACAATGTCAAAGTTCTGATGATCGTTTATTTGAAGAGTTTTATATTTATAGCCATTTTAAGGGGTAATATAGGAAAATCTACTCACAAAACTGGAAAAAAATAAATTTCAGCATCTGGGTAAAAGGAAATTTCAGGTCGTCACTCGGACAACTTTGTTACAAATTCAGATCGTCCGTAATCATTTTTGGGCATCATTGACGATCGGACAACCGGGAATTTCGAACATTGATGTATTATGTATGTGAAGGGGTGGTCGTGATCGTGATCGTGATCGTATGGTAGTTGGATTTACAACAACCTGTGCATATCACTACTGAAGTTTTGATTTCGAATCCCACTCATTGGCGAGGTGTACTTGATACAACATTATGTGATAAATTTTGTTAATGACTTGCGACAGGTTGGTTGTTTTTTCCGGGTACTCCGGTTTTCTCCAGCAATAAAACTGACCGCCAAGATATAACTGAAATATTGTTGAAAGTGTCGTGAAACACCATAACCCTAACCACATAACCCTGATTCGTAATACAGTTTACTTCTTACAGATATTAGTGTTCTTGTTTTTGAGCCTGAATATTGACCATAGAAACTTATTCACATTAGAGATATTTTCATCTATTTGTGTAAAATAAATTGCCTTTCTCATTGTTTTTACTAATAACAATATGTATACAGTCAAACCTGTATTAAGAGGTCACCTTTGGGGTTGGGGGGGAAAGTGGGCTTATAAGACAGGTGACCTCTTAACAGACATATAAGAGGACACGGGTAGCTCAATGAGTTCGGTAGTTGGATTACCTAACAAATCATGCAAGCCTATTACCAATATGGCATGGGTTCACGCCCGGCTTTGTAAATTAAAAAAAAAGGTGCACTGGACTCGCAGTCGCAAGTGATAAAGTTTACCAGTTGCTTGCCCATGGTCGGTGGTTCTCTCTAGGGACTCCGGCTTCTTCCACCACTAAAACTGGTCGCCATGATATAGCTGAAATATTGCTGAAAGTGGCGTTAAACACAATAAATCAAATCATATAAAATTTTCTATAACAGGACAAGATGTCCTATGGACACATTCTTCCATATCGTCTTAATTAATTATTTGTGGCTATTTTCAGCTTTGTTGGATGACCTTGACAAAGAATTAAACAACTACATCATGAGGTGTAGAGAATGGTATGGCTGGCATTTTCCAGAACTTTCCAAGATTGTTTCAGATAATTTAGCCTATGCTAAGATTGTCAAGAAGATGGGTAAGTTTTCTATTTATACAGATAGGTAGGTTGTAGGACATATGTAAAACTGCAGTAATCAGAAAGTGTGTACTATGCATTACCCAAAAACTGTAATCTACAGTAATCAGAAAGTGTGTACTATACATTACCCAAAAACAGTAATCTACAGTGATGAGTAAGTGTGTACTGTACATTACCCAAAGACGGTAATCTACAGTAATCAGAAAGTGTGTACTATACATGACACAAAGACGGTAATTTACAGTAATCAATAAGATAATGTATGATTATGATTACAGGGTCCAGAACAAATGCTGCTACTACAGACTTCTCAGATGAATTACCAGAAGAAATAGAACAAGAACTTAAACAAGCTGCTGAGATCTCCATGGGAACAGAAATCTCTGAGGAGGATATACTAAATGTCACATACTTGTGTGAACAGGTACAGAATAATTAATGAATTAGTTTTATGACAACTAGAAAATTTAGTTAGGCCAAAAAAAATAATATGTGTGTTTACTGTCACATGTCAAAAAAATATAGGGTCGGTCGGTCAGCATTATTTTTTTTTTTATTACTATCGGCAAAACCGGAAATAATCGTTCCTGAATCCGATTCCTGTATTTCATTTTTGAAATTTCCGGTAAGCCGTCATTTGTTTTGAAGCAGTTTTATGAGAGTTGCGCAGTTTTTCTACCTTCTTTGCTCTCAATTTCGACAAAAAGCTATCGGTTGAATAAATAAAACATTGCTGCTGATTAAACAACAAAAATGGTTATCCGAATTCTGTGTAAAAATTGATAGGGTCGCTAGCAAAAATTAGGGTCGGTCGGGTGACCGTAAACACACATATTTTTTTTTTTTGCCTTATTACAACTTTAAAATTTTGCATAGAAAATGGGAAAAATACATGTTATTTTCTTTGAAATTTGCATGATATAGGTAGGACCTTTTGCCTGCCATAAAGGGAAATAACTCATATAAAGATGTGTAAAAATGTATAATTTTCCGAGTCAAATCGGAAATATGCAAATGATAACTCAAGATTTAGGCAGGGGTCGTGCTGGGCTTCGCCAATGTCGCATTTGTTTCTATCTGGCTCCAAAAAACGGTTGCTGGCGATAATTATGGCACCAACATTTTCATTATCAAAAATTATCTAAATTCAATTAAAGGTAATTAAGTGGTCGTTTGCAGGCACAGGTAAGCTACTGTTACATGACTGATACTTGAACACCTTGTATAAACATCCTGAGTGACACTTTTAATTGTTTATTGTAAATAGCCGAAAATACGTGACCTTTCACACCTATCACAGGTAGATGTAATTAAAGAAAGTTTAAACCACAGGTAATTGGATCAGTGCTAACTTGCCTGATTGTTTTATGAATGTAAATAAAATCAATAATGCTTATCATTTGAAGATAAAGATCTTTAATCATCATGATCATGGTCATGGATGTTTACAAATTCACGCACATGGCTCAAGGATCAATTTACGCATGTGTGAATGATAAATGTTTACTTTCAGACTGACATGTCTTTATATAAATATATTAAGTCTTCATATCGATAACATGCACTTAATAAGCCATGAAATAGTAGATATCATCTGGAATCAAAATATTTTCGTGTCAATCATGATAGGTCACAATCCGTAACAGATGTTCGGGATCATTCTTTGTTTACATGCTGTAGGTAAACTTCCGGTTGTTCTCACGAAGTTTCTGTTTCATTTTCAGTATGAAAATGGCTCCAAAGTAAACAAAATGTCCAGTATAACAGAAAAGATCATAATAAACGTAACAATTAACCCTTTTGACATGTAACCAGTAATAGAAGAACAGTATCATGACTTCACGTCATGAGTGATACAATTTGCATTCTTGACGAAGAACAATTTTGTACGAACAAGTTATGGCATCTAAATTTTCTGGCTCCAACTTTTTGGAACTGGCGACAGAATTTGATACCTGACGATTTTTCTGGCGCCAACATTTTTGGAGCCAGAGCAGCCCTGGTTTAAGTAAAACTTAAGTCTTAATTAAGTCTCCCAAACAACGTTTGGAGATTTATTGTTTTTGCTCCGTTTCTTATTACGTCTCCCAAACGTTGTTTGGAGACTTGCTGTTTTTGCTCCGTTTCTTATTATTATTATTATTCTCCTTTCTTTCTTTGCGACATGAACGTGTCCACTGCAGATCTCAGGAACTACTGGACAGAATTTCATGAAACTTTGTGGGGTTATAGATATGTTTCTAGTTGGTCCTAAAGTTTTCAGCTTTGCGGTAAAGGAGGTGGGGTTTACTATAGAATCCTATGGGAAAGTTGAAATTTCGTACATTAATGTTGATAACTTCTAAATGGATAATGATAGAGACATAAAATTTGACATAGTAATAGGTCACCATTTTTTATCTCAAGCATCTTATGATTTTTAACAAAAAGGGGTAGGCAAGTCTGTGTCAGAGTGGAGCGACATGTCTACCCACAGACTGTTGTTTCAGTGAGCTACCACTATAAAAATCTAACTCAGCATTGACCTCATCATGATATCATTGAAATTTAGCTTTTTCTCGCCATGATATAGCTGAAAAATTGCTAAATTGGCATTAAGCAACAATCACTCACTCACTCTAATATTCATAATTTTTATTTATTTGCACTGACTATGCTAAAAGCTCAGAAATACTTGCATCTTTTCTAGGTGAGTCCTAGACTCGTCAGGTGTGTTTGGGACTCGCCATTTTCTTTTCCAAAATTAGTATGCACTAATGAGATTCGTGACATTGTGGTTGAGACTAATCAAAATTTGTCCTGCAGAGATCTCTTAACATTTTTGCTTGAACAGCCGATGATGGAAATGTTGATATCTGATATTAATGATGTCATTTAATTAATTTCGTCACTACCTCTGAGGCTGTTTCAAAAGGAAAAAGGTGCCAGTGATTGTATGGTACATGTAGTAGGATTTACAACTACCTGTGCAATCAGTGCCTACCACCACTAAAGTTATGAGTTCAAACCCTGTTCATGGTCATGTGTACTCAATACAAAGTTATGTAATAAAGTTTAACAGTGACTTGCGACAGGTCAGTGGTTTTCTCTGTGGTGCTCAAACATGGGTGAAAGTTTTCAGTATTTTGACTGAAATTTCATTTTTTTTTGGCAAATGTCCAGACAGTTCTTGAGATTCGTGTAAAATTGATGAGTTTTTTTTAGGGGGTGAGGTACGCATTTTTGATAAAGAAATAAAAAAAATTGAGAGGATCCTAACTGTTAATAGTAGAACATTTTCAGTATTTGTCCAAAAAAACACTTGCGCCCATGGATAAAGCTGCAATATTGTTAAAAGTGGCGTTAAGCACCATAAACCAATCCAAAGGCAAAGATAGGGATGAAAAAAAATCAGTGTTCTAGCTAGGGCCTGAAAATAGAGGGGCACAGGAGAGGAAGGTTGTCGTTGAATAGGATAGTCTGACTACTATTGTGGATAATAGTATTGTTACCATGGATAAACATATTGATAAGAAATGAAATTAATTTGTGATGTTTTATAAAATTAATCGTTCTTCTTATCTTAGGCCCTTGTGTGATCCCCTTTCAAAATTATGTCAGACAGCCATGCCCTCCATTCAAGATGGCTGCTGTTACAAAAAAATGATGTTTCTTCAGGTGTCCATTGCTGCTTTATTATAAATCAAAATGAGCTCAAATTTTAATTGCAGCTACATGGCATTGAGTAGTTTAACATATCTTCAAGGTTTTTTTCTTTAGATTCTATCAGTCTTTCAAAAACTTCAGGTTATGTGTCTGTGTGTATTTAGTTTGTATTTGTTTTGAAACTGTCGAGGAATTTTCTCTTGGACAGGGAATTTATTTGAAGGGGGACTATGTCCACTAATTCACTCTTGTTCCTCTTTCACTCTCGCGGGTTGGCAAGTATGGAGTGATTGGAACATTATCAGCTGTGGGTTGCCGACGATGACTTCTGGACTGATATGAATTAATAAAACGATGAACTTAGTGAGGTTATCTGTCAACTATGGAGTGATTGGACCGTGATCAGCTGTGGGTTGCCGAAGATGACTTCTGGACTGATATGGATTAATAAAACGATGAGCTTAGTGAGGATTAATAAAACGATGAGCTTAGTGAGGTTATCTCTCAAGTATGGAGTGATTGGAGCGTGATCAGCTTTGGGTTGGCGATGAGTTAAGTGAGGTTGTTTCTCAAGTATGGAGGGATTGGACCGTGATCAGCTTTGGGTTGGCGATGAGTTAAGTGAGGTTGTTTCTCAAGTATGGAGGGATTGGACCTTGATCGGCTTTGGGCTATCGATAGTTAAGTGAGGTTGTTTCTCAAGTATGGAGGGATTGGACCTTGATCAGCTTTGGGTTGGCGATGAGTTAAGTGAGGTTGTTTCTCAAGTATGGAGGGATTGGACCTTGATCGGCTTTGGGCTATTGATAGTTAAGTGAGGTTGTTTCTCAAGTATGGAGGAATTGGACCGTGATCAGCTTTGGGTTATCGATAGTTAAGTGAGGTTGTTTCTCAAGTATGGAAGGATTGGACCGTGATCAGCTTTGGGTTATCGATAGTTAAGTGAGGTTGTTTCTCGAGTATGGAGGGATTGGACCGTGATCAGCTTTGGGTTATCGATGAGTTAAGTGAGGTTGTTTATCAAGTATGGAGGGATTGGACCTTGATCGGCTTTGGGCTATCGATTGTTAAGTGAGGTTGTTTCTCAAGTATGGAGGGATTGGACCTCGATCGGCTTTGGGCTATCGATGAGTTAAGTGAGGTTGTTTCTCAAGTATGGGGGGATTGGACCTTGATCGGCTTTGGGCTATTGATAGTTAAGTGAGGTTGTTTCTCAAGTATGGAGGGATTGGACCGTGATCAGCTTTGGGTTATCGATAGTTAAGTGAGGTTGTTTCTCAAGCTAGATTTATATGACTATCAATGATGAAACTATTGGCTACTGACATCAGTGATGTAAACTTTTTATATTCGTCACTACCTCTGAGATAGTCATATAAATTTGTGGGGGCTGTCGTTGCCGTGTTCGATGGTAGTTGGTCGTTGTGGTTGTCATCGCATGGTAGTTGGCCGTCATGATTGTATGGTAGTTGAATTCATAACTACCTGTGCAATTCTGCGGGAGTCGTCATGGACGTGATCGTATGCTAGTTGGCCGTTGTGGTCATGATTGTATGCTAGTTGGATTTACAACTACCTGTGCAATCGGTGCCTATCACCACTAAAGTTGTGAGTTTGTATCCCACTCATGGCGAGCAGTACTCGATTCAACGTTGTATGATAAAATTTGTCAGTGGTTTTCTATGGGTACTCCGGTTTCCTGCACCAAAAAAAAAACAAAAAAAAACTGACCGTCACGATATAACTGAAATATTGTTGAAAGTGGCATTAAAACAACCATAACCCAATTACACTTTTTAAAATTTTTTTAAGCTCACCTGGCCAATTTAATGGATGAACCTGTAATTATCTGTAACTAACTAGTCAAACCTGCCTATGCAGTCACCTCTATTAAGCAGTCAATGCATTAAAGGGTCACCTTTTTCTTGTCTTTTCATAGGAAATTCCATATGAATTGAACCTCTTAAGAGGTCACCTGTCTTAATATGCCACTTTTTCGTTGTCCCAAAGATGACGTGTTTGATTTTATATTCTCCATTTCACTTTGTAGGTTATAGAAATCACAGATTACAGAGCTCAGTTATATGATTACATTAAGAACAGAATGCTGGCCGTGGCTCCTAATTTAACTATATTAGTCGGAGAACTAGTAGGGGCACGTTTGATTGCTCATGCAGGTTGGTGTCATTATTTATAGAAGGGATGTATGGCTCTTCCATTATAATTTCTTAGGTGGGGTAGGGATGTATTTTGCGATGTGTTGTGAGTGATCATGTGCTTGTTAGATAGTTATAATTTATGAATTTTGGTGGTTTGGGTCAAATTTGTGGATACATGAGCTCTGAAATTTGTGGATAACCAAAGGGTATATACTATTTTCATTGAACTTTCCATGCAAGAAGACAATTTTACTAGAATTAAAGGGAAATAACTTTTATAAACATAATTTTAAAATTGTGTCGGAAGTTTGCAAATGGTCTATTATTACTAGGAGACATCCATGGAAGCAACTTTTCAGAGTTCACAATAATGAAGTTCTTCTGTAAATGAACGGCAGTAATAATATACAGTTAAACCTGTCTTATGACCTTGTGACCTTCCAAGAGAACATTGAAATAGAAGAGGTGGTCACTTAATACAGGTTTAGTTAATATGAATATTGCACTGAAGGGAAATCAAAATTAGGGTGACATAATAGCAGTTGTTGTTTCAGTCTTTGACTTAATTTTCTTCACCTACTTGCCCAAAAGCCAATTTAGAAAAATTTTCTATTTATTCAAACAAGATTCTTTCATTATTTTCACTTGTCCGAATCCAGTTTTACTTGTCCCTGTCTTCGGGCAAGTGGGTTAGCACAAAGACTGTTGCTTAATGGAGGTGGTCCCTAATGCAGTGTGGGGGCTGTATGCATAAAGTTATCATGATAGTAAAATGTATTTAAAGATTCCACAAGTGAATAAGTATGCAAGTCTTTTACATTTAAATATGATGAACCTGTCAAATACTTTTGCTTTGCCAAGTCATGATGCGCAGACTGTAGCTCAAACCTAACTTGGGCTTTCATTGGTCTTATTACAGGCTCACTGCTGAATTTGGCAAAGCATCCCTCGTCCACAGTCCAGATATTAGGGGCAGAAAAGGCTCTGTTTAGGGCCTTGAAAACTAAGCACGATACGCCCAAATATGGCCTGATTTATCATGCATCAATGGTCGGACAGAGTACAGCAAAGATAAAGGGAAAGGTTTGTATGCTGTAATGATAATATTTGATACTTTGGCTTTGAGCTTACCTGATGAAGGTTATTCCAGAAATGTGACGCACACACTATATATGATATCTACGTTTTTTCTTGTTATTTGTTGCAAGAAATTTTGTAGATAAATTATTCACATGGAGATACACGAGATTCACACTTTTCCCATGCAGAGTATGACATAAAATTGATACCTGTGACGGTGTGTGTGCATATTCGAGCTATCTTACATGATGAAATGTTTTGTTTAAAAATGAATTTTGACATTAAATTGACAGCGTATTTCGATCATGAATAAGTGCATGTATGTTACATCACAACAACAATTACCAAGACACTGAAGCCACAAAGATATTTAATACTGTAAACAGTGCATATACTGACTATTTAAAGTTTGTCAGTGACTTGGGGCAGGTCGGTGGTTTTCACCCAGTACTTCGGTTTCCTCCACCAATAAAGCTGACCGTCATGACATAACAAAAAAATGTAGAAAGTGACGTTAAACACTGTAACCCTAATCCCTCTCATCACCCCCCCCCCCCCCCCCCCCCATTTTGAGTCAATGGATGCAGTAGTACAGGATAAAAATGTGTATGCTGATGTAAAGATGTATTGCCACTAAACATGGATACCAGTCGAAAAGAACGTATGGGAAAGTAGTACGTAAACAGAAAATGGATTCCTACATTGTTGGATAAAAGATAAATCCTATTAGATACTGCAAAATACTGAATGTCAGCAGAAACCTACATATTTTAGGATAATTCTAAGCCCATATTTGATGTCCTTGTGGTTTTTAATAAAAAAATTGATTGCATTGGAAAGAAACCACCTGAATTTGTGTTAAATCGAAAGTGAAAGTAGGATTTTTGACGGTAGACATCTTCAGACTATCTGTTTTTTCTTATATGCCATTAAATGTATGTTGATTTTCGGAGTTAAGCTTCCAATTAGGTACCCCTTCCATGAGATATGAGTGTCACTTAGATTAAACTTAAGATGAATCCTGTATGAAAGCTCAATTTTTTTTAATTTAACATAGAAGGCTATGGAGAATTCTTTAGTGGTATTACACCTGCTCTATCACAATAATGTCTACCTCTAGAACGACATCAATGGTGTAATGGTTAGAATGCTCGCCTACAGTGCGGTAGATGACGAGTTTGAATCTCTGTCGGGTCAAACCAAAGACTATGTAATTTGTATTTGTTGTTTCTCTTCTCAACATGCATCATTTATGAATAACAGCAAAGACTGGTTCATGGGTTGGAATCAGGATAATGTGTCAGAGTTGGGAAACATGTCTACCCATAGACTGTTGTTTCAGTGAGCTGGCACTATAACAATTCAACTTAGCGTAGTACAAAGCGGACCTCATCTCATGGAAATGTAACCTTTTACTCATCATGCTATAGCTGAAAAATTGCTTGTGTGTAATTAATCAACAATCACTCACTCCCTTGCTCTAACTCTAATTCTGGAAAAATTGCTTATCCTTTCCAGTTTATGTGTGGTTTATATATATATTTTAGGCCTAATTTATTCTTCACAGAGAATTGTTTAATTTTTTGGTCTCCTGATGACCTTTGACTAAAAATTTGAATATTCATTGCAGTAATCACACGAGTCAATTTATAACCTACAGTCAAACTTGCCTATGCAGTTGCCTGTATTAAAAGGTCACCTTTTTCTTGTCCTGTCGTAGAACATTTCATATGAATTGAACCTCTTAAGAGGTCACCTGTCTTAAAAGACCACTGTTTCTTCGACTCAAAGGTGACCTCTTAATACAGGCTTGACTGTATAAGATATAACCAATTTTTCTCTTTAGGTATCGAGAATGTTGGCCGCAAAGTGTGCTCTGGCAATTAGAGTTGATGCCCTTGGCGAGGAAACTAATACGGAAATTGGTCTAGAACATCGAGCTAAATTAGAACACAGAATGAAACGGTTAGAGGACAAGGTAATGACGGATGTCCATTCATTAATTAATTTTGTTCGATAGTTTTGATTGTTTAGGTTTGGTTTGGTTTTATGGTGTTTTAACGCCACTTTCAATAATATTTCAGTTATATCGTGGCGGTCAGTTTTATTGGTGGAGGAATCTGGAGGACCCTGAGAAAACCATCGATCTGTCGCTAGTCACTGGCAAACTTTATCACATGCTGTTGTACACCTCACCCTGATTGGGATTCGAACTCGCATCAGTGGTGATAGGCACTGATTGCACAGGAGCTAGTAAATCCAACTACAATGCGATCATGGCCACAACAGCCCCACATTGTTTAGGAAGGATTAGGTACAATAAGTGCCAATCTAATCCCCCAGTTTCGACAGAAATAGACATGGGATTGTTTTTAAAAGATGGTTTGGTTTCTGGTGTTTTACGCCACTTTCAACAAGATTTCAGTTATATTGTGGCAGTGTTTTGAAAAGAAATGTACATTTATATATTACACTAAAGATAAATGTTACCTTGGAATAAGCATTTTGTATATTGGCGTCCTTTTCACTGCTGTCAGTCGGTTGGTCTAGTACAAAGTGGACCTCATCATCATCTCATTGATAATTAACGTGTTCTCACCATGATATAGCTGAAAAATTGCTGAATTGGCGCTAAACAACAATCACTCACTTACTGCTGTAAGCATTTAATATGTCTTTCTGTTTCCCTATTATGAAAAAAGGGTTTAAATGTGATGGTCAACAATCCACCAATATCAACAAAACGATCAACCACATATTACCTGTGACAATTGAACACAAACACAAAATATGGCATTGGAAATCCAGCTCCTGGCTTAGGACAGGCACAAGAGTGGGACAGGGTTAAACCGGTTGTGTATGACTGTCTGTGATGGAACTATTAACTCAACTGACAGAGTGATGTAACTGCTACATCTGCATGACAATCTCTGAGATGGTCATGATTTTGTAGAAAATCTTAGTGTTATGGGAAATATTGTTTACCATGTCACTAATAGAAGAGGGTAGGGGTTGCTATGGTCTAGTGGTCTGAGGTAATTGATCCTTGTGGGATAGAGTTAGACGCTCCGATTAATCTGAAGTAATCGATCTTTGACAGCATACCCACAGCTTTTTAGCTCACCTGGCCATAGGCCAAGTGAGCTTTTGTCATGGGTAACCATCTGTCTGTCCGTTAGCTTTTCACATTTAAATCTTCTTCTCTGAAACCGCAGAACAGATTTCAACCAAACTTGCCAGAAATGTTCATTGGATGATCCTCTACCAGATTTGTGTTTTTGGTGCTGATTTGAAATCCAACATGGCTGCCAGGGTCCATAATGTGTTCTCATTGGCTGAAATTTAAAAAATCTTCTTGTCAGAAACCACCAAGCCAATTGAATTGTGACTTTGCAGGAATGATCATGGGTGGTCCTGTACTAAACTTGTGAATCGTTTGCCGATCGGAAATTCAAGAGGGCCGCCATGACTCGACTTAGTTTAACATTGGACCCTATGGGAATTTCACATTTTCATCTTTTTTTCTGAAACCACAAAACAGATTTGAACCAAACTTGGCAGAAATGTTCATTGGATGGTCATATACAAGTTTTTTGTTTTTGGCGCTGATCGGAAATCCAACATGGCTGCCAGGGCCCATAATGTGTTCTGATTGATCGAAATTTTAAAAATCTTCTTGTTAGAAACCACTAAGCCAATTGAATTGTGACTTTGCAGGAATGATCATTGGGTGGTCCTGTACTAAACTTGTGAATCGTTTGCTGATCGGAAATTCAAATTGGCCACCGTGACTCGACTTAATTTTAACAGAGGACCCTATGGAAAAAATGTTTAAAAGTCTTCTCCTCTGAAACCAGTAAGTCAATTTAAAGCAAACATGGCATGAATGGTTCTTAGGTGGTCAACTTTCAAAATTATGTACTGTGACCCCGACCTCCATCCAAGATGGCCACCGTCAGCGGACATAGTTTTAACATAGGACCCTATGAGAAAATTGTTTAAAAGTCTTCTCTTCTGAAACCAGTCAGCCAATTTAAAGGAAACATGGCATGAATGGTCCTTGGGTAGTATACTTTCAAAATTGTGTCCGGTGACCACGACATCCATCCAAGATGGCTGCCATGAGCAGACATAGTTTTAACATAGAACCCTATGGCAGTATGGGATTTGAATAGTAACTTAGATGTATTCGGCATGCAGACATTCTTAAGAGGACTTATTTATGTCAGGTGAGCGATACAGGTTCATCTGAGCCTCGTTTCATTTGAGGGTACATGTACCCCCACCTCCAAGATTTCTGGTAGGGGTACAATAATATTGGGGCATGGCAAATGGGACATGTTCCATTGCCGCAACCATATCACTGAATCTGAACAGTATTGTGTGGCTCTATTATTCTCTAATAAGACATTGTTTAAAACGCTGTGTATGTTTTTATCAGGTGGCCATTCCCCAGGAAATATTAAATATTGTTTCAATGTTTGTTTATATCAGGTACATGTTTCGTTATTATTTTGATCTGACAAATTATCAGAATTGTCACCATCTTTATCTTCGGTGGTTGACACCTTGTTTTGTCTGATTTGCCAGTAAAGAAATCATTTTTAGATCGTTGCATTTAACATGTTTTACTCAGAGACTCCTAAGGACACAAGGTCATAACAATTAAAAGAATGCTTCTCCGATTGGACGATGGTGTAAATAACAACCAATGAAAACATTGATATTATTTGAAACATACTTCGTATGTAAGCACTGATTTTACTGATTTTCGTAAAATCAGTGAAGCACGCGTGTAGCATGATTAACGCTAACATTTCTTAAATGTATGTTTCCAGTTCAGTCATTTGTACGTTCACGCTCGTAATGGTCTTAAAAAATCTATGTGCATGATAGTTTTTATACATGAAACACGTACTGCAGTACGTGAATGGACGCTGCTTTGAGGGATAGGTTTTACCCACCCACTGGCACCCAGTAAAGGAGCAGGATTGCTAAATATGTACCGAATGAGAAAAACTTCCAGGTGTTTAATAATGAGGGTGAGGGTTATGGTGTTTAATGCCACATTCAACAATATTTCAGTTATATCATGACGATCAGTTTTGTCAGTGGAGGAAATCGAAGTGCCCTGAGAAAACCACCGACCTGTCGTAAGTCACTGACAAACTTTATCACATAATGTTCTATCGAGTACACCTTGTATTAGATGGATTCAAATTTACAACTTCAGTGGTGATAGGCACTGATTGCAAAGGTAGTTGTAAATACACGACCACGACTGCCCCTGTTTCTCGATGGTACATTGGTAGTATAAATTGTTTTTGTTTATTTATTTTTTCTATTTCTTAGGCAAGAGGAATAAGTGGTTCAGGAAAAGCCAAAGCAAAATGGGAAAAATATGAAAACAAAAGGTACTTGTATGGTTCATTTTTGAACTTGCTCTAATCAGTGTATATAACCTAGGGATCAAATTTAGCAGGGACCCAGTAGACCTAGACTATTAGATATTGGTCTGGTCTGCTGAAAATTTCCAGACATTAGCCCAACTGGCTACTGAAATTTTGAATATTACCTGTTCACCGTTAAATGCTTGGCTTCACGAAATTTAGCTGGGTTATTAAAATGAATATTTTAGGGAGCTTTTGTTCCTTTCAGCTGCATTTGTGGTGTAATGGTTAGCATACCTGCCTCGGGTGTGGTAGACCATGGGTTTATGTCAGTTTGGTTAAACCAAAGACTATAAATTGGTATCGGCTGCTTCTCCGCTAAGCGTGTAGCATTATGGAGAAAGAGCAAAGACTGGTTAGTGCGTAATTAGGATAATGTGTCCAAATGGGGCTACGTGTCTATCCGCTAAGCGTGTAGCATTATGGAGAAAGAGCAAAGACTGGTTAGCGCGTAATTAGGATAATGTGTCCAAATGGGGCTACATGTCTATCCGCTAAGCGTGTAGCATTATGAAGAAAGAACAAAGACTGGTTAGCGCGTAATTAGGATAAGTGTCCAAATGGGGCTACATGTCTATCCGCTAAGCATGTAGCATTATGGAGAAAGAGCAAAGACTGGTTAGCGCGTAATTAGGATAATGTGTCCAAATGGGGTTACATGTTTATCCACGGTCTAGTACAAAACGGACCTCATCATCATCTTCTCATTAAAAACTGGGGCAGTTGTAGCCGTGATCATATGGTAGTTGGATTTACAACTACCTATGAAATAAGTGCCCATCACCACTAAAGAGTTTGAACCATGTTCATGGCGAGATGTACTCGATACAACATTATGTGATAAAGTTTGTCAGTGAATTGCGACAGGTCATTGGTTTTCTCTGACCGCCACGATATAACTGAAATATTGTTGAAAGTGGCATTAAACACTAAGCTATAAAAAAAAACCTGCACAGATTTGCTTGCTTCTGCTCATTGCGTATTAATTGTTCTGATTTCTTACGTTTCCAGTGAAGTAAAAACGTACAATATAGGAGCTGATTCTACATTACCCAGAGTGCCAAAGAAGCGAAAATTTGAAAATGACACGGATGAAGAAGACGTCAAGCCAAAAATTCCTAAAACAAAATTAACGGGTAAGGCCATCCTTAAAAATATTTCAGTTTGCCCAAACCCGACCCATGACTTTTGGGTATGGGTAGGTAGGTAGGCAAATTCTTTTTTTTTTTTGGAGCACCAGATTTTTCCATGTCGGGCTCAAATGTTTGTCCAGCTCTGTCCGAGACTCACTAAAATTTGATCCGTCTTTTTCAAGTCCACTTCTTCGGGGTCTGTCACTTCGTCGAAAACGTCATTCCATGTTTGTTTTTGTTTTTTTAATCTGTAGAGTCTGTTTGACACAATCGGTTTCACTTTATTGTCAATTTTGACTACAACAGACGAAGACAGTGTAAAATAACTGTCTACCATTTCCGATTTCACGTGGTTTCAATTCCCGGCAAGGATTTTGTAGTGTTGATGTAAGCGCGAAAGTGATTTAACCTGTAAAACTAATATTTTATACGGAACCCGCGGACACGTTGAAAATCCGGAAATAAAAAAAAAAATCGAAATTTTACAGCAAAAAAAGAATTTGACTCGGCAGGATTTTTTTTGGGTCGGTCCCGTTTGGGCAAGCAAACTATATTTTTATTTTGGCCTAATTTACATAGATGTGACACACAGGTTAACCTGTGTTGACAGAAAAATCCCTCTTTTGAGACCAGCTTAATTTACTTAAAAAAATTTGGGAGAATGAATTTTTTTTTTGAATTCCTAGGGTAGGGCCCATGTTTAGTTAAGTCAGTCAGTTTATAGTCAACCAGTACCTGGAGAAAACCACCAACCGAGCACTGACAAAGTTACTAACAAACTTTAAATTTTATTTTATTTTAATTTTATTATTCTACAATGTTATCTATAAACAATCTAATTAAAATTAGATCTCAGCACTTGCTCCCTATTTTCTATCAGTTGTTTACTAGTCGTAGCGTGTGAGATCTAAAAAGCTTCTTTAGGGGTCACGTCAAGGTACAACATGAATACATTAGGTGTCTATCGAGTGCGTTCGAAAACGCATATGCTCGACTTGTCTGCTGGATTTGGTAGAAGAGTAGCTGATTGGTTAATTTATAATACCTTCATGCTGACCCCTGACAAGGTTAATTTACAATACATTATGTTGACCCCTGACAAACCCCTAAAGGAACGTTTTTAGATCTTCCACGCGACAAATTTGACAATCTGTATGGTTTGTAGATGATGTTTCATCAGAAAAAAAGAAGAAGAAGAAAAAGAAAAAACATGAAGAAAATGGTGAAGCGGATGTTACCATGGATACCACAGTAAACACATCACATGAAGGTATTTATTGTAGGCTTGTTGAAGTTTATATGGTATGACTACAGACACAGCATTTAGGAGAAAGATCAAAGACTGACAGGCTTGGAATCGGGGTAATGTGTTGGAGTGGAGCGACATGTCTACCTACAGACTTTGTTCAATGAGCTAGCACTATGATAATCCAACTAAGTGTGTTGGTCTAGCATAAAGTGCACATCATTATCATCTTGTCAAATGTGACTTGTTCTCACAATGATATAGTTGAAATATTGCTCATTTAGCATTAAGCAACAATCACTTGCTCATTGTTTGTCCTTTCATACTTTTTCTTTTGGCCATTGTGTTATCTGTTCTTCTTCGATATACGGATTCTGATTACCACTTTGGTATCTTCAAACTCTTCTTAAATCACTGATTAACTGAAGAAGCATTTAATCCTTCTTTACATTTCTTTACACACAAAGATGTAAGAACATTGAAGTTTCTAATGATCGCCTACAGCAGTCTGTGTTAGGCTCATGTCTTCGCTCTACATGAGACATGGTATATAAGGAGAAACATTTAATCCTTCTTTACAGTACTTTACACACAAAAATGTAAAAACATTGAAGTTTCTAATGATCGCCTACAGCAGTTTGTGTTAGACTCTTGTCTTCGCTTGGGCCCGGGTGGCTCATTGAGTTAGATCGTTGGATGTAGCAATTCATACAAGCCTATCATCAATACGCCGTGGGTTTGCGCCCGACTTTTGTAAATTACAAAAAAGGGTGGACTCGACTCGCATCCTCAAGTGATAAAGTTTACCAGTTGTTTGCCCATGGTCTTTGGTTCTCTCGGGTACTCTGGCTTCCTCCACCACTAAAACTGGTCGCCATGATATAGCTGAAATATTGTTGAAAGTGGCGTTAAAACACCAAAAATCCAATCAAATCAAATCATGTCTTCGCTCTACATGAGACGCTGCACTCAAGAAGCATTTAATCGTTCTTTACATTTCTTTACACACAAAAATGTAAAAACATTGAAGTTTCTATTGGATGCCTACAGCGCAGTCTGTGTTAGACCAATGTCTTCGCTCTACATGAGACGCGGCATACAAGGAGAAGCATTTAATCCTTCTTTACATTTTAGATATGGGAAGTGAAAAGAAAAAGAAGAAGAAAAAGAAAAAAATTAAGGAGGAACCGGAATCGGATTAGAATTGACAAGACAATATACATTGTCAATCATTTTATAAATACATGTATTGTGTTCATTGTTAGTCAAACCTGCTTATCAGGTCACCTGTATTTAAAGGTCACCTTTTCTTGTCCTCTCATAGACAAATTTGTTATGAATTGAACTTCCTCCCATCTTGTAAGTTAAGGCCACTTTTTCTTTGTTTCTAAGGTGACCTCTTAATACAGGTTTGACTATACCCAGGAGGGCATTATAAATAAAATTCCAAGATTTTAAGAGGCTCATTCCTGTTTGCCATTATACATTTCAGTCAAATAATTCTCATTTTGTTCATTTTCTCAAATATTCTTGTTAAATAGACCATTTTCACGTTTTTGACTTGATTCTAAAATTATGTTTTTATACACTTCTTGTTTATACACTTCTTTTTATTTTAAAGGAGTTATTTCCCTTTAAGATTGGTAAAAGATCGCCATGTTATCAATTCTCCATAAATAAAAAAATCCAGTACATTTTTTTAAAGCTGACAGGGCTTTCAATATTTTTCAAGTCTACCAGCACTACTATTTAATACTGTAGGTACTTTTTTTATCAAAATTTGAACAATTTGCATGAATATCTTATACAGCACTCTTTAAAATCAGGAGGTGCCAAAAACCATTTTAGGTGGGTAAAAAGTACCTGGTACCACCCCTTTTTGGAAGGCCTGTGTTGTGTATAATACTCTACAAAAAGGGAGGTAATTCTACTTCTATATTGTGACAAGGAATTATTGTGAAGCTCCGTATTTAATATTGTTCAGTTTAATTAATCAACGATTGGAACACAGATTAGCAAAAAAAAATGTCACAACACATTGTTACCTTGATGAAAAATAAATATTTGTTTGATGGTGTTTAATGACGCTTTCAACAATATTTCAGTTATATCGTGGCAGTCAGTTTTATTGGTGGAGGAAACCGGATAAAACCATCAATCTGCCGCAAGTCACTGACAAACTCTCAACATCAGTGGTGATAAGTACCGATTCCATAAATAGTTGTAAATCCAGCTACCATGTGATCACGGCCAAGACGGCCCCCTGAGACTCGAGGAATACAATGTTTAACATAATTAAAAGTCACATGACATAAAACTGAAATAAAGGTTGTCATTGTTACGGTTTCTGTTAATGTTTTTGTTTGTCAAGAGATGTGCAATGGTGTCGTCAGTTTTCACCTATTGTTAGGATGATGAAAGTATTTTAAAATAAATTGTCAAGTTATTTGTTTTTGTTTTTTTTTGTTTTTTTTGCATGGATTGTCATTGTGTGCTTCTCCTTTCAAAAGTATATATGAAAGTCCTGCCCTCCATTCAATATGTTCACCGTTTCTACAAATAGAAATTTCTTTAAAGTGATAAAAACTTCTACATTTGTTCTGAAATAACAAATTTAAACAATGAAACTTGGGTAGAATTGTCTTTGAATGATCCCTATCTATAACATCTCGGAAAATGTTGCCTTCCATCCACGATGTTAGCTATTTTCATTTATATTTAAATACAAGCTACATACTTGATTATTGGTCAGTACTTGCTAAAGTTTTTGTTTATTTGGGTGTGTGTGTGGAGGGGGGGGGGGATCATTATGCTATACCCATGTCCGTCTGTCAGGTAATTGGTTCCGCTCAATAAGTGAAGTTCCTAATTAGCAAATCTTTTGAAACTTTATACACAAAAGCAGTTGGAAGATACTAACGGGGTTTTAATCAGAAGTCATTATTCGAAAAACAGACAATACAATGGACCAAAGAAAAACATCATAGGAAGGACAAGCTTGATTTCAAATTTTGCCACTTTTTCCGTTCTGGAGATATGCCCCTTGATTTACTCGATTGACTTGAAGCGAGGGCATCCATATCATATGTACACATTCCTACATTTCGTTTGATTTAAAATCTGAAATGACTTAACACCCGGAGAAGCTTAAGAATAGTTTGAAGATACCAAAATGGGAACTCAAAATCGGAAAATCGACGAAGTAGAGAAAACACAATGGCCAAAAGAAAAGGTACAAAAGGACAAAAACGATCTACAAAACATTGCACATTAAACTAAAGATCGAGTAACGCCAGGGGTGAACTCAGGTGCTCCGGAAAGGTAAGCCGTTCCTGCTTCACTAGTGGCACCCGTCTGGAAGATGCTTTACATTATATAAATCATTACTGTACATACACAACTAATCACTGGATGGTCGGTAACTTACCATTTTATTGTTTGATATACAAATTTGAAATTGAAGACGGTCACCGGAAATGAATTTTGATTGTTGAATCTTTATTGCACCACTGCTAGGTGTGCAACGCATTAAGTTGTACCCACGTCCGTCCGTCCATGCATTTTTGTTTCTTCCCAATAACTGCAGATCCCCTTGAGCAAATCATTTTAAGATTAATATGCAAGATCAGAAACCATAAAAGAAAGGCGAGAATTTTAATAACACTTGATTTTCCAAAAATATTTCATTTACATTACTTTAACTGGAAGAAGAGGTAGGAATTGCTGGAACGTATTGGGGCAGGGTTGTTAGGGTTATGGTGTTTAACGCCACTTTAAGCCATAGTTCGGTTGTATCGTGCAGTGGTGTGCAGTTTTATTTGTGGAGGAAACCGAAGCACCCAGTGAAAACCATCGACTTGCCACTAGTCACTGCATGTTAAACTTTATCACATAATGTTGTATTGAGTACACCTCACCATGAAGTGTATTTGAACTCGCAACTCTAATTGTGATAGGCACAGTGTAAATATAGTTAGAAATATATCTACCATACGAACACCACCCTGGAAAATATAAATATTTGCTTTATTTACTATAAATTTTGAGAATAATATAGTGGATTTATTTTACCATTCAAAATGTGCTTGGCAAAAACCGCTAGGCACATGCCTATGAAAAGCCATATTGAAAATTCACAACTATTGAAACCCGGATTACATGAATTTAAAAACGCAGTGCATAATTTTAGAAATGTGAAACTAAAATAGTTAACGAATGTGAAGTGGTAGTTAAGAAACAGGATAAGCTGTCAGAGTTGGGCAACATGTTTACCCGAGGGTGGTTGGTTCTGTGAGCTCGCACTATAAAAATACAATTAACCTTGTAGGCTTAGTACAAAGTGGACATCATCACTTGTCATTTTATTGAATGTAACTTGTTCTCTCCATGACATAACTGAACAATTGCTCATTTGGCATTAAACAACAATCACTCATTCACTCCTAGCCAGGTGGTCCTGACATTAAACAACAATCACTCATTCACTCCTAGCCAGGTGGTCCTGACATTAAACAACAATCACTCATTCACTCCTAGCCAGGTGGTCCTGACATTAAAAAACGATCACTCATTCACTCCTAAGCAGGTGGCCCTGACATTAAACAACAATAACTCATTCACTCCTAACCAGGTGGCCCTGACATTAAACAACGATCACTCATTCACTCCTAACCAGGTGGCCCTGACATTAAACAACGATCACTCATTCACTCCTAACCAGGTGGTCCTGACATTAAACAACAATCACTCATTCACTCCTAGCCAGGTGGTCCTGACATTAAACAGCGATCACTCATTCACTCCTAACCAGGTGGTCCTGACATTAAACAACAATCACTCATTCACTCCTAGCCAGGTGGTCCTGACATTAAACAACAATCACCCATTCACTCCTAACCAGGTGGTCCTGACATTAAACAACGATCACTCATTCACTCCTAGCCAGGTGGTCCTGGCATTAAACAACAATCACTCATTCACTCCTAACCAGTTGGTCCTGGCATTAAACACCGATCACCCATTCACTCCTAGCCAGGTGGTCCTGGCATTAAACAACAATCACTCATTCACTCCTAGCCAGGTGGTCCTGACATTAAACAACAATCACTCATTCACTCCTAACCAGTTGGTCCTGGCATTAAACACCGATCACCCATTCACTCCTAGCCAGGTGGTCCTGACATTAAACAGCAATCGCTCATTCACTCCTAGCCAGGTGGTCCTGACATTAAACAACGATCTCTCATTCACTCCTAACCAGTTGGTCCTGACATTAAACAACAATCACTCATTCACTCCTAGCCAGGTGGTCCTGACATTAAACAGCAATCGCTCATTCACTCCTAGCCAGGTGGTCCTGACATTAAACAACAATCACTCATTCAATCCTAGCAAGGTGGTCCTGGCATTAAACAACAACACTCATTCACTCCTAACCAGGTGGTCCTGACATTAAGCAACGATCACTCGTTCACTGCTAGCCTGGTGGTCCTGACATTAAACAACAATAACTCATTCACTCCTAGCCAGGTGGTCCTGACATTAAACAACGATCACTCGTTCACTCCTAGTCTGGTGGTCCTGACATTAAACAACAATCACTCATTCACTCCTAACCAGGTGGCCCTGATAGTATTTGGTTTGGTTAGTTGCTTAATGGTGCTTAACGCCACTTTCAACAATATTTCAGTTATATCGTGAAGGTCAGTTTTATTGAAGAAAGAAACCGGAGTACCTGTAGAAAAACACCCACGCAAGTACATGTAACTGATCAACTTGATCACATAATGTTGTATCGAGTACACCTCGCCACAATCGGGGTTCGAACTCACAACTTTAGTGGTAATATGCACTGATTACACAGATAGGTGTAAATCAAACTACCATATGATCACGACAACGGCGGCCCCCCGATAGTATTTGAAATAGTCACAATAGCTGAGTAAATTTCAGTAGCTGTACTGATCAATGGAACTGTATGAATGATACTACTATGTCACCAGTTTGATAAACTGATCAATGGAACTGTATGAATGATACTACTAAGTCACCAGTTTGATAAACTGATCAATGGAACTGTATAAATGATACTACTAAGTCACCAGTTTGATAAACTGAACAATGGAACTGTATGAATGATACTACTAAGTCACCAGTTTGATCAACTGAACAATGGAACTGTATGAATGATACTACTAAGTCATCAGTTTGATAAACTGAACAATGGAACTGTATGAATGATACTACTAAGTCACCAGTTTGATAAACTGATCAATGGAACTGTATGAATGATACTACTAAGTCACCAGTTTGATAAACTGAACAATGGAACTGTATGAATGATACTACTAAGTCACCAGTTTGATCAACTGAACAATGGAACTGTATGAATGATACTACTAAGTCATCCGTTTGATAAACTGAACAATGGAACTGTATGAATGATACTACTAAGTCACCAGTTTGATCAACTGAACAATGGAACTGTATGAATGATACTACTAAGTCACCAGTTTGATAAACTGATCAATGGACCTGTATGAATGATACTACTAAGTCACCAGTTTGATAAACTGAACAATGGAACTGTATGAATGATACTACTAAGTCATCAGTTTGATTAACTGAACAATGGAACTGTATGAATGATACTACTAAGTCACCAGTTTGATCAACTGAACAATGGAACTGTATGAATGATACTACTAAGTCACCAGTTTGATAAACTGATCAATGGACCTGTATGAATGATACTACTAAGTCACCAGTTTGATAAACTGAACAATGGAACTGTATGAATGATACTACTAAGTCATCAGTTTGATTAACTGAACAATGGAACTGTATGAATGATACTACTAAGTCACCAGTTTGATAAATTGAACAATGGAACTGTATGAATGATACTACTAAGTCACCAGTTTGATAAACTGATCAATGGAACTGTATGAATGATACTACTAAGTCATCAGTTTGATAAACTGATCAATGGAACTGTATGAATGATACTACTAAGTCACCAGTTTGATAAATTGAACAATGGAACTGTATGAATGATACTACTAAGTCACCAGTTTGATAAACTGATCAATGGAACTGTATGAATGATACTACTAAGTCACCAGTTTGATAAACTGATCAATGGAACTGTATGAATGATACTACTAAGTCACCAGTTCGATAAACTGATCAATGGAACTGTATGAATGATACTACTAAGTCACCAGTTTGATAAACTGATCAATGGCACTGTATGAATGATACTACTAAGTCACCAGTTTGATAAACTGAACAATAGACATGTATGAATGATACTACTAAGTCACCAGTTTGATCAACTGATCAATGGAACTGTATGAATGAGACTACTAAGTCATCAGTTTGATAAACTGATCAATGGAACTGTATGAATGATACTACTAAGTCACCAGTTTGATAAACTGATCAATGGAACTGTATGAATGATACTACTAAGTCACCAGTTTGATAAACTGATCAATGGAACTGTATGAATGATACTACTAAGTCACCAGTTTGATAAACTGATCAATGGAACTGTATGAATGATACTACTAAGTCACCAGTTTGATAAACTGATCAATGGAACTGTATGAATGATACTACTAAGTCACCAGTTCGATAAACTGATCAATGGAACTGTATGAATGATACTACTAAGTCACCAGTTTGATAAACTGATCAATGGCACTGTATGAATGATACTACTAAGTCACCAGTTTGATAAACTGAACAATAGACATGTATGAATGATACTACTAAGTCACCAGTTTGATCAACTGATCAATGGAACTGTATGAATGAGACTACTAAGTCATCAGTTTGATAAACTGATCAATGGAACTGTATGAATGATACTACTAAGTCACCAGTTTGATAAACTGAACAATAGAACTGTATGAATGATACTACTAAGTCACCAGTTTGATAAACTGAACAATAGAACTGTATGAATGATACTACTAAGTCACCAGTTTGATAAACTGAACAATGGAACTGTATGAATGATACTACTAAGTCATCAGCTTGATAAACTGATCAATGGAACTGTATGAATGATACTACTAAGTCACCAGTTTGATAAACTGATCAATGGAACTGTATGAATGATACTACTAAGTCACCAGTTTGATAAACTGAACAATGGAACTGTATGAATGATACTACTAAGTCATCAGTTTGATAAACTGAACAATGGAACTGTATGAATGATACTACTAAGTCACCAGTTTGATAAACTGATCAATGGAACTGCATGAATGATACTACTAAGTCACCAGTTTGATAAACTGAACAATGGAACTGTATGAATGATACTACTAAGTCATCAGTTTGATAAACTGATCAATGGAACTGTATGAATGATACTACTTAGTCACCAGTTTGATAAACTGATCAATGGAACTGTATGAATGATACTACTAAGTCACCAGTTTGATAAATTGAACAATGGAACTGTATGAATGATACTACTAAGTCATCAGTTTGATAAACTGATCAATGGGACTGTATGAATGATACTACTAAGTCATCAGTTTGATAAACTGATCAATGGAACTGTATGAATGATACTACTAAGTCACCAGTTTGATAAACTGATCAATGGAACTGTATGAATGATACAACTAAGTCATCTGTTTGATAAACTGATCAATGGAACTGTATGAATGATACTACTAAGTCACCAGTTTGATAAACTGATCAATGGAACTGTATAAATGATACTACTAAGTCACCAGTTTGATCAGCTGATCAATGGAACTGTATGAATGATACTACTAAGTCACCAGTTTGATAAACTGATCAATGGAACTGTATGAATGATACTACTAAGTCACCAGTTTGATAAACTGATCAATGGAACTGTATGAATGATACTACTAAGTCACCAGTTTGATAAACTGAGCAATGGAACTGTATGAATGATACTACTAAGTCATCAGTTTGATAAACTGATCAATGGAACTGTATTATTGTTCATACTAAGTCACTAGGCTGATCAGGTAACATGTATTTATGAATGTAAAATGTGTTAAGCACAATAATAGCAATTATATTTTTAATTATTAATTAACTAAGAATAAAAAAGGGGGGTTGTAAAAGTCGCACTACATATATACAATGCTCATTACCAACTACCAGTGAGTCAAACCACAGACGCTTGTGGTATAGAGTTATCCATCTTCTTATTCTTCTTCCAGTTACAGGATTAAACTCTAAGGTTAAAGTATGAAACATCCATATCAATGGTCTGTCATCTGGTCAACATCAACTTATTTCCCATGTTTCACTATATTGTTTTAAATATTATCTAAGTTTGTTTATGTGCTTGATTTGTTGGCAATATTACATGCGCATTATTTGTATGGAGAGGACAAATCCATAAGTTGTGATATTTTTTTGTTCAATCCCACTAAATGTTTTATTTGCAATAAAATAATATTAAATCTAACGAATCCCCCCCCCCCCCCCCTTTTGTTTTAAATATTATCTATATTTGTTTATGTGCTATATTAGTTGTCACTATTTTATGTGTATTATTTGTATGGAGATGACAAGTCCATAAGTTGTGATATTTTTTGTTCAATTCCACTTGCTATTTTATTTACAATAACATAATATTAAATCTAACCCATATCCTCCTTTTTTGTAACTTTCTGTTTGCATATTTATTTTCAATACAATGTCATTATTATTCCATTTCTTTTTCCTTTACGTAACGTGTTCGTGTCAATATCCATCCAATCTTATGCTAACAGCAGCTTACATGTTCCGACCTTTTATACTCTAATATGTAAACATGCACAGCAAGTTGGAAAAAGGGAGGTAATTCAATGTCTCATGCGCCTGTGACCAATCACGGCAAATATGATGAGAGTGAACCATTAAAATATTTTTGCTATAACAATAGAAGTATCGACTTTATAAATTCTACATTTAATCGTTGACATTTAACACATTTTTTGTTTCGTTTTATTTATAGTACAATATCACCATATCTCACATGACCAGGAAGCTTATTCACTTCCTGGTAGAAGAAACTTTTGAGATATGAGCTGTCACAACATTTGGTAATATTACAGGTATGGAAATATGTTTTTTTTAACAGGAATCGTCTTCCTTGGTGTCAATTAGAGCTTGTTGACATTATATGTAAACAAGTGGTGTGTACACAAGACAAAGAAATCAGCATTTATCATTCGACCAGTTTCAAATTTGTCACAGATCTACAAATATCAAACTGTATGGGAAATATTAACATTGGGAAAGAGAAATAATATGAACAAGAGATATATAAATGAGTTACTCTATGGTATATATCTGTCTTTGTGTGTATCTGGTGTAGCTGCGGAAATGTCATATTACTGAGGATATGATTTATATGTATCTTTAAAATTATTATTGTACAGCTGATTCTTTATATGCACTTGAAGGTGTTAACATGCTTATTAAATTACAAATATGACTAAATATTATTTCTATATCATAATTGTGATTAATAGATTTAATTCAGTTTAAAATTTTGATTAAAATAATATTTGTTGATTGTATTTTGATTTACCTGAGTACCATGGATTGTCATACAGTTGTGATAGATGAAGGCATAGTGGAGGAAAAGTTGGGGGGTCAACATTTTTCTCACACTATTAGGAGGGGGCTCACATATGTTACACAAAAGTGGAAAGGGGGGTCATTTAATTTTTTCCGGTCATTGAAAATAATTTGCCGCCCCCTCCCCCGCCCCTCCAACCCCCCTGGAGATAAATAATGACCGGTCCCTAATATATATATTATAGACAATAAAAATTACAGTGCATGTAATCGGACACGTTATTGTTTAATTCTGTCAGTTGAAGTGAAGGTATTTATTTGTGTTCTTGTAATAATTAATTTCGTCTTTTAATCAAAAGAAGAGCTTGCAGATACCATATGGGTCATCAAAATCCGTATATCGAAGAACAGACAACACAATGGCCAAAATAAAAAAAGTACAAAAGGACGTACAACTATCTACAAAACATAACATATAAAACTAAAGATCGAGTAACACGAACCCCACTAAAAACCGGGGGTGAACTCAGGTGCTCCGGAAGGGTAGGCAGTTCCTGCTCCACTAGTGACACCCGTCAAAAGATTTCTTTGTAAGTCGACACATGTAAGTTGTTGTTAGCATGCGTTTGTATGTATATGGACTATGTACAAGGTAAAATAAGGGAAACAAAGAAATTTCTTTGAAAATAAATATGCAAATAGAAAGCTAAAAAAAGGAAGGGGGGGGGGGGGGGGGAGGTTAATTCCGTGAATGGGTGAGTGATTCTTGTTTAACGCCATTTCAGCAATTTTTTTCAGCTATATCAAGACGAGTACAAGTTCATTATCAATGAGATGAGATGATGATGAGGTCTACTTTGTTCTAGACCAACACGCTGAGTTGAATTTTTATAGTGCTAGCACACTGAAACAACAGTCCACATTATTCTTATTCTGAGCCAACCAGTCTTTGCTTTTTCACCTTAATGCATTTAACCTGTTCTTTAAATTGTGTACTTAAATTGTATTGTTAATGAACTGATGAACCTTGACGGCTTTGTTTTGTGATATATGTTCTCATAAAAATAACATGACAATTCAAACACAATGGTAATGGTAACATAGACAGTGTTAGAATTAGATTTTAAAGCTGTCAAATTGTTGTTCTTCCCTCGACGGGATTTGAACCCACACCATTGATACACTGCAGCACCATTCGCTTATATGTATATATTCGCATATATGCAAATAAATAAGAGGTCAACAAGAGTACACGAGGAGGTGTCTTGAATGTACATGTGTCATCTTTCAAAATAGGCCCAATCGTATTGATGGTGTAATGGTTAGGGTGCTCCGCTCTTGTGTGGTAGATCATGGGTTCGAGTCCGATATGAATTGCTACTTCAATTCCCGCTACATACTTAGATTTAAGGAGAAAGTGCAAAGAGTGGTAGATCAGGATAATGTGACCGAATGGAGCAACATTTCAACCCACGGACGGCTGTGTCTGTGTGTTAGCACTAAACTGATCCAAGCGTAAAAAGTTGACATCAACATCATCTCATTGAAATGCATCTTGTTCTCGAGTTGATATTGCTGAAAAAAATGCTAATTTGTTATTGAACAACAATCATTCACTCAATCACTCACTCTCTCACCCCTTATTGTTTTTTTAAGATTGTACGGATATATGGACATGAACACGATACATAGATTAAGGAAAAAAACAAGATGAAAAATGTATTTGTTATTGAAAATTTTAAAGTTTTAAAGGGGGGATAATTCCGTGCCACGAGTGGCTGTGATTCAAACAAACAAACTATGAATTAAGAGGAAACAATGGAAAGTAACTTTTTATTATTGCAATAACAACGTAGATATCTTATTTAGTACACGCAACGCCTTTCTAGAATACCCTTCATCAGGTACATTCAAAGTCAAAATACTTGAAAGTCAAATAATCTTAAAATCTTTGAATACGAGAAAACCAAAGAATCTAAAAAGGATAGTCGGTTACGGTCAAAAATACCTGATAGAGTAACACCTTAGTAATAACAATAATGACATGGTTCAGGAACTGTAAATTTCGAAAAAGATATATCTAATAAACGATGTCAATGGCGAAGTACAGACTATTGGGCGGATCATACCCCCGTGGACTAATACTCCACAAGCAGAGGTATCATAAGCATTGACTTTAATTCAACATTTAAGCGTTCATATTTTAACAATTGTTTTATTTGTTTTATGCATAGGACAATATCAATGTGGAGAGTTAGATTGCTGTCAAATTATAATATTGGGTATATATGTACCATCTACACACGCTTATACACATGTCTTACGTCTATCACTAGATTTGCCTTACAAGAAAAGGTAACACTAGGATTATTGAAGCTCCTTTTTTAGGGAGTGGATGTGGTCGAGTGGTCTAGGGCGCTGGACGTGAGACTAAGCGAATGGTGCTGCAGTGTATCAATGGTGTGGGTTCAAATCCCGTCGCAGGAAGAACAAAATTTGACAGCTCTAAAATCTAATTCTAACACTGTTTGGTTTAATTTTCAGACGTATATAATATTTAGTATTAACCTAGTATCCTTAGTAACATTGAGATCCAGTGGGACAGATATATTGTATGGTTGTCACTTTCTTCTAGACGTTTGTATAATATACTTTATTTCCTGTAACTCTATAATGAATTCTTCATTATCCTATACAATATATTAAAAATGGCTGAGTTAGATTGCTGTCAATTTATAATATTGGATATATATGTCCATCTACACACGCTTATGCACATGTCTTACGTCTATCCCTAGATTTGCCTTACGAGAAAAGGTAACACTAGGATTATTGAAGCTCCTTTTTTAGGGAGTGGATGTGGTCGAGAGGTCTAGGGCGCTGGACGTGAGGCTAAGCGAATGGTGCTGCAGTGAATGGTGTGGGTTCAAATCCTGTCGAGGGAAGAAGAAAAGTTTGACAGCTCTAAAATCTAATTCTAACACTGTTTGGTTTAATTTTCAGACGTTTATAATATTTAGTATTAACCTAGTATCCTTAGTAACATTGAGATCCAGTGGAACATATATATTGTATGGTTGTCACTTGCTTCTAGACGTTTGTATAATATACTTTATTTCCTGTGACACTATAATGAATTCTTCATTATCCCATACAATATATTAAAAATGGCTGAGTTAGATTGCCGTCAAATTATAATATTGGATATATATGTACCATTAACACACGCTTATACACATGTCTTAAATCTATCCATAACTTTGCCTTACGAGAAAAGGTAACACTAGGATTATTGAAGCTAATTTTTTAGGGAGTGGATGTGTTCGACTGGTCTAGGGCGCTGGACGTGAGGCTAAGCGAATGGTGCTGCAGTGTATCAATGGTGTGGGTTCAAATCCCGCCGAGGGAAGAAGAAACGTTTGACAGCTCTAAAATCTAATTCTAACACTGTTTGGTTTAATTTTCAGACGTTTATAATATTTAGTATTAACCTAGTATCCTTAGTAACTTTGAGATCCAGTGGGACAGATGTATTGTATGGTTGTCACTTTCTTCTAGACGTTTGTATAATATCCTTTATTTCCTGTAGCTGTATAATGAATTCTTCATTATCCTATACAATATATTAAAAATAGCTGAGTTAGATTGCTGTCAAATTATAATATTGGATATATATGCACCATCTACACACGCTTATACACATGTCTTACGTCTATCCCTAGATTAGCCTTACGAGAAAAGGTAACACTAGGATTATTGAAGCTCCTTTTTTAGGGAGTGGATATGGTCGAGTGGTCTAGGGCGCTGGACGTGAGGCTAAACAAATGGCGCTGCAGTGTATCAATGGTGTGGGTTCAAATCCCGTCGAAGGAAGAACAAAAATTTGACAGCTCTAAAATCTAATTCTAACACTGGTTTAATTTTCAGACGTATATAATATTTAGTATTAAACTAGTATCCTTAGTAACTTTGAGATCCAGTGGGACATATATATTGTATGGTTGTCACTTGCTTCTAGACGTTTGTATAATATACTTTATTTCCTGTGACTGTATAATGAATTCTTCATTATCCTATACAATATATTAAAAATGGCTGAGTTAGATTGCTGTCAAATTATAATATGGGGTATATATGTACCATCTACACACGCTTATGCACATGTCTTACGTCTATCCCTAGATTTGCCTTACGAGAAAAGGTAACACTAGGATTATTGAAGCTCCTTTTTTTAGGGAGTGGATGTGGTCGAGTGGTCTAGGTCGCTGGACGTCAGGCTAATCGAATGGTGCTGCAGTGTATCAATGGTGTGGGTTCAAGTACCGTCGAGGGAAGAAGAAAAGTTTGACAGCTCTAAAATCTAATTCTAACACTGTTTGGTTCAATTTTCAGACGTATATAATATTTAGTATTAACCTAGTATCCTTAGTAACTTTGAGATCCAGTGGGACAGATATATTGTATGGTTGTCACTTGCTTCTAGACGTTTGTATAATATACTTTATTTCCTATGACTGTATAATGAATTCTTCATTATCCTGTACAATATATTAAAAATTGCTGAGTTAGATTGCTGTCAAATTATAATATCGGGTATATATGTACCATCTACACACGCTCATGCACATGTCTTACGTCTATCCCTAGATTTGCCTTACGAGAAAAGGTAACACTAGGATTATTGAAGCTCCTTTTTTAGGGAGTGGATGTGGTCGAGTGGTCTAGGGCGCTGGACGTGAATCTAAGCGAATGGTGCTGTAGTGTATCAATGGTATGGGTTCAAATCCCGTCGAGTGAAGAACTAAAACTTGACAGCTCTAAAATCTAATTCTAACACTGTTTGGTTTAATATTCAGACGTATATAACATTTAGTATTAACCTAGTATCCTTAGTAACTTTGAGATCCAGTGGGACAGATATATTGTATGGTTGTCACTTGCTTCTAGACGTTTGTATAATATACTTTATATCCTGTGACTGTATAATGAATTCTTCATTATCCTATACAATGTATTAAAAATTGCTGAGTTAGATTGCTGTCAAATTATAATATTGGGTATATATGTACCATCTACACACGCTTATACACATGTCTTACGTCTATCCCTAGATTTTCCTTACGAGAAAAGGTAGCACTGGCATTATTGAAGCTCTTTTTTAAGGAGTGGATGTGGTCGAGTGGTCTAGGGCGCTGGACGTGAGGCAAAGCGAATGGTGCTGCAGTGTATCAATGGTGTGGGTTCATATTCCTTCGAGGGAAGAACAAAAATTTGACAGCTCTAAAATTTAATTCCAACACTGTTTGGTTTAATTTTCAGACGTAAAATTTTTGTTCTTCCCTCGACAGGATTTGAACCCACACCATTGATACACTGCAGTATCGTTCGCTTAGACTTACGTCCAGCGCCCTAGACCACTCGACCACATCCACTCCCTAAAAAAGGGGCTTGAATAATCGTAGTGTTACCTTTTCTCGTAAGGCACATCTAGGGATAGACGTAAGACATGTGTATAAGCGTGTGTAGATGATACATATTTACTTAATATTATAATTTGACAGCAAACTAACTCAGCAATTTTTGATATATTGTATAGGATAATGAAGAATTCATTATACAGTCACAGGAAATAAAGTATATTATACAAACGTCTAGAAGCAAGTGACAACCATACAATATATCTGTCCCACTGGATCTCAAAGTTACTAAGAATACTAGGTTAATACTAAATATTATATACGTCTGAAAATTAAACCAAACAGTGTTAGAATTAGATTTTAGAGCTGTCAAATTTGTGTTCTTCATTCGACGGGATTTGAACCCACACCATTGATACGCTGCAGCACCATTCGATTAGCCTCACGTCCAGCACCCTAGACCACTCGACCACATCTACTCCCTAAAAAAGGAGTTTTATATATATATAAATTTGACAGCTCTAAAATATAATTCTAACACTGTTTGGTTTAATTTTCAGACGTATATATATATATAAACGTCTGAAAAAGTAGCCAACGTATGAACATACGAGATATCGGATCGGGAACGAGTGTTAACGATACTGTGCAAACAAATACAAATGATAAATAAACGTCTAAAATGTTAGCACAACGGTATCAAAAAAAGATGATAAAATGTAACAAAAATAACTTTAAGTCTACAAAAAGACTATAATTATAATTAAATCGACGGATATTTTGCTTGACCGACAAGCTTCATCAGCGTCTGTATTCAGATTGTTACATTTTAACATCTTTTTTTGATACCGTTGTGCTAACATTTTATACGTTTATATTTATATATATATATATATAAGTCTAGAAGATTGTGCAACGATACCGATAACGATGTTACAAAAAATATATTGACAACAGTTTCGATCAACAAATGACCTTCTTCAGTGTCTATCAAAGTCAGACTGTGTTTGTAAAGATTAAATGGTATAATTACAAATCACTAAACAGTCAGGTGACAAAGTGTGACGTATTAAAAAGCTTTAACTCCCTCATTTCACTGTAAAGATAGGATGGCATAATTACCACTCACTAAATAGTCAGGTGACAAAGTGTGACGTATTAAAAATCTTAAACTCTCTTTTTATGTATATTTTCTTTCACAGTGTTTATAGTTAATGAATATTTTACTACTGTCACAAAGTTAAGGATTTGTGCTCACCACCTTTTATTAACGATAATCCTTGGCATTCTCAAATGCGTCACACTTTCCCAAGTGACAATTATACCATCCTATCTTTACATTTATCATTTGTTGATCGAAAATGTTGTCAATATATTTTTTGTAACATCTTTATCGGTATCGTTGCACAATCTTCTTGACTTCTATAATTTATTGCGTTTGTGCTGCATCGTCATGTCTCGATGATCCGTTACTCATTAAGTTCTCCGGTTGGTAGATTCCCTTAGATTTTATATATATTAAAAAGTCAAATGAAATCCGTATGCTGGTACATATAAAAGAAATTAGTAAAAAAAGAACAAGACGGATTTCAATATAATATATATTAATCTACTTTTATTCTTTTTTGAAGAGATTAACATACCTTCCACTGGCATTTTATTTTATTTCGATATATACGTCCATTGTTTTATTTCCTCTATTAATTCGGTTGCAGTCTGTAATCTTAGCGCGTCTTGCATATTAGAGGTCCTAGTTTATGACCTAAAAAAAATACATACATTTATATCGTTCTAGTATAAGTATCTATAGATATTGTCTAATTATATCATAATTTTGTTGTTGGGAGGTTTAGGGGACTGGTATCACTGTGCAAAATTTCTCTATCTGAATTAAGAAATAATTGAGGGAAGCCATAGTTTGTATCCAGTTTACAAGCGGGAACATTATTCTTGGGAGGATTTCATCCCGAGTGAGAGCGAGGGATAAAATGCAACGAAAATGATGTAAGCGGTATTTTTTCTTTATTATAGACCTGATTGACAGTATTATAAATAAGCATCTCTTGATCCAATAAGAAGTCAACTGATATCTGTAATGGATCCAACCCCAGATGCCAAAGGTATTACAAATAAGCATTGTAGCTGTTTAAGTTCCAGCACCAAAGACATTGGCAACACCGAATGAAAGAGTATTTCAAGATGGCTGCTCTTATACATTTACATAAATATTTACATTTTATATATTTTATGTTCGGTGTTTTCTTTTCAGAAACGTTGACATGGCAACAGCAACGACGCAATATTGCAGCATCTGTGATCATGACAACGAATCTAAATTGGCGGCCACCTGGTGTCCGGATTGTGAGGATTTCCTGTGTACCGACTGTAACAGGCACCATGCCAGATCTTCATCAACCAAGCAACACATCGTAATTTCCATGGAAAATTACCAAAAATTACCCAGTTCCATTCTATCTATAAAGAACAGATGCACCAAACATGGCAATAAATACGAATTCTACTGCTCGATTCATGGCGATCCTTGCTGCTTTATGTGCACAAGAGATGATCATCGCCATTGCCAAGACATACGTCCCATTCTTGAGGTAACAGAAAATGCCAAGTCATCGACGGCCATTGTGAACATAGAAAGAGATCTCAAATACATCAATACTGCTTTTGAAAAAATGAAGTTAGATATCACAAATAATATTTCTGATATTGACAAACAAAAAAGAAAATTTTTATCCGATATTTCAGACATGCGTAAATTACTTAACGACCAATTAGATAAAATTGAAAAACAAACAGTTGAAGAGATGGTGTCAGTAGAACAACATTTACAAGTGGAATTAAAGAATGTATTGGTTGTCATGGAAACCAAAAGAACTGACTTTGATCAAATCCGGCAAGATGTGAATAAAATAAAGAAATATGCTAGTGATCTCCAGACGTTCATAGGAGTGATCGAAATGACCAGAGTTGTGGATGGAGAAGTTAAGAAACAGGAAGGGGCATCTAATTATGACCTTTTTGAACTGAAGCTTGACATTTCATCAGAATTGGAATATTTTGTGAAAGATGTTTCTAAATTTGGTGTTGTATCTGTTACAAAAAAGCACTGCATTACCAGTCTTGTAAAAGAAGCTGAATTGCAAGCGCAGATTCCACAGGAAATCAAGCTGGGTGTTACACCACAACTCACAAGAAAGACGACTGTCAAACTTCAAACTAAGGTTAATGGGCCAATCTGTATAACAGGTTGTGACATATTACCGGATGGCAAACTTGTATTCACTGAACAAAAAGGCAAACGGTTGTTGATGTTTTCTAAAAACGGAAATTACGTAAAAGACATCGTCCGGTTTTCAGGTATCCCGTATGAGGTTTCATACACAGGAGAAAACATTGTAGCTGTTACAATTTGGGACAAACATGAAGTCGTATTTGTAAACGTCATTACAAACACCATTATAAACACGGTAGATGTTGACGATGAATGTTTTGGAACCGATTTCAACATGAATCGTCTAGCCATCCGAGCAATACAATCATCTACATCAAATCACATTGTATATTTTGATCCTAAAGGTAAATTGATTGATCGGGTCAGTATTCCCGGTGTGAACTCCGCAAACATATCCTTGCGTGATGGTACCGTTAAGTGCACAGACTGGAAAACCAATACGATTTACTGTTATGCATTAGCAGGAGAACAGATTTGGGCCTTCAAAGACGCAAACGTCCTGCAAGAACCAAGGGGAATTGCCTTAGATAAAAATAACAACGTATATGTGGCTGGTAGGGGAACAAACAACGTTGTAGTACTTTCACCTGATGGTAAGAACTGCAGAGAAATTTTAACCAAAAGTGATGGGTTGGATAGACCATTTTCCTTACGTATCAACATTGACCGTAACGAGCTCCTGGTATGTAATGGGAGCAGTCCTGCATTTCTTTTCTCTCTGGATTAAGGTTAAGCTGTGGTACTGGACGTTATCAATGTTCACAGAACTAGTCCAACTTATTGTAGTATTTGAGTAAAATAATTGTACATTATAGTGGAATTTTGATTAATGGTGCTTATGATAACTTATATCATTAATAAATCTAAGGTTCTCATCCCTCAGAAAAAGGTGATATTAGTAGATTTTTGCATTCCTGTTTCGGCACTTTGGTTTTATTGCTCCAAAAACTTGAAGAATTATTTGGCCTTGCAGTCTTTTGGACTTTTACGTACTTGATGAAATTGATTCCAGAAACGCGTCGTGCTCATTAAATTTGATATCTACGTTTTTATTATTTATGGATAATGTGTATAATGAAAACTTATATAGAACTTGTGTATATGAGAAAATATGTTGGTCCTATTTCTAGTTGTATATTTATCTTAAAAAATATTACTTGTATATATTTAAGTTAATGGATATCTTAAAACACCTTATAATTTTGTAATAAAAATGGGAAAATACCCTACACGTTTCTTACCATCATCTGTAGTGAATATTACAGCATTAAATAGCAACCTCTATAAGTGACATTAACTTTAATGTTGATTGTTACGAAAAGTTTGAAGATACCAAAGGGGTGATTAGAAACCGTAAATTAAAGATGGTCAGACAACACAATGACCAAAGGAAAAAAGACAACGATCTTCAAAACACTATACAGAAAACTAAAGATCGAGCAACATGAATCCCACTCAAAACCGGTGGTGAACTCATGTGCTCCGGACGAGTGGGCAGTCCCTGTTCCATATGTGGCACCCGTTGTGTTATTCGTGTTACAAACTATGTGTGTATTTAATGATAATGAACTAAATATGTGTGACGAGTGTCAAAAGAAAACAATTATCTATGTAATTATTAAGTTACAAATGTATGTACTCCTTTACAAAAATAAACAAATTACAAAAGAAGTAGAAATAGTTAATTAATTAAACATTTTACCAGAAATTTGTCCATTTTTAGCTCGACTTTTCGAAGAAGAAAAGTCGAGCTATTGTCGTCACTCCGACATCAGCGTCTGGGTCAGTTAAGTTGTTTGTCAGAGTCCATTTATCAAAAAGTATCAAAGGTATCCATTTGAAACTTGGAATACTTGAACACTATCAAAAGAGGAACCAAATACAACAAGGCAGATGACCCTGTGATATCCAGAGTTATCTGCCCTTGTTTCGGTATAGTACATAGCAATTTGGGATATTGTTTTAGTATAATTAAAATTTCTCAATAACTATCAAAGCTATTAACTTAAAACTCAATACACATGTAGAAAGTGATGACCCCGTTCTGTTGACAGGAGAAGAAATATCCATCCTGCATTTTATTTGAGTTATTTTCCTTTTCATCCCCTCGCCAATGAAGTTGCGAAGGGATATAGTAACGCTACCGTCCGTCCTTCCGTAACATCTTTTTGAACACTCTAGAATCGACATCCTTCAATCGATTTTGACCAAACTTGGTACATACTTAGTCCTTTTAGAGAATCTGGAACCCTATTGATTTTCAAGGTCGAAGGTCAAGGTCACCGGGTTAATTTTTTACCGAATAACATCTTTGTGAACACTCTAGAATCAACATCCTTCAATCGATTTTGATCAAACTTGGTACATACTTAGTCCTTTAGAGCATCTGGAACACTATTGATTTTCAATGTCATAGTTCAAAGGTCAAGGTCACCGGGTAACATTTTTACCGCGTAACATCCTTGTGAACAATCTAGAATCAATATCCTTTAATATATTTTGACCAAGCTTGGTACATACTTAGTCCTTAAGAGAATCTGGAACCATATTGATTTTCAAGGTCATAGGTCAAAGGTCAAGATCACCGGGTCAATTTTTTAGGCGAGGATATATGCCACGCTTTGCGTTGCCCATGTTTTGCTTGCATTTTTTTTCTAAAAATACAATTTCCTCAATATAAACTACGATAGGCATTAAAATAAAACCCAACATGCCTGTTCACTATCAAAAGGGAACACATTACAGAAGGGTACCCCCCCCCCCCCACTCCCATCAAACAACCCCTCCCGCTGCCCCCCCCTATTTTTTATTTTTTTTTATTTCATATGCACATATGCACTAAAATAGTGCTACAAGAAAGATTATAACCCTGCTTCCCCCCCCCCCCCCCCAATTTTTTTTTACTTTTTTTATTTTAATTTTTTTATTTCATATGCACTAAAATAGTGTTACAAGAAAAGATTATACCCCTCTGATTATAATTACCAATCTTGCAAACATATTTGCTTATATGAGCATCATAGTTAGAAGTATGTATAACTTTGTAAATTGCTTGCAGTTTGTTATCAGATACGAAAAAGTCGAGCGTCGAGCACCCGTGGGCGGTGCTCTTGTTTCTGTCATGTTGGCGCCAGATATGTTTAATTGATTTAATGTTGTTTAATCGTAAGTGAGCAATATTTCTCCTATATTCCTGATGGAGAACATATTTACAAACAATAAGAAGAGCTTGAAGATACCAAAGGGGTAATGCGAATCCGTAAATCGGAAAAGGACAGATCACACAATGGCCAAAAGAAAAAGGACAAACAGCAATCTCCAAAACAATACACAGACAACTAAAGATCGAGAACCACTAATCCCACTAAGAACCAGTGATAATGTTCCGTATGAGTAAGCAGTTGCTGCTGAACTAGTGACATTATCGTGTTTCTCTAGTTACAGTGATAAGTCAGGAATGAGAAATGGACCGTGAAGTGTTTAAGACAAATAGAACATATCCGTTTTCCTATGTGACAAAGATATTCCGTAATGGTAACCAAGTCATCGTTCCGACTTCAACTTATCCAGTCGGAACCCTTGGTTCAGTAGTTTCTTTCTTAACAGCAACCCTCTGTTAATGAAATCCTGACAGGAACCACAAGCTCTGAAATATCAGATCAACTGAGAGATAAATCATGCGGTTGAAAGAGGGCACCTGTGGATGGGATGTCCTGTTTACAAACAATAAATAACGTTGTTAAAACATGGTATCTATGGATAGGATGGCCTGTTTGTAAACAATAAATTACGCGGTTAGAATTGTATACCTGGGATGTCCTTTGCATAAACAATAAGTCACGTGGTTAAAATGTTGACACCTACGGATGTGATGCCCTGTTTGGCACAAGTACAACGGCAGATGATGGATATACCACTACAACGTACCGTCAACGGCCAGTCCTTATACGATGTACATAATTGACAGCTGTTGTGTGTTGTATTTTACCAGCAATGAGCGTAGAACTGTACAAATACCAGACACACGTTTACATCACACCAATATTTCAGAAAGGGGAGGGGACAATCCAAAAACTATAACATTTCTATTTGCTGCTTCGCAACTGAGCACACATCAAACCAATGAGTAAAAGTAAGGCATTATAGTTTTTTAGGTTTTGAATAATATGCCAGAGTGGAGCGACGTAGCTACCTGCGAACTGTTATTTCGGTTTAATAGCACCATCAAATTAACTAAACGAGTTGGCCAGTCTATTTAAAATCAGACATCATCATCATCGTCTCACAAAAAAAGCAAGAATAGTTTGAAGAAACCAATGTGGTAATCAAAATCCGTATATCGAAGAAGAACAGACAACACAATGCCCAAAAGAAAAAAATACAAAAGGACAAACAACGATCTACAAAACATACACATCAAACAAAAGATCGAGTAACACGATCCCCGCTAAAACTGGAGGTGAACACAGGTGCTCCGGAAGGGTAAGCAGTTCCTTGCTCTTCCAATGATATAGCTTGAATTAACAAATCTCGGTTGGCTCACTTCCCTACAACAAAGTATTTGTATCTGCGTAGATCATTCTATTTTATCAAACACAGTTGAACTAATTCTTTTAATCTGCATTTTAATTTTGAGTGGGGAATAGTAGCGTAGACCGTAGTGAATAAGGGTAAAAACAAAATTACCGAACTCCGAACAATCTTACAAAGGGAAAGTCAAAACTCATAAGTACATAAACAGACAAAATCAGTCAACAACCGGAAAACTGTGAAAACCGTAATGACCCTGACTTGGTACAGGCATTTCTAAAGAAATGATGGATTGAATCAGATGATTTTAAAGCGCCAAACCTCCCGCTTTCATTACGGCTCAAAGGTTCCAGCTGTCACTATAACAGTATTTATAACAATACTGTAACAAAATAGGTAAACTAGTTGTCAAAGCTGTACCAATTCAGTGAAGTAAATGTCAAAAACTCTTACGTCACATATTAATAACAAATATTTTTGACATTTTTGATGACTTTCTTATCTTTACACATTTTCACTATATGAACATCCATCGTGTATTATCGTCTTTGAAGAGACGGAATATATTTCGACAAGATCTTGGTATCGGAATATAAACTTTTTAAGAGATCGAATAAGGCGAATCTTTTTATAGCCCTGGTCCAGTAGCCTGTTTCTCTGATAAAGATGACATTTAAGGAAATCAGAATAATTGCTACTGGCCCTTGCATAGCGAATCAATTGCGAGATGTAAACACCATATGCAGGAGAAGCTGGTATATTGCTGCACATATTTGGACAATTTATGATTTTAAAATTGAAGTCGTCCCGTTTATCATAAATTGTAGTACTGAGTTAACCACTGTAGTCAAATTCCAGGTATAAGTCTTAAAATGATGCGGACAAAGCTGTATATGTGGTCTCTTTAACTTCCAGCTCTGGAGGATATATCAATAAAAGAAATTCTGCAAATCTAGAGTTATTTATAGATAAAACGTCATCAATATACCTGTATGTGAAATTAAAGGCTCTAGTCTCATGAATCTTCTTATCTTTTACAACCTTTTGAAGAAACTCCGACTCATATGAGTATGAAAATATATCGTCTAGAAGAGGGGCACAATTATTACCCATTGGTATGCCGTCGAGCTGCTAAAACAGTGTCCCTCCAAAGGAGACAAATATGTTATCGATGAGGAACTCCAGCATACTGATCACTTGTTTCTTGGAGTAGCATGTTTTACCTTTTTGAATTTTGTTTGAAAAATATGTGGAATTGTAGCCTAACACAACACATTTTGAACCTTAGTTTCTATGACTGAAAGCTTTGTGAATTGTTTCTTTTAAATCACAAGAAAAATTATAAACCAAAATTTATGGTGACGAACTTGAAAAATGCATAAGTAATAATAGTATAAGAAATATTTGTGTCTAAATAAAATATATATTACTTTAATTAAATGTAATTTGAAACATGACAGTACGACTGTCTGGTAGACAGTCAAATACAAATGATATTCAAAAAACGCACAGTCAATACAAATGTTTCCAGCTCTTCATTGCTTTGGCTTATGCATATGGTGTTTAACGCCACATACAACAATTGTATTGGTTGAGGAAGCCGGATTACCCGGAGAAAACCACCGACCAACCGTAAGTCACTGACAAACTTTATCACATAATGTTGTATCGAGTACACCTCGCCTGAGGGTGGTTTCGAACTGACAACGTTAGTGGTGATTGGCACTGATTACATAGTTAATTGTAATTCTAGCTATACGATCAGGATCACGACGGCCCCTTCGCTATATTTTGAAACGCGGGAAATTTTAAGTATTATCTAAGCTCATAATTATTCAGAAGAAATGACACAAACAATATATAATATGCATTGATTCTGTGTAATCAATCTCCATGCATTGAGCCTGCTTTTTAAACTCCCTACAGGTGTTATAATAGATTTGTGCACTTCAATTGTATTGTAAACAAACTTAGCAACCTTGATGGTTTTGTTTTGTGATATATGTTCTCATTGAAATAACTTGACAATTTAAGCACAGTTGTAATAGATAAATTGATTGATCTTTTAGTCGTATTTATCTGATATATGACTTTCTAAATTTATCCTAGTATTAAAGGGTGACAAAAAGGTACTTATCTTTGATATATTTTAGAAGCTGGGCAGCTGTATTGCTCCAGTGGTCTCTATTGCCATATGTAAAACACATCCCTGGTTTGTATTTTTCAGCAAATATCCTCCACTGAGCCGTCGTTACTGTACGAAGTTGTCCTTGTACGCCTTTTCGTCTTCTCAGACTTGGTTTTTCTTTCAGCTTTTGATAATGCACGATTCACTAGTTTCTCGTCTTCCGAGTCATCAGCGATGGGATTACGTTGATACTCTTGGACGACAATACAGTCTAAATCTGAAGAGTCATCCAGTTTAATCATCCTTTGACGCTCCTGTACATATATTGTTATCTTTTCCTGCGACGACCTTGTGTGTGTTTATGTCCGGATTCTCTAGAATAGTATTTGGCAGCTTCAACTTTAGCTTAATTTAATTCAAATATAGTTCGTTTCGTCATCTGTTTTTTTTAGCCTCAAAAACTAGAAGTGTCGAGATTTCATAAAAAAAAAATGCAACACATTTTGCCATGCCAATTTTGTCTCACACATAAAGACAACAACAGACATTTTAAAGGACAAACCCTGATAGCTATATATATATATATATATTCGCATATATACAAATAGATAAGAGGTCAACAAAAGTACATGAGGAGGTGTCTTGAATGTACATGCGTCATCTTTCAAAATAGGACCAACCGTGTAGGTGGTGTAATGGTTTGTGTGGTAGACCGTGAACTCTAGCCCAGGTCGGGTAAAACCAAACACTATAAAATAGGTATTTGGTGTTTCTCCTCTAAACACGTAGTTTTAAGGAGTAAGAGCAAAGAGTGGTAGGCTCGGAGTCAAGTTAATGTGTCCGAAATGAGCAACATTTCAACCTGCAGATCGTGGTGTCTGTGTGCTAGCACTAAACAGATCCAAGTAAAAATTTAACATCAACATCATCTCATTGAAATGCATCTTGGTCTCGAGTTGATATTGATAAAACAATGCTAATTTGGCATTGGATACTCACTCACTCACTCACTCACTCACTCACTCACTCACTCACTCACGCACGCACCAACACATGCACGCACGCACGCACGCACACACGCAGCAGATTTATATTTTAACAATTGTTATATTTATTTTATGCATAGGACAATACCAATGTGGAGAGAACCTTTCGAAGCTGACATAACTTGAGTCCGATCCAAGTATTATATAGTTAACAATACAATAAGTTGAATGTCATCTATATACCATCTCCATAATTACCATCGCGTAACCAGTAAACTAAAGTTTTGAAGTATGCAGATTTACTGTTACATGTTTTGATAAAATTACAGATATGGAAATAAGTTTTTTTTAAACAGGGATCGTCTTCCTTTGTGTCAGCTAGAGCTTATTGACTGTCAAACAAATGTTGTGTTCACAAACATAGAAAACAGTATTTGTCAATCGGTTTCAGTTTTGTTACAGGTAAGTCTATAACTATCATTCTACCAAATTGCATATGAAATTATAACGCTTCGGAACATTTAGATAGAGTTGAAAGTCTACATTCTACCAAATTGTATATGAAAGTCTAATACTTAGGCACATTTAGATAGAGGTCAACGTCTACATTCTACCAAATTGTATATGAAAGTCTAACGCTTCTCAACATTTAGATAGAATTCAAAAGTGTCGGGTATAAATGAACAATTCAATACACATTCGAGCGAATGCAACAGAAAATCAACATTAAATGATGCTAAATTAAAATGGTTGACACAACCGACTAAGCCATTACATGATTTCTATCTTGATAATTTTAAAGTCAAAAACACATAATTAGATAGGAATAACAATGGTGAATTACGATGGAAAGACATGTACATGATATCAGATTAACTGTGAAGCAGAGCTTGAAGAAGGAAAATGGGGCAATCAAGTATCGGTATATCGAAGAAGAACAGACAATACATTGGCATAAAGAAAAAGTACAAAAGGACAAACAACGATCTACAAAACATACACATCAAACTAAAGATCGAGTAACACGAACCTCACTAAAAACTGGGGGTGAAATCAGGTGCTCCGGAAGGGTGATCAGTTCCTGCTCCACTAGTAGCTCCCGTCTAGCTACAAATCCGTTGATGTCATGAATGTGGAAACGACCGGAAAGTGTTGATGGAAATTGGAACATATACATGGTCATTTTTGACAAAGATATTCCATCAGGGTCAACCAAGTCATTGTGGCAGATCGACGGGGTCGATCTCCGTGGAGAGCCCATGACGATTTAAATATCACAAAGTCTTATTAATTAACTCCTGACTTAAGATGGAAATAGTTGATAAACAAACTTTGACAAGTTCTAAATCTGGTGAGCAATGGATGACCCTTATCAGGTTCAACACAACTTTAAAGTTTCGATTCGCTTACAAGACAATACCAAAGCAATAAAACAGATAACTAGGGACGTATTTGTTGGCGTGTCTCCAAGGAAAACAATGACTAGATTTTATACAATAAGTCAACACGATCTGAAATTCTACAATTTCTTGAGTTGAAAGATGACAATTAACTCTTCCCGTGTACTAGTATATGCAAAGTTAAATATTCCAGAGGAGTATGGTAACATTATTGAAACCGACGCATTCTGACTATACGTTATACGATGTAGACGATGATCATGGGTGTCACTAGTGGAGCAGAAACTGCTTACCCTTCGGGAGCACCTGAGCCTACCCCTGGTTTTAAGTGGGGTTCGTGTTACTCGATCTTTAGTTTTATATGTATGTTTTGTAGATCGCTGTTTGTCCTTTTGTACTTTTTCTTTTGGTCATTGTGTTGTCTGTTCTTCTTCGATATATGGATTCTGATTACCCCTTTGGTATCTTCAAACTCTTCTTAAGTAACCGTGACTGGACACTTAGATGGAATGACGCACCAGTTCAAGAAGACAAGAAAAACCCATCGCGTCAAATATGTTATATTTTTTTGTGCCATTATGAATCTAAATATTTCTAACATAGAATATGAGAGGTGTTATATCATCCGCTTTATGTCTGCCAAATTTGCTGCGTGTCACTGATTGTGACATTACGATTATATGTAACACACAAACTTTAACAAAGCTCATTGTCTTATATGTATAGTATAGATACAAGATAGCATAGCGTAACAACATTCTGATAGATTGAATTATTTCTTTAATCATACCCATGTCAAAGGTTGGATCTATATAATGCACAAATCTTCTTTACAATTTTTAGTAAAATAATATTAGATACAAACTGCGATAGGATTGTAGGTATTGAGCTTCAAAACCAAAACTATAGGTAAACTTTTAGGTCGGTAATTACGGCAGTGTTATTGTAACTGCAGATCTTAATGGTGATTATATAAAATTACCAACTTGATAATTAGAAACATCGTCAAATCAAAGGACCTTCAAAATGTTGTAAATAAACAATTTAGTTTAAACATATTTTATTTATTAATAATTTTAAATTGTTGAAAGTGTTGTACAGTGAAGCTTATCTACAGCGAACCGCCTTAGGACCAACGTATCTATTCTGATACATGTGTTCGGTTAATACAGGTTAAATTAACAAAACATTGTAAACAGACAATTTAGGATAGACATATTTAATTAATTAATATTTTTGATTTTTTCCAAATTTTGAACAGTGAAATCTATCTAAACCGAACCACCTTGGGACCAACATATCTATTCGGATAAAGGTATTCGGTTTATACAGGTTAAATTGACAAAGATTTTCTATATTGGTGCATTAATGAAGGTTCGGTCTATGCAGATTCCGGTTGATTAAGGTTCGGTTTATACAGGATTCGGGTTTATTAAGGTTCGGTTTATACAGGATTCCCGTTTTTTCATGGTTTGGTTTAGACAGGTTTCACTCTGTATATTAATCCATACCTATGGAATATATTTTTAGAAAAAAAAAATCTGCTTTTATTCTTTTTTTTATTAACATACCTTTCACTGGCACTTTATTTTTATTTCACTATATACGTCCACTGTTTTATTACTTCCCTTTATTCGGTTGCTGTCTACAATCTTAGCGCGTCATGAATATTAGATGTCCTAGTTTATGACCTTTGAAAACTAAAGACATTGATATCGTTCTAGTATATTTATTTATAGAAATTGTCTATTTATATATTCTTGTTGTGAAGTTTGGGAGATCAATGTTATTGTATATGACTTCTTTATCTGAATTCTGATAGCAAGCTTTGAATAGAGAAACGCGTCACTAAGACGAATTAATATGGAAATTCTTAGTGCTAGTCATCTCTCTGTTAGGCAATGTCTCAAAAAGATTTGAAAAATAAAAGGAGAAAATTATATCACGCCAATTTTGCCTAACCCATAAAGACAACCACAGAACAAACCATTACATCTATGTATATTCACATACATACCAAAAATGAGAGGTGGACAATAGTACATGCGGAGGTGTATTGTATGTACATGTGTCGTCATTCAAAATAGGACTAACCGTCTTGGTGGTGTTGTGATTAGCATGTTTCTCCCTATTGTGGTAGGTCGTGGTTTGAGCATGGTCAGGCCAAACAATGACTATGAACATGATATTAGTTCCCTTTCCGCTCAACGCGCAGCTTAAAGGCGCAAGAGCATGGTTTGGACTGAACGAACTATCTACCTGTGGACGGATGTGTCTGTGAGCTAGCACTATAAAGATACAAGTAAACCTGCTGGTCTAATACATAGCGATATAATCATTAATAACTTCAATGAATGTAGCTTCTTCTCGCCATGACATAGCTGAGCTGAACACACTTCTTATTAAACATCAATCTCATACTCACTCGTAAACACGTGGTCCTAAAGGGATTTGAAATCGTGACAATAGCCGAGCAAAATCTTATTAACTTAACTGATCAATGGTACTATATGAATGTTATTACTAAGTCATCAATTATATAAACCGATAAGGTAACAGGTATTTATGATGGTAAAATGTGCTAAAAACAGCAATACAATTTAGATTTTTAATTATTAATTACTTAATAATAAAAAAGGGGAGGGTTGTGAAAGTCAAACGGTTTATATACTAATCTTATTAACAACTACCATTGATTCAAACCACATACGCTTGGGGTATAGAGTTATCCATCTTCTTATTCTGCTTCCAAATACAGGAATAAACTCTAAGGTTCGAATGTGAAACAACCATATCAATATCCATGGTCTGTCATCTAATATTAAATCTAACCAATGCGCCCCCCTTTTGTTTTAAATATCATCTATATTTGTTTACGTGCTTGATTTGTTGTCATCATTATATGTGTATTACTACTTGTAGGGAAATGATAAGTCCAAAAGATTTTCAGATTCGGTCCAATTACTGAATGTTTCCATGTTCTATTAATGAGAATCTACATCGGAGTTAACAAAACCTCCAAAGCCTACATCTGAGGCGTCACAAAACATTACACGATCAAAATATTGATTGACTGTCATTCTACTGATTTGTTAACCTTTTGAGGTAAGCTACAATTGTAGTCCCAAAATGACAATTCAGTTAAAGTATCTTGTGGTTATCTTACACGTGCTTGGAAACTGGCTTACTTTGCCTAAAGCGCATTCATACAAAAATATAGTATTTTGACGTACTGTGTCACCAAACACTGCGTGCATAGAGATGAGCTGACCTACAATACTAGCCAACAAGCTAACTCAAAACAAGTTTTGCTTCTTTTTCGACATGGCTCAAATATTAAATCTAACCAATGCGCCCCCCCCCCCCTTTTGTTTTAAATATCATCTATATTTGTTTACTTGTTTGATTTGTTGTCATTAGTATATGTGTATTACTACTTATAGGGAAATGACAAGTCCAAAAGATGTGATATTTTTTGTTTGTTCAATCCCACTAGCTGTTTTATTTACAATGAAAATAATATTAAATCTAACCAATGTTCCCCACTTTTGTTTTAAATATTATATTATATTTGTGCATGTACTTGATTTGTTGTCATTAGTATATGTGTATTACTACTTGTAGGGAAATGACAAGTCCAAAAGATGTGATATTTTTTGTTTGTTCAATCCCACTAGCTGTTTTATTTACAATGAAAATAATATTAAATCTAACCAATGTTCCCCACTTTTGTTTTAAATATTATATTATATTTGTGCATGTACTTGATTTGTTGTCATTATTATATGTGTATTACTACTTGTAGGGAAATGATAAGTCCAAAAGATGTGATATTTTTTGTTTGTTCAATCCCACTAGCTGTTTTATTTACAATGGAAATAATATTAAATCTAACCAATGTTCCCCACTTTTGTTTTAAATATTATATTATATTTGTGCATGTACTTGATTTGTTGTCATTATTATATGTGTATTACTACTTGTAGGGAAATGACAAGTCCAAAAGATGTGATATTTTTTGTTTGTTCAATCCCACTAGCTGTTTTATTTACAATGAAAATAATATTAAATCTAACCAATGTTCCCCACTTTTGTTTTAAATATTATATTATATTTGTGCATGTACTTGATTTGTTGTCATTATTATATGTGTATTACTTGTAGGGAGATGACAAGTCCAAAAGTTGTAATATTTTTTGTTCAATCCCACTAGCAGTTTTATTTGCAATAAAATAATATTAAATCTAACCAATGTCCCCCTTTTTCTATCTTACTGTTAGCATATTTATTTTCAATAAAATTTCTTTATTATTCCATTTCTATTTTCCCTTTATTTAACTTGTTCGTGACAATATCCATCCAATTTTATGGTAACAGCAGTTTACATATTCCTACCCTTTATACTCTAATATGTAAACATGTACAGCAAGTTTGAAAAATGGAGGTAATTCAATGTCACAAACGCATGTGAACAAGCAAACAAAATATGATATCAAACGGAACTAAATAGCAAGTTGGAAAAGAAAAAGGGAGGGGGTAGTTCTATATGCTTCAAGCGCATGTGATTCACACACACCAAATACATGTATATATGAGAGTGAACAATTAATATGTTTTATTATTGCAACAGAAGGATCGATTTTTTTAAATTCTATATTTAAGCGTTGACATCTAAAACATTTATTTGTTTCGTTTTATTTATAGCTCAATATCATCATATTTCATATGACTAGGAAGCTTATTCACTTCCTGGTAGACGACAGTTTTGAAGTGTGAAGATTTGCTGTGACATCTTCTGATTAAATTACAGGTAGGGAACTATGCCTTTACACGGGAATCGTCTTCCTTGGCGTCAATTTGAGCTCGTCAAAAAGTGGTTTGTACACAGAAATAGAACACAGTATTTATCATTCGATCATTGACAACATTGTCACAGGCCTACAAATATCAAACTGTATGTGGAATATTAACACTGGAAAAGAGAAATAATATGAAGAAGAGATATATAAATGAGATACTGCATGACATATGCCTGTCTTTGGGTGTATCTGGTACAACTACAAGATCCCAAACTATGATATGACCCTTAACATTCTGTATCGAAGGCACGAGTATCACTTCCTACAATAAATGTAATAATTATAGGTATCTAATCAAATCGCCCCCTACAAAATAACACCCGTCAATATAACTCTAATAGTTAACAAACTTGCTCCCACTTCAAATCCGCCCCATACAAAATCGACCCAACATTTTGTGTTGTAAATAATAATAGTTATTATTATTACTATTATTATTATTGGTTTTGAAAACGACATTCGGATGAGTAATAATTGAGATAATATATATATTATAGACATTAAAAATTACAGTGCATGTAATCGGACTCGTTTTTGTTTGATTATGTCAGTTAAGTGAAAATATTTATTTGTGTGTCCTTGCAATAATTAATTTCTTCTTTTATTCAAAAGAAGAGCTTGAAGATACCATATGGGTAATCAGAATCCGTATATCGAAGACGAACAGACAACACAATGGCCAAAAGAAAAATAGTACAAAAGGACAAACAAAGATCTACAAAACACACATATAACACTAAAGATCGAGTAACACGAACCCCACTAAGAACCGGAGGTGAACTCAGGTGCCCCGGAAGGGTAAGCAGATCCTGCTCCACTAGTGACACCCGTCAAGGATTTCTTTGTAAAGTATAGATTAATTATATATAGAGTCGACACATGTAAGTTGATGTTAACATGTGTTTGTATGAATATGGACTCGAACAAGTTAGAATAAAGAAAAGGGTTCAATAATAAAGAAATATGGAAATTTCATTGAACATATATATGCAAACAGAAAGCAAAAAAATGGGGGGGGGGGGGGGGGAGGGGGGGTTAATTCGGTGAGTGAGTGATTCTTGTTTAACGCCAATTCAGCAATTTGTTCAGCTATAGCAAGGCAAATACAAGTTAATTATCAATGAGATGAGATGATCATGAGGTCTGTTTTGTTCTAGACCAACACGCTGGGTTGAATTTGCATAGTGCTAGCACACTGAAACAACAGTCCGCGGGTATACATGTCGCTTCATTCGGACACACTATTCTTATTCCGAACCAGCCAGTCTTTGCTCTTTCACCTTAATGCTGCCTGCTAGCGGAGAAGCAAATAGTCTTTGGTTTGATCCGAGCGGGACTCGAACCCACGGTCTACCACACCAGAGACTCTAACCATTATGCCACCGATGCGGTTTTGAAAAATATACGCGTCCGGCTTTGTAAATTACAAAAATAATCCATTCGACTCGCAGCGGCAACTGATAAACTCTACCAGTTGCCTGCGCATGGTCGATGGTTCTCTCCGGGTTCTCCGGTTTCTTCCACCACTAAAACTGGTCGCCATGATATAGCTGAAATATTGCTGAAGGTGGCGTTAAACACCAACAATCAATAAATCAAATCAATCTGAAAAATATATGAACGAATACTTCGAATATATGACTGGGTATGCGGTTCTCATAGTGAGGGCATATACAAAAATGGGGGAGTTTTTAAACTCCAGCGGCACCACCTTAAGCAATTGTACCTAATGTTGACATATGTAACCCCCCATCCCCACACACGCACGAAACAACCCCTTTCCCAAACGATCCAGCGTCACCACCGTAGCCAATATTACCTTAGGTTAAATTATGTACCCCCCATTCCCACCCCCATCCAAAACAATTAAGCTCACACAATACCTCGAGATCGACGACTAGCTATTCTTCCTGCTTCATAAGCTCGGTGCAAACATATTGTATATTCGCGGACAATGTACGTATATTCTATATATAAACTTCCTCACATAAGAACAGTTAATTATATCTAGTAATGACTAAGCATCCTATGTTAACACAGTTCTTTATGGAAGATTTTTTTGCTAGATTTCCATGTATTAAAATCATGTAAACGGCAATTGTTTTTAATTGTGGACTTGATTGAACGTGCTTAATAACAAGAATTGTAAATGTTTAAGCTCCAGAATCAAACGCATTGGTAGCATCGAGCAAAACAATATTTTAAGATGGCTGCTCTTATGCATGTACATTATTACTTGCAATAGTTTATGTTCGATGTTTTCTTTTCAGAAACGTTGACATGGCAACAGCAACAACACAATGTTGCAACATCTGTGATCATGACAACGAAACTAAATTGGCGGCCACCTGGTGCCCGGAATGTGAGGATTTCCTGTGTACCGACTGTAACAGGCACCATGCCAGATCTTCATCAAGCAAACAACACATCGTAATTTCCATGGAAAATTACCAGAAATTACCCAGTTATATTGTATCTATAAAGAACAGATGCAACAAACATGGCAATAAGTACGAATTACACTGCTCGATTCATGACGTTCCTTGTTGCGTTATGTGCATAAGAGATGATCATCGCCATTGCCAAGAATTACGTTCCATTCTTGAGGTAACAGAAAATGCCAAGGAATCGACGGCCATTGTGCACATAGAAAGAGATCTCGAAGACATCGACGCCGCATTTGAAAAAATGAAGTCAGATATCACAAATAATATTACTGAAATTGATCAACAAAAAAGAAAATTTTTATCCGATATTTCAAACATGCGCAAATCATTTAACGACCATTTAGATAAAATTGAAAAACAAACAGTTGAAGAGATGGTGTCAGTAGAACAAAATTTACAAGTACAATTAAAGAATGCATTGGTTTCCATGGAAGCCAAAAGAACTGATTTTGATCATATCCGTCATCATGTGAATAGAGTAAAGAAATATGCTAGTGACCTCCAAACTTTCATAGGAGTGAAAAAAATGACGAGTGTTGTGGATGGAGAAGTTAAGAAACAGAAAGGGGCATTCAATTATGACCTTTATGAACTGAAACTTGACTTTCCATCAGAATTGGAATCTTTTGTGAAAGATGTTTCTAAATTTGGTGTTGTATCTGTTACAGAAAAGCATTGTAGTACCAGTCTTGTAAAAGAAGCTGAATTGCAAGCGCAGATTCCACAGGAAAACAAGCTAGGTGTTATGTCACAACTCACAAGGAAGACGACTGTCAATTTTCAAACTAAGGATAAGAAGCGTGTCTTTATAGCAGGTTGTGCAATATTACCGGATGGCAATCTTTTATTCATTGATCAAGAAGGCAAACGGTTGTTGATGTTTTCTAATAACGGAAATTACGAAAAAGACATTGTCCGGTTTTCAGGTACACCGTTTGAGGTTTCATACACAGGAGAAAACATTGTAGCTGTCACAATTTGTGACAAGCATAAAGTCGTATTTTTAAACGTCATTACAAACAGAATTAAAAACAAGGTAGATATTGGCCATGAATGTTGGGGAACCGATTTCAACATGAATCGTCTAGCCATTCGAGGAATACAATCACCTACATCAAGTCGCATTGTATATTTAGATCGTAAAGGTAAATTGATTGATCAGGACTATATTCCCGGTGAGAACTCCACAAACATATCATTGCGTGATGATAGCATTAACTGTACGGACAGTGTTACCAATACGATTTACTGTTATACATTAACAGGACAACAGATTTGGGCCTTCAAAGACGAAAACGTCTTACGAGAACCACGGGGAATTGCCTTAGATAGAAATAAGAACGTCTATGTGGCTGGTAGCAGTACAAACAACGTTGTAGTACTTTCACCTGATGGTAGCAACTGCAGAGAAATCTTAACCCAAAGTGATGGGTTGCATATACCATTTTCATTACGTATCAATATTGACCGTAACGAGCTCCTGGTATGTAACTTGAGTGGTCCAGCATTTGTTTTCTCTCTGGATTAAGTGTAAGCTGTGCTACTGGACGTTATCAATGTTGACAGAGAACTAGTACAACTTATTGTAGTATTGGTGTAAAAGTAGCGTACATTGTAGTGAATATTTGACAGTGATGTCTAGGAGAACTTACATTAATAACACTAAGGTTCTCCTCTAAAAGGAAAAGATAACCGTAGTCGACTTTGGCTATCCTGTTTAGATCCTTTTGTTTTATTGCTCCCAAAACTTTGAAAATGATTTGGCTTTGCAATCTTTTAGTTTTCAGATATCAAGTTTATTCCGGAAAAACGTCGTGCGTATTAAATTGGACATACACGTTTTTGATATATATATATATATATATATATATATAACTGTTTGGTTTAATTTTCAGACTTATATATATACGTCTGAAAATTAAACCAAACAGTGTTAGAATTAGATTTTAGAGCTGTCAAATTTTTCTTCTTCCCTCGACGGAATTTGAACCCACACCATTGATACACTACAGCACCATTCGCTTAGTCTTACGTCCAGCGCCATAGACCACTCGACCACATCCACTATATATATATATAGAACTTGTGTATGAGAACATATTAAGAACTTGTGTATTATCAGAACTTATAAAGAACTTATGATTAGAACTTATAGGGCTTGTGTATAGTTAGAAGTTATATAGAACGTGTGTATATGATAAAATATGTTGGTCCGAATTCTAGCTGTATATTTATCTTAAATATATATTACTTGTATATATATATAAGTTAAAGGATATCTTAAAAAAAACTTTAATGTGGGGGTTGCATTTTTTTATTCTGTAATAAAAATGGGAAAGTACTCTACAAGTCTCTTAAAATCATCTGTAGTGAATATTTCAGCATGAAATAGAAATCTCTTTTAGTGACATTAACGAATGTTTATTGTTAAGAAAAGTGTGAAGACATAAAAGGGGTGATAAAAAACCGTCAATTGAAAAATAGACAACACACTGACCAAAGGAAAAAATTAAAACAATGATTTTCAAAACACTACACAGAAAACTAAAGATAGAGCAACATGAACTCCACTCAAAACCGGTGGTGAACTCATGCTCTCTGGAAGAGGAAGTTGTTCTTGCTCCACATGTGGTACCCGTCGTGTTACTCTTGTTACAAACTAGTGGTGAATATATAACGATAACGAACTAATTTTGTGTCAAAACAAAAATATCGATGTAACTATTAAATTACAAATATATTTACTACTTTATGAAAAAATCCAAATTACAAAAAAGTAGAAATAGTTAAATATTTTGAATGTTATATTCAAGCTATTTAATTAAACATTTATCAGAAATTTATCCATTTTGTTCTCTCATGTTGGCGCCAGACATGTTTAATCGATTAAATGTTGTATAATCACAAGTGAGCAATATTTTTCCTATATTAATGACGGAGAAAATATTAACATAAACAAACAATAAGAAGAGTTTGAAGTGGTATCAACGATGATAATCGGAATCCGTAAATCGACAGACAATACAATGGCCAAAGAAAAAAGAAAAAGAGAAAATGACAAATAATGATTTACAAAACACCACACAGAAACCTGAATATCAAGAAACATGAACTCCACTAAGAACCGGGGATGAACACAGATGTTCCGGAAGAACAAGCAGTTCCTACTCCACAAGTGGCACTCATCGTATATCTCTAGTTACATGTCCGGTGACAAGTCACGAATGGACCGGGAAGTGCTTACGACAAATGGAACATGTCCGTCGTAATTTGCAACACAGATATTCCGTAACTGTTAACCAAGTCATCGTTCCGACCGAAAAACGTCCGAAGTGTTGACTTCAAATTAACCAATATACAGAAACCCTTGGATCAGGGGCTTTTTTGTTAGCAGAAACCCTTGATCAAGGAAATACTGACAGAAATAACAAGCTCTCGAATATCGGATCAACCGAGAGATAAATCATGTGGTTGAAAGAAGGCATCTAATGGATGGAATACAAACATTGAATCACGTGGCTAAAAAGTGGGTACCTATGCATGGGATGTCCTCTTTGCAAACAATAAATCACTTGGCTAAAAGTGGGAACCTATGAATGGGATGTCCTCTTTATAAACAATAAAACATCTGGTTAAAAAAGGGTACCTATTGGTGGGATGTTCTGCTTACAAACAATTAATCACGTGGTTAAAAGAGGGTACCTATGGGTGGGATGCCCTGTTTACAAACGATGAATCGCGTGGTTAAAAGTTACACCTATACACCTAATGGTGGGATGTCCTGTTTATAATCAATGAATCATGTGGTTAAAAAAGGGTGCCTATGGGTGGGATGTTCTGTTTACAAACAATAAAGCACGTGGCTAAAAAGTAAACAGTCTTGTTTACAAACAAAAGATCACGGGATTAAAAGGGGACACCTTTGGATAGGAAGTCCTGTTTACAAACAATAAGTCACGTAGATGAAATCGGGTACCTGCAGATTGGATATCTTCTTTACAAAATAATAAATCATATGGTTAATTGCGGATATGTACGGATGTGATGTCCTGATTGTCACAATTACAACGGAAGAAGATGGATAGGATCTTTTATACCACTACAATCCGCCATTAACGTCAAGTCCGAATACGCTGTACATAACTCATTGACAGCTGGTGCATCATGTATTTTACCAGCAGTGAGCTTAGAACTGTCCAAACACCAGACACACATTCACATCCCACCATGACGGTGACCTGTGTGGCTATATGTCCTCCACAACAAGTGAACTTCCTCTAGGAGAGGTTGTACTTCACAGCAAAGAAATTAGGTTCTATTTATATACTCGTGTTCAATCAAGAGTTCAGTTATTATCAATATTATTCATTCGGTTGACCTGATAAATAAACAAATCCAAATAATGAAATGCGAATCAACCAATCTATTTATCTCACGAGTTTCAAGTGTTCATCATTCTCTGTTCTATGTATAAAGCATTTCTTCTTCTTGTTTATGTATTACAAGTTTTATTATGATGTTGGTTTTCATTTTATTGATAAAAATGTTCACGTCGTGTAATAAAGTGTTTTCAGAATCAATAGAGATATCTGACTGTTTCCCACAACAATAAATAAACAAACAAAAAACACACAGCAGGCAATATTTGATTGATTGATTAATTGATTGATTACGTGATTGGTGTTTAACGCCAACTTTAGTAATATTTCAGCTAAGCGATATTTGAACACCACAACTAGCTAATAAATGTATCATAACTTCCTATCAGGACAGATGTAATTTCCACCTGACTGGAGTACTGTGAAAAGAACCTATTCTCCTCCTATATATATCAAGTGATAGACCCTCGTTTGTAGACATTCTAAGGAGAAAAATACATACATGTTCCAAATGCAAAATGGTTGATGGATCATTGAGTGAGTGATTGTTGTTTAACGCCAACTCAGCAATTTGTCAGCTATATCGTGGTGAGAACAAGTTAATTTTCAATGAAATGATGATGAGGTCCGCTTGCTACTAGACCAAAGTTGTTAACTGTATTTTAATAGTGCTAGCTCACTGAAACAACATATGAGGGAGACAGATTTACATAAGTTTAAAAGCTTGTTTCTGAATTCCATTGTACATTGTTTGAGTATATATATTTGAATACTTGTATGCTGAAATTTCATGAAATAAATATTGTTTAAACTAAACAACAGTCCTCAGGCAGACATATAGCTCCACTCGGACACATTATCCTGATTCAGAGCCCATGCACCAGGTAGATATCTAGCTCCACTCGGACACATTATCCTGATTCAGAGCCCATGCACCAGGTAGATATCTAGCTTCACTCGGACACATTATCCTGATTCAGAGCCCATGCACCAGGTAGATATCTAGCTCCACTCGGACACATTATCCTGATTCAGAGCCGTCTTTCCTCTTTTGTCCATAATGTTGCGTGCTTAACAGAGAAGCAACACAAACACTTTTATAGTCTTTGATTTGACCCTATAGGGGATCGAATCCACGATCTACCGCACACGATGCGTGCACGCTAACCATTTCACCATCGATGACGGATCAATTTTCTTTACACTGTGTTTTCTTCAAAGTAATAAAGCCATAAAGTTGTGTAACAAAAACAAATGAAGCAAATTATGTACAAAAAAGATGAAGTAATACATATGTAGTAAACCTTCACGGGAGAAATTCATTAATGGCAATAGATATACAATACAATATACAAGTACGAACTGTAACATGTAAAACAATACCAAGTTATATCCCTCACTGTTGAACTCGAGTTACTTCCCTTTAATCAATAAAATATAAATCTGCTCAAGGTTATTTCCACTATCGAGAGTAAACAATTTTATTACGACAAATAAAGTCTCGTGTTTGTTTTGATTACATCTTAAGATCAATAATTTATTTACTATGAAGATAGACAATGCAATTAGAGTTACCTAAGTACAGCAGAAAACATGAAATATTTCAACATTACGCTTGATTGTTTCATGGTGTTTAACGCCACTTTCAACAGTATTTCGGTTATATGGTGGCGGACAGAAAACCTCAGGGCAAGGTGTAAAACATTATGTCATAAAGTTGGTCAGTGACTTGCGGCTGGTCGGTAGACTAGTATATATGTATAGATAAAGAATTAAATTAACGCCACTTTCACAGCAGTTAAATTTGGACAACAAACATTATATAATGTTAGATGGTTTCAGTATGATTCCCGTTACACTGTTCGCAGAATTCGTAAAGAGAAATATCATACTTGAATAAATGTTTATTTGAACAACTTAGTCCAAGTCGAAGTCTTGTGTGTGTAATGGTTTCATGACTATGTCCAAGACAGTAAACGGGATTAGTCTTCTGTCCGTCAGTTTGTTGGAGTATTTTTCCTAAACTAGGAACTAATTTGGCTGATAAAACGTCTTTGGGTAGACTATTCCAGTCTCTTATAGTGACTGGTAAAAAGAATTGTCATACATGACAGTTTTAGCTCTTATAGGAATCAAAGTAGCGTTAAACACCATAACGCCAACAGTTTTTTAGTGACTGATTATTCTGTCCTTACTGATCGGGAAATAAAACATTTAAAGGTTTGGACTCATAAAACTAGCTTAACCCCCCCCCCCCTTCCTTTTCCCTCACTTTAGTTTTTATTGAAATGCTTGTAACAACCGAGGAAAGTGAGCGGCCATCGTGCATTTGTGTATAAGGGGTAACGATTTTCCCTCTTTTTACGATTTTTCTGTTTGAGTTTTTAACTTTCCCAACAGGGCGGTATTTTATTATTTATCTCTATCTTTATCTTAAAAAATATAAACATATCTCACATGACTAGTAAACTCATTCACCTCCTGCTAGAAGAAAGTTTTGAAGTATGAAGATTTCCTGTGACATCTTTTGATATAATTACAGGTATGGAGATTATGTTTGGCGCAGAGTCCGTTTTCCGTTGCGTTAGTTGGTTGCATGTCAAAAAGGGACACATGAAATGTCTTCCATGGTGTCAGTTGAATGTGTATGTCAAAAAGGGGTGTGTGCACAGACATTGACAGTATTTATCATTCGGTCACTGATAAATTTGTCACAGGTCTACAACTATCATTTTACCTAACTTATATGGGAAGTCATGACAGTTGGAAAGAGGTATACTATGAATATAGTCCTATAATATATCACATCGCGTGTATCTAACTGGGGAGGGGGAGCAGGGGGAACAGGTACTTCTTATATAAAGATATATACAGAAGTGCCATTGGAGTACAGATATCATTCTGCAAGACCTGTATTGTAAATCCTTAACAACTGGAAAAGAGGAATAATTTTGATTAAAAAAAGGAGGGGTACCTCCTAGATAACTTTTGTTTCTAGGTCCAGCTGCCGTGTTACTTAAAAAACACATGTTTTTAAGTAAACGACAGCTGGACCTAGAAACAAAAGTCAGTACAACGAGAGAGTTGTAACACGAATTGTTGTAAAATATGGATAAATGGTTCAAAGATATACTTCCAGACACAGATCCATAACATAATCGCGGGAGGAAGCAAACGAGGAAAAAGGGGGGTCCGAGTGTATGTGGACCAACACGCTGGGTTAAACTTGTATAGTGCTAGCACACTGAAACAACAGTCCGCGGGTATACATGTCGCTTCACTCGGACACATTATTCTTATTCCGAACCAACCAGTCTTTGCTTTTTCACCTTAATGCTGCCTGCTAGCGGAGAAGCAGCTAGTCTTTGGTTTGACCCGACCGGTAGTCGAACCCACGGTCTACCACACTCGAGACTCTTACCATTACGCCACCAATGTGGTCCTGAAAAATATACGCGCCCGGCTTTGTAAATTACAAAACGGATGCCGCAACTGATAAAGTCTACCAGTTGCCTGCACATGGTCGATGGTTCTCTCCGGGTACTCCGGTTTCTTCGACCACTAAGAAGAACAGACAACACAATGGCCAAAAGAAATAAAGTACAAAAGGACAAGCAAAGATCTACAAAACACACATATAAAACTAAAGATGGAGTAACACAAACCCAACTAAAACCCGAGTTGATGTTAACATGTGTTTGCATGAATATGGACTATGAACTAGTTAAAATAAAGAAAAGGGTTAAATAATAAAGAAATAAAGAAATTTCATTGAAAATAAATATGTAAGCAGAAAGTAAAAAAAAAAGGGGGTAGTAATTCCGTGGGTGGGTGATTGTTGTTTAACGCCAATTCAGCAATTTTCTTCAGCTATATCAAGGCGAGTACAAGTTAATTATCAATGAGATGAGATGATGATGAGATCTGCTTTTTTTTAGACCAACACGCTGGGTTGAATTTGTATAGTGTTAGTTCCACGCGGACACCTTATTCTGATTTCCAGCCATCCAGTCTTTGCTCTTTCTCCTTAATGCTGCCTGCTTAGCACAGAAGCAAATAGTCTTTGGTTTGACCCGCGGTCTACTACACCCGAGGCTCTAAACATTACGCCACCGATGCGGTTCTGCAAAAATATACGCGCCCGGCTTTGTAAATTACAAAAAAGGATGCATTCGACGCGCAGCCGCAAGTTATAACGTCTACCAGTTGCCTGGACATGGTCGATGGTTCTCTCCGGGTACTCCGGCTTCTTCCACCACTAAAACTGGTCGCCATGATATAGCTGAAATATTGTTGAAAGTTGCGTTAAACACAATAAATCAATAAATCAAATCAATCTTAAAAAAATATATGAACGAATACTTCGAATATATGACTGGGCATGCGGTTCCCATATTGAGGGCGTATATAAAAGTGGGGGTCTTTTTAAACTCCAGAGTCACCACCTTAAGCAATTGTATCAAAGGTTAACATATGTAACCCCCCCTCCCCAAACACACGCGAAAAACCCCCTTTACCAAACGATCCAGCGTCACCACAGTAGCCAATTCTACCTTAGATTAAACTATGTACTCCCCACTCCCACCCCCACCCCAAAACAATCAAGCTCAAACAACACCTCGAGATCGACGACTAGATATTCTTCCTGCTTTATAAGCTCATTGCAAACATATATTGCATTCGCGAAAATGTACGTATATTCTATATATAAACGTCCTCATATAAAAACAGTTAGTTATATCTAGTAATGGTCAAACATCCTATGTCAACACAGTTCTGTATGGAGGATTTTTTGCTAGACTTCCATGTATTGTAATCATGTAAACCACCATTAATTTAATTGTAGACTTGATTGAAAGTGTTTAATAACAAGAATTGTAATTGTTTAAGCTTCAGAATCAAATGCATTGGCAACATCGAAGAAAACAATATTTCAAGATGGCTGTTCTGATGAATGTACACTATTACTTGCAATAGTTTATGCTCGTTGTTTTCTTTTCAGAAACGTTGACATGGCAACAGCAAAAACACAATGTTGCAATATCAGTGATCATGACAACGAATCTAAATTGGCGGCCACCTGGTGCCCAGAATGCGAGGATTTCCTGTGTACCGAATATAACAGGTACCATGCCAGATCTTCATCAACCAAACAACACATCGTAATTTCCATGGAAAATTACCAGAAATTCCCCAGTTCTAGTGTATCTATAAAGAACAAATGCAACAAACATGCCAATAAGTACGAATTATACTGCTCGATTCATGACGTTCCTTGTTGCGTTATGTGCATAAGAGATGATCATCGCCATTGCCAAGAATTACGTCCCATTCTTGAGGTAGCAAAAAATGCCAAGTCATCGACGCCCATTGTGCACATAGAAAGAGATCTCGAAGACATCGACGCCGCATTTGAAAAAATGAAGTCAGATATCACAAATAATATTACTGAAATTGATCAACAAATAAAGAAATTTTTGTCCGATATTTCAGACATGCGCAAATCATTTAACGACCATTTAAATAAAATTGAAAAACAAACAGTTGAAGATATGGTGTCAGTAGAACAAAATTTACAAGTACAATTAAAGAATGCATTGGTTTCCTTGGAAGCCAAAAGAACTGACTTTGAATATATTCGACAAAATGTGAAAAAAGTAAAGAAATATGCTAGTGATCTCCAGACGTTCATAGGAGTAAACGAAATGACGAGTGTTGTGGATGGAGAAGTTAAGAAACAGAAAGGGGCAATCAATTATGACATTTTTGAAATGAAGCTGGACTTTTCATCAGAATTGAAATCTTTTGTTAAAGATGTTTCTAAATTTGGTGTTGTATCTGTTACAAAAAAGCATTGTAGTACCAGTCTTGTAAAAGAAGCTGAATTGCAAGCACAGATTCCACAGGAAAGCAAGCTGGGTTTTACACCACAACTCACAAGAAAGACGACAGTCAATTTTCAAACTAAGGTTAAGGGGCGTATCGGTATAAGAGGTTGGGACATATTACCGGATGGCAAACTTGTATTTACTGAAAGAGAAGACAAAAGGTTGTTGATGTTTTCTAATAACGGAAATTACGAAAAAGACATTGTCCGGTTTTCAGGTAAGCCGTTTGAGGTTTCATACACAGGAGAAAACATTGTAGCTGTTACAATTTGGGACAAACGAGAAATCGTATTTGTAAACGTCATTACAAACACCATTACAAACACGGTAGATATTGGCTATCCATGTGGGGAACCGATTTCAACAAGAATCGTCTAACTATTCGAGTTATTCCAAAATATACGTATAGTCACATTGTATATTTAGATTCTAAAGGTAAATGGATTGATCGGATCAATATTACCGGTGGCAATTCCGTACGCATATCATTGCGTGATGATACCATCAAGTGTACGGACTGGAGTACCAATACGATTTACTGTTATACATTAACTGGAAAATATATGTGGGCCTTCAAAGACGAAAACGTCTTACGTGGACCAGTGGGAATTGCCTTAGATAAAAATAGGAACGTTTATGTGGTTGGTAATGGAACAAACAACGTTGTTGTACTTTCACCTGATGGTAAAAACTGCAGACAAATCTTAATCAAAAGTGATGGGTTGGATGAACCGTGGTCATTACGTATCAACATTGACCATAGCGAGCTCCTGGTATGTAATGTGAGAGGTCCAGCATTTCTTTTCTCTCTGAATTAAATGTAGGCTGTGCTACTGGACGTTATCAATGTTGACAGAGAACTAGTACAACTTATTGTAGTATTGGTGTTTAAGTAGCGTACATTGTAGTTAATATTTGACAGTGGTCCAGCATTTGTTTTCTCTCTACATTAAATGTAAGCTGTGCTACTGGACGTTATCAATGTTGACAGAGAACTAGTACAACTTATTGTAGTATTGATGTTAAAGTAGCGTACATTGTAGTTAATATTTGACAGTGAAGTCGATGAGAACTTATATTATTAATTAAACCAAAGTTCTCCTCCCCAGGAAAAGATAACATTAGACAATTTTGACTATCCTGTTTAGGTTCTTTTGTTTTATTGCTCTCAAAACTTTATAAAGAACTTGTGTTTAATCAGAACTTATATAACTTATGTATAGTGAAGACTTACATAGAACTTGTGCATAATGAGAAAATATGTTGGTCTTATTCCTAATTGTATATTTATTTCAAAATATTACTTGTATATAAGTTAAAGGATATCTTAAAAAACTTAATATGGGGGATGCATTTTATTAATTCTGTAATAAAAATGGGAAAGTACCCTGCACGTCTCTTAACATCATCTGTAGTGAATATTTTAGCATGAATTAGCAACCTCTTTAAGTGACATTAACAAATGTTCATTGTTAAGAAAAGATTGACGATACCAAAGGGGTAGTCAGAAGTGTGGTACCCGTCGTGTTACTCTTGTTACAAACAAATGGTGTAACGATAATGAACTACATTTGTGTCACGAGTGTGAAAAGAAAAAAAATATCTATTTAATTATTAAATTACAAATGTATGTACTCCTTTACTAAAGTAGAAATAGTGAAATAATTTGAAAGTTATAGTTCAGCTAATTAATTAAACGTTTTATTAGAAATTTGTCCAGTTTCTCTGTCATGTTGGCGTCAGATATGTTTTATTGATTAATTGTTGTTTAATCGCAAGTGAGCAATATTTCTGTTATATTCATGACACAGAACATATTTGCAAATAATAAGAAGAGTTTGAAGATATCGGCAAAAAAGAAAAGGAAAAGGACAAAATGACAAGCAGTGACCTACAAAACTACAGGAAACTAAAGATCGTGCAACAGGAACCGCACCAAAAACGGAGATGAACACAGGTGATCCGGCAGGTTAAGCAACTCCTGCTCCACTAGTGACACCCATCGTGTTAGTCTATTTACAAACCCTGTGATAAGAAATTACCGTGAAGTGTTACGATAAGCGTAACATATCCGTGGTACATTGCGACAAAAATATTCCTTAACGGTTAAGCAAGTTATGTTGGCGACCGTGAAACTTTAGAAGTGATGCTTAACCAATATGTATCCTTGGTTTAGTAGCTTCCTTGTTAGCGGCAACCCTCTGTCAAAGAAATCCTGACAGGAACAACAAGATCTGGAATATCGGATCAACTGAGAGATAAATCATGCGGTTGAAAGAGGGCATCTATGTATGGGATATCCTGTTTACACACAGAGAATCACATGGTTAAAAAGTGACACCAATGGATGGGATTTCGTCTTTGTAAACAATAAATAATGTGGTTAAAATGTTGACTCCTAGGGGCGTAGCCAGAATAATGGAGATGTATGTGCACAATCTGTTTCGGCGAGTGATCTGGGAGCCGCATAAGGCCCAACAACGGGTCCAGGGCAGACACCTGTTAAGGGGTCCACGGTCCAAAGCGCCCACTCCACCTAATGGTCACGGGTTACGTTTTAGACAATTTTGGAAGTGCTTTTAACAACATGAAATTCAGATTGTTTTGTCCTTTTTGAAAATACCAATACGGACTAACCACACTTTTAATGTCCTTGACAGATCACTCCAGAAAGGACGGATGGTCATATTTCTTTATATCCTGCGAAACTGTAATGCTGAAAGAGATAGCAAAATACATGTATGATAGAGGTTAGTTGCTCACAATTCTGAATTATTCATTGTTGTTCACTTGTATCAGTATATGAAAAGTCAAGGCCCCGATTCCTTCTGCTGACAAAGTCATCAATATTCATATCCATGTCAACTTGCACATGTCTGTGTGTATGCATAAGTGATACGTTGGACAGTCGTTCATTGCCCAGAGTCAACCTTAGATATGATTTAGCGCGTCTCTTTACACTGAAAGATCTATCGATTGTTGCCGATCACACCAGCATTGTCAGGAGATACTGATGATGTTGTATATAGCCGGATATAAGTCACGTTTGGTGCATGTATAGTGTCGAGTAGTTTCTCTGGCTTAGCATCTACTAGAGCCCATCTGATTTTCAAACACTCAACCTCGTACACAAAAACTACTTTCCTTGGTAAATCTGTCTGATAGATCTGGATACGATTTATTGAAGAAACAATGTCTCTTTCACAGTTATTGTTCGAGATGTTTCTGAATTCGATGAATGCTGACTCTCCGTGACATCTTTGTTTTCAATGTGGATACTGGACCCTTCCCCCTCTGCCATTATCCATCACTGATAGATGTAAGCAAACCGTATTAAGCTACACTTTACGGGGGCTATCTATTCTTGCTAATTGTAGTGTATGACCATAACCGGAATTCGCGTTCAATGCTTAATGCAGCTTTATAGATGTACAGATTTGAAATATTTAAGGTGTGTCTCACGCCTTGTTATATTTCAAATCAGTACATTTATAGATTTAATCACGGAACATATCTATGCATGTGTATTCCAATAGGAAAGTGGAGAATTGATCTATAAAAAAATTGTCAAATTTATGCATAGGCACGTGCCTACTTGAGCATAGCATAGCTACCCCTCGAGTCACCTATCGAACAATAAATCATGTGGTTAAAAGAGGGTACCAATGGATGGGATGTGCTGCTTAAAAACAATAATTCAGGTGGTTACAATGATGACACCCATGAATGGGGTGTTTTGCTTACAAATAATAGATCATATGGTTAAAAGAGAGTACCTATGGATGGGATGTCCTGTTTATAAACAATGAATCACGTGGTTAAAAGATTATAGCTACGGATGTGATGTCCTGTTTGGCACAAGTACAACGGCAGATGATGGATAAGCCACTACAACGCACCATCAACGTCCCGTCCTAATACACTGTAAATAATTGACATATGTTGTGTGTTGTATTTTACCAGCAGTGAGCGTAGAACTGTCCAAATACCAGACACACATTTACATCCCACCATTATTTCAGAAAGGAGGGGTGGAGTGGGCAATCCAAATATTATAAAATTTGTATTAGTTGATTGACAACTAAGCACACATCATTAATTATTAAAGGTAAGGAAAGATTGGTTTTGAACTGCCTGCGAACTGTTATTTCGGCATAATAGCATCATCGTCTCACAAAAAAGCAAAAAGAGTTTGAAGTTACCAAGGGAGTAATCAGAATCCGTTTATCGAAGAAGAACAGACAACACAATGGCCAAAAAGAAAAAATACAAAAGGACCAACAACTATTACAAAGCATACACATGAAACTAAAGAGTAACACAATCCCCACTAAAAACCTGGGGAGAACTCAGGTGCTCCGGAAGGGTAAGCAGTTCCTTTCTCTTCCAATGATCTAGCTTGAATTAAGAAATCTCGCTTGGCGTTTGATAGCCCGGAATCACTCTCACTAATCTTAAGTTTATCGTGTATATTCTTACATATAAGCACAAAATGGTTATTGTCATTTCTAACCTACCGACGTGTCATCAGTGCAAGAAGTTCGAAAAGGGTTAAATATATATGAATATTTACACTATGGTTACTAGCACCTTAACCTGTGGTAGTGGCGTAGTAAAACTTGTGTTGTCGTATGCAAATTACAAAAAATAGAAATAGTGAAATATTTTGATGGTAATTTTCAAGCTAATTAAATAAACATTTTCTCGGATATTTTTCCATTTTCTCTGTCAACACGACTAAAAAGGGAGGATGAACTCAGGTGCTCCGGGAGGGTATGTTGTTCCTGCTCCACTAGTGGCATACGTCGTGCTACTCCAGTTATACATATTATTTAATAGAAGAACATCATCAATATCGCGGAACGTGAAATTAAAGGATCGGGCTACCTACTTTCGTTTTTATTGAGAAGCCCAAGTATGAAGTCTGCCTCTTACGGATGACGGAACAAGTAGGAGAAACGAGTTGCACAGATAGTACCCATAGGAATGCTGAATGTATGTTGAAAAACATGCCCACCAAACATAGCAAATATGTTGTCAATCAGTTTCTGAAAACTTTTTGCTAGAATCAGAGTAGTTTTTGTCTTACCCTACAACATTGTATTTGTATCTGCGTAGATCATTCTATTTCATGAAACACAGTTGAACTAATTCCTTTAATCTGGCTCTTAATTTTGATTGGCAAATAGTTGTGTAGATTTGAGTTGAATGTATTGTGCTTAACGCCACTTTCAGCAATTTCTCAGCAATATCAAGGCGACCAGTTTTAGTGATGGAAGAAGCCGGAGTACCCGGAGAGAACCACCGACCATAGGTAAGCAACTAGCAACTGGTAAACTTGATCACTTGCGGCTGAGAGTCAAGTACACCCGTTTTGTAATTTGTAAAGCCTCGCGCGAACCCACGCTGTATTGGTGATAGCTTTGTATGAGTTCTTTGGTAATCCACCTACCTAACTCATTGAGCCACCCGGGTCCTTAGTTGTGTAGACCGTAGAGAAATCACAATAAAAAATATGAAACAAAATTATGGAGAACTTGAAAAAAAAATAATAGGGAATGATGATAATATAAAAGAAATTATTTTGACTGAAAACAAAATATATATTACATTAATTAAATGTAATGTGAAAATGACAATACGACGGTCTGGTAGAAAGTGAAATAAAGGTGATCTTCAAAAAACGCACCGTTAATACAAATGTTTCTCGCTATGCTTTGGTTTTGTTTAGGTTTATGGTGTTTAACGCCACTTTCAACAATCTTATTTGTGGAGGAAGACGGAGTACTCGGGGAAAATCTCCGACCTTCCGAAAGTCACTCACAAACTTGATCACATAATGTTGTATCGAATACACCTCGCCTGAGCGGGGTTCGAACTCACAACGTTAGTGGTGATAGGCATTGATTACATAGGTAGTCGAGTCACAAAAATTACACGATCAAACACTTTATTGACTGTCAATATGCTCAATTGTGAACCTTTTAATTTCAATAACCTAAAATTCTTGTCCTAAAATGTATATTCAATTAAAACATATTCTAGTTATCTTACACGTGCTTGCCAACTGGCTTTGCCTAAAATGCATTCATACACAAATCTAGTACTTTGATGTACCGTGTCACCAAACATTTATAGAAATAAGCTGGCCTACAATACTGACCGAAAATCTAACTCGAAACAGAATATTCCATTTTTGGACTTAACACCCAGTTTTTACAAATGATCATTCACCTGTTTGCTACTTTTAACTGCTGTATCATAATTATTTTCTCCCGCTAGACCATCGTCTAAAAACATAATGATTATTTCGCATCTTGACCTGAAATATTCGACATCCTCTCTTAAAACCTTTGAACAAATATAACCTGCCGTAGAAATACCAAAAGGGAGAACAGTGAATACGAACTATCGTATTTTGCCTTAAAATACCATGCTTCTTTTTGTTAAGGCAAAATACGATATTTCGTATTCACTGTTCTATAATCTATATTTATGTAAATGAGGGTTAATGTGCCCACAATCAAACACTAATCGAAGTTTGCTCGATTTATTAAGCGCTACTGTAAGCGGATTAACGATTAACGTTTTGTAGATAATTCCTTGATACATCCTTTGTTCAATAAATTTGTAATTTGAGAAGCGACAACATTTTTGTCATTAAGTGAGGATTTATTGCTATTATGAAAATTTGTTCTGGTTATGTCTTAAACGGTATTTTGAAACCTTTCTCAACGATATCTAATATGCATTGATTATATGTAATCAATCTCCATTTATTTAATTATATAATAGTTACTGATATGGAGGGAAATATCAGGATCTACAGACTGCCCAAGGGTCGTAATACGGGCCAGCTCAAATGATATTGCCCGGGCCGTAGAAACATTTCAACCGGCAAATTGCTGTGTCTGTGTGTTAGCACCTCTGCAGATCGAAGTAAGAATAAAGTTGACGTCAACATCATCTCATTGAAACTCATCTTGTTCTCGAGTCGATATTGATGACAAAATGCTAATTTGTCATTGGACACTCACTCACTCACTCACTCACTCACTCACTCACTCACTCACTCACTCACTCACCGAAGCACAGGCTACTGGATATATCATACTCCCGGGGACTATTACCTTCCCCGCCAGCAGAGAAATCGTAAGCATTGACTTTAATTCAACATTTAAACGTTCATATTTTAACAATTGTTCTATTTGCTTTATTTATATGACACTATCAATATAGAGAGAACCTTTGTACGTTGCCATAACTTGAGTCCGATCCAAATATTAATAATTAACAATAAAATAAGTTGAATGTAATCTATATATCATCTTCATAATTACCACACGTAACCTGTAAGCTACAGTTTTGAAGTATGCAGATTTGCTGTGACATGTTTTGATACAATTACAGGTATGGAAATATGTCTTTTTTAAACAGGGATCGTCTTCCTTTGTGTCTGTTAGAGCTTATTGACTGTCAAAGAAATGTTGTGTTCACAAACATAGAAAACAGTATTTGTCAATCGGTTACAGTTTTGTTACAGGTAAGTATATAACTATCATTCTACCAAATTGCATATGAAATTATAACGTTTCGGAACATTTAGATAGAGTTCAAAGTCTACATTCTACCAAATTGTATATGAAATTATAACGCTTTTCAATATTTAAATAGAATTCCAAGGTGTCGGGTATAAATGAACAATTCAATACACATTCGAGCGAATGCAACAGAAAATCAACATTAAATAATGTCAAATTAAAATGGTTGACACAACCGATTAAGCCATTAGATGATTTCTATCTTGATAATTTTAAAGTCATCAACACATAATTAGATAGGAATAACAATGGTGAATTACGATGGAAAGACATGTACATGATATCAGATTAACTGTGAAGCAGAGCTTGAAGAAGGAAATTGGGGCAATCAAGTATCGGTATATCGAAGAAGAACAGACAATACATTGGCATAAAAAAAAAGTACAAAAGGACAAACAACGATCTACAAAACATACACATCAAACTAAAGATCGAGTAACACGAACCTCACTAAAAACTGGGGGTGAAATCAGGTGCTCCGGAAGGGTGATCAGTTCCTGCTCCACTAGTGACTCCCGTCTAGCTACAAACCCGTTGATGTCATAAATGTGGAAAGGACCGGAAAGTGTTTATGGAAAGTGGAACATATGCATGGTCATTTGTGACAAAGATATTCCACAATGGTCAACCAAGTCATTGTGGCAGATCGACGGAGTCGATCTCCGTGGAGAGTCCATGACGATTTAAATATCACAAAGTCTTATTAATTAACTCCTGACTTAAGATGGAAATAGTTGATAAACAAACTTTGTCAAGTTCTAAATCTGGTGAACAATGGATGACCCTTATCAGGTTCAACACAACTTTAAAGTTTCGATTCGCTTACAAGACAATACCAAAGCAATAAAACAGATAACTAGGGACGTATTTGTTGGCGTGTCTCCAAGGAAAACAATGACTAGATTTTATACAATAAGTCAACACGATCTGAAATTCTACAATTTCTTGAGTTGAAAGATGACAATTAACTCTTCCCGTGTACTAGTATATGCAAAGTTAAATATTCGGAGGAGTATGGTAACATTATTGAAACAGACGAATTCTGACTATACGTTGTACGGTGTAGACGATGATCATGGGTGTCACTAGTGGAGCAGAAATTGCTTACCCTTCCTGAGCATCTGAGCCTACCCCTGGTTGTAAGTGGGGTTCGTGTTACTCGATCTTTAGTTTTATATGTATGTTTTGTAGATCGCTGTTTGTCCTTTTGTACTTTTTCTTTTGGTCATTGTGTTGTCTGTTCCTCTTCGATATAGGGATTCTGATTACACCTTTGGTATCTTCAAACTCGTCGTAAGTAACCGTGAATGGACACTTAGATGAATGACTCACTCACCAGTTCAAGAAGACAAGAAACACTCATCGCGTCAAATATACTTGTAAAACATGTCCATGATAGTGTTCTTCATGTTTATATTTGAAATTTAATTTTTTTTTAAAGTGTTATTTTTTGGTGCCATTATGAATCTAAATATTTCTAACATAGGATATGAGAGGTGTAATAGCATCCGCTTTATGTTTCCCAAATTTGCTGCGTGTCACTAATTGCGACATTACGATCATATGTAACGGGAAGAAGATGTAACACACAAACTTTAGCAAAGCTCATTGTCCTATATGTATAGTATAGATACAAGATATCATAGCGTAACAAAATTCTAATAGATTAAATTATTTCTTTAGTCATACCCATGTCAAAGGTTGGATCTATATCATGTACAAATCTTCTTTACAATTTTTAGTAAAAGAAATATTAAATACAAACTGAGATAGGATTGTAGGTATTGAGCTTCAAAGCCAAACTATAGGTAAACTTTTACGTCGGCATTGTTATTGTAACTGGAGATCTTAATGGTGATTATATAAAATTACCAACTTGATAATTAGAAACATCGTCAAATCAAAGGCCCTTCAAAATGTTGTAAATAGATAATTTAGTTTAAATGTTTCTAAATGTTGTACAATGAAACCTATCTAAACAGAATAACCTTCGGACCAACTGATATATAAACAGAACCACCTTAGGATCAACTGATCTAAAAAAAGAACCACCTTAGGACCAACTGATCTATAAACAGAACCACCTTAGGATCAACTGATCTATAAACAGAACCACCTTAGGACCAACTGATATATAAACAGAACCACCTTAGGACCAACTGATCTATAAACAGAACCACCTTAGGACCAACTGATCTATAAACAGAACCACCTTAGGACCAACTGATATATAAACAGAACCACCTTAGGACCAACTGATCTATAAACAGAACCACCTTAGGACCAACTGATCTATAAACAGAACCACCTTAGGATCAACTGATCTATAAACAGAACCACCTTAGGACCAACTGATATATAAACAGAACCACCTTAGGATCAACTGATCTATAAACAGAACCACCTTAGGACCAACTGATCTATAAACAGAACCACCTTAGGATCAACTGATCTATAAACAGAATCACCTTAGGACCAACTGATCTATTAACAGAACCACCTTAGGACCAACTGATCTATTAACAGAACCACATTAGGACCACCTGATTTATAAACAGAGCCACCTCAGGACCAACTGATCTATAAACAGAGCCACCTCAGGAGCAACTGATCTATTAACAGAACCACCTTAGGACCAACTGATCTATAAACAGAACAACCTTAGGTCTAACTTATTTATAAACAGAGCCACCTTAGGACCAACTGATCTATAAACAGAGCCACCTTAGGACCAACTGATCTATTAACAGAACCACCTTAGGATCAACTGATATATAAACAGAACCACCTTAGGATCAACCTATCTATAAACAGAACCACCTTAGGACCAAAAGATATATAAATGGAACCAATTTAGGACCAACTGATCTATAAACAGAACCACCTTAGGACCAACTGATCTATAAACAGAACCACCTTAGGACCAACTGATCTATAAACAGAACCACCTTAGGACCAACTGATCTAAAAACAGAACCACATTAGGACCAACTGATTTATAAACAGAGCCACCTCAGGATCAACTGATCTATAAACAGAGCCACGTCAGGAGCAACTGATCTATAAACAGAACCACCTTAGGACCAACTGATCTATAAACAGAACAGCCTTAGGTCTAACTTATTTATAAACAGAGCCACCTTAGGACCAACTGATCTATAAACAGAGCCACCTTAGAACCAAATGATCTATTAACAGAACCACCTTAGGACTAACTTATTTATAAACAGAACCACCTTAGGTCTAGCTTATTTATAAACAGAGCCACCTTAGGACCAATTGATCTATAAACAGAACCACTTTAGGGCCAACTGATCTATAAACAGAACCACCTTAGGGCCAACTGATCTATAAACAGAACCACCTTAGGACCAACTTATCTACGAACAGAACCTCCTCAGGACCAACTGATCTATAAACAGAACCACCTTAGGACCAACTTATCTACAAACAGAACCACCTTAGGACCGAAAGATCTATAAACAGAACCACCTTAGGATCAACTTATCTATAAACAGAAGCACCTTAGGACCAACTGATCTATAAACAGAACCACCTTAAGACCAACTGATATATAAACAGAACCTCCTTAGTACAAACTGATCTTTGTCACAGGTCTACAAATATCAAACTCTATGGGAAATATTAACACTTAGAAAGAGAAATACAATAGAAAAGAGATATATAAATGAGTTATTGTATGGTATATATCTGTCCAAGATCCCACACTATGATATGACCTTTAACCTTCTGTATCTAAGTCACAAATATCACTTCCTACAATAAATGTACTAATTATATATAGGGTCGACACATGTAAGTTGATGTTAACATAAGATTGTATAAGTATAGAAACGAACAAGTTGAAATAAGGAAAAACAGATGAAATAATAAAGAAATAAAGAAATGTTTGTGATCGACACATGTAAGTTGCTGTGAACATATACAATTGCATTAATATGGGCATGAGCAAGTTAAAATAAGGAAAAAGAGTTGAAATAATAAAGAAATAAAGAAATTTTATTTAAAATAAATATGTAAACAGAAAGTTAAAAAAGAGGGGGAGGGTAATTCCGTGCCACGAGTGCCTGTGGTCGACACATGTAAGTTTCTGTGAGCATATAAAATTGCATTAATATGGCCATGAACAAGTTAAAATAAGGAAAAAGAGTTGAAATAATAAAGAAATAAAGACATTTTATTGAAAATAAATATGTAAACAGAAAGGAAAACAAGGGCGAGGATAATTTCGTGCCACGAATGCCTGTGGTTGACACATTTAAGTTGATGTTAACATAAGATTGTATGAATATGGACATGGAGAAGCTTAAATAAGGAAAAAGAGATGAAATAATAAATAAATACAGAAATTTTATTGAAAATAAATATGTAAAGCAGAAAGAAAAAAGGGGGGTGGTAATTCCGTGCAACGAGTGCCTGTGATTGGGTCGTAAATAATGTTGATATATCAGGAGGTCATATTCCGACAAGTCCATACACCTTTTTTTATTGCCAAGATAAATCCTTTTATCTTTATGTTATAAATAATAATAAGGTGCAAAATAACTGAGTTGGCGTTAAGCAACAATCACTCACTCACTGAATACATCAAATTGGTGGGAGGGGATGCGTTCTTCTATTTTCATGTTATCATTTAATGATAAGGTGTAACATTGATCTATGTATGTTTCTTTTAATCCAATTTAATGAATAGGTCACCAAGAACTGAATAATATATCAATGAATATAGTTTCGCACTATATATTATTGGGTATGGTTCTTATATTGAGGGCGTTTTTAAACTCCTGCGGCACCACCGTGTCCAATCTTACACACAATAACGTCCCCCTCCCCGTCCAAAGATCAACGATTAGCTATTGTTCCTGATTCATAAGCTCCGTGCACATATATATTGTATTTGCGAACAATGTACGTATGTTCTATACACAAAGAAAAAGGTTAAGCACCCTCATTTTTTTTTAAATGACAAATGATACGACAAGTAATCACGAGATTACTGACCAGATAATCTCAAGAACGCAACGATTACCTGCTAAGACATTACATTGGCTGTAAGAAACCACAACAAAAATCAAGAAAAATGTTAATTTAATGAATATTTAATCCCAATATCACAAGGTCAGTTTCTGCAATAAAACATGTCCATTTTAGGTATTGACTTTCTCAGTTCAAAAAGCACGATAAGATTGTCATTTCACTTTCAAAACGTCACTTATGAAACACTTGACGACATCTATTGTTCAAAGTTCAGTACCGGGTGTAACCCGCACGTGCTTGGATGACGGCTTCAACCCTGCGTCTCATCCCTCCAGTTAGACGTCGGATGTCCTGTTGTGATAGCTGCTGTCATTTTCGATGCAATGCTGCTTCCAACTGACGAATGTGTTGCACAGGAGGTACCCGAACCTGAATGCGACGGCCTAGCATGTCCCAACTATGCGCTATGTGATTTAAATCCGGGCTCATGGCTGGCCAAGGAACAGAAGTCACGGCTTTACTTTTGGAGATTACTGCTCTTGAACGATGAGTCGTGGCGTTGTCATCCATATACACAGGCCTTGTACTAGTGGGTGGTTGTCGAAATGGGGGACAATAACTGGTTGCAAAAAGTCTCTGGTGTACTGATCACCAGTTAGGTTGCCTTGTATGGTGATTAAATCCAACTTGCAGTCATGAGAGATACACCCCAAAACATTACTGAGCCTTCACCTTAAGGTACAGTTGGTTGGATGTTCCTTGTGGTATAGGCTGTATTTTTGTGTCTCCAAACCCTCATCAGGCCGTCGGTTACATGAAGCAGAAACCTGCTCTCGTCTGACCAATGGATCTTGCGCCATGTCCTTAAATTCCAACCACGTCGTGCTAAGCACCATGCCTAGCGTGTTCGCCGATGTCGGTCTGCCAACAGTGGACGTTTAATGATTTTCCTTGACTTACGTCCCGCTGATTTCAGACAGTTTCTAACTGTTCTTGTTGACACACGTATATTGGGCAGCCAGTGTTGTTTGAGTATGGGACTGGTTGCGAATGGCATCCATCTAAACAAACGCTGCAATGCCCTATCCTCACGATCAGATGCTACCCGTGGTCTGCCGGATCTTGGCAAGTCTTTCACATTGTTGGTTTGTGTGTGTTTTCTCACCAGTCGGCTGACTACAGTATAAATGTTTTAAAACACCGGACTCAAATACTTAAATTCGAAGAGTGAACATACTGAATGTTGTGTAATGCTCACTCACTCACTCACTCACTCACTCACTCACTCACTCACTCACTCACTCACTCACTCACTCACTCACTCACTCACTCACTCACTCACTCACTCACTCACTCACTCACTCACTCACTCACTCACTCACTCACTCACTCACTCACTCACTCACTCACTCACTCACTCACTCACTCACTCACTCACTCACTCACTCACTCACTCACTCACTCACTCACTCACTCACTCACTCACTCACTCACTCACTCACTCACTCACTCACTCACTCACTCACTCACTCACTCACTCACTCACTCACTCACTCACTCACTCACTCACTCACTCACTCACTCACTCACTCACTCACTCACTCACTCACTCACTCACTCACTCACTCACTCACTCACTCACTCACTCACTCACTCACTCACTCACTCACTCACTCACTCACTCACTCACTCACTCACTCACTCACTCACTCACTCACTCACTCACTCACTCACTCACTCACTCACTCACTCACTCACTCACTCACTCACTCACTCACTCACTCACTCACTCACTCACTCACTCACTCACTCACTCACTCACTCACTCACTCACTCACTCACTCACTCACTCACTCACTCACTCACTCACTCACTCACTCACTCACTCACTCACTCACTCACTCACTCACTCACTCACTCACTCACTCACTCACTCACTCACTCACTCACTCACTCACTCACTCACTCACTCACTCACTCACTCACTCACTCACTCACTCACTCACTCACTCACTCACTCACTCACTCACTCACTCACTCACTCACTCACTCACTCACTCACTCACTCACTCACTCACTCACTCACTCACTCACTCACTCACTCACTCACTCACTCACTCACTCACTCACTCACTCACTCACTCACTCACTCACTCACTCACTCACTCACTCACTCACTCACTCACTCACTCACTCACTCACTCACTCACTCACTCACTCACTCACTCACTCACTCACTCACTCACTCACTCACTCACTCACTCACTCACTCACTCACTCACTCACTCACTCACTCACTCACCCACCCACCCACCCACCCAACCACAATAATGACATGATTTAGGAGTAACACCTTAGCCATAACAATAATGACATGATTTAGGAGGAACACCTTAGATATAACAATAATGACATGATTTAGGAGGAACACCTTAGTTATAACAATAATGACATGATTTAGGAGTAACACCTTAGCTATAACAATAATGACATGATTTAGGAGTAACACCTTAGGTATAACAATAATGACATGACTTAAGAGTAACACCTTAGTTGTAACAATAATGACATGATTTAGGAGTAACACCTTATCTATAACAAAAATGGCATCATTTAGGAGTAACACCTGAGCTATAACAATAATGACATGATTTAGGAGTAACACCTTAGGTATAAAAATAATGCCATGATTTAGGAGTAACACCTTAGCTATAAGAATAATGTCATGATTTAGGAGGAACACCTTAGATATAACAATAATGACATGATTTAGGAGGAACACCTTAGTTATAACAATAATGACATGATTTAGGAGTAACACCTTAGCTATAACAATAATGACATGATTTAGGAGTAACACCTTAGGTATAACAATAATGACATGACTTAAGAGTAACACCTTAGTTGTAACAATAATGACATGATTTAGGAGTAACACCTTATCTATAACAAAAATGGCATCATTTAGGAGTAACACCTGAGCTATAACAATAATGACATGATTTAGGAGTAACACCTTAGGTATAAAAATAATGCCATGATTTAGGAGTAACACCTTAGCTATAAGAATAATGTCATGATTTAGGAGTAACACCTTAGCCATAACAATAATGACATGATTTAGGAGGAACACCTTAGTTATAACAATAATGACATGATTTAGGAGTAACACCTTAGCAATAACAATAATGACATGATTTAGGAGTAACACCTTATGTATATCAATAATGACATGATTTAGGAGTAACACCTTAGCTATAAGAATAATGACATGATTTAGGAGTAACACCTTAGTCATAACAATAATGACATGATTTAGGAGGAACACCTTAGTCATAACAATAATGACATGACTTAGGAGTAATACCTTAGCTATAAGAATAATGACATGATTTAGGAGTAACACCTTAGTCATAACAATAATGACATGATTTAGGAGGAACACCTTAGTTATAACAATAATGACATGATTTAGGAGGAACACCTTAGCTATAACAATAATGACATGATTTAGGAGTAACACCTTAGCAATAACAATAATGACATGATTTAGGAGTAACATCTTAGTTATAACAATAATGACATGATATAATTACAGTCACATATATATGAGGGAGGAACGCCTTAGCTATAGGAATAATGACATGATTTAGGTACAGTCACATACATATGAGGGAGTAACACCTTGTTAATAACAATAATATCATGATTTAGTAGTAACACCTTAGTTATAGCAATAATGACATGATTTAGGAGTAACACCTTAGTCATAACAATAATGACATGATTTAGGAACTGTAAATTTCGATAAACAATATATCTTATATACGATTTCAATGTACAGACTACTGGGCGTATCATACTCTCGGAGTCTAATACCTACCCCGCCAGCAGAGAAATCGTCAGCATTGACTTTAATTCAACATTTAGACGTTCATATTTCAACAATTGTTTTATTTGCATTATGTATAGGACAATGTCAATGTGGAGAGGACCTTTGTACGTTGGCATAACTTGAGCCCGATCCAAATATTATATAGTTAACAATAAAATAAGTTGAATGTAATCTACATACCATCTTCATAATTACCACACGTAACCTGTAAACTAAAGTTTTGAAGTATGAAGATTTGATGTGACATGTTTTGATGCAATTACAGATATGGAAATATTTTCTTTTAAACAGGGATCGTCTTCCTTTGTGTCAGTTAGAGCTTATTGACTGTCAAAGAAATGTTGTGTTCACAGACATAGAAAACAGTATTTATCATTCGGTTACAGTTTTGTTACAGGTAAGTCTATATCTATCATTCTACCAAATTGCATATGAAATTATAACGCTTAACAACATTTAGATAGAGGTCAAAGTCTACATTCTACCAAATTGTATATGAAAGTACAATACTTAGGCACATTTAGATAGAGGTCAAAGTCTACATTCTACCAAATTGTATATGAAAGTCTAACGCTTCTCAATATTTAAATAGAATTCAAAAGTGTCTGGTATGAATGAACAATTCAATACACATTCGAGCGAATGCAACAGAAAATCAACTTTAAATGATGTCAAATTAAAATGGTTGACACAAACGACTAAGCCATTATATGATTTCTATCTTGATAATTTTAAAGTCATCAACACATAGCTAGATAGGAATAACAATGGTGAATTACGATGGAAAGACATGTACATGATATAAGATTAACTGTGAAGCAGAGGTTGAAGAAAAAAATGGGGCAATCAGTATCGGTATATCAAAGAAGAACAGATAATACATTGGCATAAAGAAAAAATACAAAAGGACAAACAACGATCTACAAAACATACATATAAAACTAAAGATCGTGTAACACGAACCTCACTAAAAACTGGGGGTGAAATCGGGTGCTCCGGAAGGGTGATCAGTTCCCGCTCCACTAGTGGCTCACGTCTAACTACAAAACCGTTGATGTCATGAATGTGGAAAGGACCGGAAAATGTTTATGGAAATTGGAACATATACATGGTCATTTTTGACAAAGATATTCCATCAGGGTCAACCAAGTCATTGTGACAGATCGACGGGATCGATCTCCGTGGAGAGCCGCTGCCGATTTAAATATCACAAAGTCTTATTAATTAACTCCTGACTTAAGATGGAAATAGTTGATAAGCAAACTTTGACAAGTTTTAAATCTGGTGAACAATGGATGATCCTTATCAGGTTCAACACAACTTTAAAGTTTCGATTCGTTTACAAGACAATACCAAAGCAATAAAACAGATAAATAGCGACGTATTTGTTGGCGTGTCTCCAAGGAAAACAACGACTAAATGTTATACAATAAGTCAACACAATCTGGAATTCTACAATTTCTTGAGTTGAAAGATAGCAATTAACTCTTCCCGTGTACTAGTATATGCAAAGTTAAATATACCTGAGGAGTATGGTAACATTATTGAAACCGACGCATTCTGACTATACGTTATACGGAGTAGACGATGATCATGGGTGTCACTAGTGGAGCAGAAACTGCTTACCCTTCCTGAGCACCTGAGCCTACCCCTAGTTTTAAGTGGGGTTCGTGTTATTCGATCTTTAGTTCTATATGTATGTTTTGTAGATCGCTGTTTGTCCTTTTGTACTTTTTCTTTTGGTCATTGTGTTGTCTGTTCTTCTTCGATATATGGATTCTGCTTACCCCTTTGGTATCTGCAAACTCTTCGTAAGTAACGTGACTGGACACTTAGATGGTATGACTCACTCACCAGTTCAAGAAGACAAGAAAAACTCATCGCGTCAAATACGCTTGTAAAACATTTCCATGATGGTGTTCTTAATGTTTATATTTGATTTTTTTTTTTAAAGTGTAATTTTTTTGTGCCATTATGAATCTAAATATTTCTAACGTAGAATATGAGAGGTTTTATTGCATCCGCTTTATGTCTGCCAAATTTGCTGCGTGTCACTAATTGTGACATTACGATTACATGAACCGGGAAGAAGATGTAACACACAAACTTTAGCAAAGCTCATTGTCTTATATGTAAAGTATAGATACAAGATATCATAGTGTAACAAACTTCTGATAGATTAAATTATTTCTTTTGTTATATCCATGCCAAAGGTTGGATCTATATCATGTGCAAATCTTCGTTACAATTTTTAGTAAAAGAAATAGTAGATACAAACTGAGATAGGATTGTAGGTATTGAGCTTCAAAGCCAAAACTATAGGTGAACTTTTAAGTCGGCATTGTTATTTTAACTGGAGATCTTAATGATGATTATATAAAAATACCAACTTGATAATTAGAAACATCGTCAAATCAAAGTACCTTCAAAATGTTGTAAATAGACAATTTAGCTTAAACCTATTTTATTAATTAATATTCTAAAATTTTTCAAATTGTTGTACGATAAAATCTATCAAAAGAGAATCACCTTAGGACCAACTGATCTATAAACAGAACCACCTTAGGACCATCTGATATATAAACAGAGCCACCTTAGGACCAACTGATCTATAAACAGAACCACCTTAGGACCAACTGATCTATAAACAGAACCATCTTAGGACCAACTGATCTATAAACAGAACCACCTTATGACCAACTGATCTATAAACAGAACCACCTTAGGACCAACTGATCTATAAACAGAACCACCTTAGGACCAACTGATCTATAAACAGAACCACCTTAGGACCAACTGATCAATAAACAGAACCACCTTAGGAGCAACTGATCTATTAACAGAACCACCTTATGACCAACTGATATATAATCAGAGCCACCTTAGGACCAACTGATATATAAACAGAACCACCTTAGGACCAACTGATCTATAAACAGAACCACCTTAGGACCAACTGATCTATAAACAGAACCACCTTAGGACCAACTGATCTATAAACAGAACCACCCTATGACCAACTGATCTATAAACAGAGTCACCTTAGGACCAACTGATATATAAACAGAACCACCTTAGGACCAACTGATCTATAAACAGAACCACATTAGGACCAACTGATATATAAACAGAACCACCTTAGGACCAACTGATCTATAAACAGAGCCACCTTAGGACCAACTGATCTATAAACAGAGCCACCTTAGGACCAACTGATCTACAAACAGAAAAACCTTAGGACCAACTGATCTATAAACAGAACCACCTTAGGACCAACTGATCTATAAACAGAGCCACATTAGGACCAATTGATCTATAAACAGAACCACCTTAGGACCAACTGATCTATAAACAGAACCACCTTAGGACCAATTGATCTATAAACAGAACCACCTTAGGACCAACTGATCTATAAACAGACCAACGTTATGATCAGCTGAAGTATAAACAGAACCACATTAGGACCAACTTATCTATTCTGATACAGGTGTTCAGTTTAAGCACGTTAAATTAACAAAGATCTATTCTGTTACATGCAAAAAGTGGTGTTTACACAGATAGAAAAACACAGTATTTATCATTCGGACACTGACACATTTGTCACAGATCTACAATTATCAAACTGTATGGGAAATATTAACACTTAGAAAGAGAAATACAATAGAAAAGAGATATATAAATGAGTTACTATATGGTATATATCTGTCTTTTGGTGTATCTGGTGGAACTACAAGATCCCAAACTATGATACAACCTTTAACCTTATGTATCTTAGTTACGAGTATCACTTTCTACAATAAATGTACTAAGATGTAAGTTTCTGTGAACATATAAAATTGCATTAATATGGCCATGAGCAAGTTAAAATAAGGAAAAAGAGTTGAAATAATAAAGAAATAAAGACATTTTATTGAAAATAAATATGTAAGCAAAAAGTAAAAAATGGGGGAGGATAATTTCGTGCCACGAATGCCTGTGGTTGACACATTTAAGTTGCTGTTAACATAAGATTGTATGAATATGGACATGGGGAAGCTTAAATAAGGAAAAATAAATGAAATAATAAAGAAATAAAGAAATGTTATTGAAAATAAATATGTAAAGCAAAAAGAAAAAAAGGGGGGTGGTAATTCCGTGCAACGAGTGCCTGTGATTGGGTCGTAAATAATGTTGATATATCAGGAGGTCATCTTCCGACAAGTTCATACACGTATTTTTATTGCCAAGACACATCCTTTCATCTTTATGTTATAAATGATAATAAAATGCAAAATTACTGAGTTGGCGTTAAACAACAATCACTCACTCACAGAATACATCAAATTGGTAGGAGGGGATAATTTAGTGATAAGGTGCAACATTGATCTATGTATAATTCTTTTAATTCAATTTAATGAATAGGTCACCAAGAACTGAATAATATATCAATGAATATAGTTTCGTACTATATAGTATTGGGTATGGTTCTTATATTGAGGGCGTTTTTAAACATCAGCGGCACCACCGTATCCAATCTTACACACAATAACCCCCATCCAAAGATCGACGTTTAGCTATTGTTCCTGATTCATAAGCTCCGTGCTCATATATATTGTTTTCGCGGACAATGTACGTATGTTCTATACACAAAGAAAAAGGTTAGGCACCCCCTTTTTTTTCTTAAATGACATATGATGCGACAAGTAATCACGAGATTACTGACCAGATAATCTCAAGAACGCTACGGTGACCTGTTAGGACATTACATTGGCTGTAAGAAACTACAACAAAAATCAAGAAAACTGTTAATTTAATGAATATTTAATCACAATATCACAAGGCCAGTTTCTGCAGTAAACATGTCCATTTTAAGCATTGACCTTCACAGTTCAAAAAGCACGATAAGATTGTTATTTCACTTTTAAAACGTCACTTATGAAACACTTGACGACATCTATTGTTCAAAGTTCAGTACCGGGTGTAACCTGCACGTGCTTGGATGACGGCCTCAACCCTGGGACTCATCTCTCCAGTTAGATGTCGGATGTCCTGTTGTGATAGCTTGTGCCATTCCCGATGCAATGCTGCTTCCAACTGACGAATGTTTTGCAGAGGAGGTACACGAGCTTGACTACGACGCCTAGCATGTCCCAAATATGCGCTATGGGATTCAAATCCGGGCTCATGGCTGGCCAATGAACAGAAGTCACGGCTTTGCTTTGGAGATAGGCGGTTACTGCTCTTGAACGATGAGGCCTGGTGTTGTCATCCATATACACAGGCCTTGTCGCTAGTTGGTGGTTGTCGAAATGGGAGACAACAACTGGTTGCAAGACGTCTCTGATGTACTGATCACCAGTTAGGTTGCCTTGTATGGTGACTAAGTCCAGCTGGAAGTCATGAGAGGTACACCCCCAAACAATTACTGAGCCTCCACCGTAAGGTACAATTGGCTGGATGTTCATTGGGGTATAGACTGTATTTTTGTGTCTCCAAACCCTCATCCGGCAGTCGGTTACATGAAGCAGAAACCTGCTCTCGTCTGACCAATGGATCTTGCGCCATGTCCTTAAATTCTAACCACGTCGTGCTAAGCACCATGCCTAACGTGTTCGCCGATGTCGGTCTGCCAACAGTGGACGTTTAATGATTCTCCCGCTGATTTCAGACAGTTTCTAACTGTTCTTATTGACACACGTATATTGGGCAGTCAGTGTTGTTTGAGTACGGGACTGGTTGCAAATAACATCTGTCTAACCAAAGGCTGTAATGCCCTATCCTCACGATTAGATGTTACCCGCGGTCTGCTGGATCTTGGCAAGTCTTTCTCATTGTTGGTTTGTGTGTGTTTTCTCACCAGTCGGCTGACTACAGTATAAATGTTTTATAACACCGGACTTAAATACTTAAATTCGAAGAGTGAACATGCTGAATTTTGTGTAATGCGTGAGAGACATGGTTCACGTGCATGACTAGTCGATATTAGACATAACGGTCACACCTGTTAGAGCACAACTTTTTAATGGAACATTGTTCTTGCTATGATCAATATAGATATTAGAATCTAAACTTAGTGTAACTTATTATGTTTTAATATATCAGAGGGTGCTTAGCTGTTTTTTCATGAAAGCGGTCATTCTTTTAATTGTAAGCTTGATTTAAAGTAATATACATAAGCATTGAAACTGTTTAAGTTTGAGAATCAAATGGGTTGGCAACGCCGAATGAAACAGTATTTCAAGATAACTGTTCTTATACATATACATTATTACTTCCAATAGTTTATGTTCGATGTTTTCTTTTCAGAAGCGTTGACATGGCAACAGCAACAACACAATGTTGCAGCATCTGTGATCATGACAATGAATCTAAATTGGCGGCCACCTGGTGTCCGGAATGTGAGGATCTCCTGTGTACCGACTGTGACAGGCACCATGCCAGATCTTCATCAAGCAAAAAACACATCGTAATTTCCATGGAAAATTACCAGAAACTACCCAGTTCTATTATATCTATAAAGAACAGATGCACCAAACATGACAATAAGTACGAATTCTACTGCTCGATTCATGGCGACCCTTGCTGCGTTATGTGCACAAGAGATGAGCATCGCCATTGCCAAGAATTACGTCCCATTCTTGAGGTAACAGAAAATGCCAAGTCATCGACGGCCATTGTGCATATAGAAAGAGATCTCAAAGACATCGATGCTGCATTTGAAAAAATAAAGTCAGATATCACAAATAATATTTCTGATATTGACAAACAAAAAAGAAAATTTTCGTCTGATATTTCAGACATGCGCAAATTACTTAACGACCATTTAGATAAAATTGAAAAACAAACAGTTGAAGAGATGGTGTCAGAAGAACAACATTTACAAGTGGAATTAAAGAAAGTATTGGTTGCCATGGAAACCAAAAGAACTGACTTTGATAATATTCGACAAGATGTTGATAAGGTAAAGAAATATGCCACTGACCTGCAGACTTTCATAGGAGTGAACGAAATTACCAGTGTTGTGGACGGAGAGGTTAAGAAACAGAAAGGGGCATTTAATTATGTCCTTTTTGAACTGAAACTTGACTTTTTATCAGAATTGGAATCTTTTGTGAAAGATGTTTCTAAATTTGGTGTTGTGTCTGTTACAACAAGGCATTGTAGTACCAGTCTTGTAAAAGAAGCTGAATTGCAAGCGCAAATTCCAGAGGAAATCAAACTGGGTGTTACACCAAAACTCACAAGAAAGGCGAATGTCGACTTTCAACCTAAGGTTAAGGGGCGTGTCTGTATACACGGTTCTGACATATTACCGGATGGCAAACTTGTATTCGCTGAAACAGAAGGCAAACGGTTGTTGATGTTTTCTAATAACGGATTTTACGAAAAAGACCTTGTCCGGTTTTCAGGTAGGCCGTTTGAGGTTTCATACACAGGAGAAAACATCGTAGCTGTTACAATTTGGGACAACCATGAAGTCGTATTTGTAAACGTCATTACAAACACCATTACAAACTCGATAGATATTGGCTATCTATGTTATGGAACCGATTTCAACATGAATCGTCTAGCTATTCGAGTAATGCAGCCACCTACATCAAGTCACATTGTATATTTAGATCCTAAAGGTAAATTGATTGATCGAGTCAATATTCCTGGTGGGAACTCCACAAACATATCATTACGTGATGATACCATTAACTGTACGGACAGTGTTACCAATACGATTTACTGTTATACATTAACAGGACAACAGATATGGACCTTCAAAGACCAAAACGTCTTACGAGAACCAAGGGGAATAGCCTTAGATAGAAATAGGAACGTCTATGTGGCTGGTTATGAAACAAACAACGTTGTTGTACTTTCACCTGAAGGTAAAAACTGCAGACAAATCTTAACCAAAAGTGATGGATTGGATAAACCGTATTCATTACGTATCAACATTGACCGTAGTGAGCTACTGGTATGCAATGAGAATGGTTTAGCATTTCTTTTCTCTCTACATTAAGTGTAAGCTGTTATACTGGACGTTATCAATGTTCACATAAAACTAGTACAACTTATTGTAGTATAGGTGTAAAAGTATTGTACTTTGTAGTGAATATTTGACAGTGATGTCGTTGAGAAGTTATTAATAAAACTAACGTTCTCATCGCTCAGGAAAAGTTAACCTTAGACGATTTCGGCTATCCTATTTATGCCCTTTGGGTTTATTTCTCCCAAAACATTTAAATAAAAATTATTTGGGGTTGCAATCTTTTGATTTTTTGGGTACATGATGAAGTTTATTCCAGAAACGCGCCGTGCGCACTAAAATTTATTACTACATTTTTATCATTTATAAATATAGTACTTGTGTATAATGAGAGTTTATATAGAATATGTGTATGACAACTAATATAGAACTTGTGCATAATGAGAACAATATGTTGGTCTTATTCCTAACTGCATATTTATTTAAAAAAAATCTTGTTTATATCTGAGGTGAAGGTAATTTTATGAACCTTGAATGAGAGGGTGAGATTTTTGGAAATTCTAAAACAAAATGGGAAAGTATCCTGGACGTCTCTTACCACCATCTGTTCTTAAGGAATATTTCAGCATGATATAGCAACACCTTTGCAACTAAATGAATTGGCCAGTCTAGTTGAAATTAGACATCATCATCGTATCACTAAAATAAAGCAAGAAGAGTTTGAAGATATCAAAAGGGTAATCAGAATCCATTAATCGAAGGACAACCTCTGCAAAGGTCAAAAGAATAATGTTAAAAGAACAGACAATGATCTACAAAACACTACACAGAAAACTTAAAACCGAGAAATATTAACCCAACTACAAACCGAGGATAAACTCCAGACGGGTAGGCAGTTCCTGCTCCATATGTACCACCCGTTGTGTTACTCTTGCTACAAACCCGGTGATATGTCATGTATGGGGAAAGAACCTATTTGTGATAACGACAAACGTAACATATCCGTGGGCATTTGTCACACATATATTTCCGCATGCAGGTGCTCCTGGAATGCTTTTACATACAAACGGAAAATTCACAACGAGAAAATTGATATCATCACTGTTGTCGTAATGTTTAGTTCTTAGCAGAGAATCACTGTCGATCTCGAGGTGTAGGTTAAGCTATGAAGCAGACCTAGCTGTATATGTGGTATCCATTATTTCAAGCTCAATGGGATAGATGGAATCGCCAAATTACCAAGCTTAGTATTATGTAATTAAAGGACATTATTTATATCGTTGAACGTGAAATTAAAAGATCGGTTAGCTTTTTTTCGTTTTTATTGAGAAGCCCATGCATGATATCTGCTTGCTATGAATAAAGGAACAAATAGGCGAAAAGAGGTGCACAGTTAGTGCCCATATGTATATTGACTCTCTGTGGGAACACATGCACACCAATCATGGCAAATCTGTTGTCAAGCAATAACTCAAACATTTGGATGATATCAGTTTCTGACAACTTTTCGCTAGAATCAGAATAGTTTTTCACGAAGTAGTCTTTGTTTCACCCTACAACATGGTATTTGTATCTGCGTAGAACATTCTATTTCATGAAACACAGTTGAACTAATTCTTTAAATCTGTCTTTTAAATTTTGATTGGCGAATAGTTGTGGAGATTTGAGTTGATTTTATTGTGTTTAATTCCACTTTCAGTAATATTTCAACTATATCACGGCGACCAGTTTTAGTGGTGGAAGATACCGGAGTACCCGGAGAGAATCACCGATCATAGACAAACAACTAACAACTGTGAAAATTGATCACTTGCGGCTGAGAGTCAAGTACACCCTTTTTGTAATTTGCAAAGCCGGGCACGAACCCACGCCGTATTGGTGATAGGCTTGTATGAGTTGCTAGGTAATCCTACTACCCAACTCATTGTGCCACCTGGGTCCTCGGTTGTGCAGACCGTAGATAAATCACATTGAAAAAAATATGGGCCAAAACTACGATGAACTTGAAAAAATACCTAGGAAATAATGATAATATAAGAAATAATTTTGACTAAAAACTAATTAAATATAATGTGAAAGATAACAATACGACTGTCTGGTAGAAAGTGAAATAAAGGTTATATCCAAAAAACCCACCGTTAATACACATGTTTCTCGCTATGCTTTGGTTTGGTTTACGTTTATGGTGTTTAACGCCACCTTCAACAATTTTATTGGTAGAGGAAGCTGGAGTACCCGAAGAAAACCACCGACGTACCGAAAGTCACACACTAACTTTATCACATAATGTTGTATGGAATACACCTCGACTGAGCGGGGTTCGAACTCACAACGATAGTGGTGATAGGCACTGATTACATAGGTAGTTTCGTCACAAAAAAATACACGATCAAAAACTGTATTGACTGTCATTGTACTGATTATTGAACCTTTTGAATTCAATAACCTACAATTCTTTGCATAAAACGCAGCCATGCACACAAATCTAGTACTTTGACGTACTGTGTCACCAAACATTGCGTACATCGAGATAAGCTGACCTACAATACTGGCCAAAAATATAACTCGAAGCAAAATTTTCCTTTTATCGACTTGGCACAGGGCGTAAGCTAAGCATTTTTCAAGTTTCTGAATCCTCTCTTCTTTGACAAAATAAGACCATATTCAGTATCCCATGTATAACCTAGTCAATCTCAATTCTGACAAGGCGACTAGGGATATTTGTCATGAGCAATTAAAAAACCCAATTGGTCATTAACCTCTCTACTGCTTTTAACAGCTGTATGAAAATAATTTTCTACCGCTAGACTATCGTCTAAAAACATAATGATTGATTTGCCTTTAGACCTGAAATCTTTAATAAACTCTCTCAAAACATTTGAAAAATATAACCAGTGGTAGAAATACCAATAAGTGTGAAAAAAACGAAATATCGTATTTTTCCTTCAAAAACCATGCAAAACCTAAATATTGTTGATGTTCTTCGAAAATCTCAATATGATGGAACGCATATTTTAAGTCATAGCTGAAAATAAAATCAACTACATCAAGCATTTCGCTAGCAACTTTGTCATCTTAATGTTTAAATCTATATGTATGTAGATGGGGATTAATGTGTCTACATTCAAGTACTAATCGAGGTTTGCTCGATTTATTAAACTCTACCGTAAGCAGATTCACGATTAATGGTTTTGTAGATACTTCCTTGCTACAGCCTTTGTTCAGTAGATTTTCAATTTCAAAAGCAACATCTTTGTTCTTAAGTGATGATTTATTGCTATAAATGTAAATTTCTTTCAGTCCTGTTTTAGACTGTATTTTGTAACCATTCTCCACAATATATTATATGCATTGATTATGTGTAATCAATCTCCATTCATTTAACCTGTTCTTTAAACTCCCTATAGGTGATTTGTGTACTTAAATTGTATTGTTTGCAAACTGATGAACCTTAACGGTTTTGTTTTGTGATATATGTTCTCCTAAAAATAACATGACAATTCAAACACAATAGTAATGGATAAATTAATTTATATTCTAGTCGTATTTATCTGACTTTGATCTAAATTTACCCCAGCATTACAGGATGACAAACATGTACTTATCATTGATTTTTTTAGATTATGGACAGCTATCGTTCCAGTGGCTTCTCTTTCACATGTAAAGCGCATCCTTGGTTTGTATTTTCCAACGTTATCCTCCGCAGAGCGGTCTTTGCTGTATGGAGTTTTCCTTGGACGCAATTACGCCTTCTGATACCTTTTTTTTTTCTTTCAGCTTTCGACAATGCACGATTCACTAGTTTCTCGTCTTCCGAGTCATCAGCTATGTGATTGATTTCGTACTCTTGGACGACTTTCCAGCATTAATCTGTCGAGTCGTCCTGTTTAATCATCTTTTGACGCTCCTGTACAATACCGATACCTCAGATATGTCCATTCCGAGTACAATATATTTGTATCTACGTTGGTCATTTGTTTTATGAACAACAATTGGACAAACTCCGTTAGTCTGTCCTTCAGCATAGAGTGAGGAATAGTTGGGTAGAGGGTAGAGAAGTCAAATGTGTTAATGCTATTGCAGGAGGAGAGGTATCTTTTGACGCTCCTATGACTTCGCGTACTGTATTGGTGCTATACCGTGTAACGTCAAAAACGTCGCAGTTTTCCCCAGATGTTACGTCAAAAACACTAAAATTACGCCAAGTATCCGTTTGGACATTTTGCTAAGAAACCGCAAATAAGCTGCATATATGAGATTTTTCTGTGAAATTCAACCATTTTTGGCATAGAAAAATAAGACGACCTTAAAATGGTTACGTAACGGTATGGGACAATTTCATTAGAATTCGCAAAACCGTTAAATTTTGAACAGAATCATCTTGATTTTCCCGATTTTTCGATTTGTCAGTTCTATATTACATGCACATTGTGAATATTTACTTTTGTTCTGTTATGATATATAGAAATTATATTCTATGAGTAGTTTACCATTACTCTACAATAAAATTTTCCGATAAATTACAACGTCTACATTTCAAACCTCATCTGGAAGGTGGCCATCTTGAATGGGAAACAAGCGTAACGTCATAATCCCACACGTATAATTAATTGGCGGACTTTTCCGTCGTTACTTTCGAAACAAGAGAACATTTTGTGCAATTCTTTTTTTGTTAGGCAATTTTACTCAGTTTATGTGCAACAAATTAGTTACGCGTCTACAGCGATTTAAAAAAAAAATTCCTTAATATTATGTCAAAATTCGTTTTAGTTATTGGATTTTTAACTATTTAAGCATAAAATTGTTAATGCTTGCAAAATTTGAAGCTTTTGATATATAATAGATCTAACTTCAATAAAAATTAAAAGTCTCAGATATTTTAAAATGAATTAGCCCAGTATCCCCAATACCGTGCGCGACGTCTGTACAAGACCGATGCCTTCAGATATGTTCTTCCTTGCTGCGAAGACCTTCCGTGTGTTCATGTCTGGATTCTCTAGAATAGAACGAGCCTCATTCACCTTAGACCATAGCTTAAGCATTGTGTGTGTACTGATTTGTGTTTCCTTTGCGTTGAAAATGACAATAGCGGGTGACACTTTCCTGTATTTTAGACATCTGAGCATCCAACATATCTTTCTGCAATTGTTGAGTATTTTATTAAAATGTATTCAGCCTGGAATCGATTAAAATGGCCAATAAATCCCATTTAGTATTCGAAACGGCTGTTTCAACTTCATGCATTTCGTATTGGTGAATTTAACACGCTATCCATCTTGACAGAACGACTGTCTGGTAGAAAGAGAAATAGGGGTGATATTCAAAAATCACGTGACAGTTTAATCAAATTCACCGTTACAAATGTTTCCCGTTATGCTTTTTACAGCGGGAAAATTTTAATATGTAGATCTATCGTGCCATCATCTGTTTGTTACGGGGTGCCTCAAATACTTGACGTGTCGATATTTCAAAATAAAAGCAGAAACTTGAGGCATGACAATTTTGTATCACACACAAAGACAACAACAGACAGTTTTAAGGACAAACCCTCATATATATATATATATTCGCATATATGCAAATAAATAAGAGGTCAACAAGAGTACATGAGGAGGTGTCTTGAATGTACATGTGTCATCTTTCAAAATAGGACCAGCCGTATTGATGGTGTAATGGTTAGGGTGCTCCGCTCTTGTGTGGTAGATCATGGATTCGAGTCCGATAAAAATTGCTGCTTCAATTCCCCGCTACACACTTAGATTTTAGGAGAAAGAGCAAAGAGTGGTAGATCAAGATAATGTGACCGAATGGAGCAACATTTCAACCCACGGACGGCTGTGTCTGTGTGTTAGCACTAAACTGATCTAAGTTTAAAAAGATGACTTCGACATCATCTCATTGAAATGCATCTTGTTCTCGAGTTGATATTGTTGAAAAAAATGTTAATTTGGCATTCAACAACAATCATTCACTCAATCACTCACTCACTCACTCAACCCTTATTGTTTTTTTAAGATTGTACGGATATATGGACATAAATACGGTACATAGATTAAGCGAAAAAACAAGATGAACATTTTTTTTGTTATTGAAAATTTAAAGGTTTAAAAGGGGGGATAATTCCGTGCCACGAGTGGCTGTGATTCAAACAAACAAACTATGATTTAAGAGGAAACAATGGAAAGTAACTTTTTATTATTGCAATAACAACATAGATATCTTATTTAGTGCTCACAACACCTTTCTAGAATACCCTTCATCAGGTACATTCAAAGTCAAAATACTTGAAAGTCAAATAATCTTAAAATCTTTGAATGCGAGAAAACCAAAGGATCTAATATGGACAGCCGGTTGCGATCACATATACCTGATAGTGTAACACCTGAGTTATAGCAATAATGACATGATTTAGGAAATGTAAATTCCGATGAAAATATAATTAATAAAAAATGTCAATGCCGAACATACCCCCGAGGAGTAATACTCCACAAGCAGAGGTATCATAAGTATTGACATTTAAACGTTCACATTTAAAAAAATTGTTTATATTTTGTTTATTCCTATGACAATATCAATCTTGAAAGGACCTTTGTTAGTTGACATAACTTGATTCTCACGTCACCAGTAAGCTAATTCACTAAGAAAGTTTTGAAGCATAAAGATTGTTCTGATATCTTTATATAAAATCACAGGTATGGAACTATGTTTTGAAACAGGGATCGTCTTCCTTTGTGTCAGTTAGAGTTTATTGACTGTCAAGAAAGTGCTATGTTCACAGGCATAGTAAACAGTATTTATCATTCGGTTACAGTTTTGTTATAGGTAAGTCTATAACTATCATTCTGCCAAATTGTATATGAAATTCTAACACTTCCCACCATTTATGTATTGATATATTTCAAAGGTGTCGGGTATGAATGAACAATTTAATATACATTCGAGAGAATGCAACATACATTCGACTCAAAATAATGTCAAATTTAAATGGCAGACACAGCAGACTAAACCATTAGAAGACTTCAATCTTGATAATATCAAATGTATTAACACATAACTAGATAGGCAAAACAATGATAAATTACGATAGAAAAACATTTACATGATCTAAGATTAACTGTTAAATCTTAGTACACATCGACGGCTTCAACCCCCGTTGAGAGCCCCTGACATTTTCAATGTGATTTAGTCTCATTCTAATAGAATAAATGTATATCGCTTTAGTGCCTTTTTATTGGATAACAACACTGTCACATGTTTGTTGTTGATTCGTTCATAACTCGTTGCTCTCACAAACTTTACAACAACGTTCTGCGGATTTTAGTCAGTTTGTGAGTGCATCGGCACCGCTTACTCCTGAAAAGAAGCGTTTAAAACTATTATAAATCATAGCTTGCTAACTTTAAAATGCAATATAAAGGTTTAGATGTAAAGGAGAAATCACACACTTACACGGAGGTCTTCAATACCTCAAATATTACATTAAAATAGAGAAAAACTCCACGTTTTACATATCCCCAAAACAGACAAAGCCAATAAAGAAAAATGGTTTAATGTTGAGGCGGCAATGAATGATTGATTATCGTTTAATACATGTAATAATATCTTGTTTCTTGTATCTTAAATTGCTGTTATGAAAACACAATATCGTTTTTAATATATATTATTGTGTGTATTTATCATTTTTTGTGCATGTATTGAAATTAATTTGTATATAAAAACTTTTCTATTAAAAAAAAACAATTACAAAAAACTTAACTCCTGACATAAGATGGAAATAGTTGATATACACACTTTGACAAGTTCTAAATCTGACGGAACAATGCATGACCCGTATAGGTAACAATACAACTTTAAAGTTTCCGTTTACATACAAGACAATACCAAAGAAATAAAACCGGTAAGTAACGAGGTATTTGTTGGCGTGTCTCCAAGCAAAAGATCGGCTAGATTTTATTTATCAAGGATAAACAATTATATGTCGACGCGATCTGAAATTCGACTATTTCTTGAGTTGAAGGTGTCAAACCACTAATTCACCAATCAAAGCTTAGAACATATACGAAAGTAGTCACTTTTAAAGAGAAAAGTTCCTTTCACTTTGTAGTACTGTGAAAACTACTCAATGGAATCGAATAATTAAAATTGATAATTGAAGTAAAATATCTAGAATTGATTTTGAGCCTAGATTTGATGGATTTAGTTGTATTTCAATACCTCTATGGAGGATTTGATGCATGACCTATAAATACTGAATTTCTGGGAGATGACCGAGCTATTTTTAGAGTAGGTGTTTTCCGTAGCCTAGCATTTCACTGCAAGATTTTAACATGCCCTGGAATTTTGACAGAACGTAGAGGAATCATGTACGTTTCAGAAAATATATGGTCTTGGAAAGGTTAAACTTAAGATAAGATTGCCAGATAGGCTCGATAAAACAAAAATTTAGTAGAAAACCTTAAAGAATGTAATTAGTGATACCGTATTACACCTGAAAGATGACAATTAACTCTTCTGATATATATGCAAAGATTAATGTATCGGAAGAGTTTGGGAGTATTATTGAAACCGACGTTTTCTGACTATACGCTGTACGGTGTAGGCAATGGTTATGGGTGTCACTAGTGGAGCAGGAACTGTTTACCCTTCCGGAGCACCTGAGTTCACTCCTGGTTTTTAGTGGGGTTCGTGTTACACGATCTTTAGTTTTATATGTATGATTTGTAGATCGTTGTTTGTTCCTTTGTGCTTTTCCTTTTGCCCATTCTAATAGCTGTTCTTCTTCGATATACGGATTCTGATCACCCCTTTGGTATCGTCAAGCTCTTCCTATGTAACCGTGAATGGACAATTAGATGGATTGAAGCACCAGTTCAAGAAGACAAGAAAAATTCATCGCGCCATGTAAACTTTCAAAACATTTCCATAATGGTATTCTTAATGTTTATATTTAGAATTTTAAATTTCTAAAAATAAAAATACAATTTTAAAGTGTTATTGTCTGTATGATAATGAGTCTGAATATATTTAACATAGAATATGAGAAGTGTTATATCATCCACTTTATTTCTGTCAAATATGCTGCGTGTCACTAATTGTGACATTGCTATGATAAGTGAACACAAACTTAAGCAAAGCTCATATTGTATTATGCGAATAGTATAGATACAAGATATTATATCATAGCAAAATCTGGCAGATGAAATGATATTTTTATCTGTACACATGACAAAGGTTGGTTCTATGTGATATACAAATCTGCTTTACAATGTTTAGTAAAAGAAATGGTAGATGCAAAATCAGATAGGATTGTAAGTAGTGAACCAAGAAACCAAAAGTATAGGTCAATATTTCGATCGGTACTTGTAATACATTAATTACGGCAATGTTATTGTTACTGCAGAATGTAATGAAGATTATATAAAAATAATAAATTAATGATTAAAAACACCGTCAAATCAAAAGAGCTTCAACATTTTGTAAACAGACAATTTAGTTTAAGCATATCTTATTCATTTTTATTTTTTTATTTTTCCAAATATTGTACAATGAAACCTATCTAAAGGTGTTCAGTTTATACAGGTTAAATTAACAAAGATTGTTTTATATTGGTGCTTTAATTAAGATTCGGTTGATACAGGATTCCGGTTTAATAAGGTTCGGTTTATACAGAACCAACCTCTCTATTCTGATACAGGACCAACCTCTCTATTCTGATACAGGACCAACCTCTTTATTCTGATACAGGACCAACCTCTCTATTCTGATACAGGACAAACCTCTCTATTCTGATACAGGACCAACCTCTCTATTCTGATACAAGACCAATCTCTCTTTTCTGATACAGGACCAACCTCTCTATTCTGATACAGGTGGTCAGTTTATACAGGTTAAATTGACAAAGATTGTCTATAAAGATCCTTTAATTAAGGTTCAGTCTATACAGGATTCTGATTTATTCAGGGTTCAGTTTAGACACATTTCACTCTGTATATTAGTCCATCCCTATGGAATATATTTATATATATATCATACTTTGAGCTAATATTTTCCATATTTGTCTTTGTTAACGAGCCGGTCCATACAATAGTATATATATAGACAAATCCCGGTCCACATAATAAACTCGTTTTTGATTTTAGATATCCAATAACAAAAATGTTTTTGTTGTTAATTAAATCTTCAAGTTTGGTTTATATTGATGATCAGCATTTCTGCCTACAATACAAACACCTGAATGTATGGAAACACGACAGATCCATAATACACACCAATTGGATTTGATAAAATGAAAGTCTATGGAGTAAATGACCATATGTCTTTGTCAAGGCAAACAGAGCAAATGAAAAATTCTCATTTTTTCACTGTTGTTCTTTATCTTTAAGTCAGTGTGACATATAAAAGGTGTGACAATTCACAGCATATAAACTTGTATGTTTGGTTGAACTATAAGAAATGGTCACGGGTGCTCTAGAGAGGAACGGTAAATATGACCACATTATTGATCTTCTGTAAATAAATGTATTCTTGGTAGTGCATAGGTCTGCATTGATCAGACAGAAGACAAATGCATGTATTTCAACTACAACATGGATAAGTCTTGGATATCAAATCCCACTAGCAGAGATTGGTCTTTTGGAAGTGTGCCTATATTTGTGGTAAATGTACAAAGTACTTTGAAGTTGGTTTTATTGAGTATAATATAACAAATAGCTCATGGCACGTTCGCCCAAATGGAAGCTAATGGACCAGTCTGTCACCCACTAAATATTATATGGATTACATTTTGTGGGAGACAGACCGATTCATAAACTGCCATACGGCCCTTAGTAGCATGAACTATTTGTTAAATAATTTCTTAAATCTACTTTTATTCTTTTTGGAACAGATTAACATACCTTCCACAGGCACTTTATTTTATTTCACTATATACGTCCACTATTTCATTACCTCCCTTAATTTGGCTGCGGTCTACAATGTTAACGTGTCTTGAATATTAGATGTTCTAGCTTATGACCTTTATAAACTAAATACATTTATATCGTTCTAGTATATTTATCTATAGAAATTGTCTAATTATATCTTTTTGTTTTGAGGTTTGGGAAACTGGTATCACTGTAAAAATTTCTTTATCTGAATTAAGAAATAATTCAGGGAAGCCATAGTTTGTATCCAGTTTATACGCAGAAAACATTATTTTTGGAAAGGTTTTATCCCGAGTGAGAGCGAGGGATAAAATGCAACGAAAATGATGTAAGCGGTCATCTTTTTTACTTATAGATCTGATTGACAGTATTATAAATAAATATCTCTTGATCCAATTAGAAATCAACTGATATCTTGAAATGTATCTCACTGAGGATGCCAAGTTATAACAAATAACGATTGTCACTGATCAAGTTTCAGAATCAAAGAGATTGGCAACACCAAACGAAACAATATTTCAAGATCACTGCTCTTATACATGTACATTTTTACTGTAATATTTTATGTTCGATGTTTTCTTTTCAGAAACGTTGCCATGGCAACAGCAGCAACACAATATTGCAACATTTGCGATCATGACAACGAATCTAAATTGGCGGTCATCTGGTGTCCGGAATGTGAGGATTTCCTGTGTATCGACTGCAACAGGAACCATGCCAGATCTTCATCAAGCAAACAACACATCGTAATTTCCATGGAAAATTACCATAATTTACCCAGTTCCATTATATCTATAAAGAACAGATGCACCAAACATGGCAAACAGTACGAATTGTACTGCTCGATTCATTGCGATCCTTGCTGCGTTATGTGCATTAGAAATGATCACCGCTATTGCCAAGAATTACGTCCCATTCTTGAGGTAACCGAAAATGCCAAGTCATCGACGGCCATTGGGCACATAGAAAGAGATCTCAAAGACATCGATGCTGCATTTGAAAAAATAAAGTCAGATATCACAAATAATATTTCTGAAATTCATAAGCAAAAAAGAAAATTTTTGTCCGATATTTCAGACACGCGTAAATCACTTAACGACCATTTAGATAAAATTGAAAAACAAACAGTGGAAGAGATGGTGTCAGAAGAACAAAATTTACAAGTACAATTAAAGAAAGTATTGGTTGCCATGGAAACCAAAAGAACTGACTTTGATAATATTCGGCAAGATGTGAACAAAGTAAAGACATTCGCTAATGACCTCCAAATTTTTATAGGAGTGACCGAAATGACCAGTGTTGTGGATGGAGAAGTTAAGAAACAGAAAGGGGCATTCAATGATGACCTTTTTGAACTGAAGCTGGACTTTCCATCAGAATTGGAATCTTTTGTGAAAGATGTTTCTAAATTTGGTGTTGTATCTGTTACAACAAAGCATTGTAGTACCAGTCTTGTCAGAAAAGCTGAATTACAAGCGCAGATTATACAGGAAAGCAAGCTGAGTGTTACACCAAAACTCACAAGAAAGACGACTGTCAATTTTCAAACTAAGGATAAGGGGCATGTCCGTATAACAGGCTGTGACATATTACCGGATGGCAAACTTGTAATCGCTGTTCAAAAAGGCAAACGGTTGTTGATGTTTTCTAATAACGGAAATTACGAAAAAGACATTATCCGGTTTTCAGGTATCCCGTTTGAGGTTTCATGCACAGGAGAAAATATTGTAGCTGTTACAATTTACAACAAACAAGAAGTCGTATTTGTAAACGTCATTACTAACACCATTATAAACACGATATATATTGGCCATGCATGTTATGGAACTGATTTCAACATAAATCGTCTAGCTATTCGAGTAATACAACCCCAATCACATCACATTGTATATTTAGATCCCAAAGGTAAATTGATTGATCGGGTCAATATTCCTGGTGAGTATTCCACAAACATATCATTGCGTGATAATACCATTAAGTGTACGAACTGCAAAACCAATACGATTTACTGTTATACGTTAACAGGACAACGTATTTGGGCCTTCAAAGACGAAAACGTCATACGAGAACCAATGGGAATTGCCTTAGATAAAAATGGGAACGTTTATGTGGCTGGCAAGGGAACAAACAACGTTGTTGTACTTTCACCTGATGGTAACAACTGCAGACAAATATTAACCCAAAGTGATAGGTTGAATAAACCGTATTCACTACGTATCAACATTGACCGTAACGAGCTCCTGGTATGCAATAAGAATGGCCCAGCATTTGTTTTCTCTCTGCATTAAATGTAAGCTGTGCTAGTACTGGACGTTACCAATGTTGATAGAGAACTAGTACAACTTATTGTAGTATTGGTGTTAAAATAGTGTACATTGTAGTGAAACGTTGACGATGACGTCGACGAGAACTTATATTATTAATAAAACTAAGGTTCTCCTCACCAGGAAAGGGTAACCCTAGCCGACTTTGGCTATCCTGTTAAGGCCCTTTGGTTTTATTTCTCCCAAAACGTTTAAATACAAATTATTTGGGGTTGCTATCTTTTCATCTTATAACTACATTTTTATCATTTAAAAATATAGTACTTGTCCATAATGAGAACTTATATAGAACTTGTGCATAAGGAGAACAATATGTTGGTCTTATTCCTAACTGTATATTTATTTTAAAAATGTCTTTTATATATTTAAGGTGAAGGTAATTTTACGAAACTTGAATGAGATGGTGAGATCTTTGGAAATTTTAAAGCAAAAGGCGAAAGTATCCTGGACGTCTCTTACAACCATCTGTTGTTAACGAATATTTCAGCATGAAATAGCAACCTCTTTAAACTGCATCAACGCATGTTCATTGTTAAGAAAAACTTGAAGATACCAAAGGAAAATCAGAAGCCTTGAATTGAAGAAGGACAGACAACACAATGGCCTAAAGAAAAAAAGGAGAACAGAACACACAATGATTTATAGAACATTACACAGGAAGCTAAGGATCGAATACCATTAATATCAGAGGGTGAACTCAGGAGCGTGCAAGAGTAAGCGGTTCTTGCTCCACATGTGGTGCCCGTCGTGTTATTATTGTTATATACTAGTGGTGTATCCATAGTGATAATGAAATAAATATGTGTGACGACTCTCAAAAGAAATTAATATATATGTAATTATTGAATTACTAATTTATGTACTCCTTTACAAAAATAAGCAAATTACAAAAAAAAGTAGAAATAGTAAAATATTTTGAAAGTTATAGCTAAGCTGACTAAACAAACATACTATTAGAAATTTTTCCATTTTCTCTGTCATTTTGGAACCAGATATGCTTCATTGATTAATGTTTGTTTTATTGTAAGGGAGCAACATTTCTGATATATTCATGACGGAGATTATGTTTACAAACAATACGAAGAATTTGAAGATATCACAGGGGTAATCAGAATCCATTATTCGAAGACGGACAGGCAACACAATAGCCAAGCGAAAAAGGACAAATACCAATCTCCAAAACAATACACATAATAGTAAATATCGAGAAACACGAACTCTACTAAGAACCGGGATGAGCTCATGTGCTCCGAAAGAGTAAGAAGTGCCTGCTCCACTAGTGGCACCCATCGTATTTCTCTAGATACAGATCCAGTAATAAGTCATGAATGAGGAATGGACCGGAACGTACTTACTACAAATACACAAATCCGTGGTAATTTGTAATATAGATGTTCCGTAACGGCTAACCAAGTCATCGTTCCGACCAAAAGACTTTCGAAGTGATTACTTCAACTTAACCAATAGGAACCCTTCTTTGTTAGCAGCAACCCTCTGTCAAGGAAATCCTGACAGGAATCACAAGCTCTCGAATATCGGATCAACCGAGAGATAAATCATGTGGTTGAAAGAGGATATCAATGGATGGGATGTCCTGTTTACAAACAATCAATCACGTGGTTGAAAAAGAGAGCACCTATGGTTGGAATGTCTTCTTTGTAAACAATATGTCACGTGGTTAAAATGGTGTGCCTATGGATGGGATGTGCTGTTTACAAACAATGAATCGACTGGTAAAATAGGTTACTGAAAGGGGCCAATGAAAGCTTCAAGATGCTAAAAGGTGGAATCAGAAGCCGAAAGTCAATCGAAAAAAGAAAACCTCTGCAAAGGTCAAAAGAATAATGTCAAAAGAACAAACAATGATCTACAAAACACTACACAGAAAACTAAAAACCGAGAAATATAAACCCAACTGAAAATCGAGGATGAACTCCGGACGGGTAGGCAGTTCCTGCTCCATATGTACCACCCGTTGTGTTACTCTTGTTACAATCCCGTAATAAGTCATGAATGAGGAATGGACCGGAACGTACTTACGACAAATGAACATATCCGTGGAAATTTGTAATATCGATTTTCCGTAACGGCTAACCAAGTCGTCGTTCCGACCAAAAGACTTTCGAAGTGATTACTTCAACTTAACCAATAGGGACCCTTGGTTCGTAGCTTCTTTGTTAGCAGCAATCCTCTGTCAAGGAAACCTTGACAGGAATCACGAGCTGTCGAATATCGGATCAACCGAGAGATAAATCACGTGATTGAAAAAGAGGGTACCTATGGTTGGAATGTCCTCTTTGTAAACAAGAAATCACGTGGTTAAAATGAATCGACGGGTAAAGAGGTTACTGAAAGGGGCCAATGGAAGTTTGAAGATATTAAAGGGTGGAATCAGAAGTCAATCGAAAAAAGAATAATGTCAAAAGAACAAACAATGATCTACAAAACACTACACAGAAAACTAAAGACCGAGAAATATAAACCCAACTAAAAACCGAGGATGAACTCCGGACGGGTAGGCAGTTCCTGCTCCATATGTACCACCCGTTGTGTTACTCTTGCTACAAACCCGGTGATAAGTCATGAATGTGGAAAGAACCTATTTGTGATAAAGACAAACGGAACATATCCGTGGTCATTTGTCACATATATTTCCGCATGCAGGTGCACCTGGAATGCTTCTACATACAAACGGAAGATTCACAACGAGAAAATTGAAATCATCACTTTTGTCGTAATGTTTCGTTCTTAGCAGAACTTTACTGTGGATCTCGAGGTGTAGGTTAAGCTATGAAGCAGACCTAGCTGTATCTGTGGTATCCATTATTTCAAGCTCAATGGGATAGATGCGTTCACCAAAATTACCAAGCTTAGTATTACGTAATTAAAGGACATCATCTATATCGCGGAACGTGAAATCATAAAATTAGTCTAGCTTCTTTTCGTTTTTATTGAGAAGCCCATGCATGAAATCTACTTGCTATGAACAAAGGAACAAATAAGCGAAAAGAGGTGCACAGTTAGTACACATAGGTATGCTGACTCTGTGGGAAGACATGCCCACCAATCATAGCAAATTTGTTGTCAAGCAATAACTCAAACATTTTGATGATATCAGTTTCTGACAACTTTTTGCTAGAATCAGAGTAGTTTTTCACGAAGTAGTCTTTGTTTCACCCTACAACATGGTATTTTAATCTGCGTAGATCATTTTATTTCATGATACACAGTTGAACTTATTCTTTTAATCTGCCTCTTAATTTTGATTGGCGAATAGTTGTGTAGATTTGAGTTGATTTTATTGTGTTTAACTCCACTTTCAGCAATATTTCAACTATATCAGGCCGACCAGTTTTAGAGGTGGAAGAGGCCGGAATACCCGGAGAGAACCACCGACCATAGGCAAATAACTAGCAACTGGTAAACTTTATCACTTGCGGCTGAGAGTCAAGCACACCCTTTTTGTAATTTGCTAAACCGGGCGCGAATCCTACCACTTAATTCATTGAGCCACCCGGGTCCTCAGTTGTGTAGACCGTAGAGAAATCACCCAAAAAAATATGAACTTGACAAAATACATGGGAAATAATGATAATATAAGAAATAATTTTGACTAAGAACAAAATATATATTACATTAATTAAATATAATGTGAAACATGACAGTACGACTGTCTGTTAGAAAGTGAAATAAAGGTGATATTAAAAAAAACACCGTCAATACAAATTTTTCTCGCTATGCTTTGGTTTGGTTTAGGTTGATGGTGTTTAACGCGACTTTCAACAATTCTATTGGTGGAGGAAGCCGGAGTACCCGGAGAAAACCACCGACCTACCGAAAGTCACTCACAAACTTTATCACATATATTATATAGAATACACCTCGGGGTTCGAACTCACAATGTTAGTGGTGATAGGCACTGATTACATAGGTAGCTTCGTCACAAAAAATACACGATCAAAAACTGTATTGGCTGTCATTGTACTGATTGTTGAACCTTTGAGTTCAATAACCTACAATTCTTGTCCCAAAATGACAATTCATTCAAAGCATCTTGTGTTGATACTACACGTCCTTGCCAACTGGCTTTCCATCAAGCGCAATCATACACAAATCTAGTACTTTGACGTACTGTGTCACCAAACACTGCGTACATAGAGATAAGATGACCTACAGTACTGGCCAAAAATCTAACTCGAAACAAAACTTTTCCTTTATTGACTTGGCACAGGGCGTAAACCAAGCATTTTTCAAGCTTCTGAATCCTATCTTCTTTGACAAAAATAAGATCATATTCAGTATCTCATGCATAGCGCAGCCAATCTCAATTCTGACAAGGCGACTAGGGATATTTGTCATGAACAATTAAAAAACCCAAATTTTACAATTGGTCATTCACCTCTCTACTGCTTTTAACAGCTGTATCACGATCATTTTCTCCCGCTAGACTATCGTCTAAAAACATAACGATTCTTTTGCCTTTAGACCTGAAATCTTTAACAACCTCTCTCAAATCCTTTGAAAACTAGAACCTGCTGTATAAATACCAAACGGGAGAACTGGGAATACGAAATATCCTTCAAAAACCCATGCAAAATCTTAATATTGTTGATGTTCTTCGAAAATCACAATATGATGGTACGCAGATTTTAAGTCAGGGCTGAAATTAAAATCACCTACATCAAACATTTCTCTAGCAACTTTTTCCATCTCCATATTTAAATCTAAATCTATGTAAATGAGGGTTAATGTGTCTACAATCAAGTACTAATAAATGTTTACTCGATTTGTTTTACGCTACCGTAAGCGGATTAACTATTAACGGTTATGTAGATACTTACTTGATACATCCTTTGTTCAGTAAATTAGTAATTTGAGAAGCAAAACCTCGGGATAAAATGCAGCGGAAATAATGTAAGCGGTGATTTGTTTAATCAAAGATATATTGACAGTATTATAAATACGCATCTCTTGATTCAATTAGAAATCAACTGATATGTCTTAATGGATCCCATCGCGGATGCCAGAGGTATTATAAATAAGCACTTTAGCTGTTTAAGTCGATTATCACGAGCCCCACTACACACCGGGGATGAACCCAGGGGCTCCGGAAGGTTAAGCAGTTCCTGTTCCACTAGTGACACCCGTTGTGTTAATCTAGATACAAACCCGGTGATAAGTCATGAATGAGGAACTAGGACAGGGAAGTGCTTACGACAAGTGGAACATATCCGTGGTCATTTGTGACACCGATATTCCATAGCAGTCAATCAAGTCATGGCTTCAACTTAACCACAGATAATCCTTTCTTCAGTAGTTTTCTTGTTTGCAGTAACCATCTATCAAGGACATCCTGATAGGAACCACAAGCTCTGGAATATCGTATCAACGGTGACGTATTGTGTAAAATGAAAAAGATAGCACAACAGATAATATTTGAACACCATGAAGAGCTAATAAAAGGAGGAGGTCCGCTATGTACTGGACCAAGATGCTTAGCTGGATTGCAATAGTGCTACTTTATTGAAACAACACTCGGACACATTATCCTGATATCGCAACCAGTTTTTGTTCTTTCTCCATAATGATGCGTGCTAATCGGAGAAGCAACACAACAATTATATAGTCTTTGGTTTGACCCGACCGGGGCTCGAACCCCCGATCTACCGTACTCTTGGCGAGCACGCTTACCATTACAACACCGACGCGGCTGGTTGATGGATCAATTTTCTTTACACTGTGTTTTGTAAGCAAAATAATAAAGTCATAGGTTTGTGAAAGAAAAACCAGATGAAAACAATTATGCACAGAAAAGAAGTAGTACATATGTAGTAAACCTTTACGGGAGAAATTCATTAATGACAAAAATATACAATACAAGTTACATGTACGAACTAACATATAACACAATGCAAAGTTATATCTCTCACTGTTGAACTCGAGTTACTTCCCTTTAATCATTCAAATCTAAATCTGCTTAAGGTTATTACCACTATCTAGAGTAAACAATTGTATTACGACATATAAAGTCTCGTGTTTGTTTTGATGACATCTTAAGATCAATAATGAAGTTAGACTATGTAGTTAGTTACCCAAGCTAAACTGAAAATATGAACATTTTCATTCATTAAATAAAACATTTTGGTTTCTTTTAAGTATCCACATTACACTTGTTTGTTTCCTTGTGGCTAACGCCACTTTCAGCAATATTTCAGTTATATCGTGGCGGTCAGAAAACCCCAGGGCGAGGTGTACAACATTATGTGATAAAGATTGTCAGTGACTTGCGGCAGGTCAGTAGACTAGTATATAATATTTAGTATTAACCTAGTATCACAAGTAACTTTGAGATCCAATGGGACAGATATATTGTATGGTTGTCACCTGCTTAGAAGCTTGTATAATATACTTTATTTCCTGTGACTGTATAATGAATTCTTCATTATCCTATACAATATATTAAAAATTGCTGAGTTAGATTGCTGTCAGATTATAATATTAAGTGTATTTGTACCATCAATACACGCTTAGACACATGTCTTATGTCTATCTCTAGATTTTCCTTACGAGACAAGGTAACACATCGACTATTGAAGCTATGTTTTAATATAGCGGATGTGGTCGAGTGATCTAGGGCGCTGGACATTAGGCTAAGCGATTGGTGCTGCAGTGTATCAATGGTGTGAGTTCAAATCCCGTCGAGGGAAGAACAAAAATTTGACAGCTCAAAGATCTAATTCTAACCCTGTTTGGTTTAATTTTCAGACGTATATATAGATATACAGTTAAACCTGTACTGAGAGGTCATATTTCGGACAAAGGTAAAGTTGCCTTATAAGACACGTGACATCTTAAAAGAGGTTCAATTCATATGAAATTTTCTATAACTGGAGAGGAAAAGATTACCTTTAAAGACAGGTGACTGCTTTAAAGAGGTGACCACATGGGGAGGTATGACTGTATATATACATTGAAGAAATTCCACACCTCCAAGACAAAAACTTTAAACCTGTCAGTCAAAATAGAAAAAAATAACCATATAATCTCTTCAAATATAGACGATCTTTTGGTCTCAGACTTGTCTTGTTACAACTGTTGTGATTGCTTTATTACCAACATTCAAAGGTGCGAAAAAGTAGAATTCATTGGTAGTCATAGGAGAGTTACAATGGATGAAAATGTATGTGAAAACAATGACGAACGTATATATTCTGATTCCGATACAATCGAAAATATTGTTGAGAAAAGTATGGTGGTTGCATTTTAGTTGACAATCTGAATTAGGAGTACCACCTTCAAAACCTGACAACATGTCCAGAACAGATATTTTCTGATAGTTGGGGTGACTCATTTGATAGTGGTTCAACAATTGTAAGAGGATTGTATTACGACAGGGTACAAGGCAAGCCATCTTTATTTAAACTGATTCCCTTGAAAACTACCGCGTGTTATTCCGCCACGATCTGTTTCGTTGATACTGAATAAGAAGGAGATAAAATTACTGTTCCGGAAGAGTTACATCTTGACATTCTTCAGTCTTTAGATACATGTATATAATAATTAAACGAAATGTTATCATAAAAGCTACACCTTGGTTATTGTTAATACCCTCTGGCGAAGCGATGGGTATACAGTATTAGGAATAGCTGTCTGTAGGTTCCTTCGTTTGTTTGTTCCTTTCATCTTGTGAATAAAAACCGAAAAAAACAAAATAATAGATAGCAACAGGAACACACACACACACAAATAGAGACAGGCAGGCACATTGATAAATACATATTGAGGTGAATAAAACGCCATTAAGCGACGTTGCTTTTGATACCCGAATTGTCATGCTAAGACGTCGAAAATTGACGTTACGTATCAGACGCATTCTCATGCGTAACGTCTTTTATGCCTATAAATGGGTCAGATAAAGTCAAAATCGGAATTCAAATTTAACTTAGATAATAAAACATAATGTCTACAAATAGAAACAGGACAGGTTAAGGTATAGCCTTTAGAAATTAACACCTCATCGCCCTGTCTGTGTTGATTATATTTACTATGAACAATCTTCAGCTTCAAACAATGATCATGAACAGTGACTTCATTGTATTTTTAAGAACCTAACTCATTTACACCGAGAAATCCGGAAATGTTTAATATTATGATAAACCTGAAAATCATCAAACCATCCGAATTTTTAAATTGAGACCACAATTCAACATTCATATGACTTTTAACAGGATCTTTCTTGTTAACTGGTTTGCTGTTCAACCATTGTAGAACACTGTCTTTCTATTAAATGAGTCATATGACTATTAACAGGATCTTTCTTGTTAACTGGTTTGCTGTTCAACCGTTGTAGAACACTCTCTTTCTATTAAATGAGTCATATGACTTTTAACAGGATCTTTCTTGTTAACTGGTTTGCTGTTCAACCGTTGTAGAACACTCTCTTTCTATTAAATGAGTCATATGACTTTTAACAGGATCTTTCTTGTTAACTGGTTTGCTGTTCAACCGTTGTAGAACACTGTCTTTCTATTAAATGAGTCATATGACTATTAACAGGATCTTTCTTGTTAACTGGTTTGCTGTTCAACCATTGTAGAACACTGTCTTTCTATTAAATGAGTCATATGACTATTAACAGGATCTTTCTTGTTAACTGGTTTGCTGTTCAACTGTTGTAGAACACTGTCTTTCTATTACATGAGTCATGCGACTTTTAACAGGATCTTTCTTGTTAACTGGTTTGCTGTTCAACCATTGTAGAACACTGTCTTTCTATTAAATGAGTAATATACAAAGCAAAATGTAAGGGGTACGTGGGTTAATTCTTGTTTTAGCCATGTTCTTTAATAAAATCACTCCATCTGCTAAAGCTTATTTCACAACGAAACATGTCAAACGGGTTCATATACGTTGTAGATGCACATTTTATTGATAAAATTGAAGAAAACAAATATCCTGCACCCAAGTGCCTGTGTTTTTTCCACGTGGCCATGATCTGTGATTGGAATGGGGTATATTTTTTTTATTTATATCTCTTATTGATTCACCGTTATTTGTGAAATTCTCAAAAATGGAAAATTTTAATTTCAGTGAATCGTGATTTCGATTTTTATTTATTTTCTGAGATTCGTGACCAGAACCTCCCCGCCCCCTCCCCCTCCCTTTTTTTTCTTTTTTTTTAATAATTAGAAACACAAAAGAAATATATTTCGATGAAAAATTCCCAATTCTTTAATTATTTACTCTATGCAAAATCGAAATAAACTTGAAATAAAATTTTAATAAAAAAATATCTTTTTACGAAACTCTACATAACAAATCAGCTGCAAAATTCATTCAAAATAAAAGATAATAACGTGTACGGATCATCGTATTATTAAATTTTAGGACTATGTCCTTCACACAGGTTGCCTGTCTCATATTATACAAAGCAAAATGTAAGGGGTCTGTGGGTTAATTCTTGTTTTAAGCATGTTCTTTAATAAAATCACTCCATCTGCTAAAACTAGGGAAGTAAGACTTGTTAGTGTTCGTTTTTAGAGTCCAATGAAAATCTGGTCCTCTTTCCGGATAAACTGTATAAGGGATGTTCAGAAGTAACACAACTGGAGGTCCTACAAAATAGAATGACTAAATCAAAATACAATTGAAAAAGCGACCATTTTAAATTTCAATGGATTATCGGCAAAAACTCCGTTTTACCGGCTTCTGTCAAAATGTCATCTTTCTTAGATATTAATGAATTCATAGAAAATACAATTGTTCTGTATAATTGGTCAGTAATGTGCTGGTTTCCAAACCGGGAATTTTAATATTTCTTTGATTCTACCTTGTCTAAGCTTGTTTAATATTCTTGTAATCAAGCTAGGCGACGGTACGAACCAAGTCATGTCAGTTCCCTAAGACTGAGAGAATGCATCTATTTTCTCAGTTCCAGGAGTCCATACATTAGAGTTAAATCTTTCATGAGGATTATTGTAGTGTGATGCGAATCTGTCTATAGTACATTTATCCCATAATTCATTCAGAACATGTAAAAATAATATTTAACGCCCAATCATCGTGATCTATGATCTTTGCTCAACTGATCAGCATGATCGTTTTGAGTTCTTGGAATCCAATAAAGTGTCAACTGAATATTTTGTGATTCACAAATACAGTGAATTTATGTAGTAGCATTGTATGTTGTGTTCTTGCTACCTACCTTAAGAATGTGTTGAACATTCTTATCTGAATTGATTTTGATTTGTTTATTTTCTAATTCATTTTAAAAAGTGTAAATCACTCTTATAACCCGTTCGAATTCTCTCCAAGTAGAACTCTAAAAACTTTCAGTTTCGGTCCAATTACTGAATGTTTCCATGTTCTATTAATAAGAATCTACATCGGAGTTAACAAAACCTCCAAAGCCTACATCTCAGGCGTCACAAAGCTTTACACGATCAAAGACTTGATTGACTGTCATTGTACTGACCTACAATACTAGCCAACAAGCTAACTCGAAACAAGTTTTGTTTCTTCTTCGAATTGGCTCAAATATTAAATCTAACCAATGCGCCCCCCCCCCTTTTGTTTTAAATAACATCTACATTTGTTTACGTGCTTGATTTGTTGTCATTATTATATTCATGCAAAAATATAGTACTTTGACGTACTGTGTCACCAAACACTGCGTGCATAGAGATAAGCTGATAAGTATTGTTTCTTTTTCGACATGGCTCACATATTAATTCTAACCAATGCGCCACCCCCCCTTTTTGTTTTAAATAGCATCCATATTTGTTTACCTGCTTGATTTGTTGTCATTATTATATGTGTATTACTACTTGTAGGGAAATGACAAGTTCAAAAGTTGTGATATTATTTCTTGTTCAATCCCACTAGCTGTTTTATTTGCAATAACAATTATATTAAATCTAACCAATGTTCCCCACTTTTGCTTTGAATATTATATTTTATTTGTGCATGTACTTGATTTGTTGTCATTATTATATGTGTATTACTTGTAGGGAGATGACAAATCCAAAAGTTGTGATATTTTTTGTTCAAATCCCACTACCTGTTTTATTTGCAATAAATTAATATTAACTCTAACCCATATCCCCCCTTTTTTCTTTCTTACTGTTAACATATTTATTTTCAATAAAATTTCTTTATTGTTCCATTTCTGTTTTACCTTTGTTTAGCTTGTTCGTGACAATGTCCATTCAATCTTATGGTAACAGCAGTTTACATATTCCTACCCTTTATACTCTAATATGTAAATATGTACAGCAAGTTTGAAAAATGGAGGTAATTCAATGTCACAAACGCATGTGAACAAATAAACCAAATATGATATCAAAAGGAAATAAATAGCAAGTTTGAAAAGAAAGAGGGAAGGGGTAGTTCCATACACAGGTACTTGTGGACAGCACACAGCATCCCCCCTTTTTTTCTTTTTTTCTTTCATTTCCATGGCTTAGAAATATGTAAAACAGCAATAATATGCCGTTTTCTGATTGCATAAGTCGACTGATATGTATATAGAGATGCCGTTTTTCTGATTCCATCAGTCGACTGATATGTATATATAGAGAAGGTATCTCACTTCCACATAATTTTCACGAAAACTATGCTACCTGCTCGGGTAATCCCATGTCTAAATCAATAAAAATGCATCTACCTTTGAGATGGTGAGCACGCTTCGTCTCCGCTAATATTCCTTTTTCTAAACGATCGGCATTTTTGACGAAATTTTCCTCTGAAACAAGAAATCCGACGAACTTTACATCGTATTTACAATTTTGGATTTCTAATCAACGGAAGTCTACTATGGACGATAACTCTAATATGGCGCCAAATCCGGTTCCCTGAAACAAAAGTTCCGAATGTTACTGCAGTCACGATAAGGTAAGAGAATTTCATTTTACAGTCGAATAAAGTTAGCGCTGTTTTATACAAGCTGAAAAAAATCACGGAAAGTGTAAACGGGTTAGCAATTATTGGAAATAGCTTCAATTCGAAGTGACCAATTCCCACTGACATCATGTTTAATACAATATGTGGAAGAGTCGAGTGAAACAAATTTGATAGATTTGACAGAAATTAAGAGCAAATTTCAGTCTGATGTCATAGTTGAATTTCCAAGTTCTAGAACAATTGGAAATTTAATTACAAAATTATTCCATGGTGTGAAAATAAAACCTGGTCGTTGCAAGGATACATGGGCTAAATCTACACAGAAATATTATGGTCTTTCTTGGTGCAAAGAACCCTGTGACAATGCAATTATTAATTTTAACAATCTGGCCTCATTTTTATCACCTGATTTTTTTGTTATTTCAAATACCTCAAACAATATTATTGTGGGATATTTCATCGGTTATCTTGTAAATGGTAACAGGGCTATGATTGAAATAAATATTTTTAGTGAAGCAACCCACTTTCAAACCTAAATTTTTCGGTGCCAAAAATTTGTCTAAATAATAATTTGAACCTTCATCCACAGACTTGTATATTTTTAATTCACCTGCAACAGTTTGTATTTTTGTGTAATTATGTATATCCACGTCAATATTTCTGGAAAAAAGATGAACACAATTTTCCTCATTTTCAAGAGACCTTGACAAGGAATTGATAAATGCCACATCTTCATCTGACATATTTCCTTTTTCCAAAGCATTTATACATTTAATTAAAGTAGTGTCACTTTTCCTGTGTATAAAATTTAATTTAATTTTGTGGGGGAAACATCTGTTAAACCATGGTACATTAAAGCAATGTAAACCACGATCACCCACAAGCTCATTTGCCACTGGAAGCAGCTGTAACAAATCACCGGCTAAAATTACTTGCAAATTTCCAAATAAAACTGACGAACTCCTGACTTTCTGACAAATAAATTGCACTTGTCCTAAAACTTTTGAACTTATCATTGATATCTCGTCTATGATCAAAGTATTAGTGGACTGCACATTGTCCTTTACATCATTAAACCTTTCATCGGTTTTTATTAACTGAACTATCTCTTCATTTAAGTATCGGGCATCGCCAATTCTGGACCACTTATGTAACGTGGAACCCCCTAACTTGCCGTAATGTGTGGAAGCTATGCCAGCTGAACACGCTATAGTAACAGTTTTTCCCTTTGAACGTAAATAATTCACGATTTGTTTGATAAGAAATGTTTTCCAACAACCGCCTTGTACAATAACAACTAAATTGTGGCCATCCTTGGCCAAATCGAACGCTGTTTGCTGATCTTCATCAAGCATGTTTACTTTTTGATGTTTTCCCCGAACTTTATTCGACTGTGAAATGAAATTCTCTTATCTTATCGTGATTGCAGTAACATTCGGAACTTTTGTTTCAGGGAACCGATTTGGCGCCATATAAGAGTTATCGTTCATAGTAGACTTCCGTTGATTAGAAATCCAAAATTGTAAATACGATGTAAAGTTCGTCGGATTTCTTGTTTCAGAGGGAAATTTTCGTGAAAAATGCCGACCGTTTGAAAAAAGGAATATTAGCGGAGACGAAGCGTGCTCACCAACTCAAAGGTAGATGCATTTTTATTGATTTAGACATGGGAATCGCCAAGCAGGTAGCATAGTTTTCGTGAAAATTATGTGGAAGTGAGATACCTTCTCTACATATCAGTCGACTGATGCAATCAGAAAACGGCATCTCTATATACATATCAGTCGACTTATGCAATCAGAAAACGGCAAATAATTGCTGTTTTACATATTTCTAAGCCATGGAAATGAAAGGGTAAAAAAAGAAAAAAAAGAGGGTAAGGTGTAAAAAGGGGGGATGCTGTGTCCTGTCCACAAGTACCTCTGGTTCCATATGCTTCAAGCGCATGTGATTCACACAAACCAAATACATGTATATATGAGAGTGAACAATTAACATGTTTTTATTATGGCAACAGAAGCATCGATTTTTACAAATTCTACATTTAAACGTTGACATTTAAAACATTTATTTGTTTCGTTTTATTTATAGCTCAATATCATCATATCGCAGGTGACCAGGAAGTCTTCCTGGTAGACGAAAGTCTTGAAGTATGAAGATTTGCTGTGACATCTTCTGATTAAATTACAGGTAGGGAAATATGTCTTTTCACGGAATCGTCTTCCTTGGCGTCAATTTGAGCTTGTCAAAAAGAGGTATGTACACAGATATAGAAAACAGTATTAATCATTCGATCATTGACAACATTGTCAAAGGTCTACAAATATCAAACTGTATGTGAAATATTAACACTGGAAAAGAGAAATAGTATGAAGAAGAGATATACAAATGAGATACTGCATGGTATATACCTGTGTTTGGGTGTATCTGGTACAACTACAAGATCCCAAACTATGATATGACCCTTAACCTTCTATGTCGAAGGCACGAGTATCACTTCCTACAATAAATGTACTAATTATAGGTACCTGATCAAATCGCCACCTACAAAATAACGCCCGTCAATATAGCTCTAATAGTTAACAAACTTGCCCCCACTTCATATCCGCCCCATACAAAATCGCCCCAACATTTGTTGTTGTAAATAATAATAGTTATTATTATTACTAATATTATTATTGGTTTTGAAAACGATATTCGGATGAGTAATAATTGAGATAATATATATATTATAGACAATAAAAATTACAGTGCATGTAATCGGACTCGTTATTGTTTGATTATGTCAGTTAAGTGAAAATATTTATTTGTGTGTCTTTGCAATAATTAATTTCTTCTTTTATTCAAAAGAAGAGCTTGAAGATACCATATGGGCAATCAGAATCCGTATATCGAAGACGAACAGACAGCACAATGGCCAAAAGAAAAATAGTACAAAAGGACAAACAAAGATCTACAAAACACACATATAACACTAAAGATCGAGTAACACGAACCCCACTAAAAACCGGAGGTGAACTCAGGTGCCCCGGAAGGGTGAGCAGTTCCTGTTCCACTAGTGACACCCGTCAAGGATTTCTTTGCAAAGTATAGATTAATTATATATAGAGTCGACACATGTAAGTTGATGTTAACATGTGTTTGTATGAATATGGACTCGAACAAGTTAAAATAAAGAAAAGGGTTCAATAAAAAAGAAATAAGGAAATTTCATTTAACATATATATGCAAACAGAAAGTAAAAAAATGGGGGGGGGGGGGGTTAATTCGGTGAGTGAGTGATTCTTGTTTAACGCCAATTCAGCAATTTGTTCAGCTATATCAAGGCAAGTACAAGTTAATTATCAATGAGATGAGATGATCATGAGGTCTGTTTTGTTCTAGACCAACACGCTGGGTTGAATTTGCATAGTGCTAGCACACTGAAACAACAGTCCGCGGGTGTACATGTCGCTTCATTCGGACACACTATTCTTATTCCGAACCAGCCAGTCTTTGCTCTATCACCTTAATGCTGCCTGCTAGCGGAGAAGCAAATAGTCTTTGGTTTGATTCGAGCGGGACTCGAACCCACGGTCTACCACACCAGGGACTCTAACCATTACGCCACCGATGCGGTTCTGAAAAATATACGCGTCCGGCTTTGTAAATTACAAAAAGAATGCACTCGACTCGCAGCCGCAACTGATAAACTCTACCAGTTGCCTGCGCATGGTCGATGGTTCTCTCCGGGTATTCCGGTTTCTTCCACCACTAAAACTGGTCGCCATGATATAGCTGAAATATTGCTGTAGGTGGCGTTAAACACCAACAATCAATAAATCAAATCAATCTGAAAAATTTATGAACGAATACTTCGAATATATGACTGGGTATGCGGTTCTCATAGTGAGGGCATATATAAAAATAGGGCAGTTTTTAAATACCAGCGTCACCACCTTAAGCAATTGTACCTAATGTTGACATATGTAACCCCCCATCCCCACACACGCACGAAACACCCCCTTTCCCAAACGATCCAGCGTTACCACCGTAGCCATTATTACCTTAGGTTAAATTATGTACCCCCCATTCCCACCCCCATCCAAAACAATTAAGCTCACACAATACCTCGAGATTGACGACTAGCTATTCTTCCTGCTTCATAAGCTCGGTGCAAACATATTGTATATTCGCGGACAATGTACGTATATTCTATATATAAACTTCCTCATATAAGAACAGTTAATTATATCTAGTAATGACTAAGCATCCTATGTTAACACAGCTCTCTATGGAAGAATTTTTTGCTAGATTTCCATGTATTAAAATCATGTAAACGGCAATTGTTTTTAATTGTAGACTTGATTGAACGTGCTTAATAACAAGAATTGTAACTGTTTAAGCTTCAGAATCAAATGCATTGGTAACATCGAACAAAACAATATTTCAAGATGGCTGCTCTTATGCATGTACATTATTACTTGCAATAGTTTATGTTCGATGTTTTCTTTTCAGAAACGTTGACATGGCAACAGCAACAACACAATGTTGCAACATCTGTGATCAAGACAACGAAACTAAATTGGCGGCCACCTGGTGCCCGGAATGTGAGGATTTCCTGTGTACTGACTGTAACAGGCACCATGCCAGATCTTCATCAAGCAAACAACACAACGTAATTTTCATGGAAAATTACCAGAAATTACCCAGTTATATTGTATCTATAAAGAACAGATGCAACATGGCAATAAGTACGAATTACACTGCTCGATTCATGACGTTCCTTGTTGCGTTATGTGCATAAGAGATGATCATCGCCATTGCCAAGAATTACGTCCCATTCTTGAGGTAACAGAAAATGCCAATGCATCGACGGCCATTGTGCACATAGAAAGAGATATCGAAGATATCGACGCCGCATTTGAAAAAATGAAGTCAGATATCACAAATAATATTACTGAAATTGATCAACAAAAAAGAAAATTTTTATCCGATATTTCAAACATGCGCAAATCATTTAAAGACCATTTAGATAAAATTGAAAAGCAAACAGTTGAAGAGATGGTGTCAGTAGAACAAAATTTACAAGTACAATTAAAGAATGTATTGGTTTCCATGGAAGCCAAAAGAACTGATTTTGATCATATCCGTCATCATGTGAATAGAGTAAAGAAATATGCTAGTGACCTCCAAACTTTCATGGGAGTGAAAAAAATGACGAGTGTTGTGGATGGAGAAGTTAAGAAACAGAAAGGGGCATTCAATTATGACCTTTATGAACTGAAACTTGACTTTCCATCAGAATTGGAATCTTTTGTGAAAGATGTTTCTAAATTTGGTGTTGTATCTGTTACAGAAAAGCATTGTAGTACCAGTCTTGTAAAAGAAGTTGAATTGCAAGCGCAGATTCCACAGGAAAACAAGCTAGGTGTTATGCCACAACTCACAAGGAAGACGACTGTCAATTTTCAAACTAAGGATAAGAAGCGTGTCTTTATAGCAGGTTGTGACATATTACCGGATGGCAAACTTTTATTCATTGATCAAGAAGGCAAACGGTTGTTGATGTTTTCTAATAACGGAAATTACGAAAAAGACATTGTCCGGTTTTCAGGTACACCGTTTGAGGTTTCATACACAGGAGCAAACATTGTAGCTGTTACAATTTGTGACAAGCATGAAGTCGTATTTATAAACGTCATTACAAACAGAATTAAAAACAAGGTATATATTGGCCATGAATGTTGGGGAACCGATTTCAACATGAATCGTCTAGCCATTCGAGTAATACAATCACCTACATCAAGTCACATTGTATATTTAGATCGTAAAGGTAAATTGATTGATCAGGACTATATTCCCGGTGAGAACTCCACAAACATATCATTGCGTGATGATAGCATTAACTGTACGGACAGTGCTACCAATACGATTTACTGTTATACATTAACAGGACAACAGCTTTGGGCCTTCAAAGACGAAAACATTTTACGAGAACCACGGGGAATTGCCTTTGATAAAAATAAGAACCTTTATGTGGCTGGTAGGAGTACAAACAACGTTGTAGTACTTTCACCTGATGGTAGCAACTGCAGAGAAATCTTAACCCAAAGTGATGGGTTAAATAGACCATTTTCATTACGTATCAACATTGACCGTAACGAGCTCCTGGTATGTAACTTGAGCGGTCCAGCATTTGTTTTCTCTCTGGATTAAGTGTAAGCTGTGCTACTGGACGTTATCAATGTTGACAGAGAACTAGTACATCTTATTGTAGTATTGGTGTAAAAGTAGCGTACATTGTAGTGAATATTTGACAGTGATGTCGATGAGAACTTATATTATTAATAAAACTAAAGTTCTCCTCCCCAGAAAAAGGTAACCTTAGCCGACTTTCGCTATCCTGTTTAGATCCTTTTGTTTTATTGCTCCCAAAACTTTGAAAATTATTTGGCTTTGCAATCTTTCAATTTCTTTGCGTACCTGATGAAGTTTATTCCAGAAACACGCCGTGCGCATTAAATTTTATATAAACCTTTTTAATATTTATATATATATATACATGTATAGAACTTGTGTATGAGAACTTATAAAGAACTTGTGTATAATCAGAACTTATATAGGGCGTGTGTATAGTTAGAACTTGAATAGAACGTGTGTATATGATAAAATATGTTGGTCCTATTTCTAGCTGTATATTAATCTTAAAAATATTACTTGTATATATATATATAAGTTAAAGGATATCTTAGAACAACTTTAATGTGGGGGTGACATTTTTTTTTATTTTGTAATAAAAATGGGAAAATACAATGCACGTCTCTTACCATCATCTGTAGTGAATATTACAGCATGAAATAGCAACCTCTTAAAGTACCATTAACAAAAGTTCATTGTTAAGAAAAGTTTGAAGATACCAAAGGGGTGATAAGAAACCGTATGTAAATTAATCTTTTTTGTAATCTGAAATAAAAATGTAAAGATACCCTACACGACCCCTACCATCATCATCATCTGTAGTTGGTGAATATTTCAGCATGAAATGGCAACCTCATTAAATGACATTAACGAATGTTCATTGCTAAGAAAGGTTTGAAGATACCAAAGAGGTAATAAGAAACCGTAAGTTAACGATGGTCAGACAACACAATGATCAAAGGAAAAAAGACAACCATCTTCAAAACACTATACAGAAAACTAAAGATCGAGCAACATGAACCCACTCAAAACTGGTGGTGAACTCATGTGCTGCGGACGAGTAGGCAGTCCCTGCTCCATATGTGGCACCCGTCATGTTATTCTTGTTACAAAGTAGGGGTGTATTTAATGATAATGAACTAAATATGTGTGACGAGTGTCACAAGAAAACAATTATCTATGTAATTATTAAATTACAAATGTATGTACAAAAATAAACACATTACAAAAAACAGTAGAAATAGTTAAGGATTTTGAAGGTTATAGTAAGGCTAATTAATTAAACATTTTATCAGAAATTTCTCCATTTTTTCTGTCATGTTGGCGCCAGATATGTTTAATCGATTTAATGTTGTTTAATCACAAATGAGCAATATTTCTCCTATATTCATGACGGAGAACATGTTTACAAACAATAAGAAGAGTTTAAAGATACCAAAGGGGGTAATGAACCACACTCAAAACCGGTGGTGAACTCAGGCTCTCCGGAAGAGTAGCCAGTTCTTGTTCCACGTGTGGTACTCCTTTACAAAAATAAAAAAGATTACAAAAAATAGAAATAGTTTAAAGGTTATATTCAAGCTAATTATTTAACATTTTATCAGAAATGTGTCCAGATATGCTTAATTGATTAATTGGTGTTTAATCGCAAGTAAGCAATATTTCTACTATATTCATGACGAAGAACAATGAGAAGAGTTTGAAGATACCAAAGGGGATAATCAGAATCGATAAATCGACAGACAATAAAGTGGCCAAAAGAAAAAGAAAAGGACAAATAATGATATATAAAACACTATACAGAAAACTGAAGATGGAGAAACATGAACCGCACTTAAGATCAGGGGTGAACACAGATGTGCCGGAAGAATAAGCAGTTCCTACTCCACTAGTGGCACCCATCGTATTTGTCTAGTTACTGATTCGGTGATAAGTCATTAATGGACCGGGAAGTGCTTACGACAAATGGAACGTATTCGTCGTAATTTGCAACACATATTTTTCGAAACGGTATACCAAATGATCGCTCCGACCGAAAAACGTTCGAAGTGATGACTTCAACTTAACCAATGAGAACCCTTGGTTCAGTAGCTTCTTTGTTAGCAGCAACCCTACGTCACGGAAATCCTGACAGGAATCACAAGCTCTGGAATATTGGATCAACTGAGAGATAACTCATGCGGTTGAAAGAGGGCATCTATGAATGGGATGTCCTGTTTACAAACAATAAAACACGTGGAAAAAGGGGTACCTATGGATAAAATGTAGACACCTACGGATGGGATGTCCTGTTTTGCACAAGTACAACGGCAAATGATGGATATACCACTACAACGTACCGTCAACGACCAGTCCTAATATGCTGTAAATAATTGACAGCTGTTGTGTCTTATATTTTACAGGTAGTGAGTGTAGAACTGTTCAAATACCAGACACACGTTTACATCCCACCATTATTTCAGAAAGGAAGAGGGGCAATGCAAAAACTATAAAATTTGTATTTGCTGTTTTGCAACTATGCACACATCAAATCAATGAGTAAAGGTAAGGAAATATTGGTTTTGAGTCAGAATAATATGTCCGAATGGAGCGACGTAACTACATGTGGACTGTTATTTCGGTATAATAGCACCATAACATTAACTAATCCAGTTGGCCAATCTAGTTAAAATAAGACATCATCATCGTCTCACAAAAACAAAGCAAGAACAGTTTGAAGATACCAGTAATCAGAATCGTATATTAAAGAAGAACAGACAACACAATGGTCAAAAGATACCAAAGTAGTCATCAGAATCGAAGAAGAACAGACAATACAATGGCCAAAACCTTTTGTTGTCGTATTAATTGTCAAATTGCTAATTTATCTACTCATTTTAAAAATAAACAGATCACAAAAACATAGAAATGGTGAAATATTTTGAAGGTAATATTCAAGCTAATTAATAAGCATTTTTTTCAAAAATTTGACCATTTTTATTTTCATACTGGTGCGTATTCATTTTACTTCAACCCGAAAAAAAATGGGGGATGAACTCAGCTGCTCCGGAAGGGTAAGCCCTGTCTGCTCCACTAGTGGCATCCATTGTGTTACTCTAGTTATAAATATTATTTAATGAAAGAATATCATCAATATCGCGGAACGTGAAATTAAAGGATGGGTCTAGCTTCTTTCCGCATTTATTGAGAACCCCCTGTATGAAGTTTGTCTCGTACGAATGAAGGAATAAGTAGGCGAAAAGAGGTGCACAGCTAATACCCATAGGTATGCTGACTGTTTGTTGAAAAACATGCTCACCAAACATAAGAAATATGTTGTCAATCAAAAACTGGAACATTTAGATGACATCAGTTTCTGACAAATTTTTGGTAGAATCAGGGTAGTTTTTCCTGAAGTAGTATTTGTATTTGTCTCTCTCTACAACATGGTATTCTTTTTTACCTGGGTAGATCTTTCTTTTTTAATGAAGCACAGTGGAGCTAATTCTTTTAATCTGTCTATTATTTTTGATTGGCGAATAGTTGTGTAGATTTCGATCTTATTGTGCTTAACGGCACTTTCAGCAATATTGCAGCTATATCATGGTGACCAGTTTTAGTGGTGAGAGAAGCCTGGATTACCCGAAAGATTCACCGATCATGGGAAAGCAACTGGTAAACTTTATCACTGTGGTTGTGAGTTGAGTGCACCCTTTTTGTAATTTTCAAAGCCGGACGCGAACACACACCGTAGCGGTGATAGGCTTGCATGAGTTGTTAAGTAATCTAACTACCTAACTCATTGAGCCACTCGGGCAATTAGTTGTGTAGACCAGAGAGAAATCATAATAAAAAAATATCAACCAAAATTATGATGAAGAACTTGAAAAATACATAGGTAATAATGATAATATAAGTTATAATTTTGACTATGTAAAAGAAAATATATATTACATTAACTATATGTAATTTGAAACATGACAGTACGACTGTCTGGTAGAAAGTGAAATAAAGGTGATATTCAAAAACGCACAGTTAATGCAAATGTTTCACGCTATTCCTTGATTTGGTTTAGGTATATTGTGCTTAGCGCCACTTTCAACAATTTTATTGGTGGAGGAAGCCGAAGTATCCCGTTAAAACTACCTACCTGCCGAGATTCATTGACAAACTTCATCACATAATGTTGTATCGAGTACACCTCACTTTTAGCGGTGTTCGAACTCACGACATTAGTGGTGATAGACACTAATTACGAAGGGCGGGCGGGACGGGCGAACGAGCGGACGGGTGCGCGGGCGGGCGGGCGGGCGGGCGGGCGGGCGGGCGGGCGGGCGGGCGTGTGTGTGTGTGTGTGTGTGTGTGTGTGTGTGTGTGTGTGTGTGTGTGTGTGTGTGTGTGTGTGTGTGTGTGTGTGTGTGTGTGTGTGTGTGTGTGTGTGTGTGTGTGTGTGTGTGTGTGTGTGTGTGTGTGTGTGTGTGTGTGTGTGTGTGTGTGTGTGTGAGCTTTACCATTGATTTAAGCTACTTTAGATTAAGGTATCATAGAACTTCTCTGTTATCCTAATCGATCGGTAGGCGTATCTTTTTTACTTTATTACCTATCGGACCTTCGGACTACCGAGCCGACACATGTTTGCTAAGGATCGGGTCAAGTTTTAATAAATAAAACGTTTGATAAATTGATCAGGTAACACGTATTTATGATGGTAAAACCACTGATATTTGTTCAATTTTTAACGCTGATTTAAGCTTTAATCGCAACAATTTTTTATTTTTCTCTTTAAACTTTCGAAACATAACATTTATGTAACTGTTAAATTCACAAATAAAATTCCCCCCCCTTTTTTTCCCTTTTTTTCTTGTTTAAATCAATGATCAACAGTTTTTCAGAATCAAACAAATGAATAAATATAACATAGATTTCTTTTACATGCATCTTTTTATCATGCGTTGTCAGTGTGTTTTAAATCGGTCATCCAATCAGGACGCTCATTATTCTTGTCGAAGATAAAGATACACCGCTAAAATAACCTGTGTGTGTTTCCCCACTTCAACTCGTAAATTTACATAGAAATCGGAGATATTTCGTCATAAAACTTCACACATGATTTTGTCTATCATATTTCTTGAAAACAAACATAACATTGTAATGCATTTATCAATATTTTATGAGTATCTACAGTTTTTTCAACACCGTATCTGTTTCTCGATAGGGCCGCCCGATTACAGTGACCCGTGACCCAGATTAGCTCATTCCACCAGTTTTTTCTATATAATGTTGTTTAATTAAGCATGCACTACAAGTTAGAAAAGGGAGGCAATACAATGTCACTAAATTCTACTTTTAAACGTTGGCATTTAAAACAGTTTTTTGTTTCGTTTTATTTATAGAACAATATCAGCATATCTCATATGACCAGGAAGCTGACCAGTAAGCTTATTCACTTCCTGGTAGACACAAGTTTTAAAGTATGAAGATTTGTTGTGACATCTTTTGATACAATTACAGGTATGGAAATATGCTTTTCAACAGGAATCGTCTAGTTTATGTCAGTTAGAGTTTGTTGACTTTATATGTCAAAAAGTGGTGTGCACTCAGACAAAGAAAACAGTATTGATCATTCGGTCAGTGGCAAGTTTGTCACAGCCCGACACAGGTCTACACATATTAAACTGTATGGGAAATAGTAACACTGGGAAGGAGAAATAATATGAAGAAGAGATATATAAATGAGCTACTGTGGCATATATCTCTCTTTGAGTGTATATTGTTTTTTAACAGGAATCGTCTTCCTTGGTGTCAATTAGAGCTTGTTGACATTATATGTCAAAAAGTGGTGTGTACACAAACAAAGAAATCAGTATTTATCATTCGACCAGTTTCAAATATGTAACAGGTCTACATATATCAAACTGTATGGGAAATATTAACATTGGGAAAGAGAAATAAAATAGAAAAGAGATATATAAATAAGTTACTGTATGGTATATATCTGTTATTGTGTGTATCTGGTGGTACTACAAGATCCCAAACTATGATATGACCCATAACTTTTTGTATCGAAGTCACGAGTATCATTTCCTATAATAAATGTACAGGTAACTGATCAAATCGCCCCAGTCAATATCTCCTCTATATTTAACAAAGTTGTCCCCACTTTAAATCCGCCCCATGCAAAATCGCCCCCACATTAATCAATATCGCCCCAACATTTTTTGTTGTAAATAATAATACTTATGATTATATTGTTATTATTATTGGTTTTGACAACGACATTATCTCCAGGGAGGGGGGGGGGACAAAAAGGTAGGGGGGTCATTAAAAATTGTCAAATGATAGAAGGGAGGTCACTTCTTTTCTGGTTGATCAAGCAGGGGGAGTCATGATTTTTTTAAACATAGACTATGAATAAAATTTGCATATTAAATGAAAATAAATATATTCAGCGAATAAAATGTCTCCTTGTCATACATTTTGCCAAATATCAAACTGTCACTATATATAAATAAATATATATGTATAGAGTACATAGGAACGAGGCTTTCTGGTTCACTACATTACAGTTCCAGAGTCAACCCAGAGAGACAGATCAATGTATAAACATAGGATATGCAGTTTTCTCTCAAGGCCCATATAGCACCATGGTACTATGGTGCTATATTTTCTACCATGGTACTATTTTGTGAAATTTTATAATATAATGTATTAGTGCAATGGTGCTTTAATTTTCAGAAAACCAGTGCTCTCTTAAATTCCATGGTACTATTTGAAAATCCTTGGGAGAACACTGATATGTTTTAGATATTCTTGACAAAAAATGTTTTTGATAGTATATTCTTTTCAAAGGAAACACCAAGATAGGCTTCCTTTCAACATCTCAAACAAACAAAAAACATGGTTTTAAAGGTAACTATTTGATTGCTAAAAACAAATCTGAAACACTTTAATAACATTCAAATTTCAATCCAGAGGAGTACAAAAAGTGACCAGGTAGTAATAAATTCATATGTATAATACTGCATTTACATAAATCAAATAGTTCTGACTAGATTATGAAACTTGTTCAAATTAAATGCATCACAAAATATTTGTACATATATTAACTATCAAACATATTAAATCTCTTAAACAAACAAAATAACACAGATATGTAAAAATGAGACTAGGATGAATAAATATACAATACTTGCGCACTGTCGAAACATATAGGTAATATGTGTATGAGGCTTAGAAAGGGGGGAAAGGCGAGCCGAGCCTTTTCCCGCGTTTCGCGCCGAATACACATATTTACCTATATGCTTCGACAGTGCACATGTATTGTATTTATCCTGCAATTTTATATCGTAAATAAACGTTTACTGGACGATAATAAAAGTATTTGAAATAATGGTGTGTATGTATTGATCAATACTTCTAAAACCTTCATTTAATTCTGCTTTTATTGGTCTAAGTGTCATGAAAATCCGACCACAAATGACTTCAGGAAATTTTTGAAAACAATTCTGGTTTTGTATGATTTATATAGAGGAAAATCTTTGCGTGCCAATACTTTTGGCTAGAGATTGTAGATATTTCTATTTTTGTTGATTTTTCACATTTCCTGTGAACATTTATTGTTAAATCTGCAGAATATTTCATACTTTATAAGGCATGTAAGGTTTGCAAACTATGTTCAGAAGAAAAAAGGACATTTATATTTAAAACTATTTTATTGATATGTCTACTCAGTTCCAGCTGTTGTAGGACATGCAATTCAGTTTTGGGTAAAAATAAACCTTCCTGAAACAAAACAAAGTTGTCAGGGGAGATAATTAATTGGTTTTACATGGAAAGTACCTACAAATTAAATAGATGATAAAATTCCTTCTTGTTATATTTGGTACCAAATGTTTGTATTCTATTTTGTGAAATTAGGCTCAATTCAAAAATCACAATGTGACACCCATTCTTATACAATTATTTGATCTTTATGTAGAAGTATACTTATTTACATCTTAATAGTACAGTGTAATTAATCTGCAGTAGAAATGTCATATTACTGAGGATATGATTTATATGTATCTTTAAAATTATTATTGTGCAGCTGATTCTTTATATGCACTTGAATGGGTTAACATGCTTATTAAATTACATATATGACTAAATATCATTTCTATATCATAATTGTGATTAATAGATTTAATTCAGTTTAAAATTTTGATTAAAATAATATTTGTTGATTGTAATTTGATTTACCTGAGTACCATGGATTGTGATACAGTTGTGATAGATGAAGGCATAGTGGAGAAAAAGTTGGGGGTCAACATTTTTCTGACGCTCTTAGGAGGGGGGGGGGGGTCACATATGTTTCAAAAAAGTGTAAAGGGGTGTTCATTTAATTTTTTTCGTTCATTCAAAATAATTTTCCGCCCTCCCCCTGGAGATAAATAATGACCGGTCCCTAATATATATATTATAGACAGTGAAAATTACAGTGCATGTAATCGGACACGTTATTATTTAATTCTGTCAGTTGAAGTGAAGGTATTTATTTGTGTCCTTGTAATAATTAATATCTTCTTTTAATCAAAAGAAGAGCTTGAAGATACCATAGGGGTTATCAAAATCCGTATATCGAAGAAGAACAGACAACACAATGGCCAAGATTAAAAAAGCACAAAAGGACAAACAAAGATCTACAGCACACACATATAAAACTAAAGATAGAGTAACACGAACCCCACTAAAATCCGGGGGTGAACTCAGGTGAACCGAAAGGTTAAGCAGCTCCCGCTCCACTAGTGACACCCGTCAATGATTTCTTTATAAGGTATAGATTAACTATATATAGAGTCGACACATGTAAAATTGTATTTTAAGAAGAGCTTGAAGATACCATAGGGGTAATCAGAATCCGTAGATCGAAGAAGAACAGACAAAACAATGGCCAAAATAAAAAAAGTACAAAAGGACAAACAAAGATCTACAAAACACACATATAAAACTAAAGATCGAGAAACACGAACCCCACTAAAAACCGGGGGTGAAATCAGGTGCCCCGGAAGGGTAAGCAGTTCCTGCTCCACTAGTGACACCCGTCAAAGATTTCTTTGTAAGTCGACACATGAAAGTTGTTGTTAGCATGTGTTTGTTTGAACATGGTCTATGAACAAGCTAAAATAAGGAAAAGGGGCTAAATAATAAATAAATAAAGAAATTTCATTGAAAATTAATATGGAAACAGAAATCTATCAAAAGGAGTGTGTGTGTGTGTGTGTGTGTGGGGGGGGGGGGGGGGGGGGGGGGGAGGGTAATTCTGAGAGTGAGTCAGTGGTTCTTGTTTAACGCCAAATTCAGAAATTTTTTCAGCTATATTAAGGCGAGTACAAGTTCATTATCAATGAGATGAGATGATGATGAGGTCTACTTTGTTCTAGACCAACAGTCCATATTAATCTTATTTCGAGCCAACCAGTCTTTGCTCTTTCACCTTAATGCTGCCTGCTAGCGAAGAAGCACATAGACTTTGGTTTGACCCGAGTGACGCTCGAACCCACGGTCTACCACTCGAGACTATAACCATTACGCCACCGATGCGGTTCTGAAAAATATTTGCACCCTGCTTTGTAACTTACAAAAAGGATGCACTCGACTCGCAGCCGCAACTGATAAAGTCTACCAGCTGCCTGCACATGGTCGATGGTTCTCTCCGGGTACTCCGGTTTCTTCCACCACTAAAACTGGTCGCCATGATATAGCTGAAATATTGCTGAAAGTGCCGTTAAGCACAATAAATCAATAAATCAAATCAATAAGAAAAATATATGAACGAATACTTCGAATAAATGACTGGGTATGTGGTTCTCATAGTGAGGGCATATATAAAAATCGGGGTGTTTTTAAACTCCAGCGTCATCACCTTATGCAATTGTACCTAATGTTGACATATGTAAACCCTCTCCCCACACAGGCACGAAACACCCTCTTTCCCAAACGATCCAGTGTCACCACCGAAGCAACTTTTACCTTAGGTTAAATTATGTACCCCCATTCCCACCCCCACTCAAAAACAATCAAGCTCACACAACACCTCGAGATCGACAACTAGCTATTCCTCCTGCTTTATAAGCTCAGTGCAAATATATTGTATATTCGTGGAAATGTTCGTATATTCTATATATAATGACTCAGCATCCTATGTTAAAACAGTTCTCTATGGAAGATTTTTTTGCTAGACTTCCATGTATTAAAATCATGTAAACGGCATTTTTGTTAATTGTAGACTTGATTGAAAGTGTTTAATAACAAGAATTGTAACTGTTTAAGCTTCAGAATCAAATGCATTGGTAACATCGAACAAAACAATACTTCAAGATGGCTGCTCTTATGCATGTACATTATTACTTGCAATAGTTTATGTTCGATGTTTTCTTTTCAGAAACGTTGACATGGCAACAGCAACAACACAATGTTGCAACATCTGTGATCATGACAACGAATCTAAATTGGCGGCCACCTGGTGCCCGGAATGTGAGGATTTCCTGTGTACCGACTGTAACAGGCACCATGCCAGATCTTCATCAAGCAAACAGCACATCGTAATTTCCTTGGAAAATGACCAGAAATTACCCAGTTCTATTGTATCTATAAATAACAGATGCAACAAACATGGCAATAAGTACGAATTACACTGCTCGATTCATGACGTTCCTTGTTGCGTTATGTGCATAAGAGATGATCATCGCCATTGCCAAGAATTACGTCCCATTCTTGAGGTAACAAAGAATGCCAAGTCATCGACGGTCATTGTGCACATAGAAAGAGATCTCGAAGACATCGACGCCGCATTTGAAAAAATTAGGTCAGATATCACAAATAATATTACTGAAATTGATGAACAAAAAAGGAAAATTTTGTCCGATATATCAGACATGCGCAAATCATTTAACGACCATTTAGATAAAGTTGAAAAACAAACAGTTGAAGAGATGGTGGCAGTAGAACAAAATTTACAAGTACAATTAAAGAATGTATTGGTTTCCATGGAAGCCAAAAGAACTGATTTTGATAATATTCGGCAACATGTGAATAAAGTAAAGAAATATGCCAGTGACCTCCAAACTTTCATAGGAGTGAACGAAATGACCAGTGTTGTGGATGGAGAAGTTAAGAAACAGAAAGGGGCATTTAATTATGACCTTTATGAACTGAAGCTTGACTTTCCATCAGAATTGGAATCTTTTGTGAAAGATGTTTCTAAATTTGATGTTGTATCTGTTACAGAAAAGCATTGTTGTACCAGTCTTGTCAAAGAAGTTGAATTGCAAGCACAGATTCCACAGGAAAACAAGCTAGGTCTTATACCACAACTCACAAGGAAGACGACTGTCAATTTTCCAACTAAGTTTAAGGGGCGTGTCTGTATACACGGTTCTGACATATTACCGGATGGCAAACTTGTATTCGCTGAAAGAGAAGGCAAACGGTTGTTGATGTTTTCTAATAACGGAAATTACGAAAAAGACATTGTCCGGTTTTCAGGTAAACCGTTTGAGGTTTCATACACAGGAGAAAACATCGTAGCTGTTACAATTTACGACAAACATGAAATCGTATTTGTAAACGTCATTACAAACATCATTACAAACACGGTAGATATTGGCTATCATTGTTATGGAACCAATTTCAACATGAATCGTATAGCCATTCGAGTAATACAACAACCTACATCAAGTCACATTGTATATTTAGATCCCAAAGGTAAATTGATTGATCGAGTCAATATTCCCAGTGCGAACTCAGCACACATATCATTGCGTGATGATAACAATAAGTGTACGGATTGGAAAGCCAATATGATTTACTCTTATACCTTAACAGGACAACAGATTTGGACATTCAAAGACGAAAACGTCTTACGAGTACCAGAGGGAATTGCCTTAGATAAAAATAAGAACGTTTATGTGGCTGGTAATGAGACAAACAACGTTGTTGTTCTTTCTCCTGATGGTAAAAACTGCAAAGAAATCTTAACCCAAAGTGATGGGTTGAATAAACCGTATTCATTACGTATCAACATTGACCGTGACGAGCTCCTCGTATGTAATGAGAGGGGTCCAGCATTTCTTTTCTCGCTGCAATATATGTAAGCTATGCTACTGGACGTTACCAATGTTGACACAGAACTAGTACAACTTATTGTAGTATTGGTGTAAAAGTATTTTACATTGTAGTTAATACTTGACAGTGATGTTGATAAGAACTTATATTATTAATAAAACTAAGGTTCTCCTCTAAAAGGAAAAGGTAACCTTTGCTGATTTTGACTATCCTGTTTAGGCTCTTTTGTTTTATTGCTCCGAAAACTTTAAAACATATTTGGCCTTGCCATCTTTCAATTATGTTGCATACCTGATCAAGTTTATTCCAGAAAGACGCCCTCCGCACTAAGTTTGATATCTACGTTTTTATTATTTATATATAAAGAACTTGTGTATGAGAACCTATAAAGAACTTGTGTATGAGAACTTATAAAGAACTTGTGTATGAGAACCTATAAAGAACTTGTGTATGAGAACCTATAAAGAACTTGTGTATGAGAACCTTTAAAGAACTTGTGTATGAGAACCTATAAAGAACTTGTGTATGAGAACCTATAAAGAACTTGTGTATGAGAACTTATAAAGAACTTGTGTATGAGAACCTATAAAGAACTTGTGTATGAGAACCTATAAAGAACTTGTGCATGAGAACCTATAAAGAACTTGCGCATGATAACTTATAAAGAACTTGTGTATGAGAACTCATAAAGAACTTGTGTATGAGAACTTATAAAGAACTTGTGTATGATAACTTATAAAGAACTTGTGTATGAGAACCTATAAAGAACTTGTGTATGATCAGAACTTATATAGGGCTAGTGTATATGTTATATTTCTAGATGTATATTTATCTTGATATATTACTTGTATATATGTAAGTTAAAGGATATCTTTAAAAACTGTAATGTGGGGTTTACATTTTTTCATTCTGCAATAAAAATGGGAAAGTACCCTGCACGTCTCTTACCATAATCTGTAGTGGATATTTCAGCATGAAATAGCAACCTCTTTAAGTAACAGTAACGAATGTTTATTGCTAAGAAAAGTTTGAAGATATAAGAAACCGTAAATTAAAGATGGTCAGACAACACAATGACCAAAGGAAAAAAAGACAACGATCTTCAAAACACTATACAGAAAACCAAAGATCGAGCAACATGAACCCCACTCAAAACCGGTGGTGAACTCATGCTCTCTGGGAAAGTAGGTAGTTCTTGCTCCACATGTGGTACCCGTCGCGTTATTCTTGTTACAAGCAAATGGTGTATATATATAATGATAATGAACTACATTTGTGTCACGAGTGTGAAAACAAAAATATCTATGTAACTATTAAATTACAATATATGTACTACTTTAAAAAAAAACTGCAAATTACAAAAAAAGAAGAAATAGTTAAATATTTTGAATGTTATATTTGAGCTATTTAATTAAACATATTATCAGAAATTTGTCAATTTTTTCTGTCATGTTGGCGCCAGATATGTTTAATTGATTTAATGTTGTTTAATCACAAGTCAGCAATATTTCTCCTATATTCATGACGGAGAACATGTTTACAAGCAATAAGAAGAGTTTGAAGATACCTAAGGGGGTAGTCAGAATCCGTAAATCGAAAAAGGACAGACAACACAATGGTCAAAAGGAAAAGGACAAATAACAATCTCCAAAACAATACACTATATACTATAGATCGAGAAACACTAATTCCACTAAGAACCAGTGATAATGTTCCGTATGAGTAAGTAGTTCCTGCTCCACTAGTGACATTATCGTGTTTCTATAGTTACAATAATAAGTCATGAATGAGAAATGGATCGGGATGTGCTTACGACAAATAGAACATATCCGTTTTCATATGTGACACAGATATTCCGTAATGGTTACCAAGTCATCGTTCCGACTTCAATTTAACCAGTAAGAACCCTTGGTTCAGTAGTTTCTCTCTAAGCAGCAACTATCTGTCAAGGAAATCCTGACAGGAACCACAATCTCTGGAATATCGGATTAACTGAGAGATAAATCATGCGGTTGAAAGAGGGCACCAATGGATGGGATGTCCTGTTTGCAAACAATAAATAAAGTTGTTAAAAGATTGTATCTATGGATGGGATGGCCTGTTTGTAAGCAATAAATTACGCGGTTAGAATTGTGTACCTGGGATGTCCTTTGTATAAACAATAAGTCACGTGGTTAAAATGTTGACACCTACGATGTGATGTCCTGTTTGGCACAAGTACAACGGCAGATGATGAACATACCACTAGAACGTACCGTCAACGTCCAGTCATTATACGCTGTACATAAAATCAGACATCATCATCATCGTCTCAAAAAAAGCAAGAAGAGTCCGTATATCGAAGAAGAACAGACAACACAATGGCCAAAAGAAAAAATACGAAAGGACAAACAACGATTTACAAAACATACACATCAAACAAAAGATCAAGTAACATGATCCCCACTAAAAACTGGAGGGGAACTCAGGTGCTCCGGAAGGGTTTGCAGTTCCTTGCTCTTCCAATGATATAGCTTGAATTAACAAATCTCGGTTGGCTCGCTTCCCTACAACAAAGTATTTGTATATGCGTAGATCATTCTATTTTTATTAAGCACAGTTGAACTAATTCTTTTAATCTGCCTTTTAATTTTGAGTGGGGAATAGTAGTGTAGACCGTAGTGAAATCACCAAAAAAAAATATGAACACAAATTTATGGTCACGAACTTGAAAAATGCATAAGTAATAATAGTATAAGAAATATTTGTATCTAAATAAAATATATATTACTTTAATTAAATGTAATTTGAAACATGACAGTACGACTGTCTGGTAGACAGTCAAATACAAATGATATTCAAAAAACGCACAGTCAATACAAATGTTTCCCGCTCTTCATTGCTTTGGTTTAGGTATATGGTGTTTAACGCCATTTACAAAAAAATTATTGGTTGAGGAAGCCGGATTACCCGGAGAAAATCACCGACCAACCGTAAGTCACTGACAAACTTTATCACATAATGTTGTATCGAGTACACTTCGCCTGAGGGGGGTTTAGAACTGACAACGTTAGTGGTGATAGGCACTGATTACATAGGTAATTGTAATTCTAGCTATACGATCAGGACCACGACGGCCCCTTCGCTATATCTTGAACCGCGGTAAATTTTAAAGTATTATCTGAGCTCATAATTATTTAGAAGAAATGAAACAAACAATATATAATATGCATTAATTCTATGTAATCAATCTCCATTCATTGAGCCTGCTTTTTAAACTCCCTACAGATGTTATAATAGATTTGTGCACTTCAATTGTATTGTAAAGAAACCTAGCAACCTTGATGGTTTTGTTTTGTGATATATGTTCTCATTGAAATAACTTGACAATTTAAGCACAGTTGTAATAGATAAATTGATTGATCTTTTAGTCGTATTTATCTGATATCTGACTTTCTAAATTTATCCCAGTATTAAAGGGTGACAAAAAGGTACTTATCTTTGATAGTTTTTAGATGCTGGGCAGCTGTATTGCTCCAGTGGTCTCTATTGCCATATGTAAAACACATCCCTGGTTTGTATTTTTCAGCAAATATCCTCCACTGAGCCGTCGTTACTGTACGAAGTTGTCCTTGTACGTCTTTTCGTCTTCTCAGACTTGGTTTTACTTTCAGCTTTTGATAATGCACGATTCACTAGTTTCTCGTCTTCCGAGTCATCAGCGATGGGATTACGTTGATACTCTTGGACGACAATACAGTCTAAATCTGAAGAGTCATCCAGTTTAATCATCCTTTGACGCTCCTGTACATATATTTCTATCCTTTCCTGCGACGACCTTGTGTGTGTTTATGTCAGGATTCTCTAGAATAGTATTTGGAAGCTTCAACTTTAATTTAATTTAATTCAAATATAGTTCGTTTCGTCATCTGTTTTTTTAGCCTCAAAAACTGGAAGTGTCGAGATTTCATAAAACAAAGGTACAATATTTTACCATGCCAATTTTGTCTCACACATAAAGACAACAACAGACATTTTAAAGGACAAACCCTGATAGCTATATATATATATATATATTCGCATATATACAAATAAATAAGAGGTCAACAAAAGTACATGAGGAGGTGTCCTGAATGTACATGCGTCATCTTTCAAAATAGGACCAACCGTGTAGGTGGTGTAATGGCTTGTGTGGTAGACCGTGAACTCGAGCCCAGGTCGGGTCAAACCAACCACTATAAAATTGGTATTTGGTGTTTCACCTCTACACACGTAGTTTTAAGGAGTAAGAGCAAAGAGTGGTAGGCTCGGAGTCAGGTTAATGTGTCCGAAATGAGCAACATTTCAACCTGCAGATCGTGGTGTCTGTGTGCTAGCACTAAACAGATCCAAGTAAAAATTTAACATCAACATCATCTCATTGAAATGCATCTTGGTCTCTAGTTGATATTGATAAAACAATGCTAATTTGGCATTGGATACTCACTCACTCACTCACTCACTCTCACTCACTCACTCACTCACTCACTCACTCACTCACTCACTCACTCACTCACTCACTCACTCACTCACTCACTCACTCACTCACTCACTCACTCACTCACTCACTCACTCACTCACTCACTCACTCACTCACTCACTCACTCACTCACTCACTCACTCACTCACTCACTCACTCACTCACTCACTCACTCACTCACTCACTCACTCACTCACTCACTCACTCACTCACTCACTCACTCACTCACTCACTCACTCACTCACTCACTCACTCACTCACGCACGCACGCACCAACGCATGCACGCACGCAGGTACACAGGCACGCACGCACACACGCACGCACGTTTATATTTTAACAATTGTTTTATTTGTTTTATGTATAGGACAATACCAATGTGGAGAGAACCTTTCGAAGCTGACATAACTTGAGTCCGATCCAAGTATTATATAGTTAACAATACAATAAGTTGAATGTCATCTATATACCATCTCCATAATTACCATCGCGTAACCAGTAAACTAAAGTTTTGAAGTATGCAGATTTGCTGTTGCATGTTTTGATAAAATTACAGATATGGAAATATGCTTTTTTTAAACAGGGATCGTCTTCCTTTGTGTCAGCTAGAGCGTATTGACTGTCAAACAAATGTTGTGTTCACAAACATAGAAAACAGTATTTGTCAATCGGTTTCAGTTTTGTTACAGGTAAGTCTATAACTATCATTCTATCAAATTGCATATGAAATTATAACGCTTCGGAACATTTAGATAGAGTTGAAAGTCTACATTCTACCAAATTGTATATGAAAGTCTAATACTTAGGCACATTTAGATAGCGGTCAAAGTCTACATTCTACCAAATTGTATATGAAAGTCTAACGCTTCTCAACATTTAGATAGAATTCAAAAGTGTCTGGTATAAATGAACAATTCAATGTACATTCGAGCGAATGCAACAGAAAATCAACATAAATGATGCTAAATTAAAATGGTTGACACAACCGACTAAGCCATTAGATGATTTCTATCTTGATAATTTTAAAGTCATAAACACATAATCAGATAGGAATAACAATGGTGAATTACGATGGAAAGACATGTACATGATATCAGATTAACTGTGAAGCAGAGCTTGAAGAAGGAAAATGGGGCAATCAAGTATCGGTATATCGAAGAAGAACAGACAATACATAGGCATAAAGAAAAAGTACAAAAGGACAAACAACGATCAACAAAGCATATACATCAAACTAAAGATCGAGTAACACGAACCTCACTAAAAACTGGGTGTGAAATCAGGTGCTTCGGAAGGGTGATCAGTTCCTGCTCCACTAGTAGCTCCCGTCTAACTACAAACCCGTTGATGTCATGAATGTGGAAACGACCGGAAAGTGTTTATGGAAATTGGAACATATACATGGTCATTTTTGACAAAGATATTCCATCAGGGTCAACCAAGTCATTGTGGCAGATCGACGGGGTCGATCTCCGTGGAGAGCCCATGACGATTTAAATATCACAAAGTCTTATTAATTAACTCCTGACTTAAGATGGAAATAGTTGATAAACAAACCTTGACAAGTTCTAAATCTGGTGAACAATGGATGACCCTTATCAGGTTCAACACAACTTTAAAGTTTCGATTCGCTTACAAGACAATACCAAAGCAATAAAACAGATAACTAGGGACGTATTTGTTGGCGTGTCTCCAAGGAAAACAATGACTAGATTTAATACAATAAGTCAACACGATCTGAAATTCTACAATTTCTTGAGTTGAAAGATGACAATTAACTCTTCCCGTGTACTAGTATATGCAAAGTTAAATATTCCGGAGGAGTATGGTAACATTATTGAAACCGACGCATTCTGACTATACGTTGTACGGTGTAGACGATGATCATGGGTGTCACTAGGGGAGCAGAAACTGCCTACCCTTCGGGAGCACCTGAGCCTACCTCTGGTTTTAAGTGGGGTTCGTGTTACTCGATCTTTAGTTTTATATGTATGTTTTGTAGATCGCTGTTTGTCCTTTTGTACTTTTTCTTTTGGTCATTGTGTTGTCTGTTCTTCTTCGATATATGGATTCTGATTACCCCTTTGGTATCTTCAAACTCTTCTTAAGTAACCGTGACTGGACACTTAGATGGAATGACGCACCAGTTCAAGAAGACAAGAAAAAATCATCTCGTCAAATATGCTTGCAAAACATTTCCATGATGGTGTTCTTAATGTTTATATTTGAATTTATTTTTTATTTTTTTTTAAAGTGTTATTTTTTTGTGTGCCATTATGAATCTAAATATTTCTAACATAGAATATGAGAGGTGTTATATCATCCGCTTTATGTCTGCCAAATTTGCTGCGTGTCACTGATTGTGACATTACGATTATATGTAACACACAAACTTTAGCAAAGCTCATTGTCTTATATGTATAGTATAGATACAAGATAGCATAGCGTAACAACATTCTGATAGATTGAATTATTTCTTTAATCATACCCAGGTCAAAGGTTGGATCTATATAATGCACAAATCTTCTTTACAATTTTTAGTAAAATAATATTAGATACAAACTGCGATAGGATTGTAGGTATTGAGCTTCAAAACCAAAACTATAGGTAAACTTTTAGGTCGGTAATTACGGCATTGTTATTGTAACTGCAGATCTTAATGGTGATTATATAAAATTACCAACTTGATAATTAGAAACATCGTCAAATCAAAGCACCTTCAAAATGTTGTAAATAGACAATTTAGTTTAAACATATTTTATTTATTAATAATTTAAAATTTTTGAAAGTGTTGTACAGTGAAGCTTATCTACAGCGAACCGCCTTAGGACCAACGTATCTATTCTGATACATGTGTTCGGTTAATACAGGTTAAATTAACAAAACATTGTAAACAGACAATTTAGGATAGACATATCTAATAAATTAATATTTTGGATTTTTTCCAAATTTTGGACAGTGAAATCTATCTAAACCGAACCACCTTGGGACCAACATATCTATTCGGATACAGGTATTCGGTTTATACAGGTTAAATTAACAAAGATTTTCTATATTGGTGCATTAATGAAGGTTCGGTCTATACAGATTCCGGTTGATTAAGGTTCGGTTTATACAGGATTCGGGTTTATTAAGGTTCGGTTTATACAGGATTCCCGTTTTTTCATGGTTTGGTTTAGACAGGTTTCACTCTGTATATTAGTCCATACCTATGGAATATATTTTTAGAAAAAAAAATCAATCTGCTTTTATTCTTTTTTTTATTAACATACCTTCCACTGGCACTTTATTTTTATTTCACTATATACGTCCACTGTTTTATTACTTCCCTTTATTCGGTTGCTGTCTACAATCTTAGCGCGTCATGAATATTAGATGTCCTAGTTTATGACCTTTGAAAACTAAAGACATTGATATCGTTCTAGTATATTTATTTATAGAAATTGTCTATTTATATATTCTTGTTGTGAAGTTTGGGAGATCAATGTTATTGTATAAGACTTCTTTATCTGAATTCTGATAGCAAGCTTTGAATAGAGAAACGCGTCACTAAGACGAATCAATATGGACATTCTTAGTGCTAGTCATCTCTCTGTTAGGCAATGCCTCAAAAAGATTTGAAAAATAAAAGGAGAAAATTATATCACGCCAATTTTGCCTAACCCATAAAGACAACCACAGGCAGTTTTAAGAACAAACCATTACATCTATGTATATTCACATACATACCAAAAATGAGAGGTGGACAATAGTACATGCGGAGGTGTATTGTATGTACATGTGTCGTCATTCAAAATAGGACTAACCGTCTTGGTGGTGTTGTGATTAGCATGTTTCTCCCTATTGTGGTAGGTCGTGGTTTGAGCATGGTCAGGCCAAACAATGACTATGAACATGATATTAGTTCCCTTTCCGCTCAACGCACAGCTTAAAGCCGCAAGAGCATGGTTTGGACTGAACGAACTATCTACCCTTGGACGGTTGTGTCTGTGAGCTAGCACTATAAAGATACAAGTAAACCTGCTGGTCTAATACATAGCGGATATAATCATTAATAACTTCAATGAATGTAGCTTCTTCTCGCCATGACATAGCTGAGCTGAACAAACTTCTTATTAAACATCAATCTCATACTCACTCGGAAACACGTGGTCCTAAAAGGATTTGAAATCGTGACAATAGCCGAGCAAAATCTTATTAACTTAACTGATCAATGGTACTATATGAATGTTATTACTAAGTCATCAATTATATAAACCGATAAGGTAACAGGTATTCATGATAGTAAAATGTGCTTAAAACAGCAATAAAATTTAGATTTTTAATTATTAATTACTTAATAATAAAAAAGGGGAGGGTTGTAAAAGTCAAACGGTTTATATACTAATCTTATTAACAACTACCAGTGATTCAAACCACATACGCTTGGGGTATAGAGTTATCCATCTTCTTATTCTGCTTCCAAATACAGGAATAAATTCTAAGGTTCGAATGTGAAACAACCATATCAATATCCATGGTCTGTCATCTAATATTAAATCTAACCAATGCGTCCCCCTTTTGTTTTAAATATCATGTATATTTGTTTACGTGTTTGATTTGTTGTCATTAGTATATGTGTATTATTACTTGTAGGGAAATGACAAGTCCAAAAGATGTGATATTTTTTGTTTGTTCAATCCCACTAGCTGTTTTATTTACAATGAAAATAATATTAAATCTAACCAATGTTCCCCACTTTTGTTTTAAATATTATATTATATTTGTGCATGTACTTGATTTGTTGTCATTATTATATGTGTATTACTACTTGTAGGGAAATGACAAGTCCAAAAGATGTGATATTTTTTGTTTGTTCAATCCCACTAGCTGTTTTATTTACAATGAAAATAATATTAAATCTAACCAATGTTCCCCACTTTTGTTTTAAATATTATATAATATTTGTGCATGTACTTGATTTGTTGTCATTATTATATGTGTATTACTACTTGTAGGGAAATGATAAGTCCAAAAGATGTGATATTTTTTGTTTGTTCAATCCCACTAGCTGTTTTATTTACAATGGAAATAATATTAAATCTAACCAATGTTCCCCACTTTTGTTTTAAATATTATATTATATTTGTGCATGTACTTGATTTGTTGTCATTATTATATGTGTATTACTACTTGTAGGGAAATGACAAGTCCAAAAGATGTGATATTTTTTGTTTGTTCAATTCCACTAGCTGTTTTATTTACAATGAAAATAATATTAAATCTAACCAATGTTCCCCACTTTTGTTTTAAATATTATATTATATTTGTGCATGTACTTGATTTGTTGTCATTATTATATGTGTATTACTACTTGTAGGGAAATGATAAGTCCAAAAGATGTGATATTTTTTGTTTGTTCAATCCCACTAGCTGTTTTATTTACAATGGAAATAATATTAAATCTAACCAATGTTCCCCACTTTTGTTTTAAATATTATATTATATTTGTGCATGTACTTGATTTGTTGTCATTAGTATATGTGTATTACTTGTAGGGAGATGACAAGTCCATAAGTTGTAATATTTGTTGTTCAATCCCACTAGCTGTTTTATTTGCAATAAAATAATATTAAATCTAACCAATGTCCCCCTTTTTCTATCTTACTGTTAACATATTTATTTTCAATAAAATTTCTTTATTATTCCATTTCTATATTCCCTTTATTTAACTTGTTCGTGACAATATCCATCCAATCTTATGGTAACAACAGTTTACATATTCCTACCCTTTATACTCTAATATGTAAACATGTACAGCAAGTTTGAAAAATGGAGGTAATTCAATGTCACAAACGCATGTGAACAAGCAAACAAAATATGTTATCAAAAGGAACTAAATAGCAAGGTGGAAAAGAAAGAGGGAGGGGTAGTTCTATATGCTTCAAGCGCATGTGATTCACACAAACCAAATACATTTATATATGAGAGTGAACAATTAACATGTTTTTATTATGGCAACAGAAGCATCAATTTTTACAAATTCTACATTTAAACGTTGACATTTAAAACATTTTTTTGCTTCGTTTTATTTATAGCTCAATATCATCATATATAAATGTGTTACTGTATGGTATATATCTGTCTTTGGGTGTATTTGGTGGTACTACAAGATCCCAAACTATGATATGACCCTTAACCTTCTGTATCTAAGTCACGAGTATCACTTCCTACAATAAATGTACTAATTATAGGTACCTGATCAAATCGCCCCCTACAAAATAACGCCCGTCAATATAGCTCTAATAGTTAACAAACTTGTCCCCACTTCATATCCGCCCCATACAAAATCGCCCCAACATTTTTTGTTGTAAATAATAATAGTTATTATTATTACTACTATTATTATTGGTTTTGAAAACGACATTCTGATGAGTAATTATTGAGATACTATATATATTATAGACAATAAAAATTACAGTGCATGTAATCGGACTCGTTATTGTTTGATTATGTCAGTTAAGTGAAGGTATTTATTTGTGTGTCCAATCATTAATTTCTTCTTTTAATCAAAAGAAGAGCTTGAAGATACCATAGGGGTAATCAGAATCTGTATATCGAAGAAGAACAGACAACTCAATAGCCAAAAGAAAAATAGTACAAAAGGACAAACAAAGATCTACAAAACACACATATAAAACTAAAGATCAAGTAACACGAACCCCACTAAAAACCGGGGTGAACTCAGATGCTTCACTAGTGACACCCGTCAAGGATTTCTTTGTAAAATATTGATTAATTATATATAGAGTCGACACATGTAAGTCGTTGTTAACATGTGTTTGTGTGAATATGGACTCGAACAAGCTAGAATAAAGAAAAGGGTTCAATAATAAAGAAATAAAGAAATTTCAATGAAAATAAATATGTAAACAGAAAGCTAAAAAAAAGAGGGGGGGGGGGGGGGGTAATTCCGTGAGTGAGTGAGTGATTGTTGTTTAACGCCAATTCAGCATTTTTTTTCAGCTATTTCAAGGCGAGTACACGTTAATTATCAATGAGATGAGATGATGATGAGGCCTGCTTTGCTCTAGATCAACACGCTGGGTTGAATTTGCATAGTGCTAGTACACTGAAACAACAGTCCGCGGGAATACATATCGCTTCACTCGGACACATTATTCTGATTCCGAATCAACTAGTCTTTCCTCTTCCTCCTTAATGCTGCCTACTTAGGGTAGAAGCAAATATTCTTTGGTTTGACCCGAGTGGGGCTCGAACCCACGATCTGCCACACTCGAGGCTCTAACCATTACGTCGCCGATGCAGTTCAGAAAAATATACCCGCCCGGCTTCGTATATTACAAATAGGATGCATTCGACTCGCACCCGCAAGTGATAAAGTCTACCAGTTGCCTGCACATGTTCGATGGTTCTCTCCGGGTACTCCGGATTCTTCCACCACTAAAACTGATCGCCATTATATAGCTGAAATATTGCTGCAAGTGGCGTTAAGCACAATAAATCATTAAATCAAAACAATTTCAAAAATATATGTACGAATACTTCGAATATATGACTGGGTATGCGGTTCTCATATTGAGGGCATGTATAACTCCAGCTTCACCAACCTTAAGCAATTGTACCTAAGGCTAACTTATGTAAACCCCCCTCCACCCCCCCCCCACACACGAAACACCACCTTTACTAAGCGATCCAGCGTCACCACGGTAGCCAATTTTACCTTAGGTTAAAATATGTACCCCCCCCCCACTTTCACCCTCACCCCAAAACAATCAAGCTCACACAACACCTCGAGATCGACGACTAGCTATTCTTGCTGCTTTATAAGCTCAGTGCAAGCATATTTTATATTCGCGGAAATGTACGTATATTCTATATATAAACGTCCTCATATAAATACAGTTAGTTATATCTAGTAATGGCCAAAAATCCTATGCTAACATAGCTCTGTATGGAGTATTTGTTTTTGCTAGATTTCCATGTATTGTAATCATGGAAACAGCCATTAATTTAATTGTAGACTTGATTGAAAGTGCTTAATAACAAGAATTGTAACTGTTTAAGCTTCAGAATAAAATGCAATGGCAACATCGAAGAAAACAATATTTCAAGATGGCTGCTCTTATGCATGTACACTATTACTTGCAATAGTTTATGTTCGTTGTTTTCTTATCAGAAACATTGACATGGCAACAGCAACAACACAATGTTGCAACATCTGCGATCATGACAACGAATCTAAATTGGCGGTCACCTGGTGCCCAGAATGTGAGGATTTCCTGTGTACCGACTGTAACAGGCACCATTCTAGATCTTCAGCAGCCAAACAACACATTGTAATTTCCATGGAAAATTACCAGAAATTACCCAGCTCCATTCTATCTATAAAGAACAGATGCACCAAACATGACAATAAGTACGAATTTTACTGCTCGATTCATGGCGACCCTTACTGCGTTATGTGCACAAGAGATGATCATCGCCACTGTCAAGAATTACGTCCCATTTTTGAGGTAACAGAAAATGCCAAGTCATCGCCAGCCATTGTGCACATAGAAAGAGATCTCAAATACATCGATGCTGCATTTGAAAAAATCAAGTCAGATATTACAAATAATATTTCTGATATTGATAAGCAAAAAAGAAAATTGTTGTCCGATATTTCAAACATGCGTAAAGCACTTAACGACCATTTAGATAAAATTGAAAAACAAACAGTTGAAGAGATGGTGTCAGCAGAACAACATTTACAAGTGGAATTAAAAAGAGTATTGGTTGCCATTGAAACCAAAAGAACTGACTTTGAATATATTCGGCAAGATGTAGATAAAGTAAAGAAATATGCTAGTGATCTCTAGACGTTCATAGGAGTAAAACAAATGACGAGTGTTGTGGATGGAGAAGCTAAGAAACAGAAAGGAGCAATCAATTATGACCTTTTTGAACTGAAACTGGACTTTCCTTCAGCATTGAAATCTTTTGTAAAAGATGTTCCTAAATTTGGTGTTGTATCTGTTACAAAAAAGCATTGTAGTACCAGTCTTGTACAAAAAGCTGAACTGCAAGCACAGATTCTACAGGAAAGGAAGCTGGGTGTTACTCCACAACTCACAAGAAAGACGACAGCCAATTTTCAAACAGAGGTTAATGGACCAGTCCGTATAAAAGGTTGTGACATATTACCGGATGGCAAATGTGTATTCGCTGAACAAGAAGGCAAACAGTTGTTGATGTTTTCTAATAACGGAAATTACGAAAAAGACATTGTCCGGTTTTCAGGTACACCGTATGAGGTTTCATACATAGGAGAAAACATTGTAGCTGTTACAATTTGGGACAAACGAGAAGTCGTATTTGTAAACCTCATTACTAACACCATTATAAACACGGTAGATATTGGCCATGAATGTTGGGGAACCGATTTCAAGAAGAATCGTCTAGCCATTCGAGCTATTCCAAAATATACGTATAGTCACATTGTATATTTAGATTCTAAAGGTAAATGGATTGATCGGAGAAATATTCCCGGAAGCAATTCCGCATGCATATCATTGCGTGATGATACCAGCAAGTGTACGGACTGGAGTACCAATACGATTTACTGTTATACATTAACAGGACAACAGATATGGACCTTCAAAGACCAACACGTCTTACGAGAGCCAAGGGGAATTGCATTAGATAAAAATAGAAACGTTTATGTGGCTGGTAAGGGAACAAACAACGTTGTAGTACTTTCACCTGATGGTAAATACTGCAAAAAAATCTTAACCAAAAGTAATGGGATGGATGAACCGTATTCATTATGTATCAACATTGACCGTAGCGAGCTCCTGGTATGTAACTATAGAGGTCCAGCATTTGTTTTCTCTCTAGAGTAAATGTAAGCAGTGCTACTGGACTTTACGTTATTAATGTTGACAGAGAACTAGTACAACTCATTGTAGTATTGGTGTAAAAGTAGCGTACATTGTCGTAAATATTTGAGAGTGATGTCGATGAGAACTTATATTATTAATAAAACTAAGGTTCTCCTCCCCTGGAAAAGGTAACCTTAGCCGATTTTGACTATCCTGTTCAGATCCTTTTGTTTTATTGCTCCCAAAACTTTGAAAATTGTTTGGCTTTGGAATCTATCAATTTTTGTGCATACCTGATGAAGTTTATTCCAGAAACACGCCGTGCGCATTACATTTGAAATAAACGTTTTTAATATTTAAATATATATATATATATATATATATATATCTTATAAAGAACTTGTGTATAATCAGAACTTTATGTAGGGCTTACGTATAGTTAGAACTTATATAGAGCGTGTGTATATGATAATATATGAGTAAAAGGCAATATAGTTTTTAGGTTTTGAATAATATGTCCGAGTGGAGCGACGTATCTACATGTGGACTGTTATTTCGGTTTAATAGCATCATAAGATTAACTAAGCGAGTTGGCAGGTCTAGTTAAAATCAGACATCATCATCATCGTCTCACAAAAAAAGCAAGAAGAGTTTGAAGACACCAATGTGGTAAGTAACACGATCCCAACTAAAAACTGAAGGTGAACTCAGGTGCTCCGGAAAGGTAGGCAGTTCCTTGCTCTTCCAATGATATAGCTTGAATTAACAAATCTCGGTTGGCTCGCTTCCCTACAACAAAGTATTTGTATCTGCGTAGATAATTCTATTTTATTAAGCACAGTTGAACTAATTCTTTTAATCTGTCTTTTAATTTTGAGTGGGGAATAGTAGTGTAGACCGTAGTGAAATCACAAAAACAAAATATGAACCAAATTTATGGTGACGAACTTGAAAAACGCATAAGTAATAATAGTATAAGAAATATTTGTGTCTAAATAAAATATATATTACTTTAACTAAATGTAATTTGAAACATGACAGTACGACTGTCTGGTAGACAGTCAAATACAAATGCTATTCAAAAACACACAGTCAATACAAATGTTTTCAGAGCTTCAATTCTTTGGTTTAGGTATATGGTGTTTAACGCCACTTACAACAATTGTATTGGTTGAGGTACCCGGAGTACCCGGAGAAAACCACTGACCAACCGTAAGTCACTGACAAACTTTATCACATAATGTTGTATCGGATCCACCTCGCCTGAGGGTGGTTTAGAACTGACAACGTTAGTGGTGATAGAGACTGATTACATAGGTAATTGTAATTCTCGTTATGCGATCAGGAACACGACGGCCCCTTCGCTATATTTTGAGCCGCGGGAAATTTTAAGTATTAACTTAACTCATAATTATTTAGAAGAAATGAAACAAACAATATATAATATGCATTGATTCTGTGCAATCAGTCTCCATTCATTGAGCCTGCTTTTTAAACTTCCTACAGGTGTTATAATAGATTTGTGCACTTCAATTGCATTGTAAACAAACCTAGCAACCTTGACGGTTTTGTTTTGTGATATATGTTCTCATTGAAATAACTTGACAATTTAAGCACAGTTGTAATAGATAAATTGATTGATCTTTTAGTCGTATTTATCTGATATCTGACTTTCTAATTTTATCCCAGTATTAAAGGGTGACAAAAACGTACTTATCTTTGATATTTTTTAGAATCTGGGCAGCTGTATTGCTCCAGTGGTCTCTATTGCCATATGTAAAACACATCTCTGGTTTGTATTTTTCAGCAAATGTCCTCCACTGAGCCGTCGTTACTGTACGAAGTTGTCCTTGTACGCCTTTTCGTCTTCTCAGACTTGGTTTTTTTCTTTCACCTTTTGATAATGCACGATTCACTAGTTTCTCGTCTTCCTAGTCATCAGCGATGGGATTTCGTTGATACTCTTATATACAAATAAATAAGAGGTCAACAAAAGTACACGAGGAGGTGTTTTGAACGTACATGTGTCATCTTTCAAAATAGGACCAGCCGTATTGGTGGTGTAATGGTTTGGGTGCACGACTCTTGTGTGGTAGACCGTGACTTCGAACCTCGGTTGGGTCACACCAAATACTATAAAATTGGTATTTGGTGTTTCTCCTCTACACACGTAGCTTTAAGGAGTAAGAGCAAAGAGTGGTAGGCTCCGAGTCAAGTTAATGTGTCCGAAATGAGCAACATTTCAACCAGCAGATGGCGGTGTCTGTGTCTTAGCACTAATCAGATCTAAGCAAAAATTTTACATCAACATCATCTCATTGAAATGCATCTTATTCTCGCCAGGATATTGATGAAAAAATGCTAATTTCGTATTGGACACTCACTCACTCACTCACTTACTCACTCACAAATATGGGAGCAGAAATGATTAAAAAAGTAGGGTAATTCCTAGCCACGAGTGACTGATTCAAACAAACCAAATATGACTTAAGACGAAACAATGAAAAATAAGCTTAGTATTGCAATAGAAACGTATATATCTTCTTCAGTGCGCACAGCCTGTTTCTGGAATAACCTCCACCAGGTACGTCCAAAGTCAAAATACTTGAACGTCAAATAATCTTAAAATCTTTGGGTGCCAGAAAACCAAAGGATCTAAAAAAGATAACAAAAATCAGTTACTGTCACATATATCTGAGGGAGGAACACCTTATCTATAACAATAATGATATGATTTAGGAGTAACACCTTAGTTATAACAGTAATTACATGACTTAGGAGTAACACCTTAGCTATAACAATATTGACATGATTTAAGAGTAACACCTTAGTTATAGCAATGATGGCATGATTTAGGAGTAACACCTTAGCTAGAACAATAATGACATGATTTAGGAGTAACACCTTAGATATAACAATAATGACATGACTTAAGAGTAACACCTTAGTTGTAACAATAATGACATGATTTAGGAGTAACACCTTATCTATAACAACAATGGCATTATTTAGGAGTAACACCTTAGCTATAACAATAATGACATGATTTAGGAGGAACACCTTAGTCATAACAAAAATGACATGATTTAGGAGTAACACCTTAGTTATAACAATAATGACATGATTTAGGAGTAACACCTTAGTCATAACAATAATGACATGATTTAGGAGGAACACCTTAGCTATAACAATAATGACATGATTTAGGAGTAACACCTTAGCTATAACAATAATGACATTATTTAGGAGTAACACCTTAGCTATAACAATAATGACATGATTTAAGAATAACACCTTAGCTATAACAATAATGACATGATTTAGGAGTAACACCTTAGGTATAACAATAATGACATGATTTAGGAGTAACACCTTAGCTATAACAATAATGACATGATTTAGGAGTAACACCTTAGGTATAACAATAATGACATGATTTAGGAGTAACACCTTAGCTATAAGAATAATGACATGATTTAGGAGTAACACCTTAGTCATAACAATAATGACATGATTTAGGAGGAACACCTTAGTTATAACAATAATGACATGACTTAGGAGTAACACCTTAGGTATATCAATAATGACATGATTTAGGAGTAACACCTTAGCTATAAGAATAATGACATGATTTAGGAGTAACACCTTAGTCATAACAATAATGACATGATTTAGGAGGAACACCTTAGTTGTAACAATAATGACATGATTTAGGAGTAACACCTTAGCAATAAGAATAATGACATGATTTAGGAGTAACACCTTAGTCATAACAATAATGACATGATTTAGGAGGAACACCTTAGTTATAACAATAATGACATGATTTAGGAGGAACACCTTAGCTATAACAATAATGACATGATATATGAGTAACACCTTAGCAATAACAATAATGACATGATTTAGGAGGAACACCTTAGTTGTAACAATAATGACATGATTTAGGAGTAACACCTTAGCTATAAGAATAATGACATGATTTAGGAGTAACACCTTAGTCATAACAATAATGACATGATTTAGGAGGAACACCTTAGTTATAACAATAATGACATGATTTAGGAGGAACACCTTAGCTATAACAATAATGACATAATATAGGAGTAACATCTTAGTTATAACAATAATGACATGATTTAATTACAGTCACATATATATGAGGGAGGAACGCCTTAGCTATAGGAATAATGACATGATTTAGTTACAGTCACATACATATGAGGGAGTAACACCTTGTTAATAACAATAATGTCATGATTTAGTAGTAACACCTTAGTTATAGCAATAATGACATGATTTAGGAACTGGAAATTTCGATAAACAATATATCTTATATACGATTTCAATGCCGAAGTACAGACTACTGGGCGCATCATACTCCCGGAGTCTAATACCTACCCCGCCAGCAGAGAAATCGTCAGCATTGACTTTAATTCAACATTTAGACATTCATATTTCAACAATTGTTTTATTTGCATTATGTATAGGACAATGTCAATGTGGAGAGGACCTTTGTACGTTGACATAACTTGAGTCCGATCCAAATATTATATAGTTAACAATAAAATAAGTTGAATGTAATCTACATACCATCTTCATAATTACCACACGTAAGCTGTAAACTAAAGTTTTGAAGTATGAAGATTTGATGTGACATGTTTTGATACAATTACAGATATGGAAATATTTTTTTTTAAACAGGGATCGTCTTCCTTTGTGTCAGTTAGAGCTTATTGACTGTCAAAGAAATGTTTTGTTCACAGACATAGAAAACAGTATTTATCATTCGGTTACAGTTTTGTTACAGGTAAGTCTATATCTATCATTCTACCAAATTGCATATGAAATTATTACGCTTAACAACATTTAGATAGAGGTCAAAGTCTACATTCTACCAAATTGTATATGAAAGTACAATACTTAGGCACATTTAGATAGAGGTCAAAGTCTACATTCTACCAAATTGTATATGAAAGTCTAACGCTTCTCAATATTTAAATAGAATTCAAAAGTGTCTGGTATGAATGAACAATTCAATACACATTCGTGCGAATGCAACAGAAAATCAAATTTAAATGATGTCAAATTAAAATGGTTGACACAACCGACTAAGCCATTAGATGATTTCTATCTTGATAATTTTAAAGTCATCAACACATAGCTAGATAGGAATAACAATGGTGAATTACGATGGAAAGACATCTACATGATATAAGATTAACTGTGAAGCAGAGGTTGAAGAAAAAAATGGTGCAATCAGTATCGAAGAATAGATAATACATTGGAGTAAAGAAAAAATACAAAAGGACAAACAACGATCTACAAAACATACACATAAAACTAAAGATCGTGTAACACGAACCTCACTAAAAACTGGGGGTGCAATCGGGTGCTCCGGAAGGGTGATCAGTTCCTGCTCCACTAGTGGCTCACGTCTAGCTACAAAACCGTTGATGTCATGAATGTGGAAACGACCGGAAAATGTTTATGGAAATTGGAACATATACATGGTCATTTTTGACAAAGATATTCCATCAGGGTCAACCAAGTCATTGTGACAGATCGACGGGATCGATCTCCGTGGAGAGCCCCTGCCGATTTAAATATCACAAAGTCTTATTAATTAACTCCTGACTTAAGATGGAAATAGTTGATAAGCAAACTTTGACAAGTTCTAAATCTGGTGAACAATGGATGACCCTTATCAGGTTCAACACAACTTTAAAGTTTCGATTCGTTTACAAGACAATACCAAAGCAATAAAACAGATAAACAGCGACGTATTTGTTGGCGTGTCTCCAAGGAAAACAACGACTAAATGTGATACAATAAGTCAACACAATTTGGAATTCTACAATTTCTTGAGTTGAAAGATAGCAATTAACTCTTCCCGTGTACTAGTATATGCAAAGTTATATATACCGGAGGAGTATGGTAACATTATTGAAACCGACGTATTCTGACTATACGTTATACGGTGTAGACGATGATCATGGGTGTCACTAGTGGAGCAGAAACTGCTTACCCTTCCTGAGCACCTGAGCCTACCCTTAGTTTTAAGTGGGGTTCGTGTTACTCGATCTTTAGTTCTATATGTATGTTTTGTAGATCGCTGTTTGTCCTTTTGTACTTTTTCTTTTGGTCATTGTGTTGTCTGTTCTTCTTCGATATATGGATTCTGCTTACCCCTTTGGTATCTGCAAACTCTTCGTAAGTAACTGTGACTGGACGCTTAGATGGAATGACTCACTCACCAGTTCAAGAAAAAAAGAAGAAGAAGAAAAATAAAAAACATGAAGAAAATGGTGAAGCGGATGTTACCATGGATACCACAGTAAACACATCACATGAAGGTATTTATTGTAGGCTTGTTGAAGTTTATATGGTATGACCACAGACACAGCATTTAGGAGAAAGATCAAAGAATGACAGGCTTGGAATCGGGGTAATGTGTTGGAGTGGAGCGACATGTCTACCTACAGACTTTGTTCAATGAGCTAGCACTATGATAATCCAACTAAGTGTGTTGGTCTAGCATAAAGTGCACATCATTATCATCTTGTCAAATGTGACTTGTTCTCACAATGATATAGTTGAAATATTGCTCATTTAGCATTAAGCAACAATCACTTGCTCATTGTTTGTCCTTTCATACTCTTTCTTTTGGCCATTGTGTTGTCTTTTCTTCTTCGATATACGGATTCTGATTACCACTTTGGTATCTTCAAACTCTTCTTAAATCACTGATTAACTGAAGAAGCATTTAATCCTTCTTTACATTACTTTACATACAAAGATGTAAGAACATTGAAGTTTCTAATGATCGCCTACAGCAGTCTGTGTTAGGCTCATGTCTTCGCTCTACATGAGACACGATATACAAGGGGAAACATTTAATCCTTCTTTACAGTACTTTACACACAAAAATGTAAAAACATTGAAGTTTCTAATGATCGCCTACAGCAGTCTGTGTTAGACTCTTGTCTTCGCTTGGGCCTAGGTGGCTCATTGAGTTAGGTCGTTGGATGTAGCAACTCATACAAGCCTATCACCAATACGGCGTGGGTTCGCACCAGACTTTTGTAAATTACAAAAAAGGTGAACTCGACTCGCATCCTCAAGTGATAAAGTTTACCAGTTGTTTGCCCATGGTCTTTGGTTCTCTCCGGGTACTCTAGTTTCCTCTACCACTAAAGCTGGTCGCCATGATATAGCTGAAATATTGTTGAAAGTGGCGTTAAAACAGATCAAATCATGTCTTCGCTCTACATGAGACGCTGCACTCAAGAAGCATTTAATCGCTCTTTAAATTTCTTTACACACAAAAATGTAAAAACATTGAAGTTTCTATTGGATGCCTACAGCGCAGTCTGTGTTAGACCAATATCTTCTCTCTACATGAGATGCGGCATACAAGGAGAAGCATTTAATCCTTCTTTACATTTTAGATATGGGAAGTGAAAAGAAAAAGAAGAAGAAAAAGAAAAAAATTAAGGAGGAACCGGAATCAGATTAGAATTGACAAGACAATATACATTGTCAATCATTTTATAAATACATGTATTGTGTTCATGATTAGTCAAACCTGCTTATCAGGTCACCTGTATTAAACAGTCACCTGTATTTAAAGGTCACCTTTTCTTGTCCTGTCATAGACAAATTTGTTATGAATTGAACTTCCTCCCATCTTGTAAGTTAAGGCCAGTTTTTCTTTGTTTCTAAGGTGACCTCTTAATACAGGTTTGACTATACCCAGGAGGGCAGTATAAATAAAATTCCAAGATTTTAAGAGGCTCATTCCTGTTTGCCATTATACATTTCAGTCAAATAATTCTCATTTTGTTCATTTTCTCAAATATTCTTGTTAAATAGACCATTTTCACGTTTTTGACTTGATTCTAAAATTATGTTTTTATACACTTCTTGTTTATACACTTCTTTTTATTTTAAAGGAGTTATTTCCCTTTAAGATTGGTAAAAGATCACCATGTTATAAATTGTCAAGATATTTGTGGTGTTTTTTTCTACATGGATTGTCATTGTGTGCTTCGCCTTTCAAAAGTATATATGAAAGTCCTGCCCTACATTCAATATGTTCACTGTTTCTAAAAATAGAAATTTCTTTAAAGTGATAAAAACTTCTACATTTGTTCTGAAATAACAAATTTAAACAATGAAACTTGGGTAGAATTGTCTTTGAATGATCCCCTATCCATAGCATCTCAGACAATGTTGCCTTCCATCCACGATGTTAGCTATTTTCATTAATATTTAAATACAAGCTACATACTTGATTATTGATCAGTACTTGCTAAAGTTTTTGTTTATTTGGGTGTGTGTGTGTGTGGAGGGGGGAGGGTCATTATGCTATACCCATGTCCGTCTGTCAGGTAATTGGTTTCTGCTCAATAAGTGGAGTTCCTATTGAGCAAATCTTTTGAAACTTATACACAAAAGCAGTTGGAAGACACCAAAGGGGTAATCAGAAGCCATAATTCGAAAAACAGACAATACAATGGATCAAAGAAAAACATCAAAGGAAGAACAAGTTTGATTTCAAACTTTGCCACTTTTTCCGTTCTGGAGTTATGCCCCTTGATTTACTCGATTGACTTGAAGCGAGGGCATCCATATCCTATGTACACATTCCTACATTTCGTTTGATTTAAAATCTGAAATGACTTAACACCCGGAGAAGCTTAAGAATATTTTGAAGATACCAAAATGGGAACTCAAAATCGGAAAATCGAAAAAGGAGAGACAACACAATGGCCAAAAGAAGAGGTACACAAGGACAAAAGCGATCTACAAAATAGTGCACATTAAACTAAAGATCGAGTAACACCAACCCCACTAAAACCAGGAGTGACATCAGGTGCTCGGAAAGGTGAGCACTTCATTTTCCACTAGAGTCTGGAAAATACTTTGCATTTGATAAATCATATACTGTACATACACAACTAATCACTGGATGGTCGGTAATTTACCATTTTATTGTTTGATGTACAAATTTGAAATTGAAGATGGTCACCGGAAATGAATTGTGATTGTTGAATCTTTATTGCACCGCTGCTAGGTGTGCAGAGCATTAAGTTGTACCCATGTCCGTCCGTCCGTCCATGCATTTTGTTTCTTCTCAATAACTGCAGGTCCACTTGAGCAAATCATTTTAAGATTTATATGCAAGGTCAGAAACCATAAAAGAAAGGCGAGAATTTTAATAACACTTGATTTTCCGAAAAATATTTCATTTACATTACTGGAAGAGGGGGTAGGCATTGCTGGAACGCATAGGGGCAGGGTAGTTATGGTTGTGGTGTTTAACGCCACTTTAAGCAATAGTTCGGTTATATCGTGCCGTGGTGTGCAGTATTTTTGGTGGAGGAAACCGGAGCACCCAGTGAAAACCATCGACCTGCAACTAGTCACTGCATGTTAAACTTTATTACATAATGTTGTATTGAGCACACCTCACCATGAGGTGTATTTGAACTCGCAAATTTAATTGTGATAGGCACAGTGCAAACATAGTTGGAAATATATCTACCACACGAACACTACACTGGAACATCTAAAGTTTTGCTTTGTTTACAATAAATTTGCAGAAGATTTTGAGAATAGTATAGTGGATTTATTTTAACATTCAAAAGGTGTTTGACAAAAACTGCTAGATACAGACCTATGAAAAGCCATATTGGAAATGTTTCAAATGTCTCGGAGAAGTCACAACTATTGAAACCCAGACTAAAAGAGTTTAAAAACGCAGTGCATAATTTTAGAAATGTTGCACAAATTCGAATTATATTTTCAACCTAAATATAGTTAGCGAATGTGAAGTGGTGGTTAAGAAACAGGATAAGCTGTCCGAGTTGGGCGACATGTTTACCCGAGGATGGTTGGTTCTGTGAGGTCACACTATAAAAATACAATTAAATTTGTAGGTTTAGTACAAAGTGGACATCATCACTTGTCATTTTGTTGAATGTAGCTTGTTCTCTCCATGATATAATTGAACAATTGCTCATTTGACATTAAACAACAATCACTCATTCACTCCTAACCAGGTGGTCCTGACATTAAACAACAATCACTCATTCACTCCTAACCAGGTGGTCCTGACATTAAACAACAATCACTCATTCACTCCTAACCAGGTGGTTCTGACATTAAACAACAATCACTCATTCACTCCTAACCAGGTGGTCCTGACATTAAACAACGATCACTCATTCACTCATAACCAGGTGGTCCTGACATTAAACAACAATCACTCATTCACTCCTAACCAGGTGGTCCTGACATTAACCAACAATCACTCGTTCATTCCTAGCCAGGTGGTCCTGACATTAAACAACGATCACTCATTCACTCCTAACCAGGTGGTCCTGACATTAAACAACAATCACTCATTCACTCCTAACCAGGTGGTCCTGATAGTATTTGGTTTGGTTGGTTGCTTGGTGATGTTTAACGCCACATTCAACAATATTTCAGCTATATCGTGGAGGTCAGTTTTATTGGCGAAAGAAACCGGAGTACCTGTAGAAAAACACCCACGCAAGTACAAGTAACTGATCAACTTTATCACATAATGTTGCATCGAGTACACCTCGCCACAATCGGGGTTCGAACTCACAACTTTAGTGGTAATATGCACTGATTACACAGATAGTTGTAAGTCAAACTACCATATGATCACGAAAACGGCGGCCCCCCGATAGTATTTGAAATAGTCACAATAGCTGAGTAAATTTCAGTAGCTGTACTGATCAATGGAACTGTATGAATGATACTACTAAGTCACCAGTTTGATAAACTGATCAATGGAACTGTATGAATGATACTACTAAGTGACCAGTTTGATAAACTGATCAATGGAACTGTATGAATGATACTACTAAGTTACCAGTTTGATAAACTGAACAATGGAACTGTATGAATGATACTACTAAGTCACCAGTTTGATAAACTGAACAATGGAACTGCATGAATGATACTACTAAGTCACCAGTTTGATATACTGATCAATGGAACTGTGAATGATACTACTAAGTCATCAGTTTGATAAACTGATCAATGGAACTGTATGAATGATACTACTAAGTCATCAGTTTGATAAACTGATCAATGGAACTGTATTATTGTTCATACTAAGTCACTAGGTTGATCAGGTAACATGTATTTATGAATGTAAAATGTGCTAAGCACAATAATAGCAATTATATTTTTAATTATTAATTAACTAAGAATAAAAAAGGGGGGTTGTAAAAGTCGCACTACATATATACAATGCTCATTACCAACTACCAGTGAGTCAAACCACAGACGCTTGTGGTATAGAGTTATCCATCTTCTTATTCTTCTTCCAGTTACAGGATTAAACTCTTAAGGTTAGAGTATGAAACATCCATATCAATGGTCTGTCATCTGGTCGACATCAACTTATTTCCCATGTTTCACTATATTGTTTTAAATATTATCTATATTTGTTTATGTGCTTGATTTGTTGGCAATATTATATGCGCATTATTTGTATGGAGAGGACAAATTCATAAGTTGTGATATTTTTTTGTTCAATCCCACTAAATGTTTTATTTGCAATAAAATAATATTAAATCTAACCAATCCACCACCACCCCTCCCCCCCCCCCCCCCCTATCTTTTGCTTTAAATATTATCTATATTTGTCTATGTGCTATATTAGTTGTCACTATTTTATGTGTATTATTTGTATGGAGATGACAAGTCCATAAGTTGTGACATTTTTTGTTCGATTCCACTAGCTATTTTATTTACAATAACATAATATTAAATCTAACCCATATCCCCTCTTTTTGTAAATTTCTGTTTACATATTTATTTTCAATAAAATGTCATTATTGTTCCATTTCTTTTTCCTTTACTTGACGTGTTCGTGTCAATATCCATCCAATCTTATGCTAACAGCAGCTTACATGTTCCGACCTTTTATACTCTAATATGTAAACATGCACAGCAAGTTGGAAAAAGGGAGGTAATTCAATGTCTCGTGCGCCTGTGACCAAAACACAGCAAATATGATGAGAGTGAACCATTAAAATGTTCTTGTTATAACAACAGAAGTATCAACTTTATAAATTCAACATTTAAGCGTTGACATTTAACACATTTTTTGTTTCGTTTTATTTATAGTACAATATCACCATATCTCACATGACCAGGAAGCGTATTTACTTCCTGGCAGTAGAAAATTATGAAGTATGAGCTGTGACATCTCCTGGTAAAATTACAGGTATGGAAATATGTTTTTTTTAACAGGAATCGTCTTCCTTGGTGTCAATTAGAGCTTGTTGACATTATATGTCAAAAAGTGGTGTGTACACAGAAAATGAAATCAGTATTTATCATTCGACCAGTTTCAACATTGTCACAGGTCTACAAATATCAAACTGTATGGGAAATATTAACACTGGGAAAGAGAAATAATATGAACAAGAGATATATAAATGAGTTACTGTAGGGTATATATCTGTCTTTGGGTGTATCTGGTGGACATATCCAGAAATTGAGGGCACTTTCCTCATAAATATTCATCATATTTAAATTAAATTTTGATCACGTGACAGCAGTTTCAAGCTTGATGGATCGTTTATTAGATTTGTCAAAAAATAGCCTATAGTACGGAAATTCAATGTGTCCGTCAATGATTCGAAAATTAAAAGTTATTGTTTATTTCCGCATAGTTTTTCTTCTGTCAAAATTCAAATATTTTTGTTTTGTAACGATTTTAGACATGTCTTTGATATCGCGATCATGCAAAAATGATCATATTATATTTAATGTGGGAACCCCGAGTTTAGAAGCTAGAAATATAAGGTTAGTTAATATAATTACATATATTATTGAGGAATCTAAATTAATTTCAGAAAATATGTCGCCAAATGTCATTCATTGTTAAATTTTGTGTCACACGCCACCAGTTTCATGTATTTCAGACATTTTTACATAGACTCTCAAGGCCAAAAAAGGGTTCGTCGCCTCGGATTTTCATTTAATCCAGTAACCTCGAATATTTAATTGTTTTCATTCATTTTTATTTCATTTAATTCAGCTTGATTCGATGTATCATTCTAAAGTTCAGAAAATGACACACATGCAATTATGAATGATATCGTCTATATAGATCATATGAAAATTGCAGACCTCTCGGCGTCGCCATATTAGATATGCAAATGAGCAAAGTACCCATCATTTCTGGCTATGAAATACAAGATCCCAAGCTATGTTATAACCTTTAACCTCCTGTATTGAAGTCACAAGTATCACTTCCTACAATAACTGCATGTACTAATTATTATATATATAGGGTCGACACATGTAAGTTGATATTAATATAAGATTGTATAAATATGGGCAGGAACAAGTTAAAATAAGGAAAAAGAGATGATATAATAAAGATATAAAGACATTTTATTGAAAATAAATATGTAAACAGAAAGTAAAAAAAAGGGGCGGGGGTAAGTAATTCCTAGATACGATAACGTAACCCTCATTCCGCTTGTGCTCCAGTTAGGGTTACGAATCGGTCCCCATTCAACGTATGGGAGCAAATTAAAATTTTCGTTAAGTGAAGCTTTCAACTTTCTCTTTGCATATCTGGTCATAACTTATTATTCCCTACAATTTTTAAGTAATGGCGATACGAAATAAGTGTTACAATACCTGTTTCTACCTTTACGATCGATTAAGTATTCGAAAATTGTTTCTTGTCCGCCATGCCACCTTACGTATGCTCTCGTGATGGGCGTAGCCTATCCATATATGGATCTGAACGCCAAATATGAAAAACTTTACTATGAATAAGTATGATGTTTTACTACGATTGATCCAAATAAGGATATCTCCAAAACGAGGCAAGTGCACGTGAAAGAGCAACTTGTAAGTAAAATGTCGGACAGAAAGAAGATTTCATGCATTCAAATTTTCAGATGGATATAAGTCTACCATGGATTGATGCAGCGTTTACTTAACACCTCAAAGTTTACCTAAGTATATCTATCTTTCACCCCCGTTAATTTTTCCAACCACTTACAACGGAATTGGGACAAAAAACTGCCCGGTGTGAATCACTACGGGCGCTGCTCCCATACGTTGAATGGGACCGATTCGTAACCTTCGCTGGTAGCAAAAGCGGACTGAGGGATACGTTATCGTATCTAGGTAATTCCGTGCACGAGTGCCTGTGGTGGACACATGTAAGTTGATGTGAACATAAGATTGTATGAATATGGACACGAACAAGTTAAAATAAGGAAAAAGAGATGAAATAATAAAGAAATAAAGAAATTCATTGAAAATAAATATGTAAACAGAAAGTAAGAAAAGGGGGAGGGCAATTCCGTGCCACGAGTGCCTGTGGTCGACACATGTAATGTGATGTTAACATTAGATTGTATGAATATGGAAACGAACATAATGATCCTTATGCATCTAGACCTGAAGTATTCGACAACCTCTCTCAAATCAATTCAAAAAATATAACTTGCTGTGGAGAAACACCAAAAGGGAGAACAGCGAATACGAAATATCGTGTGTTTTTCTTTAAAAAAAACCCATGGGGAGCCTAAATATTGTTGATTTTCTTGGAAAATCTCAATACGATGGTACGCAGATATTAAGTCATAACTGATAGTAAAATCACCTACATCAAACATTTCTCTAGCACCTTTGCCATCTTCATATTTAAATCTATATTTATGTAAGTGAGGGTTAATGTGTCCACAATTTAAGTACTAATCGAGGTTTGTTTGATTTGTTAAGCGCTACCGTAACGATTAACGATTAACGGTTTTGTAGATACCTCATTGATACATCTTTTATTCAGTAAATTTGTAATTTCAGAAGCAACACAATATTTCTTCTTAAGCGATGATGTATTGCTATTAATGTAATTTTATTCTGGTTCTGTTTTAAACGGCATATTGTAGCCATTCTCAACAATATATAATATGCATTGATTATATGTAATCAATCTCCATTCATTTAACCTGTTTTTTAAACTACCTACAGGTGTTATAACAGATTTGTGTACTTCAATGGTGTTGTTAACAAACTGAACAACTTTGTCTGTTTCGTTTTGTGATATATGTTCTCGTTGAAAGGACATGACAATTTAAAAACATTCGTAATGGATAAATTGATTTTTCTTTTAGTTGTATTTATTTGACTTTGATCTAAATTTATCCCAGTATTAAAAGGTGACAAAAAGGTCATTGATTTGCTTAGAATCTGGACAGCTATCGCTCCAGTGGCCTCTGTTTCCACAGTAAAGCACATCACTGGTTTGTATTTTCCAGTGTTATCCTCCGCCGAACGGTCTTTACTGTACGGAGTAAATTGTCCTTGAAAGCCTTTTCGCCTTTTCAGACTTTGTTTTTCTTTCAGCTTTCGATAATGCACCATTCATTATTTTCTCGTCTTCCGAGTCATCTGCTATGGGATTGCTTTGGTACTCGTGTACGATTTTCCAGCCTAAATCTGACGAGTCTGCCAGTTTGGTCATCATGTAACGTTCCTGTACGTACAAGATTGATACATTCAGATAGTTTCTCCTTTGCTGCGACGAACTTCTGTGTGTTCATATCCGAATTCTCTAGAATAGAACGAACCTCCTTCAGATTAGATATAACTTTAACACTATGGTTGTACTGATTTGCGTTTCCTTTCCGTTGAAAATGACAATTGTCAGTGACACTTTCCTGTATGCTAGACATCTGAATATCCGACATGTCTTTCTGATATTGTTGAATATTTGATTACAATGTATTCAGCCTGGAAACAATTAAAACAACCATACTGGTTAATACATCCTGTTTAGTATTTAGCCTGGAATCGATTAAAACAACCATACTGGTTAATAAATCCTGTTTAGTATTCAGCCTGGAATCGATTAAAACAGCCATACTGGTTAATAAATCCTGTTTAGTATTCAGCCTGGAATCGATTAAAACAGCCATACTGGTTAATAAACCCTGTTTAGTAATCAGCCTGGAATCGATTAAAACAGCCATACTGGTTAATAAATCCTGTTTAGTATTCAGCCTGGAATCGATTAAAACAGCCATACTGGTTAATAAATCATGTTTAGTATTCAGCCTGGAATCGATTAAAACAGCCATGCTGTTCAATAAATCCTGCTTAGTATTCGAAACGACTATTTCAACTTCATGCGTGATAGCATTTCATATTGGTGAATTTTACCCGGTATTCATCCTGACAGTACGACTGTCTGGTAGAAAGTGTAATAGATGTGAATTTTCAAAAATCACGTGACAATTAAATCAAACTCACCGTTAATACAAATGATTACCGATGTCCTTTGAACCGCGGGAAAATTTGAATACAGAAATTTATCGTGCCGTGATCTGTTTGTTAGGGGATGTCTCAATACTGGACGTGTCGAGATTTCAAAAATAAAAGCAGAAAATAATGGCAGGCCAACTTTGCATAAAGACAACAACACACCGTTTTAAGGACAAACCCTGATATCTATATATATATTCGCATATATACAAATAAATAAAATGTCAACAATAATACTTTAGGAGGTGTCTTAAATGTACATGTGTCATCTTTCAAAATAAAACCAACTGTATTGGTGGTGTAATGGTTAGGGAACTCGGCTCTTGTGCGGTAGATCGTCGAGTTCGAGCCCCTGTCGATTCAAACCAAAGGTCATTATATTAGTACTTGCTGTTTCTTGGTTAAGCACGTAGCTTTAAGGAGTAAGTGCAAGCAGTGGTAGGAATCAGGATAATGTGTCCTAATCATATCCAAGTAAGCACAGAGTTGGCATCAACATTATCTCATTGAAAAACGTCTTGTTCTAGAGTTGATATTGCTGAAAAATTATCATTTGGCATTGAACAACTCACTCACTCACTCACTCACTCACTCACTCACTCACTCACTCACTCACTCACTCACTCACTCACTCACTTCACTCACTTCACTCACTTCACTCACTCACTCACTCACTCACTCACTCACTCACTCACTCACTCACTCACTCACTCACTCACTCACTCACTCACTCACTCACTCACTCACTCACTCACTAACTCACTCACTCACTCACTCACTCACTCACCGTTCTAGAATGCCCTTCATCAGGTACGTTCAATCCTTCATCAGGTACATTCAACCCTTCATCAGGTACATTCAACCCTTCATCAGGTACGTTCAACCCTTCATCAGGTACATTCAACCCTTCACCAGGTACATTCAACCCTTCATCAGGTACATTTCTAGAATACCCTTCATCAGGTACATTCAACCCTGCATCAGGTACGTTCAACCTTTCATAAGGTACATTCAACCCTTCATCAGGTACATTCAACCCTTCATCAGGGACATTTCTAGAATACCCTTCATCAGGTACATTCAACCCTTCATCAGCTACATTTCTAGAATAACCTTCATCAGATACATTTCTAGAATACCCTTCATCAGGTACATTCAGCCCTTCATCAGGTACGTTCAACCCTTCATCAGGTACATTCAACCCTTCATCAGGTACGTTCAACCCTTCATCAGATACATTCAACCCTTCATCAGGTACATTCAACCCTTCATCAGGTACATGCAACCCTTCATCAGGTACATTTTTATAATACCCTTCATCAGGTACATTCAACCCTTCATCTGGTATGCTTAACCCTTCATCAGGTACATTCAACCCTTCATCAGGTACATTTTTATAATACCCTTCATCATGTACATTCAACCCTTCATCAGGTACATTCATCCCTTCATCAGGTACTTTCAAAGTCAAAATACTTGAAAGTCAAATAATCTTAAAATCTTTGGGTGCCAGAAAACGAAAGGATCTGAAAAGGATACGGTCACCTATTCTTGGGGGAGTAACACCTTAGCTAATGAATTAGCTATTATGATTTATGAACAGTAAATTTCAATCAAAACGGTGTCAATGCCAAAGCACTGACTACTGGGAGAATCATACCCCCGGGGACCACCCACGGGGACTAATACTCCATCAGCAGAGGTATCATCAACATTGATTTTAATTCAACGTTGACATTTTAACAAATTTTCTATTTGTTTTGTTTATAGGACAATATCAATGTCGAGAGAACCTTTGTTAGTTGGCATAACTTGAGTTTGATCCAAATATTATATAGTTAACAATAAAATAAGTTGAATGTAATTAATATACCATCTTCATGATTACCACACGTAACCTGTAAACTAAAGTTTCGATATATGAAGATTTGCTGTGACATCTTTTGATAAAATTACAGGCATGCACATATTCATTTTAACAGGGATCGTTTTCCTTTGTGTCAGTTGGAGCTTATTGACTGTCAGAAAAGTGGTGTGCACACAGACATAGAAAACAGTATTTATCATTCGGTTACAGTTTTGCGACAGGTAAGTCTATTACTATCATACTACCAAATTGTATATGAAATTATAACGCTTAGGAACATATAGATAGAGCTCAAAGACTACATTCTACCAAATTGTATATGAAATTATAACGCTTCACAATATTTAGATACAGTGCAAAGATGTCGGGCAGGAATGAACAATTCAATATACATTCGAGCGAATGCAACATTATTTCGACTCAATATAATGTCAAATTTAAATGGTTGAAACAGCAGACTAAACCATTAGATGATTTCTATCTTGATAATATTAAAGCCATAAACACATATCTAGATAGGAATAGCAATGGTAAATTACGATGGAAAGAAATATACATGACTTAAGTTTAACTGTTCAATCCTCTTGTGCATCTACAACTTCAATCCCCGTTGAGAGCCCCTGACGATTTAAATGTCACAAAGTCTTATTAATTAACTCGTGACAGACGATTGACAACATGGTATGCAAACTTCTAAATCTGACGGAACTATCGATGACACGTATACTGCAATACACATTCAAGCGAATGCAACAGAAAATCGACTCAAATGATGTGAAATTTTAATGGCTGACACAGCAGAATAAACCATTAAAATATTTTGATCTTGATAATATTAAAGCCATAAACACATACCTACATTGACATAACAATGGTAAATTACGATGCAAAGAAATTAACATGACTTAAGATTAACTGTTAAACCTTAGTACACGATCCCCGTTGAGAGTCCCTGAAGACTTAGATGTCATTAATTTTCTTTAATTAACTCCTGAGAATCAACATTAAATAATTCTTAAACAATAAATCTATATCGTTTTCGTGCCTTTTGATTGGACAAGAGCACTGTCACCTGTTTGTTCTTGATTCGTTCATAACTCGATGAACTTTTCAATCTGCAAGTCGTAAATAAAGGGTTCAGCTGAAAGGATCTAACATCTTGAAAACGTGAATTTCTACATGTCATATTTACGACAATGCACAAAAATAATTAAAATGCCTACCTTGCAAACTTATTTTAGTTAAATTCTATCAAAATTGAAGCGTTCACAAAGCCAAATGACCCTTGATCTTTACGTTTTGAACTGGAAGTCTTCATATGATGTCATGTTGTTAATGTTCCAAGGTCATCAACACCATTTCGTGAATTTTAATTTGCGCGATTTTTAGAACAGCGGTATGCAAGAATACATTTTTATATTCAGTATTGCATTGAAGAATTGTAAGCATTAAGCTTTTTTTTCAGGAGTTAGTGCATGTGTAAACGGTGCCGATGCACTCACAAACTTTTTCGGACAATTAGTCAGTTTGTGAGTGCATCGTCACCGCTTACACATGCGTGAACTTCTGAAAAGAAGCGCTTTAAACTATTATAAATCATAACTTGTTAACCTTAAAATGTAATATATAAAAGTGTGGATGTAAGTGAAAAATCGTACACTTACACGGAGTTCTTCAATACCTCAAATATTATATCAAACTAGAGAAAATATCCACTTTTTACATATCCCCAAAACAAACAGAGCTAATAAAAAAGGCTTAATGTTGAGGCGGCAATGAATGGCTGCTTATCCTTGAATACATGATATATTATCTTGTTTCTTGTATTTTAAATTGCTTGTATTAAAACAAAATATCTGTTTTAATAACACACCAAAGACTATAAAATTGGTATTTGTTGCTTCTCCGCAAAGCACGCACTATTAAGGAGAAAGAGCTGAGAATCAGAATAATGTGTCAGAGTGGAGCGACATGTCTACCCGCAGACTGTTGTTTCAGTGAACTGGCACTATAAAAATAACACTCAACGTCTTGGTCTAGTGCAAAGCGGACATCATCATCATTTCATTGAAAACAAACTTGTTCTCGTCATGATATAGCTAAAATTGCTGAATTGGCCTTAAACAATAATCACTCAATCACTGGTTTTTTTATTATGTGTACTCATCATTTATTGTGTATGTATTGACATTAACTTGAATCTAAGCATTTTTCTACCTTTTTATTCTTAAAATAAAAAATTCCAAAAACACTTACCTCTTGACATAAGATGGAAATAGTTGATATATACACTTTGACAAATTATAAAGCTGGTGAACAATGCATGACCCGTATAAGTTATAATACAACTTTAAAGTTCTGATTCGTATACAAGACAATATCAAAGAAATAAAACAGATAAATAGCGCCGTATTTGTTGGCGTGTCTCCAAGGAAAACATTGGCTAGATTTTATTTATTTTGCATAACCAATAAGTCAACACGATCTGGAATTCTACAATTTCTTGTGTTTAAAGATGACAATTAACTCTTCTCGTATATATGCAAAGTTAAATATACCGGAGGAATGTGGTAACAGTATTGAAAGCGACGCATTCTGGATATACGTTGTACTGTGTAGGAGATTGTTATGGGTGTCACTAGTGGATCAGGAACTGCTTTCCCTTTCGGAGCACTAGAGTTCAACCCCTGTTTTTGGTGGGGTTCATGTTACTCGATCTTTAGTTTTATATGTATGTTTTGTAGATCGTTGTTTGTCCTTTTGTACTTTTTCTTTTGGCCGTTGTGTTCTCTGTTCGTCGTCGATATACGGATTCTGATCACCCCTTTGGTATCTTTTGGCCATTGTGTTCTCTGGTATTCGTCGATATACGGATTCTGATCACCCCTTTAGTATCTTTTGGCCATTGTGTTCTCTGGTATTCGTCGATATACGGATACTGATCACCCCTTTGCTATCTTCAAGCTCTTCTTAGGTAATCGTGAATGGAAACTTAGATGGAATGAAGTACCAGTTCAAGAAGACAAAAACAACTCATCGTGTCAAATAATCTTGTAAAACATTTCCATGATGTTGTTCTTAATGTTAATATTTAAAATTTGAAATATTTTAAATTTTAAAGTGTTATGTTCTGTGCCTGAGTATGAATATTTTTAACATAGATTGTGAGAGGTGTTATCTATCCATTTTTTGTCTGCCAAATTTGCTGCGTATCACTAATTGTGACATTGCCATTATATGTGAACACAAGCTTAAACAAAGACCATTGTATTGTATGAGTAGTATAGATACAAGATATCAGAGCGTATAGAAAACTGACAGATTAAATGTTTTCTTTAATTGTACACATGACAAAGGTTGAAACTATATAATGTACAATTCTTCTTTACAATTTTCAGCTAAAGAAATGGCAGATGCAAAAAAACGAATGCATAGGATTGTAGGTGTTGAACTGAATAGCCAAAACTATAGGTAATTGTTTTTTTTTTATTTGTTGTATACTGACTTAAATGATGATGGTTTAAATTGGACATAAGTTAACTACACTCGGTGGTCCGAACTAATATTACATTAATTACGGCAATGTTATTGTTACACGTGGGAAACATTATTTTTGGAAAGGTTTTATCCCGAGCGAAAGCGAGGTATAAAATGCAACGACAATGATGTGAGCGGTCGTTTATTTTAATCATAGACCTGATTGACAGTATTATAAATAAACATCGCTTGACCCAATTAGAAATCAACTGATATTTTATAATGGATCCCACCCCAGATGACAAAAGTATTAGAAATAAGCAGTGTAGCTGTTTAAATTTCAACACCGAACGAAACAGTATTTCCATTATTATTGATATTTTATATATTTTATGTTCGATGTTTTGTTTTCAGAAAAGTTGACATTGCAACGATACAATATTGCAACATTTGTGTTGATGACAACGATTCTAAATTGGCGGCCACCTGGTGTCCGAAATGTGCGGATTTCCTATGTACCGACTGCAGCAGCCACCATCCCAGATGTTCATCCACGAAACAGCACATCGTAATTTCCATGGAAAATTACCAGAAATTACCCAGTTATATTCTATCTATAAAAAACAGATGCACCAAACATGGAAATAGGTACGAATTCTACTGCTCGCTTCATGGCACCCCGTGCTGCGTTATGTGCACAAGAAATGTTCATCGCTATTGCAACAAATTACGTCCCATTCATGAGGTTACAGAAAATGCCAAATCATCGACGACCATTGCACATATTGAAAGATGTCTCGAAGCCATCGATGGCACCTTTGAAAAAATCAAGTCAAATATTAAAAAGAACATTTCTAATCTTCATGAAAAGAAAAATATTTTTTTGTTAGATATTTCAGACATGCGCAAATCACTTAACGACCATTTAGATAAAATTGAAAAACAAACAGTTGAAGAGATGCAGTCAGCAGAACAAAGTTTACAAGGGGAATTAAAGGAAGTAATGGTGGCCATGGAAAAAAAGAGAACTTACTTTGATGATATCCGCCAAGACGTAAATAAAATAAAGAAATGTGCTAGTGACCTCCAAGCTTTCATAGGAGTGAAGAAAATGACAAGAGTTGTAGATGGAGAAGTTAAGAAACAGAAAGAGGCATTCAATTATGACCTCTTTGAACTGAAGCTTGACTTTTTACAAGAATTGGAATCTTTTGTGAAAGATATTTCTATATTTGGAGTTATATCCGTTGGAAAGGTACATTATAGAACCAGTCTTACAACAGGAGCTGAATTGCAATCGCATATTTCACAACCACAACTCACAAGAAAGACGACTGTCAATTTTCAAATTCGGGATGAGGGGCGTATCTGTATAACAGGCTGTGACATATTACCGAATGGCAAACTTGTATTCGCTGAACAAGAAGGCAAACTGTTGCTGATGTTTTCTAATAACGGTAATTTCGAAAAAGACATTATCCGGTTTACAGGTACTCCGTATGAGGTTTCATACACAGGAGAAAATATTGTAGCTGTTACAATTTACAACAAACATGAAGTCGTATTTGTAAGCCTCATTACAAACAGAATTATAAATACGGTAAATATTTCCAATGTGTGTTGGGGAACCGATTTCACCAAGAACCGTCTAGCCATTCAAGCATTACCAAACTTTAGATCAAGTAACATTGCATATTTAGATCCCAAAGGTCAATTGATTGAACGGGTCAATATTTCGAATGGATGTTCCAGAAATATATCATTGCGTGATGGTACCATTAAGTGTACGGATGGGAGTACGATTTACTGCTTTACCTTAACAGGACAACCTATTTGGACCTTCAAAGACGACAACGTCTTACGAAAACCAGCAGGAATTGCCTTAGATCAAAATAGCAATGTATTTGTGGCTGGTAATGGAACAAACAACGTTGTTGTACTTTCACCTGATGGTAAAAACTGCAGACAAATCTTAACCAAACGTGATGGGTTGGATGAACCGCATTCATTACGTATCAACATTGACCGTAACGAGCTCCTGGTATGTAATAAGAGAGGCCCAGCATTTCTGTTCTCTCTGCAATATATGTAAGATGTTCTATTGGACGTTATCAGGGCTGACAACGAACTAGTATTGCAGTATTGGTGCAACAGTAGTATACATTGCATAGTCCAGTCAATCTATAGAAACAAAATAGACAAACCTCAAACAAATTGTAAAAGAATTAAACTCTGGATTTTCTTGTGTAAAATGTTTACTCAAAGCCACATCAAAAGTCTATAATAATATAGAAAGGGGAGAATTTGTTTTGTGAAGCTTTTATGCACCCCTCTCACTACTTCAACATACATATTTTGAAAGATGACAATTAACTCTTCTTGTGTACTAGTATATGTAATGTCAAATATACCGGAGGAGTATGGTAACATTATTGAAACCGACGCATTCTGACTGTGCGGTGTAGTCGATGGTCATGGGTGTCACTAGTGGAGCAGAAACTGCTTACCCTTCCTGAGCAACTGAGCTTACCCTCGGTTTTAAGTGGGGTTCGTGTTACTCGATCTTTAGTTTTATATGTATGTTTTATAGATCGCTGTTTGTCCTTTTATACTTTTTTCTTTTGGTCATTGTGTTGTCTGTTCTTCTTCGATATATGGATTCTGATTACCCCTTTGGTATCTTCAAACTCTTCGTAAGTAACCGTGACTGGACACATAGATAGAATGACGCACCAGTTCAAGAAGACAAGAAAAACTCATCGTGTCAAATATGCTTGTAAAACATTTCCATGATGGTGTTCTTAATGTTTATATTTGAAATTTAATTTCTTTTTTTATTTTAAAGTGTTATTTTTTTTTGTGCCATTATGAATCTAAATATTTCTAGGATATAATATGAGAGGTGTTATATCATCCGCTTTATGTCTGCCAAATTTGCTGCATGTCACTAATAGTGACATTACGATTATATGTACCGGGAAGAAGATGTATCACACAAACTTTAACAAAGCTCATTGTCTTATATGTATAGTATAGATACAAGATATCATAGCGTAACAAAATTCTGATAGATTAAATTATTTCTTTAGTTACACCCATATCAAAGGTTGGATCTATATAATGTACAAATCTTCTTTACAATTTTTTGTAAAATACATATTAGATACAAACTGCGATAGGATTGTAGGTATTGAGCTTCAAAGCCAAAACTATAGGTACGCTTTTAGGTCGGTAATTACGGCATTGTTATTGTAACTGGAGATCTTAATGATGACTATATAAAAATACCAACTTGATAATTAGAAACATCGTCAAATCTAAGGACCTTCAAAATGTTGTAAATAGACAATTTAGTTTAAACATATTTTATTTATTAATATTTTTAAATTTTTGAAAGTGTTGTGCAGTAAAACCTATCTACAACGAACCGCCTTAGAAACAACTTATCTATCTATTCTGATGCATGTGTTCGGTTAATACAGGTTAAATTAACAAAACATTGTAAACAGACAATTTAGGATAGACATATTTAATTAATTAATATTTTTGAATTTTCCCAAATTTTGAACAGTGAAACCTATCTAAACCGAGCCACCTTGGGACCAACATATCTATTCGGATACAGGTATTCGGTTTATACAGGTTAAATTAACAAAGCTTTTCTATATTGGTGCTTTAATTAAGGCTCGGTCTATACAGAATTCCGGTTTATTAAGGTTCGGTTTATACAGAATTCCCGTTTTTTCATGGTTTGGTTTAAGCAGGATTCACTCTGTATATTAGTCCATACCAATGGAATATATATTTAGGTAAATTATTTAATCTGCTTTTATTCTTATTTCTAATAACATACCTTTCACTGGCACTTTATTTTATTTCACTATGTACGTCCACTGTTTTATTTCTTCCCTTAATTCGGTTGCTGTCTACAATTTTAGCGCATCTTGAATGTTAGATGTACTAGTTTATGACCTTTGAAAACTAAAGACATTGATATCGTTCTAGTATATTTATGTATAGAAATTGTCTATTTATATATTTTTGTTGTGAAGTTTGGGAGATCAATGTTATTGTATAATACTTCTTTATCTGTATTCTGATAGCAAGCTTTGAATAGAGAAACGCGTCACTAAGACGAATCAATATGGAGATTCTTAGTGCTAGTCATCTCTCTGTTAGGCAATGCCTCAAAAAGATTTGAAAAATAAAAGGAGAAAATTATATCACGCCAATTTTGCCTAACCCATAAAGACAACCACAGGCAGTTTTAAGAACAAACCATTACATCTATGTATATTCACATACATACCAAAAATGAGAGGTGGACAAGAGTACATGCGGAGGTGTATTGTATGTACATGTGTCGTCATTCAAAATAGGACTAACCGTCTTGGTGGTGTTGTGATTAGCATGTTTCTCCCTATTGTGGTAGGTCGTGGTTTGAGCATGGTCAGGCCAAACAATGACTATGAACATGGTATTAGTTCCCTTTCCGCTCAACGCGCAGCTTAGAGGCGCAAGAGCATGGTTTGGACTGAACGAACTATCTACCCGTGGACGGTTGTGTCTGTGAGCTAGCACTATAAAGATACAAGTAAACCTGCTGGTCTAATACATAGCGGATATAATCATTAATAACTTCAATGAATGTAGCTTCTTCTCGCCATGACATAGCTGAGCTGAACAAACTTCTTATTAAACATCAATCTCATACTCACTCGTAAACACGTGGTCCTAAAAGGATTTGAAATCGTGACAATAGCCGAGCAAAATCTTATTAACTTAACTGATCAATGGTACTATATGAATGTTATTACTAAGTCACCAATTATATAAACCGATAAGGTAACAGGTATTTATGATGGTAAAATGTGCTAAAAACAGCAATACAATTTAGATTTTTAATTATTAATTACTTAATAATAAAAAAGGGGAGGGTTGTAAAAGTCAAACGGTTTATATACTAATCTTATTAACATCTACCAGTGATTCAAACCACATACGCTTGGGGTATAGAGTTATCCATCTTCTTATTCTGCTTCCAAATACAGGAATAAACTCTAAGGTTCGAATGTGAAACAACCATATCAATATCCATGGTCTGTCATCTAATATTAAATCTAACCAATGCGTCCCCCTTTTGTTTTAAATATCATGTATATTTGTTTACTTGTTTGATTTGTTGTCATTATTAAATGTGTATTACTACTTGTAGGGAAATGATAAGTCCAAAAGATGTGATATTTTTTGTTTGTTCAATCCCACTAGCTGTTTTATTTACAATGAACATAATATTAAATCTAACCAATGTTCCCCACTTTTGTTTTAAATATTATATTATATTTGTGCATGTACTTGAATTGTTGTCATTATTATATGTGTATTACTACTTGTAGGGAAATGACAAGTCCAAAAGATGTGATATTTTTTGTTTGTTCAATCCCACTAGCTGTTTTATTTACAATGAACATAATATTAAATCTAACCAATGTTCCCCACTTTTGTTTTAAATATTATATTATATTTGTGCATGTACTTGATTTGTTGTCATTATTATATGTGTATTACTACTTGTAGGGAAATGATAAGTCCAAAAGATGTCATATTTTTTTTTTGTTCAATCCCACTAGCTGTTTTATTTACAATGAAAATAATATTAAATCTAACCAATGTTCCCCACTTTTGTTTTAAATATTATATTATATTTGTGCATGTACTTGATTTGTTGTCATTATTATATGTGTATTACTACTTGTAGGGAAATGATAAGTCCAAAAGATGTCATATTTTTTGTTTGTTCAATCCCACTAGCTGTTTTATTTACAATGAAAATAATATTAAATCTAACCAATGTTCCCCACTTTTGTTTTAAATATTATATTATATTTGTGCATGTACTTGATTTGTTGTCATTATTATATGTGTATTACTACTTGTAGGGAAATGACAAGTCCAAAAGATGTGATATTTTTTGTTTGTTCAATCCCACTAGCTGTTTTATTTACAATGAAAATAATATTAAATCTAACCAATGTTCCCCACTTTTGTTTTAAATATTATATTATATTTGTGCATGTACTTGATTTGTTGTCATTATTATATGTGTATTACTACTTGTAGGGAAATGACAAGTCCAAAAGATGTGATATTTTTTGTTTGTTCAATCCCACTAGCTGTTTTATTTACAATGAAAATAATATTAAATCTAACCAATGTTCCCCACTTTTGTTTTAAATATTATATTATATTTGTGCATGTACTTGATTTGTTGTCATTATTATATGTGTATTACTACTTGTAGGGAAATGATAAGTCCAAAAGATGTGATATGTTTTGTTTGTTCAATCCCACTAGCTGTTTTATTTACAATGGAACTAATATTAAATCTAACCAATGTTCCCCACTTTTGTTTTAAATATTATATTATATTTGTGCATGTACTTGATTTGTTGTCATTAGTATATGTGTATTACTTGTAGGGAGATGACAAGTCCATAAGTTGTAATATTTGTTGTTCAATCCCACTAGCTGTTTTATTTGCAATAAAATAATATTAAATCTAACCAATGTCCCCCTTTTTCTATCTTACTGTTAACATATTTATTTTCAATAAAATTTCTTTATTATTCCATTTCTATATTCCCTTTATTTAACTTGTTCGTGACAATATCCATCCAATCGTATGGTAACAACAGTTTGCATATTCCTACCCTTTATACTCTAATATGTAAACATGTACAGCAAGTTTGAAAAATGGAGGTAATTCAATGTCACAAACGCATGTGAACAAGCAAACAAAATATGTTATCAAAAGGAACTAAATAGCAAGGTGGAAAAGAAAGAGGGAGGGGTAGTTCTATATGCTTCAAGCGCATGTGATTCACACAAACCAAATACATTTATATATGAGAGTGAACAATTAACATGTTTTTATTATGGCAACAGAAGCATCAATTTTTACAAATTCTACATTTAAACGTTGACATTTAAAACATTTTTTTGCTTCGTTTTATTTATAGCTCAATATCATCATATATAAATGTGTTACTGTATGGTATATATCTGTCTTTGGGTGTATTTGGTGGTACTACAAGATCCCAAACTATGATATGACCCTTAATCTTCTGTATCTAAGTCACGAGTATCACTTCCTACAATAAATGTACTAATTATAGGTACCTGATCAAATCGCCCCCTACAAAATAACGCCCGTCAATATAGCCCTAATAGTTAACAAACTTGTCCCCACTTCATATCCGCCCCATACAAAATCGCCCCAACATTTTTTGTTGTAAATAATAATAGTTATTATTATTACTACTATTATTATTGGTTTTGAAAACGACATTCTGATGAGTAATTATTGAGATACTATATATATTATAGACAATAAAAATTACAGTGCATGTAATCGGACTCGTTATTGTTTGATTATGTCAGTTAAGTGAAGGTATTTATTTGTGTGTCCTTGCAATCATTAATTTCTTCTTTTAATCAAAAGAAGAGCTTGAAGATACCATAGGGGTAATCAGAATCTGTATATCGAAGAAGAACAGACAACTCAATAGCCAAAAGAAAAATAGTACAAAAGGACAAACAAAGATCTACAAAACACACATATAAAACTAAAGATCAAGTAACACGAACCCCACTAAAAACCGGGGTGAACTCAGATGCTTCACTAGTGACACCCGTCAAGGATTTCTTTGTAAAATATTGATTAATTATATATAGAGTCGACACATGTAAGTCGTTGTTAACATGTGTTTGTGTGAATATGGACTCGAACAAGCTAGAATAAAGAAAAGGGTTCAATAATAAAGAAATAAAGAAATTTCAATGAAAATAAATATGTAAACAGAAAGCTAAAAAAAAGAGGGGGGGGGGGTAATTCCGTGAGTGAGTGAGTGATTGTTGTTTAACGCCAATTCAGCAAATTTTTTTCAGCTATTTCAAGGCGAGTACACGTTAATTATCAATGAGATGAGATGATGATGAGGCCTGCTTTGCTCTAGATCAACACGCTGGGTTGAATTTGCATAGTGCTAGTACACTGAAACAACAGTCCGCGGGAATACATATCGCTTCACTCGGACACATTATTCTGATTCCGATTCAACTAGTCTTTCCTCTTCCTCCTTAATGCTGCCTACTTAGGGTAGAAGCAAATATTCTTTGGTTTGACCCGAGTGGGGCTCGAACCCACGATCTGCCACACTCGAGGCTCTAACCATTACGTCGCCGATGCAGTTCAGAAAAATATACCCGCCCGGCTTTGTAGATTACAAATAGGATGCATTCGACTCGCACCCGCAAGTGATAGAGTCTACCAGTTGCCTGCACATGTTCGATGGTTCTCTCCGGGTACTCCGGATTCTTCCACCACTAAAACTGATCGCATTATATAGCTGAAATATTGCTGCAAGTGGCGTTAAACACAATAAATCATTAAATCAAATCAATCTGAAAAATATATGTACGAATACTTCGAATATATGACTGGGTATGCGGTTCTCATATTGAGGGCATGTATAACTCCAGCTTCACCAACCTTAAGCAATTGTACCTAAGGCTAACTTATGTAAACCCCCCTCCCCCCCCACACACACACGAAACACCACCTTTACTAAGCGATCCAGCGTCACCACGGTAGCCAATTTTACCTTAGGTTAAATTATGTACCCCCCCCCCACTTCCACCCTCACCCCAAAACAATCAAGCTCACACAACACCTCGAGATCGACGACTAGCTATTCTTCCTGCTTTATAAGCTCAGTGCAAGCATATTTTATATTCGCGGAAATGTACGTATATTCTATATATAAACGTCCTTATATAAATACAGTTAGTTATATCTAGTAATGGCCAACAATCCTATGCTAACATAGTTCTGTATGGAGTATTTGTTTTTGCTAGATTTCCATGTATTGTAATCATGGAAACAGCCATTAATTTAATTGTAGACTTGATTGAAAGTGCTTAATAACAAGAATTGTAACTGTTTAAGCTTCAGAATAAAATGCAATGGCAACATCGAAGAAAACAATATTTCAAGATGGCTGCTCTTATGCATGTACACTATTACTTGCAATAGTTTATGTTCGTTGTTTTCTTATCAGAAACATTGACATGGCAACAGCAACAGCACAATGTTGCAACATCTGCGATCATGACAACGAATCTAAATTGGCGGCCACCTGGTGCCCAGAATGTGAGGATTTCCTGTGTACCGACTGTAACAGGCACCATTCTATATCTTCAGCAACCAAACAACACATTGTAATTTCCATGGAAAATTACCAGAAATTACCCAGTTCCATTCTATCTATAAAGAACAGATGCACCAAACATGACAATAAGTACGAATTTTACTGCTCGATTCATGGCGACCCTTGCTGCGTTATGTGCACAAGAGATGATCATCGCCACTGCCAAGAATTACGTCCCATTTTTGAGGTAACAGAAAATGCCAAGTCATCGCCAGCCATTGTGCACATAGAAAGAGATCTCAAATACATCGATGCTGCATTTGAAAAAATCAAGTCAGATATTACAAATAATATTTCTGATATTGATAAACAAAAAAGAAAATTGTTGTCCGATATTTCAAACATGCGTAAATCACTTAACGACCATTTAGATCAAATTGAAAAACAAACAGTTGAAGAGATGGTGTCAGCAGAACAACATTTACAAGTGGAATTAAAAAGAGTATTGGTTGCCATTGAAACCAAAAGAACTGACTTTGAATATATTCGGCAAGATGTAGATAAAGTAAAGAAATATGCTAGTGATCTCCAGACGTTCATAGGAGTAAAACAAATGACGAGTGTTGTGGATGGAGAAGCTAAGAAACAGAAAGGAGCAATCAATTATGACCTTTTTGAACTGAAACTGGACTTTTCTTCAGCATTGAAATCTTTTGTAAAAGATGTTCCTAAATTTGGTGTTGTATCTGTTACAAAAAAGCATTGTAGTACCAGTCTTGTACAAAAAGCTGAACTGCAAGCACAGATTCTACAGGAAAGGAAGCTGGATGTTACTCCACAACTCACAAGAAAGACGACAGCCAATTTTCAAACAGAGGTTAATGGACCAGTCCGTATAAAAGGTTGTGACATATTACCGGATGGCAAATGTGTATTCGCTGAACAAGAAGGCAAACGGTTGTTGATGTTTTCTAATAACGGAAATTACGAAAAAGACATTGTCCGGTTTTCAGGTACACCGTATGAGGTTTCATACATAGGAGAAAACATTGTAGCTGTTACAATTTGGGACAAACGAGAAGTCGTATTTGTAAACCTCATTACTAACACTATTATAAACACGGTAGATATTGGCCATGAATGTTGGGGAACCGATTTCAAGAAGAATCGTCTAGCCATTCGAGCTATTCCAAAATATACGTATAGTCACATTGTATATTTAGATTCTAAAGGTAAATGGATTGATCGGAGAAATATTTCCGGAAGCAATTCCGCATGCATATCATTGCGTGATGATACCAGCAAGTGTACGGACTGGAGTACCAATACGATTTACTGTTATACATTAACAGGACAACAGATATGGACCTTCAAAGACCAAAACGTCTTACGAGAGCCAAGGGGAATTGCATTAGATAAAAATAGAAACGTTTATGTGGTTGGTAAGGGAACAAACAACGTTGTAGTACTTTCACCTGAAGGTAAATACTGCAAAAAAATCTTAATCAAAAGTAATGGGATGGATGAACCGTATTCATTATGTATCAACATTGACCGTAGCGAGCTCCTGGTATGTAACTATAGAGGTCCAGCATTTGTTTTCTCTCTAGAGTAAATGTAAGCAGTGCTACTGGACTTTACGTTATCAATATTGACAGAGAACTAGTACAACTCATTGTAGTATTGGTGTAAAAGTAGCGTACATTGTAGTGAATATTTGAGAGTGATGTCGATGAGAACTTATATTATTAATAAAACTAAGGTTCTCCTCCCCTGGAAAAGGTAACCTTAGCCGATTTTGACTATCCTGTTCAGATCCTTTTGTTTTATTGCTCCCAAAACTTTGAAAATTGTTTGGCTTTGGAATCTATCAATTTTTGTGCATACCTGATGAAGTTTATTCCAGAAACACGCCGTGCGCATTAAATTTGAAATAAACGTTTTTAATATTTAAATATATATATATATATATATATATAACTTATAAAGAACTTGTGTATAATCAGAACTTTATGTAGGGCTTACGTATAGTTAGAACTTATATAGAGCGTGTGTATATGATAATATATGAGTAAAAGGCAATATAGTTTTTAGGTTTTGAATAATATGTCCGAGTGGAGCGACGTATCTACATGTGGACTGTTATTTCGGTTTAATAGCATCATAAGATTAACTAAGCGAGTTGGCAGGTCTAGTTAAAATCAGACATCATCATCATCGTCTCACAAAAAAAGCAAGAAGAGTTTGAAGACACCAATGTGGTAAGTAATACGATCCCAACTAAAAACTGAAGGTGAACTCAGGTGCTCCGGAAAGGTAGGCAGTTCCTTGCTCTTCCAATGATATAGCTTGAATTAACAAATCTCGGTTGGCTCGCTTCCCTACAACAAAGTATTTGTATCTGCGTAGATAATTCTATTTTATTAAGCACAGTTGAACTAATTCTTTTAATCTGCCTTTTAATTTTGAGTGGGGAATAGTAGTGTAGACCGTAGTGAAATCACAAAAACAAAATATGAACCAAAATTTATGGTGACGAACTTGAAAAACGCATAAGTAATAATAGTATAAGAAATATTTGTGTCTAAATAAAATATATATTACTTTAACTAAATGTAATTTGAAACATGACAGTACGACTGTCTGGTAGACAGTCAAATACAAATGCTATTCAAAAACACACAGTCAATACAAATGTTTTCAGAGCTTCAATTCTTTGGTTTAGGTATATGGTGTTTAACGCCACTTACAACAATTGTATTGGTTGAGGTACCCGGAGTACCCGGAGAAAACCACTGACCAACCGTAAGTCACTGACAAACTTTATCACATAATGTTGTATCGGATCCACCTCGCCTGAGGGTGGTTTAGAACTGACAACGTTAGTGGTGATAGAGACTGATTACATAGGTAATTGTAATTCTCGTTATGCGATCAGGAACACGACGGCCCCTTCGCTATATTTTGAGCCGCGGGAAATTTTAAGTATTAACTTAACTCATAATTATTTAGAAGAAATGAAACAAACAATATATAATATGCATTGATTCTGTGTAATTAATCTCCATTCATTGAGCCTGCTTTTTAAACTTCCTACAGGTGTTATAATAGATTTGTGCACTTCAATTGTATTGTAAACAAACCTAGCAACCGTGATGGTTTTGTTTTGTGATATATGTTCTCATTGAAATAACTTGACAATTTAAGCACAGTTGTAATAGATAAATTGATTGATCTTTTAGTCGTATTGATCTGATATCTGACTTTCTAATTTTATCCCAGTATTAAAGGGTGACAAAAACGTACTTATCTTTGATATTTTTTAGAATCTAGGCAGCTGTATTGCTCCAGTGGTCTCTATTACCATATGTAAAACACATCTCTGGTTTGTATTTTTCAGCAAATATCCTCCACTGAGCCGTCGTTACTGTACGAAGTTGTCCTTGTACGCCTTTTCGTCTTCTCAGACTTGTTTTTTTTCTTTCACCTTTTGATAATGCACGATTCACTAGTTTCTCGTCTTCCTAGTCATCAGCGATGGGATTTCGTTGATACTCTTATATACAAATAAATAAGAGGTCAACAAAAGTACATGAGGAGGTGTTTTGAATGTACATGTGTCATCTTTCAAAATAGGACCAGCCGTATTGGTGGTGTAACGGTTTGGGTGCACGACTCTTGTGTGGTAGACCGTGACTTCGAACCTCGGTCGGGTCAAACCAAATACTATAAAATTGGTATTTGGTGTTTCTCCTCTACACACGTAGCTTTAAGGAGTAAGAGCAAAGAGTGGTAGGTTCCGAGTCAAGTTAATGTGTCCGAAATGAGCAACATTTCAACCAGCAGATGGCGGTGTCTGTGTCTTAGCACTAATCAGATCTAAGCAAAAATTTAACATCAACATCATCTCATTGAAATGCATCTTATTCTCGCCAGGATATTGATGAAAAAATGCTAATTTGGTATTGGACACTCACTCACTCACTCACTCACTCACTCACTCACTCACAAATATGGGAGCAGAAATGATTAAAAAAGTAGGGTAATTCCTAGCCACGAGTGACTGATTCAAACAAACCAAATATGATTTAAGACGAAACAATGAAAAATAAGCTTAGTATTGCAATAGAAACGTATATATCTTCTTCAGTGCGCACAGCCTGTTTCTGGAATAACCTCCACCAGGTACGTCCAAAGTCAAAATACTTGAACGTCAAATAATCTTAAAATCTTTGGGTGCCAGAAAACCAAAGGATCTAAAAAAGATAACAAAAATCAGTTACTGTCACATATATCTGAGGGAGGAACACCTTATCTATAACAATAATGATATGATTTAGGAGTAACACCTTAGTTATAACAATAATTACATGACTTAGGAGTAACACCTTAGATATAACAATAATGACATGATTTAGGAGTAACACCTTAGTTGTAACAATAATGACATGATTTAGGAGTAGCACCTTAGGCATAACAATAATTACATGACCTAAGAGTAACACCTTAGTTGTAACAATAATGACATGATTTAGGAGTAACACCTTATCTATAACAAAAATGGCATCATTTAGGAGTAACACCTTAGCTATAACAATAATGACATGATTTAAGAGGAACACCTTAGTCATAACAATAATGACATGATTTAGGAGTAACACCTTAGCTATAACAATAATGACATGATTTAGGAGTAACACCTTAGTCATAACAATAATGACATGATTTAGGAGGAACACCTTAGTTATAACAATAATGACATGATTTAGGAGTAACACCTTAGGTATAACAATAATGACATGACTTAAGAATAACACCTTAGCTATAACAATAATGACATGATTTAGGAGTAACACCTTAGCTATAAGAATAATGACATGATTTAGGAGTAACACCTTAGTCATAACAATAATGACATGATTTAGGAGGAACACCTTAGTTGTAACAATAATGACATGATTTAGGAGTAACACCTTAGCTATAAGAATAATGACATGATTTAGGATTAACACCTTAGTCATAACAATAATGACATGATTTAGGAGGAACACCTTAGATATAACAATAATGACATGATCTAGGAGTAACACCTTAGCAATAACAATAATGACATGATTTAGGAGTAACATCTTAGTTATAACAATAATGACATGATTTAATTACAGTCACATATATATGAGGGAGGAACGCCTTAGCTCTAGGAATAATGACATGATTTAGGTACAGTCACATACATATGAGGGAGTAACACCTTATTAATAACGTCATGATTTAGTAGTAACACCTTAGTTATAACAATAATGACATGATTTAATTACAGTCACATATATATGAGGGAGGAACGCCTTAGCTATAGGAATAATGCCATGATTTAGGTACAGTCACATACATATGAGGGAGTAACACCTTATTAATAACAATAATGTCATGATTTAGTAGAACACCTTAGTTATAACAATAATGACATGATTTAGGAGTAACACATTAGTTGTAACAATAATGACATGATTTAGGATTAACACCTTAGTTATAACAATAATGACATGATTTAGGAGTAACACCTTAGTTATAGCAATAATGACATGATTTAGGAGTAACACCTTAGCAATAACAATAATGACATGATTTAATTACAGTCACATATATATGAGGGAGGAACACCTTAGCTATAGGAATAATGACATGATTTAGGTACAGTCACATACATATGAGGGAGTAACACCTTATTAATAACAATAATGTCATGATTTAGTAGAACACCTTAGCTATAGCAATAATGACATGATTTAGTAGTAACACCTTAGTTATAGCAATAATGACATGATTTAGTAGTAACACCTTAGTTATAGCAATAATGACATGATTTAGGAGTAACACCTTAGTTATAGCAATAATGACATGATTTAGGAACTGGAAATTTCGATAAACAATATATCTTATATACGATTTCAATGCCGAAGTACAGACTACTGGGCGTATCATACTCCCGGAGTTTAATACCTAACCCGCCAGCAGAGAAATCGTCAGCATTGACTTTAATTCAACATTTAGACATTCATATTTCAACAATTGTTTTATTTGCATTATGTATAGGACAATGTCAATGTGGAGAGGACCTTTGTACGTTGACATAACTTGAGTCCGATCCAAATATTATATAGTTAACAATAAAATAAGTTGAATGTAATCTACATACCATCTTCATAATTACCACACGTAACCTGTAAACTAAAGTTTTGAAGTATGAAGAGTTGATGTGACATGTTTTGATACAATTACAGATATGGAAATATTTTTTTTTAAACAGGGATCGTCTTCCTTTGTGTCAGTTAGAGCTTATTGACTGTCAAAGAAATGTTGTGTTCACAGACATAGAAAACAGTATTTATCATTCGGTTACAGTTTTGTTACAGGTAAGTCTATATCTATCATTCTACCAAATTGCATATGAAATTATAACGCTTAACAACATTTAGATAGAGGTCAAAGTCTACATTCTACCAAATTGTATATGAAAGTACAATACTTAGGCACATTTAGATAGAGGTCAAAGTCTACATTCTACCAAATTGTAAATGAAAGTCTAACGCTTCTCAATATTTAAATAGAATTCAAAAGTGTCTGGTATGAATGAACAATTCAATACACATTCGAGCGAATGCAACAGAAAATCAACTTTAAATGATGTCAAATTAAAATGGTTGACACAACCGACTAAGCCATTATATGATTTCTATCTTGATAATTTTAAAGTCATCAACACATAGCTAGATAGGAATAACAATGGTGAATTACGATGGAAAGACATCTACATGATATAAGATTAACTGTGAAGCAGAGGTTGAAGAAAAAAATGGGGCAATCAGTATCGGTATATGAAAGAAGAACAGATAATACATTGGCATAAAGAAAAAGTACAAAAGGACAAACAACGATCTACAAAACATACATATAAAACTAAAGATCGTGTAACACGAACCTCACTAAAAACTGGGGGTGAAATCGGGTGCTCCGGAAGGGTGATCAGTTCCCGCTCCACTAGTGGCTCACGTCTAGCTACAAAACCGTTGATGTCATGAATGTGGAAACGACCGGAAAGTGTTTATGGAAATTGGAACATATACATGGTCATTTTTGACAAAGATATTCCATCAGGGTCAACCAAGTCATTGTGACAGATCGACGGGATCGATCTCCGTGGAGAGCCCCTGCCGATTTAAATATCACAAAGTCTTATTAATTAACTCCTGACTTAAGATGGAAATAGTTGATAAGCAAACTTTGACAAGTTTTAAATCTGGTGAACAATGGATGACCCTTATCAGGTTCAACACAACTTTAAAGTTTCGATTCGTTTACAAGACAATACCAAAGCAATAAAACAGATAAATAGCGACGTATTTGTTGGCGTGTCTCCAAGGAAAACAACGACTAAATGCTATACAATAAGTCAACACAATCTGGAATTCTACAATTTCTTGAGTTGAAAGATGACAATTAACTCTTCTTGTGTACTAGTATATGTAATGTTAAATATACCGGAGGAGTATGGTAACATTATTGAAACCGACGCATTCTGACTGTGCGGTGTAGTTGATGGTTATGGGTGTCACTAGTGGAGCAGAAACTGCTTACCCTTCCTGAGCACCTGAGCCTACCTCTAGTTTTAAGTGGGGTTCGTGTTATTCGATCTTTAGTTCTATATGTATGTTTTGTAGATCGCTGTTTGTCCTTTTGTACTTTTCTTTTGGTCATTGTGTTGTCTGTTCTTCTTCGATATATGGATTCTGCTTACCCCTTTGGTATCTGCAAACTCTTCGTAAGTAAGGTGACTGGACACTTAGATGGTATGACTCACTCACCAGTTCAAGAAGACAAGAAAAACTCATCGCGTCAAATATGCTTGTAAAACATTTCCATGATGATGTTCTTAATGTTTATATTTGATTTTTTTTTTAAAGTGTAATTTTTTTGTGCCATTATGAATCTAAATATTTCTAACGTAGAATATGAGAGGTGTTATAGCATCCGCTTTATGTCTGCCAAATTTGCTGCGTGTCACTAATTGTGACATTACGATTACATGAACCGGGAAGAAGATGTAACACACAAACTTTAGCAAAGCTCATTGTCTTATATGTATAGTATAGATACAAGATATCATAGTGTAACAAACTTCTGATAGATTAAATTATTTCTTTTGTTATACCCATGCCAAAGGTTGGTTCTATATCATGTGCAAATCTTCGTTACAATTTTTAGTAAAAGAAATAGTGGATACAAACTGAGATAGGATTGTAGGTATTGAGCTTCAAAGCCAAAACTATAGGTGAACTTTTAAGTCGGCATTGTTATTTTAACTGGAGATCTTAATGATGATTATATAAAAATACCAACTTTATAATTAGAAACATCGTCAAATCAAAGTACCTTCAAAATGTTGTAAATAGACAATTTAGCTTAAGCATATTTTATTAATTAATATTCTAAAATTTTTCAAATTGTTGATATATAAACAGAACCACATTAGGACCAACTGATCTATAAACAGAACAACCTTAGGACCAACTGATATATAAACAGAACCACCTTAGGACCAACTGATCTATAAACAGAACAACCTTAGGACCAACTGATATATAAACAGAACCACCTTAGGACCAACTGATCTATAACCAGAACCACATTAGGACCAACTGATCTATAAACAGAACCACCTTAGGACCAACTGATATATAAGCAGAACCACCTTAGGATCAACTGATCTATAAACAGAACCACATTAGGACCAACTGATCAATAAACAGAACCACCTTAGGACCAACTGCTCAATAAACAGAACCCCATTAGGAGCAACTGATCTATAAACAGAACCACCTGAGGACCAACTGATCTAAAAACAGAACCACCTTAGGACCAACTGATCTATAAACAGAACCACCTTAGGAGCAACTGATCTATAAACAGAACCACCATAGGATCAACTGATCTATAAACAGAACCACATTAGGACCAACTGATCTATAAACAGAACCACCTTATGACCAACTGCTCAATAAACAGAACCCCATTAGGAGCAACTGATCTATAAACAGAACCACCTGAGGACCAACTGATCTATTAACAGAACCACCTTAGGACCAACTGATCTATAAACAGAACCACCTTAGCAGCAACTGATCTATAAACAGAACCACCTTAGGACCAACTGGTCTATAAACAGAACCACATTATGACCAACTGCTCCATTAACAGAACAACCCTAGGATCAACTGATCTATAAACAGAACCACCTTAGAACCAACTGATCTATTAACAAAATCACGTTATGACCAACTGCTCTATAAACAGAACAACCCTAGGACCAACTTATCTATAAACAGAACCACCTTATGACCAACTGCTCTATAAACAGAACAACCCTAGGACCAACTTATCAATAAACAGAACCACCTTAGGACCTACTTATCAATAAACAGAACCACCTTATGACCAACTGATCTATAAACAGAATCACCTTATGATCAACTGCTTTATAAACAGGAAAACCCTATGATCAACTGATCTATAAACAGAACCACCTTAGGAGCAACTGATCTATAAACAGAATCACCATATGACAAATTGCTCTATAAACAAAATCACCTTATGAACAACTGATCTATGAACAGAATCACCTTATTAACAACTGCTCTATAAACAGAACAACAATAGGATCAACTGATATATAAACAGAATCACCATAAGACCAACTGATCTATAAACAGAACCACATTAGGAGCAAATGATCTATAAACAGAACCACCTTAGAACAAACTGATTTTTAAACAGAACCACCTTATGACCAACTGATCTATAAACAGAACCACCTGAGGACCAACTGATCTATAAACAGAACCGCCTTAGGACCAACTGATATATAAACAGAATCACATTATGACCAACTGATCTATAAACAGAATCACCTTATGACCAACTGCTCTATAAACATAATCACCTTATGACCAACTGCTCTATAAACAGAATCACCTTATGACCAACTGCTCTATAAACAGAATCACCTTATGACCAACTGATCTATAAACAGAATGGCCTTATGACCAACTGCTCTATAAACAGAACCTCCTTCGGACCAACTGCTCCATAAACAGAACCACCTTAGGACCAATTGATCTATAAACAGAACCATTCTAGTATCAACTGCTCCATAAACAGAGCCACCTTAGGACCAATTGATCTATAAACAGAACCACCTTAGGACGAATTGATCTATAAACAGAACCACCTTAGGACCAATTGATCTATAAACAGAACCACCTTAGGACCAACTGATCTATAAACAGAACCACCTTAGGACCAACTAATCTATAAACAGAGCCACCTTAGGACCAACGGATCTATAAACAGAACAACCTTAGGACCAACTAATCTATAAACAGAACCACCTTAGGAACAACTGATCTATAAACAGAACCACCTTAGGACCAACTGATCTATAAACAGAACCACCTTAGGACCAACTGATCTATAAACAGAACCACCTTAGGACCAACTGATCTATAAACAGAACCACCTTAGGACCAATTGATCTATAAACAGAACCACCTTAGGACCAACTGATCTATAAACAGAACCACCTTAGGACCAACTTAGCTATAAACCTAACCACCTTAGGACCAACTTAGCTATAAACAGAACCACATTAGGATCAACTGATATATAAACAGAACCACCTTAGGACCAACTGATCTATAAACAGAACCGCCTTAGGACCAACTGATCTATAAACAGAACCACCTTAGGACCAACTGATCAATAAACAGAACTACCTTAGGAGCAACTGATCTATAAACAGAACCACATTAGGACCAACTGATCTATAAACAGAACCACATTAGGACCAACTGATCAATAAACAGAACCACCTTAGGAGCAACTGATCTATAAACAGAACCACCTTAGGACCAACTGATCTATAAACAGAACCACCTTAGGACCAACTGATCTATGAACAGAGCCACCTTAGGAACAACTGATCTATAAACAGAACCACCTTAGGAGCAACTGATCTATAAACAGAACCACCTGAGGAGCAACTGATCTATAAACAGAACCACCTTAAGACCAACTGATCTATAAACAGAACCACCTTAGGACCAACTGATCTATAAATAGAACCACCTTCGGACCAACTGATCTATAAACAGAACCACCTTAGGACCAACTGATCTATAAACAGAACCACCTTAGGAGCAACTGATATATAAACAGAACCACATTAGGATCAACTTAGCTATAAACAGAACCACCTTAGGACCAACTGCTCCATAAACAGAACTACCTTAGGAGCAACTGATCTATAAACAGAACCACATTAGGACCAACTGATCTTTAAACAGAACCACATTAGGATCAACTGATCAATAAACAGAACCACCTTAGGAGCAACTGATCTATAAACAGAACCACCTTAGGACCAACTGATCTATAAACAGAACCACCTTATGACCAACTGATCTATAAACAGAACCACCTTAGGACCAACTGATCTATAAACAGAACCACCTTATGACCAACTGATCTATAAACAGAACCACCTTAGGACCAACTGATCTATAAACAGAACCACCTTAGGACCAACTGATCTATAAACAGAACCACCTTAGGACCAACTGATCTATAAACAGAACCACCTTAGGACCAACTGATCTATAAACAGAAACACCTTATGACCAACTGATCTATAAACAGAGCCACCTTAGGACCAACTGACCTATAAACAGAACCACCTTAGGACCAACTGATCAATAAACAGAACCACCTTAGGAGCAACTGATCTATAAACAGAACCACCTTATGACCAACTGATCTATAAACAGAGCCACCTTAGGACCAACTGATATATAAACAGAACCACCTTAGGACCAACTGATCTATAAACAGAACCTCCTTAGGACCAACTGATCTATAAACAGAACCACCTTATGACCAACTGATCTATAAACAGAGCCACCTTAGGACCAACTGATATATAAACAGAACCATCTTAGGACCAACTGATCTATAAACAGAACCACATTAGGACCAACTGATCAATAAACAGAACCACCTTAGGAGCAACTGATATATAAACAGAACCACCTTAGGACCAACTGATCTATAAACAGAGCCACCTTAGGACCAACTGATCTATAAACAGAGCCACCTTGGGACCAACTGATCTACAAACAGAAAAACCTTAGGACCAACTGATCTATAAACAGAACCACCTTAGGACCAACTGATCTATAAACACAGCCACATTAGGACCAAGTGATCTATAAACAGAACCACCTTAGAACCAACTGATCTATTAACAGAACCACCTTAGGACCAATTGATCTATAAACAGAACCACCTTAGGACCAACTGGTCTATAAACAGACCAACCTTATGACCAGCTGAAGTATAAACAGAACCACATTAGGACCAACTTATCTATTCTGATACAGGTGTTCAGTTTAAGCACGTTAAATTAACAAAGATCTATTCTGTTACATGCAAAAAGTGGTGTGTACACAGATAGAAAAACACAGTATTTATCATTCGGACACTGACACATTTGTCACAGATCTACAATTATCAAACTATATGGGAAATATTAACACTTAGAAAGAGAAATACAATAGAAAAGAGATATATAAATGAGTTACTATATGGTATATATCTGTCTTTTGGTGTATCTGGTGGAACTACAAGATCCCAAACTATGATACAACCTTTAACCTTATGTATTTTAGTTACGAGTATCACTTTCTACAATAAATGTACTAAGATGTAAGTTTCTGTGAACATATAAAATTGCATTAATATGGCCATGAGCAAGTTAAAATAAGGAAAAAGAGTTGAAATAATAAAGAAATAAAGACATTTTATTGAAAATAAATATGTAAGCAAAAAGTAAAAAAATGGGGGAGAATATAATAAAGAAATAAGGACATTTTATTGAAAATAAATATGTAAACAGAAAGTAAAAAAAGGGGGGAGGATAATTTCGTGCCACGAATGCCTGTGGTTGACACATTTAAGTTGCTGTTAACATAAGATTGTATGAATATGGACATGGGGAAGCTTAAATAAGGAAAAATAAATGAAATAATACAGAAATAAAGAAATGTTATTGAAAATAAATATGTAAAGCAAAAAGAAAAAAAGGGGGGTGGTAATTCCGTGCAACGAGTGCCTGTGATTGGGTCGTAAATAATGTTGATATATCAGGAGGTCATATTCCGACAAGTTCATACACCTATTTTTATTGCCAAGACAAATCCTTTTATCTTTATGTTATAAATGATAATAAAGTGCAAAATTACCGAGTTGGCGTTAAACAACAATCACTCACTCACAGAATACATCAAATTGGTAGGAGGGGATAATTTAGTTATAAGGTGCAACATTGATCTATGTATAATTCTTTTAATTCAATTTAATGAATAGGTCACCAAGAACTGAATAATATATCAATGAATATAGTTTCGTACTATATAGTATTGGGTATGGTTCTTATATTGAGGGCGTTTTTAAACTTCAGCGGCACCACCGTATCCAATCTTACACACAATAACCCCCATCCAAAGATCGACGATTAGCTATTGTTCCTGATTCATAAGCTCCGTGCTCATATATATTGTTTTCGCGGACAATGTACGTATGTTCTATACACAAAGAAAAAGGTTAGGCACCCCCTTTTTTTTCTTAAATGACATATGATGCGACAAGTAATCACGAGATTACTGACCAGATAATCTCAAGAACGCTACGGTGACCTGTTAGGACATTACATTGGCTGTAAGAAACTACAACAAAAATCAAGAAAAATGTTAATTTAATGAATATTTAATCACAATATCACAAGGCCAGTTTCTGCAGTAAACATGTCCATTTTAACCATTGACCTTCACAGTTCAAAAAGCACGATAAGATTGTTATTTCACTTTTAAAACGTCACTTATGAAACACTTGACGACATCTATTGTTCAAAGTTCAGTACCGGGTGTAACTCGCACGTGCTTGGATGACGGCCTCAACCCTGGGACTCATCTCTCCAGTTAGACGTCGGATGTCCTGTTGTGATAGCTTGTGCCATTCCCGATGCAATGCTGCTTCCAACTGACGAATGTTTTGCAGAGGAGGTACACGAGCTTGACTACGACGGCCTAGCATGTCCCAAATATGCGCTATGGGATTCAAATCCGGGCTCATGGCTGGCCAATGAACAGAAGTCACGGCTTTGCTTTGGAGATAGGCGGTTACTGCTCTTGAACGATGAGGCCTGGTGTTGTCATCCATTTACACAGGCCTTGTCGCTAGTTGGTGGTTGTCGAAATGGGGGAAAACAACTGGTTGCAAGACGTCTCTGATGTACTGATCACCAGTTAGGTTGCCTTGTATGGTGACTAAGTCCAGCTGGAAGTCATGAGAGGTACACCCCCAAACAATTACTGAGCCTCCACCGTAAGGTACAATTGGCTAGATGTTCATTGGGGTATAGACTGTATTTTTGTGTCTCCAAACCCTCATCCGGCAGTCGGTTACATGAAGCAGAAACCTGCTCTCGTCGATGTCGTTCTGCCAACAGTGGACGTTTAATGATTCTCCTTGACTTACGTCCCGCTGATTTCAGACAGTTTCTAACTGTTCTTGTTGACACACGTATATTGGGCAGTCAGTGTTGTTTGAGTACGGGACTGGTTGCAAATAACATCTGTCTAACCAAAGGCTGTAATGCCCTATCCTCACGATTAGATGTTACCCGCGATCTGCTGGATCTTGGCAAGTCTTTCTCATTGTTGGTTTGTGTGTGTTTTCTCACCAGTCGGCTGACTACAGTATAAATGTTTTATAACACCGGACTTAAATACTTAAATTCGAAGAGTGAACATACTGAATTTTGTGTAATGCGTGAGAGACATGGTTCACGTGCATGACTAGTCGATATTAGACATAACGGTCACACCTGTTAGAGCACAACTTTTTAATGGAACATTGTTCTTGCTATGATCAATATAAATATTAGAATCTAAACTTAGTGTAACTTATTATGTTTTAATATATCAGAGGGTGCTTAGCTGTTTCTTCATGAAAGCGGTCATTCTTTTAATTGTAAACTTGATTTAAAGTAATATACATAAGCATTGAAACTGTTTAAGTTTGAGAATCAAATGGGTTGGCAACGCCGAATGAAACAGTATTTCAAGATAGCTGTTCTTATACATATACATTATTACTTCCAATAGTTTATGTTCGATGTTTTCTTTTCAGAAACGGTGACATGGCAACAGCAACAACACAATGTTGCAGCATCTGTGATCATGACAATGAATCTAAATTGGCGGCCACCTGGTGTCCGCAATGTGAGGATCTCCTGTGTACCGACTGTGACAGGCACCATGCCAGATCTTCATCAAGCAAAAAACACATCGTAATTTCCATGGAAAATTACCAGAAACTACCCAGTTCTATTATATCTATAAAGAACAGATGCACCAAGCATGACAATAAGTACGAATTCTACTGCTCGATTCATGGCGACCCTTGCTGCGTTATGTGCACAAGAGATGAGCATCGCCATTGCCAAGAATTACGTCCCATTCTTGAGGTAACAGAAAATGCCAAGTCATCGACGGCCATTGTGCATATAGAAAGAGATCTCAAAGACATCGATGCTGCATTTGAAAAAATAAAGTCAGATATCACAAGTAATATTTCTGATATTGACAAACAAAAAAGAAAATTTTCGTCTGATATTTCAGACATGCGCAAATTACTTTACGACCATTTAGATAAAATTGAAAAACAAACAGTTGAAGAGATGGTGTCAGAAGAACAACATTTACAAGTGGAATTAAAGAAAGTATTGGTTGCCATGGAAACCAAAAGAACTGACTTTGATAATATTCGACAAGATGTTGATAAGGTAAAGAAATATGCCACTGACCTGCAGACTTTCATAGGAGTGAACGAAATTACCAGTGTTGTGAACGGAGAGGTTAAGAACCAGAAAGGGGCATTTAATTATGACCTTTTTGAACTGAAACTTGACTTTTTATCAGAATTGGAATCTTTTGTGAAAGATGTTTCTAAATTTGGTGTTGTGTCTGTTACAACAAGGCATTGTAGTACCAGTCTTGTAAAAGAAGCTGAATTGCAAGCGCAAATTCCAGAGGAAATCAAACTGGGTGTTACCCCAAAACTCACAAGAAAGGCGAATGTCGACTTTCAACCTAAGGTTAAGGGGCGTGTCTGTATACACGGTTCTGACATATTACCGGATGGCAAACTTGTATTCGCTGAAACAGAAGGCAAACGGTTGTTGATGTTTTCTAATAACGGATTTTACGAAAAAGACCTTGTCCGGTTTTCAGGTAGGCCGTTTGAGGCTTCATACACAGGAGAAAACATCGTAGCTGTTACAATTTGGGACAACCATGAAGTCGTATTTGTAAACGTCATTACAAACACCATTACAAACTCGATAGATATTGGCTATCTATGTTATGGAACCGATTTCAACATGAATCGTCTAGCTATTCGAGTAATGCAGCCACCTACATCAAGTCACATTGTATATTTAGATCCTAAAGGTAAATTGATTGATCGAGTCAATATTCCTGGTGGGAACTCCACAAACATATCATTACGTGATGATACCATTAACTGTACGGACAGTGTTACCAATACGATTTACTCTTATACATTAACAGGACAACAGATATGGACCTTCAAAGACCAAAACGTCTTACGAGAACCAAGGGGAATAGCCTTAGATAGAAATAGGAACGTCTATGTGGCTGGTTATGAAACAAACAACGTTGTTGTACTTTCACCTGAAGGTAAAAACTGCAGACAAATCTTAACCAAAAGTGATGGATTGGATAAACCGTATTCATTACGTATCAACATTGACCGTAGTGAGCTACTGGTATGTAATGAGAATGGTTTAGCATTTCTTTTCTCTCTACATTAAGTGTAAGCTGTTATACTGGACGTTATCAATGTTCACATAAAACTAATACAACTTATTGTAGTATAGGTGTAAAAGTATTGTACTTTGTAGTGAATATTTGACAGTGATGTCGTTGAAAAGTTATTAATAAAACTAACGTTCTCATCGCTCAGGAAAAGTTAACCTTAGACGATTTCGGCTATCCTGTTTATGCCCTTTGGGTTTATTTCTCCCAAAACATTTAAATGAAAATTATTTGGGGTTGCAATCTTTAGATTTTTTGGGTACATGATGAAGTTTATTCCAGAAACGCGCCGTGCGCACTAAAATTGATAACTACATTTTTATCATTTATAAATATAGTACTTGTGTTTAATGAGAGTTTATATAGAATATGTGTATGACAACTTATATAGAACTTGTGCATAATGAGAACAATATGTTGGTCTTATTCCTAACTGCATATTTATTTAAAGAAAATCTTTTTTATATCTGAGGTGAAGGTAATTTTATGAACCTTGAATGAGAGGGTGAGATTTTTGGAAATTCTAAAACAAAATGGGAAAGTACTCTGGACGTCTCTTACCACCATCTGTTCTTAAGGAATATTTCAGCATGATATAGCAACACCTTTGCATCTAAATGAATTGGCCAGTCTAGTTGAAATTAGACATCATCATCGTATCACTAAAATAAAGCAAGAAGAGTTTGAAGATATCAAAAGGGTAATCAGAATCCATTAATCGAAGGACAACCTCTGCAAAGGTCAAAAGAATAATGTTAAAAGAACAGACAATGATCTACAAAACACTACACAGAAAACATAAAACCGAGAAATATTAACACAACTACAAACCGAGGATGAACTCCAGACGGGTAGGCAGTTCCTGCTCCATATGTACCACCCGTTGTGTTACTCTTGCTACAAAACCCGGTGATATGTCATATATGGGGAAAGAACCTATTTGTGATAACGACAAACGTAACATATCCGTGGGCATTTGTCACACATATATTTCCGCATACAGGTGCTCCTGGAATGCTTTTACATACAAACGGAAAATTCACAACGAGAAAATTGATATCATCACTGTTGTCGTAATGTTTCGTTCTTAGCAGAGCATTACTGTCGATCTCGAGGTGTAGGTTAAGCTATGAAGCAGACCTAGCTGTATCTGTGGTATCCATTATTTCAAGCTGAATGGGATAGATGCAATCGCCAAAATTACCAAGCTTAGTATTATGTAATTAAAGGACATTATTTATATCGTGGAACGTGAAATTAAAAGATCGGTTAGCTTCTTTTCGTTTTTATTGAGAAGCCCATGCATGATATCTGCTTCCTATGAATAAAGGAACAAATAGGCGAAAAGAGGTGCACAGTTAGTGCCCATATGTATGCTGACTCTCTGTGGGAACACATGCACACCAATCATGGCAAATCTGTTGTCAAGCAATAACTCAAACATTTGGATGATATCAGTTTCTGACAACTTTTTGCTAGAATCAGAGTAGTTTTTCACGAAATTGTCTTTGTTTCACCCTACAACATGGTATTTGTATCTGCGTAGAACATTCTATTTCATGAAACACAGTTGAACTAATTCTTTAAATCTGTCTTTTAAATTTTGATTGGCGAATAGTTGTGGAGATTTGAGTTGATTTTATTGTGTTTAACTCCACTTTCAGTATTATTTCAACTATATCACGGCGACCAGTTTTAGTGGTGGAAGATACCGGAGTACCCGGAGAGAACCACCGATCATAGACAAACAACTAACAACTGGGAAAATTTATCACTTGCGACTGAGAGTCAAGTACACCCTTTTTGTAATTTGCAAAGCGGGCACGAACCCACGCCGTATTGGTGATAGGCTTGTGTGAGTTGCTAGGTAATCCTACTACCCAACTCATTGAGCCACCTGGGTCCTCAGTTGTGTAGATCGTGGAGAAATCACATTGAAAAAAATATGAGCCAAAACTACGATGAACTTGAAAAAATACCTAGGAAATAATGATAATATAAGAAATAATTTTGACTAAAAACTAATTAAATATAATGTGAAAGATGACAATACGACTGTCTGGTAGAAAGTGAAATAAAGGTTATATCCAAAAAAAAAACACCGCTAATACACATGTTTCTCGCTATGCTTTGGTTTGGTTTACGTTTATGGTGTTTAACGCCACCTTCAACAATTTTATTGGTAGAGGAAGCTGGAGTACCCGAAGAAAACCACCGACGTACCGAAAGTCACACACTAACTTTATCACATAATGTTGTATGGAATACACCTCGACTGAGCGGGGTTCGAACTCACAACGATAGTGGTGATAGGCACTGATTACATAGGTAGTTTCGTCACAAAAAAATACACGATCAAAAACTGTATTGACTGTCATTGTACTGATTATTGAACCTTTTGAATTCAATAACCTACAATTCTTTGCATAAAACGCAGCCATGCACACAAATCTAGTACTTTGACGTACTGTGTCACCAAACATTGCGTACATCGTGATAAGCTGACCTACAATACTGGCCAAAAATATAACTCGAAGCAAAATTTTCCTTTTATCGACTTGGCACAGGGCGTAAGCTAAGCATTTTTCAAGTTTCTGAATCCTCTCTTCTTTGACAAAAATAAGACCATATTCAGTATCCCATGTATAACCTAGTCAATCTCAATTCTGACAAGGCGACTAGGGATATTTGTCATGAGCAATTAAAAAACCCAATTGGTCATTCACCTCTCTACTGCTTTTAACAGCTGTATGATAATAATTTTCTACCGCTAGATTATCGTCTAAAAAATAATGATTGGTTTGCCTTTAGACCTGAAATCTTTAATAAACTCTCTCAAAACATTTGAAAAATATAACCAGTGGTAGAAATACCAATAAGTGTGAAAAAAACGAAATATCGTATTTTTCCTTCAAAAACCACGCAAAACCTAAATATTGTTGATGTTCTTCGAAAATCTCAATATGATGGAACGCATATTTTAAGTCATAGCTGAAAATAAAATCAACTACATCAAGCATTTCGCTAGCAACTTTGTCATCTTAATGCTTAAATCTATATTTATGCAGATGGGGTTTAATGTGTCTACAATCAAATACTAATCGAGGTTTGCTCGATTTATTAAACTCTACCGTAAGCAGATTAACGATTAACGGTTTTGTAGATACTTCCTTGCTACAGCCTTTGTTCAGTAGATTTTCAATTTCAAAAGCAACATCTTTGTTCTTAAGTGATGATTTATTGCAATAAAAGTAAATTTCTTTTAGTCCTGTTTTAGACTGTATTTTGCAACCATTCTCAACAATATATTATATGCATTGATTATGTGTAATCAATCTCCATTCATTTAACCTGTTCTTTAAACTCCCTATAGGTGATTTGTGTACTTAAATTGTATTGTTTGCAAACTGATGAACCTTAACGTTTTGTTTTGTGATATATGTTCTCATGAAAATAACATGACAATTCAAACACAATAGTAATGGATAAATTAATTTATATTCTAGTCTTATTTATCTGACTTTGATCTAAATTTACCCCAGCATTACAGGATGACAAACATGTACTTATCATTGATTTTTTTAGATTATGGACAGCTATCGTTCCAGTGGCTTCTCTTTCACATGTAAAGCGCATCCTTGGTTTGTATTTTCCAACGTTATCTTCCGCAGAGCGGTCTTTGCTGTTTGGAGTTTTCCTTGGACGCAATGACGCCTTCTGATACCTTTTTTCTTTCTTTCAGCTTTCGACAATGCACGATTCACTAGTTTCTCGTCTTCCGAGTCATCAGCTATGTGATTGATTTCGTACTCTTGGACGACTTTCCAGCATTAATCTGTCGAGTCGTCCTGTTTAATCATCTTTTGACGCTCCTGTACAATACCGATACCTCAGATATGTCCATTCCGAGTACAATATATTTGTATCTACGTTGGTCATTTGTTTTATGAACAACAATTGGACAAACTCCCTTAGTCTGTCCTTCAGCATAGAGTGAGGAATAGTTGGGTAGAGGGTAGAGAAGTCAAATGTGTTAATGCTATTGCAGGAGGAGAGGTATATTTTGACGCTCCTATGACTTCGCGTACTGTATTGGTGCTATACCGTGTAACGTCAAAAACGTCGTAGTTTTCCCCAGATGTTACGTCGAAAACACTAAAATTACGCCAAGTATCCGTTTGGACATTTTGCTAAGAAACCGCAAATAAGCTGCATATATGAGATTTTTCTGTGAAATTCAACCATTTTTGGCATAGAAAAATAAGACGACCTTAAAATGGTCACGTAGCGGTATGGGACAATTTCATTAGAATTCGCAAAACCGTTAAATTTTGAACAGAATCATCTTGATTTCCCCGATTTTTCGATTTGTCAGTTCTATATTACATGCACATTGTGAATATTTACTTTTGTTCTGTTATGATATATAGAAATTATATTCTATGAGTAGTTTACCATTACTCTACAACAAAATTTTCCGATAAATTACAGCGTCTACATCTCAAACCTCATCTGGAAGGTGGCCATCTTGAATGGGAAACAAGCGTAACGTCATAATCCCACACGTATAAGTAATTGGCGGACTTTTCCGTCGTTACTTTCGAAACAAGAGAACATTTTGTGCAATTCTTTTTTTGTTAGGCAATTTTACTCAGGTTATGTGCAACAAATTAGTTACGCGTCTACAGCGATTTTCAAAAAAAATTCCTTAATATTATGTCAAAATTCGTTTTAGTTATTGGATTTTTAACTATTTAAGCATAAAATTGTTAATGCTTGCAAAATTTGAAGCTTTTGATATATAATAGATCTAACTTCAATCAAAATTAAAAGTCTCAGATATTTTAAAATAAATTAGCCCAGTATCCCCAATACCGTGCGCGACGTCTGTACAAGACCGATGCCTTCAGATATGTTCTTTCTTGCTGCGAAGATCTTCTGTGTGTTCATGTCTGGATTCTCTAGAATAGAACGAGCCTCATTCACCTTAGACATAGCTTAAGCATTGTGTGTGTACTGATTTGTGTTTCCTTTGCGTTGAAAATGACAATAGTGGGTGACACTTTCCTGTATTTTAGACATCTGAGCATCCAACATATCTTTCTGCAATTGTTGAGTATTTTATTAAAATGTATTCAGCCTGGAATCGATTAAAATGGCCAATAAATCCCATTTAGTATTCGAAACGGCTGTTTCAACTTCATGCATTTCGTATTGGTGAATTTAACAAGCTATCCATCTTGACAGAACGACTGTGTGGTAGAAAGAGAAATAGGGGTGATATTCAAAAATCACGTAACAATTTAATCAAATTTACCATTACAAATATTTCCCGTTATGCTTTTTACCGCGGGAAAATTTAAATATGTAGATCTATCGTGCCATCATCTGTTTTTTACGGGGTGCCTCAAATACTTGACGTGTCGATATTTCAAAATAAAAGCAGAAACTTGAGGCATGACAATTTTGTATCACACACAAAGACAACAACAGACAGTTTGAAGGACAAACCCTTATATATATATATATATATATATAAATATATATATATATATATTCGCATATATGCAAATAAATAAGAGGTCAACAAGAGTACATGAGGAGGTGTCTTGAATGTACATGTGTCATCTTTCAAAATAGGACCAGCCGTATTGATGGTGTAATGGGTAGGGTGTTCCGCTCTTGTGTGGTAGATCATGGATTCGAGTCCGATATAAATTGCTGCTTCAATTCCCCGCTACACACTTAGATTTAAGGAGAAAGAGCAAAGAGTGGTAGATCAAGATAATGTGACCGAATGGAGCAACATTTCAACCCACGGATGACTGTGTCGGTGTGTTAGCACTAAACTGATCCAAGTGTAAAAAGATGACTTCAACATCATCTCATTGAAATGCATCTTGTTCTCGAGTTGATATTGCTGAAAAAAATGTTAATTTGGCATTCAACAACAATCATTCACTCAATCACTCACTCACTCAACCCTTATTGTTTTCTTAAGATTGTACGGATATATGGACATAAATACGGTACATAGATTAAGCGAAATAACAAGATGAACGTTATTGAAAATTTAAAGGTTTAAAAGGGGGGATAATTCCGTGCCACGAGTGGCTGTGATTCAAACAAACAAACTATGACTTAAGAGGAAACAATGGAAAGTAACTTTTTATTATTGCAATAACAACATAGATATCTTATTTAGTGCTCACAACACCTTTCTAGAATACCCTTCATCAGGTACATTCAAAGTCAAAATACTTGAAAGTCAAATAATCTTAAAATCTTTGAATGCGAGAAAACCAAAGGATCTAAAAAGGACAGCCGGTTGCGATCACATATACCTGATAGTGTAACACCTGAGTTATAACAATAATGACATGATTTAGGAACTGTAAATTCCGATGAAAATATAATTAATAAACAATGTCAATGCCGAGCATACCCCCGAGGAGTAATACTCCACAAGCAGAGGTATCATAAGCATTGACATTTAAACGTTCACATTTAAAAAAAAAAATTATATTTTGTTTATTCCTATGACAATATCAATCTTGAAAGGACCTTTGTTAGTTGACATAACTTGATTCTCACGTCACCAGTAAGCTAATTCACTAAGAAAGTTTTGAAGTATAAAGATTGTTCTGATATCTTTATATAAAATCACAGGTATGGAACTATGTTTTGAAACAGGGATCGTCTTCCTTTGTGTCAATTAGAGCTTATTGACTGTCAAAGAAATGTTGTGTTCACAGACATAGAAAACAGTATTAATCATTCGGTTACAGTTTTGTTACAGGTAAGTCTATAACTATCATTCTACCAAATTGTATTGGAAATTCTAACACTTCGCACCATTTATGTATTGATATATTTCAAAGGTGTTGGGTATGAAAGAACAATTCAATATACATTCGAGAGAATGCAACAGACATTCGACTCAAAATAATGTCAAATTTAAATGGCGGACACAGCAGACTAAGCCATTATATGATTTCTATCTTGATAATATCAAATGTATTAACACATAACTAGATAGGCAAAACAATGATAACTTACGATAGAAAAACATTTACATGATCCAAGATTAACTGTTAAATCTTAGTACACATCGACGGCTTCAACCCCCGTTGAGAGCCCCTGACATTTTCAATGTGATTTAGTCTCATTCTAATAGAATAAATGTATATCGCTTTAGTGCCTTTTTATTGGATAACAACACTGTCACATGTTTGTTGTTGATTCGTTCATAACTCGTTGCTCTCACAAACTTTACAACAACGTTCTGCGGATTTTAGTCAGTTTGTGAGTGCATCGGCACCGTTTACTCCTGAAAAGAAGCGTTTAAAACTATTATAAATCATAGCTTGTTAACTTTAAAATGCAATATAAAGGTTTAGATGTAAAGGAGAAATCACACACTTACACGGAGGTCTTCAATACCTCAAATATTACATTAAAATAGAGATAAAACTCCACTTTTTACATATCTCCAAAACAGACAAAGCCAATAACGAAAAATGGTTTAATGTTGAGGCGGCAATGAATGACTGATTATCGTTTAATACATGTAATAATATCTTGTTTCTTGTATCTTAAATTGCTGTTATGAAAACACAATATCGTTTTTGATATATATTATTCTGTGTATTTATCATGTATTGTGTATGTATTGATATTAATTTGTATATAAAAACTTTTCTATAAAAAAAAAACAATTACAAAAAAAATAACCCCTGACATAAGATGGAAATAGTTGATATACACACTTTGACAAGTTCTAAATCTGACGGAACAATGCATGACCCGTATAGGTAACAATACAACTTTAAAGTTTCCGTTTACATACAAGACAATACCAAAGAAATAAAACCGGTAAGTAACGAGGTATTTGTTGGCGTGTCTCCAAGCAAAAGATCGGCTAGATTTTATTTATCAAGGATAAACAATTATATGTCGACGCGATCTGAAATTCGACTATTTCTTGAGTTGAAGGTGTCAAACCACTAATTCACCAATCAAAGCTTAGAACATATACGAAAGTAGTCACTTTTAAAGAGAAAAGTTCCTTTCACTTTGTAGTACTGTGAAAACTACTCAATGGAATCGAATAATTAAAATTGATAATTGAAGTAAAATATCTAGAATTGATTTTGAGCCTAGATTTGATGGATTTAGTTGTATTTCAATACCTCTATGACGGATTTGATGCATGACATATAAATACTGAATTTCTGGGGGATGACCGAGCTATTTTTAGAGTAGGTGTTTTCCGTAGCCTACCATTTCACTGCAAGATTTTAACATGCCCGGGAATTTTGACAGAACGTAGAGGAATCATGTACGTTTCAGAAAATAGATGGTCTTGGAAAGGTTAAGCTTAAGATAAAATTGCCAGATAGGTTCGATAAAACACAGATTTAGTAGAAAACCTCAAATAAATTAACTAGTGGTACCGTATTACATCTGAAAGATGACAATTAACTCTTTTGATATATATGCAAAGATTAATGTATCAGAAGAGTTTGGGAGTATTATTGAAACCGACGTTTTCTGACTATACACTGTACGGTGTAGAAGATGGTTATGGGTGTCACTAGTGGAACAGGAACTGTTTACCCCTCCGGAGCACATGAGTTCATCTCTGGTTTTTAGTGGGGTTCGTGTTACACGATCTTTAGTTTTATATATATGATTTGTAGATCCTTGTTTGTTCTTTTGTACTTTTCCTTTTCCCCATTCTAATATCTGTTCTTCTTCGATATACGGATTCTGATTACCCATTTGGCATCGTCAAGCTCTTCCATTGTAACCGTGAATGGGCACTTAGTTGGAATGAAGCACAAGTTCAAGAAGACAAGAAAAATTCATCGCGTCATGTAAACTTTCAAAACATTTCCATAATGGTATTTTTAATGCTTATGTTACAAATTTTAAATTTCTGAAAATAAAGATAACAATTTAAAGTGTTAATTTCTGTGTGATAATGAGTCTGAATATATCTAATATAGAATATGAGAGGTGTTATATCATCCAGTTTATTTCTGTCAAATTTGCTGCGTGTCACTAATTGTGACATTGCTATTATATGTGAACACAAACTTAAACAAAGCTCATTGTATTATATGAATAGTATAGCTACAAGATATCACTGCATAGCAAAATCTGACAGATGAAATGATATCTTTAACTGTACACATGACAAAGGTTGTATCTATATGATATACAAATCTGCTTTACAATGTTTAGTAAAAGAAATGGTAGATGCAAAATCAGATAGTATTGTAGGTAGTGAGCCGAAAAACAAAAATTTTAGGTCAATATTTAGGTCGGTTTTCGTATTACATTAATTACGGCAATGTTATTGTTACTGGAGATCTTAATGGTAATTACATAAAAATAATAACTTAATAGTTAAAAACACTGTCAAATCAAAAGAGCTTCAACATTTTGTAAACAGACAATTTAGTTTAAACATATTTTATTTATTTTTATTTTTCTATTTTTCCAAATGTTGTACAATGAAACCTATCTAAAGATGTTCAGTTTATACAAGTTAAATTAACAAAGATTGTTTTATATTGGTGCTTTAATTAAGATTCGGTTGATACAGGAATCGGGTTTATTAAGGTTCGGTTTATACAGGACCAACCTCTCTATTCTGATAGAGGACCAACCTCTCTATTCTGATACAGAACCAACCGCTCTATTCTGATACAGGACCAACACCCTATTCTGATACAGGACCAACATCTATATTATGATAATGGACCAACCTCTCTGTTCTGATACAGGACCAACCTCTCTATTCTGATACAGGACCAACCTATCTATTCTGATACAAGACCAACCTCTCTTTTCTGATACAGGACCAACATCTCTATTCTGATACAAGACCAATTTCTCTATTCTGGTACAGGACCAACCTCTCTATTCTGATACAGGTAGTCAGTTTATACAGGTTAAATTGACAAAGATTGTCTATGTAGGTGCTTTAATTAAGGTTCAGTCTATACAGGATTCTGGTTTATTCAGGATTCAGCTTAGACAGATTTCACTCTGTTTATTAGTCCATCCATATGGAATATATTTATATATATATTATACTTTGAGTTAATATATTCCATACTTGTCTTTGTTAACGAGCCGGTCCATACAACAGTATATATATAGACCGATCCCGGTCCACATAATAAACTCGTTTTTGATTTTAGATATCCAATAACAAAATGTTTTTGCTGTTAATTAAATGTTCAAGTTTGATTTATGTTGATGATCAGCATTTCTGCCTACAATACAAACACCAGAATGTATGGAAACACGACAGATCCATAATACACCCACATGGATTTGATAAATTGAAAATCTATGGAATAAATTACCATATGTCTTTGTCAAGGAAAACAGAGCAAATGAAAAAACAAACTTGTTCACTGTTGTTCTTCATCTTTAAGTCAGTGTGACATATAAGAGGTGTGACAATTCACAGCATATAGACTTGTATGTTTGGTTGAACTACATGAAATGGTCACGGGTGCTCCAGAGAAGAACGCTAAATATGACTACATTAGTGATCTTCTCTAAATAAAAGTATTATTGGTAGTGCATAGGTCTGCATTGATCAGGCAGAAGACAAATACATGTATTTCAACTACAACATGGATACGTTTTGGATATCAAATCCAACTAACAGTTATTTGTCTTTTAGAAGTGTGCATATATTTGTGGTAAATGTACAAAGTACTTTGAAGTTGGTTTTATTGAGTATAATATAACAAATAGCTCATGGCACGTTGGCCCAAAAGGAAGTTAATGGACCAGTCTGTCACCCACTAAATAGTATATGGACCTCAGTTTCGTTTCGGTCCATATACAATTTTGTGGGTGACAGACTGGTTCATAAACTGCCATACGACTGTTAGTAGCATGAACTATTTGTTAAATAATTTCTTAAATCTACTTTTATTCTTTTTGGAAGAGATTAACATACCTTCCACTGGCACTTTATTTTATTTCACTTTATACGTCCACTGTTGTATTACCTCCCTTAATTTGGTTGCGGTCTACAATTTTAGCGTGTCTTGAATATTAGATGTCCTAGCTTATGACCTTTATAAACTATATACATTTATATCGTTCTAGTATATTTATCAATAGAAATTGTCTAATTATATCTTTTTGTTTTGAGGTTTGGGAAACTGGTGTCACTGTGTAAAATTTCTTTATCTGAATTAAGAAATAATTCAGGGAAGCCATAGATTGTATCCAGTTTACACGCGGGAAACATTATTTTTGGAAAGGTTTTATCCCGAGTGAGAGAGAGGGTAAAATGCAACGAAAATGATGTAAGCGGTCATCTTTTTTACTTGTAGATCTGATTGACAGTATTATAAATAAATATCTCTTGATCCAATTAGAAATCAACTGATATCTTGAAATGTATCCTACCGAGGATGCCAAGTTAAAACAAATAACGATTGTCACTGTTCAAGTTTCAGAATCAAAGAGATTGGCAACACCAAACGAAACAATATTTCAAGATCACTGCTCTTATACATGTACATTATTACTTGTAATATTTTATGTTCGATGTTTTCTTTTCAGAAACGTTGCCATGGCAACGGCAGCGACACAATATTGCAACATTTGTGATCATGACAACGAATCTAAATTGGTGGTCACCTGGTGTCCGGAATGTGAGGATTTCCTATGTACCGACTGTAACAGGCACCATGCCAGATCTTCATCAAGCAAACAACACATCGTAATTTCCATGGTAAATTACCAGAAATTACCCAGTTCTATTATATCTATTAAGAACAGATGCACCAAACATGGCAAACAGTACGAATTGTACTGCTCGATTCATGGTGACTATTGCTGCGTTATATGCATAAGAAATTATCACCGCTATTGCCAAGAATTACGTCCCATTCTTGAGGTAACAGAAAATGCCAATTCATCGACGCCCATTGTGTACATATAAAGAGATCTCAAATATATCGATGCTGCATTTGAAAATAATAAAGTCAGATATCACAAATAATATTTCTGAAATTGATAAGCAAATAAGAAAATGTTTGTCCGATATTTCAGATATGCGCAAATCACTTAGATAAAATTGAAAAACAAACGGTTGAAGAGATGGTGTCAGAAGAACAAAATTTACAAGTACAATTAAAGAAAGTATTGTTTGCCATGGAAACCAAAAGAACTTACTTTGATAATATCCGGCAAGATGTGAACAAAGTAAAGACATACGCTAATGACCTCCAAATTTTTATAGGAGTGAACGAAATGACGAGTGTTGTGGATGGAGAAGTTAAGAAACAGAAAGGAGCATTCAATTATGACCTTTTTGAACTGACGCTGGACTTTCCATCAGAATTGGAATCTTTTGTGAAAGATGTTTCTAAATTTGGTGTTGTATCTGTTACAAAAAAGCATTGTAGTACCAGTCTTGTCAAAGAAGTTGAATTACAAGCGCAGATTCTACAGGAAAGGAAGCCGAGTGTTACACCACAACTCACAAGAAAGACGACTGTCGCTTTTCAAACTAAAGATAAGGGGCATGTCCGTATAACAGGTTGTGACATATTACCGGATGGCAAACTTGTAATCGCTGTACAAAAAGGCAAACGGTTGTTGATGTTTTCTAATAACGGAAATTACGAAAAAAAGTTGTCCGGTTTTCAGGTATCCCGTTTGAGGTTTCATACACAGGAGAAAATATTGTAGCTGTTACAATTTACAACAAACAAGAAGTCGTATTTGTAAACGTTATTACTAACACCATTATATACACGATATATATTGGCCATGCATGTTATGGAACTGATTTCAACATAAATCGTCTAGCTATTCGAGTAATACAAACACAATCACGTCACATTGTATATTTAGATCCCAAAGGTAAATTGATTGATCGGGTCAATATTCCTGGTGAGTACTCCACAAACATATCATTGCGTGATGATACCATTAAGTGTACGGACTGGAAAACCAATATTATTTACTGTTATACGTTAACAAGACAACATGTTTGGGCCTTCAAAGACTAAAACGTCATACGAGAACCAATGGGAATTGCCTTACACACAATCAATCACGTGGTTGAAAAAGAGGGCACCTATTGTTGGAATGTCCTCTTTGTAAACAATATGTCACGTGGTTACAATGGTGTACCTATGGATGGGATGTGCTGTTTACAAACAATGAATTGACTGGTAAGGGGCCAATGAAAGCTTGAAGATGCTAAAGGATGGAATCAGAAGCCGTAAGTCAATCGTAAAAAGACAACCTCTGCAAAGGTCAAAAGAATAATGTCAAAAGAACAAACAATGATCTACAAAACACTACACAGAAAAACATAAAACCGAGAAATATAAACCCAACTACAAACTGAGGATGAACTCCGGACGGGTAGGCAGTTCCTGCTCCATATGTACCACCCGTTGTGTTACTCTTGTTACAAATCCGGTGATAAGTCATGTATGGGGAATGGACCGGAACGTACGTACGACAAATGAACATATCCGTGGTAATTTGTAATATAGATTTTTCGTAACGGCTAACCAAGTCGTCGTTCCGACCAAAAGACTTTCAAAGTGATTACTTTAACTTAACCAATAGGGACCCTTGCTTCCGTAGCTTCTTTGTTAGCAGCAATCTTCTGTCAAGGAAATCCTGACAGGAATCACCAGCTGTCGAATATCGGATCAACCGAGAGATAAATCACATGGTTGAAAAAGAGGGTATCTATGGTTGGAATGTCCTCTTTGTAAACAATTAATCACGTGGTTAATATGAATCGACGGGTAAAGAGGTTACTGAAAGGGGCCAATGGAAGTTTGAAGATATTAAAGGGTGGAATCAGAAGTCAATCGAGAAAAGAATAATGTCAAAAGAACAAACAATGATCTACAAAACACTACACAGAAAACTTAAGACCGAGAAATATAAACCCAACTACAAACCGAGGATGAACTCCGAACGGGTAGGCAGTTCCTGCTCCATATGTACCACCCGTTGTGTTACTCTTGCTACAAACCCGTTTATAAGTCATGAATGTGGAAAGAACCTATTTGTGATAACGACAAACGGAACATATCCGTGGTCATTTGTCACATATATTTCCGCATGCAGGTGCTCCTGGAATGCTTTTACATACAAACGGAAGATTCACAACGAGAAATCATCACTTTGGTCGTAATGTTTCGTTCTTATCAGAACCTTACTGTCGATCTCGAGGTGTAGGTTAAGTTATGAAGCAGACCTAGCTGTATCTGTGGTATCCATTATTTCAAGCACAATGGGATAGATGCGTTCACCAAAATTACCAAGCTTAGTATTACGTAATTAAAGGACATCATCTATATCGCGGAACGTGAAATCAAAAAATTAGTCTAGCTTCTTTTCGTTTTTATTGAGAAACCCATGCATGAAATCTACTTGCTATGAATAAAGGAACAAATAGGCGAAAAGAGGTGCACAGTTCGTACACATAGGTATGCTGACTCTCTGTGGGAAGACATGCACACCAATCATAGCAAATTTGTTGTCAATCACTAACTCGAACATTTGGATGATATCAGTTTCTGACAAGTGTTTGCTAGAATCAGAGTAGTTTTTCACGAAGTAGTCTTTTTCACCATACAATATGGTATTTGCATCTGCGTAGATCATTCTATTTCATGAAACACAGTTGAACTTATTCTTTTAATCTGCCTCTTAATTTTGATTGGCGAATAGTTGTGTAGATTTGAGTTGTTTTTATTGTGTTTAACTCCACTTTCAGCAATATTTCAACTATATCAAGCCGACCAGTTTTAGAGGTGGAAGAAGCCGGAACACCCGAAGAAAACCAACGAGCGGAGACAAACAACTAGAAACTGGTAAACTTTATCACTTGCGGCTGAGAGTCAAGTACACCCTTTTTGTAATTTGCAAACCCGAGCGCGAACCAATGCCGTATTCGTGATAGGCTTGTATGAGTTGTTAGGTAATCATACTACCTAACTCATTGGGCAACCCGGGTCCTCAGTTGTGAAGACCGTAGAGAAATCACAAACAAAATATGAACTTGGAAAAATACATAGGAAATAATGATAATATTAGAAATAATTTTGACTAAGAACAAAATATATATTACATTAATTAAATATAATGTGAAACATGACAGTACGACTGTCTGATAGAAAGTGAAATAAAGGTGATATTCAAAAAACGAACCGTTAATACAAATGTTGCTCGCTATGCTTTGGCTTGACTTAGGTTGATGGTGTTTAGCGCGACTTTCAACAATTCTATTGGTGGAGGAAGCCGGAGTACCCGGTGAAAACCACCGACCTTTCGAACGTCACTCACAAACTTTATCACATATATTATATAGAATACACCTCGGGGTTCGAATTCACAATGTTAGTGGTGATAGGTACTGATTACATAGGTAGTTTCGTCACAAAAAATACACGATCAAAAACTGCATTGACTGTCATTGTACTGATTGTTGAACCTTTTGAGTTCAATAACCTACAATTCTTGTCCCAAAATGGCAATTCATTCAAAGCATCTTGTGTTGATACTACACGTCCTGGCCAACTAGCTTTCCATCAAACGCAATCATACACACAGCTAGTACTTTGACGTACTGTGTCACCAAACACTGCGTACATAGGGATAAGATGACCTACAGTACTGGCCAAAAATCTAACTCGAAACAAAACTTTTCCTTTAATGACTTCGCACAGGGCGTAAGCTAAGCATTTTTCACGCTTCTGAATCCTATCTTCTTTGACAAAAATAAGATCATATTCAGTATCCCATGCATAGCGCAGCCAATCTCAATTCTGACAAGGCGACTAGGGATATTTGTCATGAACAATTAAGAAACCCAAATTTTACAATTGGTCATTCACCTCTCTACTGCCTTTAACAGCTGTATCATGATCATTTTCTCCCGCTAGACTATTGTCTAAAAGCATAGCGATTCTTTTGCCTTTAGACCTGAAATCTTTAACAACCTCTCTCAAATCCTTTGAAAACTAGAACCTGCTGTATAAATACCAAACGGGAGTACTGGGAATACGAAATATCCTTCAAAAACCCATGCAAAATCTTAATGTTGTTGATGTTCTTCGAAAATCACAATATGATGGTACGCAGATTTTAAGTCAGGGCTGAAAATAAAATCACCTACATCAAACATTTCTCTAGCAACTTTACCATCTCCATATTTAAATCTAAATTTATGTAAATGAGGGTTAATGTGTCTACAATCAAGTACTAATAAATGTTTACTCGATTTGCTATACGCTACGTAAGCGGATTAACTATTAATGGTTATGTAGATGCTTACTTGATACATCCTTTGTTCAGTAAATTAGTAATTTGAGAAGCAAAAGCTCGGGATAAAATGTAGCGGAAATAATGTAAGCGGTGATTTGTTTAATCAAAGATCTATTGACAGTATTATAAATAAGCATCTCTTGGTCCAATTAGAAATCAACTGATATGTCTTAATGGATCCCATCGCGGGTGCCAAAGGTATTATAAATAAGCACTTTAGCTGTTTAAGTCCATTATCACGAGCCCCACTACAAACCGGGGATGAACACGGGGGCTCCGGAAGGTTAAGCAGTTCCTGTTCCACTAGTGACACCCGTTGTGTTAATCTAGATACAAACCCGGTGATAAGTCATGAATGAGGAAGTAGGACAGGGAAGTGCTTACGACAAGTGGAACATATCCGTGGTCATTTGTGACACCGATATTCCATAGCGGTCAATCAAGTCATGGCTTCAACTTAACCACAGGGAATCCTTTCTTCAGTAGTTTCCTTGTTTGCAGTAACCATATATCAAGGACATCCTGATAGGAACCACAAGCTCTGGAATATCGTATCAACGGTGACGTATTGTGTAAAATGAAAAAGATAACACAACAGATAATATTTGAACACCATGAAGAGCTAATAAAAGGAGGAGGTCCGCTATGTACTAGACCAAAATGCTTAGCTGGATTGCAATAGTGCTACTTTATTGAAACAACACTCAGACACATTATCCTGATATCGACCCAACCAGTCTTTGCTCTTTCTCCATAATGATGCATGCTAAGCGGAGAAGCAACAAAACAATTATATAGTCTTTGGCTTGATCCGACCGGGGCTCGAACCCCCAATATACCGTATTCTAGGCGAGCACGCTTACCATTACAACATCGATGCGGCTGATTGATGGATCAATTTTCTTTACACTGTGCTTTGTAAGCAAAATAATAAAGTCATAGGTTTGTGAAAGAAAAACCAGATGAAAACAATTATGCACAGAAAAGAAGAAGTAGTACATATGTAGTAAACCTTTACGTGAGAAATTCATTAATGACAAACAAATATAAAATACAAGTTACATGTACGAACTAACATATAACACAATACAAAGTTATATCTCTCACTGTTGAACTCGAGTTACTTCCCTTTAATCATTCAAATCTAAATCTGCTCAAGGTTATTTCCACTATCTAGAGTAAACCATTTTATTATGACATATAAAGTCTCGTGTTTGTTTTTATTACATCTTAAGATCAATAATGAAGTTAGACTATGTAGTTAGTTATCCAAGCTAAACTGAAAATATGAACATTTTCATTCATTAAATAAAAAATGTTGGTTTGTTTTAAGTATCCACATTACACTTGTTTGCTTCGTGGTGGCTAACGCCAGTTTCAACAATATTTCAGTTATATCGTGACGGTCAGAAAACCCCAGGGCGAGTTGTAAAACATTATGTGATAAAGTTTGTCAGTGACTTGCGGCAGGTCAGTAGACTAGTATATAATATTTAGTATTAACCTAGTATCACAAGTAACTTTGAGAACCAATGGGACAGATATATTGTATGGTTGTCACCTGCTTAGAAGCTTATATAATATACTTTATTTCCTGTGACTGTATAATGAATTCTTCATTATCCTATACAATATATTAAAAATTGCTGAGTTAGATTTCTGTCAGATTATAATATTAAGTGTATTTGTACCATCTATACACGCTTAGAAACATGTCTTATGTCTATCTCTAGATTTTCCTTACGAGACAAGGTAACACATCGACTATTGAAGCTATGTTTTAATATAGCGGATGTGGTCGAGTGATCTAGGGCGCTGGACATTAGGCTAAGCGATTGGTGCTGCAGTGTATCAATGGTGTGAGTTCAAATCCCGTCGAGGGAAGAACAAAAATTTGACAGCTCAAGGATCTAATTCTAACCCTGTTTGGTTTAATTTTCAGACGTATATATAGATATACAGTTAAACCTGTACTGAGAGGTCATATTTCGGACAAAGGTAAAGTTGCCTTATAAGACACGTGACATCTTAAAAGAGGTTCAATTCATATGAAATTTTCTATAACTGGACAGGAAAAGATTACCTTTAAAGACAGATGACTGCTTAAAAGAGGTGACCACATGGGGAGGTATGACTGTATACATACATTGAAGAAATTCCACGCCTCCAAGACAAAAACTTTAAACCTGTCAGTCAAAATAGAAAAAAATAACCATATAATCTCTTCAAATATAGACGATCTTTTGGTCCCAGACTTGTCTTGTTACAACTGTTGTGATTGCTTTATTACCAAAATTCAAAGGTGCGAAAAAGTAGAATTCATTGGTAGTCATAGGAGAGTTACAATGGATGAAAATGTATGTGAAAACAATGACGAACGTATATATTCTGATTCCGATACAATTGAAAATATTGTTGAGAAAAGTATGGTGGTTGCATTTTAGTTGACAATCTGAATTAGGAGTACCACCTTCAAAACCTGACAACATGTCCAGAACAGATATTTTATGATAGTTGGGGTGACTCATTTGATAGTGGTTCAACAATTGTAAGAGGATTGTATTACGACAGGGTACAAAGCAAGCCATCTTTATTTAAACTGATTCCCCGGAAAACTACCGCGTGTTATTCCGCCACGATCTGTTTCGTTGATACTGAATAAGAAGGAGATAAAATTACTATTCCGAAAGAGTTACATCTTGACATTCTTCAGTCTTTGGATACATGTATTTAATAATTAAACGAAATGTTATCATAAAAGCTACACCTTGATTATTGTTAATGGGTATACAGTATTAGGAATAGCTGTCTGTAGGTTCCTTCGTTTGTTTGTTCCTTTGATCTTGTCAATAAAAACCGAAAGACCAAAATAATAGATAGCAACAGGAACACACACACACACAAATAGAGACAGACAGGCACATTGATAAATACATATTGAGCTGAATAAAACGCCTTTAAGCGACGTTGCTTTTGATACCCGAATTTTCATGCTAAGACATCGAAAATTGACTTTACCGTGTCAGACGCATTCTCATGCGTAGCGTCTCTTATGCCTATAAATGGGTCAGATAAGGTAAAAATTGGAATTCAAATTTAACTTAGATAATAAAACATAATGTCTACAAATAGAAACAGGACAGGTTAAGGTATAGCCTTTAGAAATTAACACCTCATCGCCCTGTCTGTGTTGATTAAATTTACTATGAACAATCTTGAGCTACAAACAATGATCATGAACAGTGACTTCATTGTATTTTTAAGAACCTAACTCATTTACACCGAGAAATCCGGAAATGTTTAATATTATGATAAACCTGAAAATCTTCAAACCATCCGAATTTTTAAATTGAGAACACAATTCAACATTCATATGACTTTTCACAGGATCTTTCTTGTTAACTGGTTTGCTGTTCAACCGTTGTAGAACACTGTCTTTCTATTAAATGAGTCATATGACTTTTAACAGGATCTTTCTTGTTAACTGGTTTGCTGTTCAACCGTTGTAGAACACTGTCTTTCTATTAAATGAGTCATATGACTTTTAACAGGATCTTTCTTGTTAACTGGTTTGCTGTTCAACCGTTGTAGAACACTGTCTTTCTATTAAATGAGTCATGTGACTTTTAACAGGATCTTTCTTGTTAACTGGTTTGCTGTTCAACCGTTGTAGAACACTGTCTTTCTATTAAATGAGTCATGTGACTTTTAACAGGATCTTTCTTGTTTACTGGCTTGCTGTTCAACCGTTGCAGAACACTGTCTTTCTATTAAATGAGTAATATACAAAGCAAAATGTAAGGGGTATGTGGGTTAATTCTTGTTTTAGCCATGTTCTTTAATAAAATCACTCCATCTGCTAAAGCTTATTTCACAACGAAACATGTCAAACGGGTTCATATACGTTGTAGATGCACATTTTATTGATAAAATTGAAGAAAACAAATATCCTGCACCCAAGTGCCTGTGTTTTTTCCCCGTGGCCATGAGCTGTGATTGAAATTGGGTATATTTTTTTTATTCTCGTGACCCTTCATTTATATCTCTTATTGATTCACCGTTATTTGTGAAATTCTCAAAAATGTCAAATTTTAATTTCCGTGAATCGTGATTTGGATTTTTTTTATTTTCTGAGATTCGTGACCAGAGCCTCCCCGCCCCCTCCCCCTCCCCCTTTTTTTTTATTTTCTTTTTATAATTAGAAACACAAAAGAAATATATTTCAATAAAAAATTCTCAATTCTTTAATTATTTACTCTATGCAAAATCGAAATATACTTGAAATAAAATTTTAATAAAAAAATATCTTTCTACGAAACTCGACATAGCAAATCAGCTACAAAATTCATTCAAAATAAAAGATAATAACGTGTACGGATCATCGTATTATTGAAATTTTAGGACTTCGTCCTTCACACAGGTTGCCTGTCTCATATTATACAAAGCAAAATGTAAGGGGTCTGTGGGTTAATTCTTGTTTTAACCATGTTCTTTAATAAAATCACTCCATCTGTTGAAGCTATGGAAGTAAGACTTCTTAGTGTTCGTTTTTAGAGTCCAATAAAAATCTGGTCCTCTCTCCGGATAAACTGTGTAAGTGATGTTCAGAAGTAACACAACTGGAGGTCCTATAAAATAGAATGACTAAATCAAAATACAATTGAAAAAGCGACCATTTTAAATTTCAATAGATTATCGGCAAATACAGTGAATTTATGTAGTAGTATTGTATGTTGTGTTCTTGCTACCTACCTTAATAATGGCTTGAACATTCTTATCTGAATTGATTTTGACTTGTTTATTTTCTAATTCATTTTAAAAAGTGTAAATCACTCTTCTAACCCGTTCGAATTCTCTCCAAGTAGAACTCTAAAGACTTTCAGATTCGGTCCAATTACTGAATGTTTCCATGTTCTATTAATGAGAATTTACATCGGAGTTAACAAAACCTCCAAAGCCTACATCTGAGGCGTCACAAAACTTTACACGATCAAAAACTTGATTGACTGTCATTGTACTGACCCACAATACTAGTCAACAAGCTAACTCGAAACATGTTTTGTTTCTTCTTCGACTTGGCTCAAATATTAAATCTAACCAATATTATTTTTTGTTCAATTCCTCTACCTGTTTTATTTGCAATAATAATTATTTTAAATCTAACCAATGTTCCCACATTTGTTTTAAATATTATATTTTATTTGTGCATGTACTTGATTTGTTGTCATTATTATATGTGTATTACTTGTAGGGAGATGACAAGTCCAAAAGTTGTAATATTTTTTGTTCAATCCCACTAGCTGTTTTATTTGCAATAAAATAATATTAAATATAAGCTATGTCCCCCTTTTTCTATATTGCTGCTAACATATTTATTTTCAATAAAATTTCTTTATTATTCCATTTCTATTTTCCCTTTATTTAACTTGTTCGTGACAATATCCATCCAATCTTATGGTAACAACAGTTTACATATTCCTACCCTTTATACTCTAATATGTAAATATGTACAGCAAGTTTGAAAAATGGAGGTAATTCAATGTCACAAACGCATGTGAACAAGGAAACAAAATATGATATCAAACGGAACTAAATAGCAAGTTGGAAAAGAAAGAGGGAGGGGGTAGTTCTATATGCTTCAAGCGCATGCGATTCACACAAACCAAATACATGTATAAATGAGAGTGAACAATTAACATGTTTTTATTTTTGCAACAGAAGCATCGATTTTAACAAATTCTACATTTAAACGTTGACATTTAAAACATTTATTTGTTTCGTTTTATTTATAGCTCAATATCATCATATCCCAGGTGACCAGGAAGTCTTCCTGGTAGACGAAAGTTTTGAAGTATGAAGATTTGCTGTGACATCTTCTGATTAAATTACAGGTAGGGCAATATGTCTTTGCACGGGAATCGTCTTCTTTGGCGTCAATTTGAGCTTGTCAAAAAGTGGTATGTACACAGACATCTAAAACAGTATTCATCATTCGATCATTGACAACATTGTCACAGGTCTACAAATATCAAACTGTATGTGAAATATTAACACTGGAAAAGAGAAATAATATGAAGAAGAGATATACAAATGAGATACTGTATGGTATATACCTGTGTTTGGGTGTATCTGGTACAACTACAAGATCCCAAGCTATGATATGACCCTTAACCTTCTCTATCTAAGTCACGAGTATCACTTCCTACAATAAATGTACTAATTATAGGTACCTGATCAAATCGCCTCCTACAAAATAATGCCCGTCAAAATAGCCCTAATAGTTAACAAACTTGCCCCCACTCCTTATTCGCCCCATACAAAATCGCCCCAACATTTTTTGTTGTAAATAATAATAGTTATTATTATTACTACTATTATTATTGGTTTTGAAAACGACATTCTAATAAGTAATACAAACAAAGAAATCAGTAGTTATCATTCGACCAGTTTCAAATATGTCACAGATCTACAAATATCAAACTGTATGGGAAATATTAACACTGGGAAAGAGAAATAAGATGAACAAGAGATATATAAATGAGTTACTGTATGGTATATATCTGTCTTTGTGTGTATCTGGTGTAGTTGCGGAACCGTAGCTCTTATGGTCCTTGGCCAGTTTTCTGATATTTGCGGCCTATGTGGTCCACGAATATCAGAAAACTGGCCAAGGACCATAAGGGCTACCGTTCCGCAGCTATATCTGGTGATACTACAAGATCCTTAACCTTCTGTATCTAAGTCACGAGTATCACTTCTTGCAATAAATATACAGGTACCTGATCAAATCACCCCAGTCAATGTCTCCACTATATTTAACAAAATTGCCCTCACTAAAAACCGAAAGGATAGGCAGTTCCTGCTCCACTAGTGACACCCGTCAAGGATTTCTTTGTAAAATATAGATTAATTATATATAGAGTCGACACATGTAAGTTGATGTCAACATGTGCTTGTATGAATATGGACTCGAACAAGTTAAAATAAAGAAAAGGGTTAAATAATAAAGAAATAAAGAAATTTCATTGAAAATAAATATGTAAGCAGAAAGTTAAAAAAGAGGGGGTAACTCTGTGAGTGAGTGATTGTTGTTTAACGCCAATTCAGCATTTTTTTTCAGCTATCTCAAGGCGAGTACAAGTTAATTATCAATGAGATGAGATGATGATGAGGCTTGCTTTGTTCTAGATCAACACGCTGGTTTGAATTTGCATAGTGCTAGTACACTGAAACAACAGTCCGCGGGTATACATGTCTCTTCACTCGGACACATTATTTTGATTCCGAATCAACTAGTCTTTCCTCTTCCTCCTTAATGCTGCCTACTTAGGGTAGAAGCAAATATTCTTTGGTTTGACCCGAGTGGGACTCGAACCCATGATCTACCACACTCGAGGCTCTAACCATTACGTCACCGATGTGGTTCAGAAAAATATACGCGCCCGGCTTTGTAAATTACAAAAAGGATGCATTCGACTCGCAGCCGCAAGTGAGAAAGTCTACCAGTTGCCTGCACATGTCCGATGGTTCTCTCCGGGTACTCCGGATTCTTCCACCACTACAACTGATCGCCATGATATAGCTGAAATATTGCTGAAAGTGCCGTTAAAAACAATAAATCATTAAATCAAATAAATCTGAAAATATATGAACGAATACTTCGAATATATATCTGGGTATGCGGTTCTTATATTGAGGGCATGTATTAAAATGGGGGCATTTTTCAACCCCAGCGTCACTACCTTAAGCAATTGTACCTAAGGTTAACATATGTAGACCCTCCTCCCCACACACACACAAAACATCTCCTTTTACCAAACGATCCAGCGTCACCACCGTAGACAATTTTACCTTAGGTTAAATTATGTACTCCCAACTCCCCCACCCCCCCCCAACCCCCCAACCCCCAAACAAACCCACACAACACCTCGATATCGACGACTAGCTAATCTTCCTGCTTTATAGGCTCAGTGCAAATATATTTTATATTCGTGGACAATATACGTATATTCTATATATAACGTCCTCATATAAGAACAGTTACTTATATCTAGTAATGGTCAAACATCCTATGTTAACGCAGTTCTCTATGGAAGATTTTTTTGCTAGCCTTCCATGTATTAAAATCATGTAAACGGCAATTTTTTTAATTGTAGACTTGATTGAAAGTGTTTAATAACAAGAATTGTAACTGTTTAAGCTTCAGAATCAAATGCATTGGCAACATCGAACAAAGCAATATTTCAAGATGGCTGCTCTTATGCATTTATATTATGTTCGATGTTTTCTTTTCAGAAACGTTGACATGGCAACAGCAACAACACAAATTTGCAACATCTGTTATCATGACAACGAATCTAAATTGGCGGCCACCTGGTGTTCGGAATGTGAGGATTTCCTGTGTACCGACTGTAACAGGCACCATTCTAGATCTTCATCAAGTAAACAACACATCGTAATTTCCATGGAAAATTACCAGAAATTACCCAGTTATATTGTATCTATAAAGAACAGATGCAACAAACATGGCAATATGTACGAATTGTACTGCTCGATTCATGGCGACCCTTGCTGCGTTATGTGCATAAGAGATGATCATCGCCATTGCCATGAATTACGTCCGATTCTTGAGGTTACAGAAAAGGTCAAGTCATCGACGGCCATTGTGCACATAGAAACAGATCTCAAATACATCGATGCCGCATTTGAAAAAATGAAGTCAGATATCATAAATAATATTTCTGATATTAACAAGCAAAAGAGAAATTTTTTCTCCAATATTTCAGACATGCGGAAATCACTTAACGACCATTTAGATAAAATTGAAAAACAAACAGTTGAAGAGATGGTGTCAGTAGAACAAAATTTACAAGTGGAATTAAAGAATGTATTGGTTGTCATGGAATCCAAAAGAACTTACTTTGATAATATCCGACAAGATGTGGATAAAGTAAAGAAATATGCTAGTGACCTCCAGACTTTCATAGGAGTGAACGAAATGACAAGTGTTGTGTATGGAGAAGTTAAGAAGCAGAAAGGGGCATTCAATTATGACCTCTTTGAACTGAAGATTGACTTTTCATCACAATTGGAATCTTTTGTGAAAGATGTTTCTAAATTTGGTGTTGTATCTGTTACAAAAAAGCATTTTAATACCAGTCTTGTAAAAGAAGCTGAATTGCAAGCTCAGATTCCACAGGAAAGGAAGCTGGGTGTTACACCACAACTCACAAAAAAGACGACTGTCGCTTTTCAAACTAAGGATAAGGAGCGTGTCTGGATAGCAGGCTGTGACATATTACCAGATGGCAAACTTGTATTTGCTGAAAGAGAAGGCAAACGGTTGTTGATGTTTTCTTATAACGGGAAATACGAAAAAGATATTGTCCGGTTTTCAGGTATCCCGTATGAGGTTTCATACACAGGAGAAAACATTGTAGCTGTTACAATATACGACAAACATGAAGTCGTATTTGTAAACGTCATTACAAACACCATTATAAACACAGTAGATGTTGGCCATAAATGTTTTGGAACCGATTTCAACATGAATCGTCTAGCCATTCGAGCAATACAATCATCTACATCAAGTCACCTTGTATATTTTGACCCTAAAGGTAAATTGATTGATCGAATAAGTATTCCCGGTGTGAACTCCACAAACATATCCTTGCGTGATGGTACCGTTAAGTGCACAGACTGGAAAACCAATACGATTTACTGTTATGCATTAGCAGGACAACAGATTTGGGCCTTCAAAGACGCAAACATCTTGCGAGAACCAAGGGGCATTGCCTTAGATAAAAATAGCAACGTTTATGTGGCTGGTAGGAGAACAAACAACGTTGTACTACTTTCACCTGATGGTAACAACTGTAGAGAAATTTTAACCAAAAGTGATGGGTTGGATAGACCATTTTCATTACGTATCAACATTGACCGTAACGAGCTCCTGGTATGCAATGGGAGCAGTCCTGCATTTCTTTTCTCTCTGGATTAAGTGTAAGCTGTGGTACTGGACGTTATCAATGTTCACAGAACTAGTGCAACTTATTGTAGTATTGGTGTAAAAGAATTGTACATTATAGTGGAATTTTGATTAATGGTGCTTATGATAACTTATATTATTAATAAATCAAAGGTTCTCATCCCTCAGAAAAAGGTGATATTAGTAGATTTTAGCATTCCTGTTTCGGCACTTTGGTTTTATTGCTCGCAAAACTTGAAGAATTATTTGGCCTTGCAGTCTTTTGGACTTTTACGTACTTGATGAAATTGATTCCAGAAACGCCCCATGCTCACTAAATTTGATATCTACGTTTTTATTATTTATGGATAATGTGTATAATGAAAACTTATATAGAACTTGTGTATAATGAAAACTTATATATAACTTGTGTATAATGAAAACTTATATAGAACTTGTGTATATGAGAAAATATGTTGGTCCTATTTATAGTTGTATATTTATCTTAAAAAATATTACTTGTATATATTTAAGTTAATGGATATCTTAAAACACCTTAATGTGGGGGTGACATTTTTTTTTAATTTTGTAATAAAAATGGGAAAATACCCTACACGTCTCTTACCATCATCTGTAGTGAATATTACAGCATGAAATAGCAACCTCTTTAAGTGACATTAACTTTAATGTTGATTGTTAAGAAAACTTTGAAGATACCAAAGGGGTGATTAGAAACCGTAAATTAAAGATGGTCAGACAACACAATGACCAAAGGAAAGAAGACAACGATCTTCAAAACACTATACAGAAAACTAAAGATCGAACAACATGAATCCCACTCAAAACCGGTGGTGAACTCATGTGCTCCGGACGAGTAGGCAGTCCCTGTTCCATATGTGGCACCCGTTGTGTTATTCGTGTTACAAACTATGTGTGTATTTAATGATAATGAACCAAATTTGTGTGACGAGTGTCAAAAGAAAACAATTATCTATGTAATTATTAAGTTACAAATGTATGTACTCCTTTACAAAAATAAACAAATTACAAAAGAAGTAGAAATAGTTAATTAATTAAACATTTTACCAGAAATTTGTCCATTTTTAGCTCGACTTTTCGAAGGTCAGCGTCTGGGTCAGTTAAGTTGTTTGTCAGAGTCCATTTCTCAAAAAGTATCAAAGGTATCCATTTGAAACTTGGAATACTTGAACACTATCAAAAGAGGAACCAAATACAACAAGGCAGATGACCCTGTGATATCCAGAGTTATCTGCCCTTGTTTCGGTATAGTACATAGAAATTTGGGATATTGTTTTAGTATAATTAAAATTTCTCAATAACTATCAAAGCTATTAACTTAAAACTCAATACACATGTAGAAAGTGATGACCCCGTTCTGTTGACAGGAGAAGAAATATCCATCCTGCATTTTATTTGAGTTATTTTCCTTTTCATCCCCTCGCCAATGAAGTTGCGAAGGGATATAGTAACGCTACCGTCCGTCCTTCCGTAACATCTTTTTGAACACTCTAGAATCGACATCCTTCAATCGATTTTGACCAAACTTGGTACATACTTAGTCCTTTTAGAGAATCTGGAACCCTATTGATTTTCAAGGTCAAAGGTCAAGGTCACCGGGTTAATTTTTTACCGAATAACATCTTTGTGAACACTCTAGAATCAACATCCTTCAATCGATTTTGATCAAACTTGGTACATACTTAGTCCTTTAGAGCATCTGGAACACTATTGATTTTCAATGTCATAGTTCAAAGGTCAAGGTCACCGGGTAACATTTTTACCGCGTAACATCCTTGTGAACAATCTAGAATCAATATCCTTTAATATATTTTGACCAAACTTGGTACATACTTAGTCCTTAAGAGAATCTGGAACCATATTGATTTTCAAGGTCATAGGTCAAAGGTCAAGATCACCGGGTCATTTTTTTAGGCGAGGATATACGCCACGCTTTGCGTTGCCCATGTTTTGCTTGCATTTTTTTCTAAAAATACAATTTCCTCAATATAAACTACGATAGGCATTAAAATAAAACCCAACATGCCTGTTCACTATCAAAAGGGAACACATTACAGAAGGGTAGCCCCCCCCCCCACTCCCATCAAACAACCCCTCCCGCTGCCCCCCTCTATTTTTTATTTTTTTTTATTTCATATGCACATATGCACTAAAATAGTGCTACAAGAAAGATTATAACCCTGCTTCCCCCCCCCCCCCCAATTTTTTTTTACTTTTTTAATTTTAATTTTTTTATTTCATATGCACTAAAATAGTGTTACAAGAAAAGATTATACCCCTCTGATTATAATTACCAATCTTGCAAACATATTTGCTTATATGAGCATCATAGTTAGAAGTATGTATAACTTTGTAAATTGCTTGCAGTTTGATATCAGATACGAAAAAGTCGAGCGTCGAGCACCCGTGGGCGGTGCTCTTGTTTCTGTCATGTTGGCGCCAGATATGTTTAATTGATTTAATGTTGTTTAATCGTAAGTGAGCAATATTTCTCCTATATTCCTGATGGAGAACATATTTACAAACAATAAGAAGAGCTTGAAGATACCAAAGGGGTAATGCGAATCCGTAAATCGGAAAAGGACAGATCACACAATGGCCAAAAGAAAAAGGACAAACAGCAATCTCCAAAACAATACACAGACAACTAAAGATCGAGAACCACTAATCCCACTAAGAACCAGTGATAATGTTCCGTATGAGTAAGCAGTTGCTGCTGAACTAGTGACATTATCGTGTTTCTCTAGTTACAGTGATAAGTCAGGAATGAGAAATGGACCGTGAAGTGTTTAAGACAAATAGAACATATCCGTTTTCCTATGTGACAAAGATATTCCGTAATGGTAACCAAGTCATCGTTCCGACTTCAACTTAACCAGTTGGAACCCTTGGTTCAGTAGTTTCTTTCTTAACAGCAACCCTCTGTTAATGAAATCCTGACAGGAACCACAAGCTCTGAAATATCAGATCAACTGAGAGATAAATCATGCGGTTGAAAGAGGGCACCTGTGGATGGGATGTCCTGTTTACAAACAATAAATAACGTTGTTAAAACATGGTATCTATGGATAGGATGGCCTGTTTGTAAACAATAAATTACGCGGTTAGAATTGTATACCTGGGATGTCCTTTGTATAAACAATAAGTCACGTGGTTAAAATGTTGACACCTACGGATGTGATGCCCTGTTTGGCACAAGTACAACGGCAGATGATGGATATACCACTACAACGTACCATTAACGTCCAGTCCTAATATGCTGTAAATAATTGACAGCTGTTGTGTGTTGTATTTTACCAGCAATGAGCGTAGAACTGTACAAATACCAGACACACGTTTACATCACACCAATATTTCAGAAAGGGGAGGGGACAATCCAAAAACTATAACATTTCTATTTGCTGCTTCGCAACTGAGCACACATCAAACCAATGAGTAAAAGTAAGGCATTATAGTTTTTTAGGTTTTGAATAATATGCCAGAGTGGAGCGACGTAGCTACCTGCGAACTGTTATTTCGGTTTAATAGCACCATCAAATTAACTAAACGAGTTGGCCAGTCTATTTAAAATCAGACATCATCATCATCGTCTCACAAAAAAAGCAAGAACAGTTTGAAGAAACCAATGTGGTAATCAAAATCCGTATATCGAAGAAGAACAGACAACACAATGCATATGCCCAAAAGAAAAAAAGAAAAAAGTACAAACAACGATCTACAAAACATACACATCAAACAAAAGATCGAGTAACACGATCCCCGCTAAAAACTGGAGGTGAACTCTGGTGCTCCGGAAGGGTAAGCAGTTCCTTGCTCTTCCAATGATATAGCTTGAATTAACAAATCTCGGTTGGCTCACTTCCCTACAACAAAGTATTTGTATCTGCGTAGATCATTCTATTATATCAACCACAGTTGAACTAATTCTTTTAATCTGCATTTTAATTTTGAGTGGGGAATAGTAGCGTAGACCGTAGTGAATAAGGGTAAAAACAAAATTACCGAACTCCGAACAATCTTACAAAGGGAAAGTCAAAACTCATAAGTATATAAACAGACAAAATCAGTCAACAACCGGAAAACTGTGAAAACCGTAATGACCCTGACTTGGTACAGGCATTTCTAAAGAAATGATGGATTGTATCAGATGATTTTAAAGCGCCAAGCCTCCCGCTTTCATTACGGCTCAAAGGTTCCAGCTGTCACTATAACAGTATTTATAACAATACTGGAACAAAATAGGTAAACTAGTTGTCAAAGCTGTAGCAAATTCAGTGAAGTAAATGTCAAAAACACTCTTACGTCACATATTAATAACAAATATTTTTGACATTTTTGTTGACTTTCTTATCTTTACACATTTTCACTATATGATAATCCATCGCTTATTATCGTCTTTGAAGAGACGGAATAAATTTCGACAAAATCGTGGTATCGGAATATAAACTTTTTAAAAGATCGAATAAGGCGAATCTTTTCATAGCCCTGGTCCAGTAGCCTGTTTCTCTGATAAAGATGACATTTAAGGAAATCAGAATAATTGCTACTGGCCCTTGCATAGCGAATCAATTGCGAGATGTAAACACCATATGCAGGAGAAGCTGGTATATTGCTGCACATATTTGGACAATTTATGATTTTAAAATTGAAGTCGTCCCGTTTATCATAAATTGTAGTACTGAGTTGACCACTGTCGTCAAATTCGAGGTATAAGTCTTAAAATGATGCGGACAAAGCTGTATCTGTGGTCTCTTTAACTTCCAGCTCTGGAGGATACATCAATAGGAGAAATTCTGCAAATTTAGAGTTATTTATAGATAAAACGTCATCAATATACCTGTATGTGAAATTAAAGGCTCTAGTTTCATGAATCTTCTTATTTTTTACAAGCTTTTGAAGAAACTCCGACTCATATGAGTATGAAAATATATCGGCTAGAAGAGGGGCACAATTATTACCCATTGGTATGTCGTCGAGCTGCTAAAACAGTGTCCCTCCAAAGGAGACAAATATGTTATCGATGAGGAACTCCAGCATACTGATCACTTGTTTCTTGGAGTAGCCTGTTTTACCTTTTTGAATTTTGTTTGAAAAATATGTGGAATTGTAGCCTAACACAACAAATTTTGAACCATAGTTTCTATGACTGAAAGCTTTGTGAATTGTTTCTTTTAAATCACAAGAAAAATTATGAACCAAAATGTATGGTGACGAACTTGGAAAAAGCATAAGTAATAATAGTATAAGAAATATTTGTGTCTAAATAAAATATATATTACTTTAATTAAATGTAATTTGAAACATGACAGTACGACTGTCTGGTAGACAGTCAAATACAAATGATATTCAAAAAACGCACAGTCAATACAAATGTTTCCAGTTCTTCATTGCTTTGGCTTATGCATATGGTGTTTAACGCCACTTACAACAATTGTATTGGTTGAGGAAGCCGGATTACCCGAAGAAAACCACCGACCAACCATAAGTCACTGACAAACTTTATCACATAATGTTGTATCGAGTCCACCTGGCCTGAGGGGGGTTTAGAACTGACAACGTTAGTGGTAATAGGCACTGATTACATAGGTAATTGTAATTCTAGCTATGCGATCAGGACAACGACGGCCCCTTCGATATATTTTGAACCGCGGGAAATTTTAAGTATTAACTTAGCTCATAATTATTTAGAAAAAATGAAACAAACAGTATATAATATGCATTAATTCTATGTAATCAATCTCCATTCATTGAGCCTGTTTTTTAAACTCCCTCCAGGTGTTATAATAGATTTGTGCACTTCAATTGTATTGTAAACAAACCTAGCAACCTTGATGGTTTTGTTTTGTGATATATGTTCTCATTGAAATAACTGGACAATTTAAGCACAGTTGTAATAGATAAATTGATTGATCTTTTAGTCGTATTTATCTGATATCTGACTTTCTAAATTTATCCCAGTATTAAAGGGTGACAAAAAGGTACTTATCTTTGATATTTTTTAGAAGCTGGGCAGCTGTATTGCTCCAGTGGTCTCTATTGCCATATGTAAAACACATCCCTGGTTTGTATTTTTCAGCAAATATCCTCCACTGAGCCGTCGTTACTGTACGAAGTTGTCCTTGTACGCCTTTTCGTCTTCTCAGACTTGGTTTTTCTTTCAGCTTTTGATAATGCACGATTCACTAGTTTCTCGTCTTCCGAGTCATCAGCGATGGGATTACGTTGATACTCTTGGACGACAATACAGTCTAAATCTGAAGAGTCATCCAGTTTAATCATCCTTTGACGCTCCTGTACATATATTTTTATCCTTTCCTGCGACGACTTTGTGTGTGTTTATGTCCGGATTCTCTAGAATAGTATTTGGCAGCTTCAACTTTAATTTAATTTAATTCAAATATAGTTCGTTTCGTCATCTGTTTTTTTAGCCTCAAAAACTGGAAGTGTCGAGATTTCATATAAAAAAAGGCAAAACATTTTGCCATGCCAATTTTGTCTCACACATAAAGACAACAACAGACATTTTAAAGGACAAACCCTTATTGCTATATATATATATATATTCGCATATATACAAATAAATAAGAGGTCAACAAAAGTACATGAGGAGGTGTCTTGAATGTACATGCGTCATCTTTCAAAAATGGACCAACCGTGTAGGTGGTGTAATGGCTTGTGTGGTAGACCGTGAACTCGAGCCCAGTTCGGGTCAAACCAAACACTATAAAATTGGTATTTGGTGTTTCTCCTCTACACACGTAGTTTTAAGGAGTAAGAGCAAAGAGTGGTAGGCTCGGAGTCAAGCTAATGTGTCCGAAATGAGCAACATTTCAACCTGCAGATCGTGGTGTCTGTGTGCTAGCACTAAACAGATCCAAGTAAAAATTTAACATCAACATCATCTCATTGAAATGCATCTTGGTCTCAAGTTGATATTGATAAAACAATGCTAATTTGGCATTGGATACTCACTCACTCACTCACTCACTCACTCACTCACTCACTCACTCACTCACTCACTCACTCACTCACTCACTCACTCACTCACTCACTCACTCACTCACTCACTCACTCACTCACTCACTCACTCACTCACTCACTCACTCACTCACTCACTCACTCACTCACTCACTCACTCACTCACTCACTCACTCACTCACCCACTCACTCACGCACCAACACACGCACGCACGCACGCACACACGCAGCAGATTTATATTTTAACAATTGTTTTATTTATTTTATGCATAGGACAATACCAATGTGGAGAGAACCTTTCGAAGCTGACATAACTTGAGTCCGATCCAAGTATTATATAGTTAACAATACAATAATTTGAATGTCATCTATATACCATCTCCATAATTACCATCGCGTAACCAGTAAACTAAAGCTTTGAAGTATGCATATTTGCTGTGACATGTTTTGATAAAATTACAGGTATGGAAATATGTTTTTTTAAACAGGGATCGTCTTCCTTTGTGTCAGCTAGAGCTTATTGACTGTCAAAGAAATGTTGTGTTCACAAACATAGAAAACAGTATTTATCAATCGGTTACAGTTTTGTTACAGGTAAGTCTATAGCTATCATTCTACCAAATTGTATATGAAATTATAACGCTTCGGAACATTTAGATAGAGTTCAAAGTCTACATTCTACCAAATTGTATATGAAAGTCTAATACTTAGGCACATTTAGATAGAGGTCAAAGTCTACATTCTACCAAATTGTATATGAAAGTCTAACGCTTCTCAACATTTAGATATAATTCAAAAGTGTCGGGTATAAATGAACAATTCAATACACATTCGAACGAATGCAACAGAAAATCAACATTAAATGATGTTAAATTAAAATGGTTGACACAACCGACTAAGCCATTAGATGATTTCTATCTTGATAATTTTAAAGTCATAAACACATAATTAGATAGGAATAACAATGGTGAATTACGATGGAAAGACATGTACATGATATCAGATTAACTGTGAAGCAGAGTATGAAGAAAGAAAATGGGGCAATCAAGTATCGGTATATCGAAGAAGAACAGACAATACATTGGCATAAAGAAAAAATACAAAAGGACAAACAACGATCTACAAAACATACACATAAAACTAAAGATCGATTAACACGAACCTCACTAAAAACTGGGGGTGAAATCGGGTGCTCCGGAAGGATGATCAGTTCCTGCTCCACTAGTGGCTCCCGTCTAGCTACAAAACCGTTCATGTCATAAATGTGGAAAGGACCGGAAAGTGTTTATGGAAAGTGGAACATATACATGGTCATTTGTGACAAAGATATACCATAAGGGTCAGCTAAGTCATGGTGGCAGCTCGACGGGGTCGATCTCCGTGGAGTGCTCATGACGATTCAAATGTCACAAAGTCTTATTAATTGACTCCTGACTTAAGATGGAAATAGTTGATAAACAAGCTTTGACAAGTTCTAAATCTGGTGAACAATGAATGACCCTTATCAGGTTCAACACAACCTAAAAGTTTCGATTCGCTTACAAGACAATACCAAAGCAATAAAACAGATAACTAGCGACGTATTTGTTGGCGTGTCTCCAAGAAAAACAATGACTAGATTTTAAACAATAAGTCAACACGATTTGGAATTCTACAATTTCTTGAGTTGAAAGATGACAATTAACTCTTCTCGTGTACTAGTATATGCAAAGTTAAATATACCGGAGGAGTATGGTAACCTTATTGAAAGCGACGCATTCTGGATATACGTTGTACTGTGTAGGAGATGGTTATGGGTGTCACTAGTGGATCAGGAACTGCTTGCCCTTCCGGAGCACTAGAGTTCAACCCCTGTTTTTGGTGAGGTTCATGTTACTCGATCTTTAGTTTTATATGTATGTTTTGTAGATCGTTGTTTGTCCTTTTGTACTTTTTATTTTGGCCATTGTGTTCTCTGGTATTCGTCGATATACGGATTCTGATCACCCCTTTGGTATCCTCAAGCTCTTCTTAGGTAACCGTGAATGGAAACTTAGATGGAATGAAGTACCAGTTCAAGAAGACAAAAACAACTCATCGTGTCAAATAAACTTGTAAAACATTTCTTTGTTCTTAATGTTAATATTTAAAAATTGAAATATTTTAAATTTTAAAGTGTTATTTTCTGTGCCTGAGTATGAATATTTTTAACATAAATTGTGAGAGGTGTTATCTATCCATTTTTTGTCTGCCAAATTTGCTACTTGTCACTAATTGCGACATTGCGATTATATGTGAACACAAGCTTAAACAAAGACCATTGTATTGTATGAGTAGTATAGATACAAGATATCAGAGCGTATAGAAAACTGACAGATTAAATGTTTTCTTCAATTCTACACATGACAAAGGTTGAAACTATATAATGTACAATTCTTCTTTACAATTTTCAGTTAAAGAAATGGCATATGCAAAGTCAGATAGGATTGTATGTAGTGAGCCAAAAAAAAATCATAGGATTGTAGGTGTTGAGCTGAATAGCCAAAACTATAGGTAATTGGGTTTTTTATTTGTTGTATACTGACTTAAATGATAATGGTTTAAATTGGACATAGGTTAACTAGACTCGATGGTCCGAACTACTATTACATTAATTACGGCAATGTTATTGTTACCCGTGGGAAACATTATTTTTGGAAAGGCTTTATCCCGAGCGAAAGCGAGGTATAAAATACAACGATAATGATGTGAGCGATCGTTTGTTTTAATCATATACCTGATTGACAGTGTTATAAATAAACATCGCTTGACCCAATTAGAAATCAACTGATAATGGATACCACCCCATATGACAAAAGTGTTATAAATAATCATTGTAGCTGTTTAAGTTTCAGCACAGAATTTATTGGCAACGCCGAAAGAAACATTATTTCAAGATGGCAGCTGTAATACATTTACATTATTATTTATATTTTATATATTTTATGTTCCATGTTTTGTTGTCAGAAAAGTTGACATTGCAACGATACAATATTGCAACATTTGCGTTGATGACAACGAATCTGAATTGGCTGCCACCTGGTGTCCGGAATGTGAGGATTTCCTGTGTACGGACTGTAACAGACACCATCCCAGATGTTCATCCACGAAACAGCACATCGTAAATTCGATGGAAAATTACCAGAAATTACCCAGTTCTATTCTATCTATAAAGAACAGATGTACCACACATGGACATAGGTACGAATTCTACTGCACGGTTCATGGCGCCCGTGCTGCGTTATGTGTATAAGAGATAATCATCGCCATTGCAAAGAATTACGTCTCATTCATGAGGTTACAGAAAATACCAAGTCATCGACGGCCATTGCGCATATTGAAAGATATCTCAAAGCCATCGATGGCACCTTTGAAAAAATCATGTCAAATAATAAAAAGAACATTTCTAGTCTTCATAAAAAGAAAAAGAAATTTTTGTCCGAAATTTCAGGCATGCGCACATCACTTAACGAGCACTTAGATAAAATTGAAAAGCAAACAGTTGAAGAGATGCAGTCAGCAGAACAAAGCTTACAAGAACAATTAAAGAAAGTAATGGTGGCCATGGAAAGAAAAAGAACTGACTTTGATGATATCCACCAAGACGTAAATAAAATAAAGAAATATGCTAGTGACCTCCAAACTTTCATAGGAGTGAAAGAAATGACAAGTGTTGTAGATGGAGAAGTTAAGAAACAGAAAGAAGGGGCATTCAATTATGACCTTTTTGAACTGAAGCTTGACTTTTTACAAGAATTGGAATCTTTTGTGAAAGAAGTTTCTATATTTGGTGTTATATCCGTTGCAAAGATACATTATAGTACCAGTCTTACAACAGGAGCTGAATTGCAATCGCATATTTCACAATCACAACTCACAAGAAAGATGACTGTCGATTTTCAAACTACGGTCAAGGGGTGTATCTCGATAACAGGTTGTGACATATTACCAAATGGCAAACTTGTATTCATTGAACAAATAGACAAACTGTTGCTGATGTTTTCTAATAGCGGTAATTACGAAAAAGACATTGTACAGTTTACAGGTACCCCGTATGAGGTTTCATACACAGGAGAAAACATTGTAACTGTTACAATTATAGACAAACATGAAGTCGTATTTGCAAACGTTATTACAAACAGAATTATAAACTCGGTTGATATTGACCATAGGTGTTATGGAATCGATTTCACCATGAATCGTCTAGCCATTCAAGCATTACCAATATTTACATCAAGTCACATTGTATATTTAGATCCCAAAGGTCAAATCATTGATCGAGTTAATATTTCGACTAAGTTTTCCCCAAAGATATCATTGCGTGATGGTACCATTAAGTGTACGGATGGGAATTCGATTTGCTGCTTTACCCTAACAGGACAAACGATCTGGGACTTCAAAGACGAAAGCGTCTTGCGAAAACCAAGGGGAATTGTCTTAGATAAAAATAAGAATATATATGTGGCTGGTATGGAAACAAACAACGTTGTTGTACTGTCACCTGGTGGTAAAAACTGCAGACAAATCTTAACCAAAAGTGATGGGTTGAATGAACCGAATTCATTACGTATCAACATTGACCGTAGCGAGCTCCTGGTATGTAATTTGAGAGGTCCAGCATTTCTTTTCTCTCTTCAATATATGTAAGCTGTGCTACTGGACTTGATCAGGGCTGACAGCGAACTAGTATTGCAGTATTGGTGTAACAGTAGCATACATTGCATAGTCCAGTCAATCTATGAAAAAATATAACCAAACCTCAAACAAATTACAAAAGAATTAAACTCTCGGTTTTCTTGTGTCAAAATGTTTTCCCAATGCCACATCAAAAGTCTATGAATATCTAGGAAGGGGAGACTTTTTGTTTTGTGATTTTATATACCATCTCACTACTTCAACATCCATATTTTTTTAACAGATACAGTTGTAAATGTAGCAAACAGAGCATTCGGTGTGAAGTTAGTCATAAAAATCATGCATCAAATCTTTCAAATTAATAAAACAACACGTCGTCTTTGTGTGCCTTCTCTATTTAACACAAACATATACTAGTACCCTGTCGAATTGAATAAATAGGAATTACAATATATTAGTCAACAAAAGAAACGATACAAGGGTTTGATGCTCAATATTTGTACATAGAGAAAAAAAACTTGTGTATAATGAGAACTTACATGTACTAATATTAATTAACATTTTGAAGGTTATGCTTAAGCTAATTAATTAAGCATTTTATTAGAAAGGTGCCCATTTTCTCTGCCATGTTGGCGCCAAGTGATCAATATTTCTGATCTATTCATGATGGAGAACATGTTTGCAAACAATAAGAAGAGTTGAAGATACCAAAGCGGGTATTGAGAAGAACGGACAAGAGAAAGGACAAACAACGATCTCCAAAACAATACACAGAAAACTGAAGATCGAGAAATTCGAACCCCAGTAAGAAGCAGGTATGAACTAAGGTGCTCCGGAAGAGTATGGAATCCAGGAACAAACTGGTTGCACCCGCATTGTTCCGCTGGTTACAGACCTGGTGATAAGTCATGTATGAGGAAAGGACCGGGAAGTGTTTACGACAAGTGGAATATATCCATGGTAATATGTAACACAGATATTCCGCAACGGTTATCCAAGTCATCGTTCCTATTTCAACTTATACCATTCGGAACCCTTGGTTCAATAGCTTCTTTGTTGGCAGCAACCCTCTGTCAAATCCTGACAGGAACCACAACCTCTGGAATATCGGATCAACTGAGAGATAAATCATGCGGTTGAAAGAGGACATCTATGGATGGGATGTCCTGTTTACAAACAATGAATCACATGGATAAAAACGGACACCAATGGATGGGATGCCCTTTTAATAAATAATTAATCACGCAGTTAAAAGAGGGTACCTATGGATGGTATGTTCTGTTTACAAAAAAGGAATGACTTGGTTAAATTGCATATATATATATGCTTACAAACAAAGAATCACGTGGTTATAAAGTGACACCAATGAATGGAATGTCCTCTTTGTAAACAATAAATCACGTGGCTAAAAAGGGGTATTTTAGGATGGGATATGAACGATAGATCACTGATCTAAAAAGAGACACCTATGGGTGGGAAGTCCTGTTTGCAAACAATAAGTCACGTGGTTGAAATTAAGTACCTACAGATTGGATATTCTGCTTACAAATAATAAATCATCTGGTTAAAAGGAGACACCTATGGGTGGGAAGACCTGTTTGCAAACAATATGTCACGTTGCTTAAATTATGTGCCTACAGATTGAATATCCTGTTTACAAATAATAAAGCATATGGTTAAAAGGGGATGTGCATGGATGGGAAGTCATGATTGTCACAAGTATAACGGTAGAAGATGGATATGATCTTATATGCCACCACAACTCGTCATAAACGTCTAGTCCGTATGCGCTGTACATAGCTCATCGATAGTTGTTGCATGTTGTATTTTACCAGCAGTGAGCTTAGAACTCTCCAAACATCAGACACACATTTACATCCCATCTTGACAGCCAATTGTGTGGCTATGCGACCTCCACAACCAGCTACGAAAGATTGTACGTCTAGCAAAGAAATTAGGTCCTATTTATATAGACGTGTTCAAAGAAATCAGGTCCTATTTATATACACGTGTTAACAGAAATTAGACCCTGTTTATATGCACGTGTTCAAAGAAATTAAAGAGCCCGGGTGGCTCATTGAGTTAGGTAGTTGGATTACCTAGCAACTCATACAAGCCTATCGGTGTTCTCTCCGGGTACTCCGGCTCCTTTCACCACTAAAACTGGTTGCCATGATATAGCTGAAATATTGCTAAAAGTGGCGTTAAGCACAAGAAATTAAATCATATTTATATACACGTGTTCAATCAAGAGTTCAGTTATTGTGAACATTATTCATTCTGGTTGATCTGATAAATCAAGAAATTCAACTAATATATCTATTTTAAAATAGCATTTCTTCTTCTTCTTTATGTGTTACGAGTTTTATCATGACGTTCGTTTTCATATCAGATTTAAGAAAAAAGTATTATTCATCAAAATGCTCAAGTCGTGTAATAACGTGTTTTCCGACTCAATAGAGATATTCGACTGAGTCCCACTTTCATCTGAACAGTGACCAGGGTTTATCTCAATACCGGATATTAACAACAATACAGCTATGCTTAAGAAGATAAAAACGCAGTATTATTTGATACCATGTGGATTTTGTAGGCTTCCCTATGTATGGGTGTAGTTTGGCTGGTAGGCTTTGTCGTGGTAAAATACTTTGCATAAGAAGAGTTTGAAGATACCAAAGTGGTAATCAGAATCCGAATATCAAAGAAGAACAGACAACACAATGGCCAAAAGAACAAGTACAAAAGGACAAACAACGATCTAGAAAACATACGCATCAAGCTTAAGATCGATTAACACGAGTCCCACTAAGAACCCGGGATGAACCCAGGGATTCCGGAAGGTTGAGCAGTTCATGTTCCACTAGTGACACCCGTCGTGTTTATCTAGATACAAACCAGGTGATAAGTCATGAATGAGGAAATGACAGGGAAGTGTTTACGACAGGTGGAGCATATCCGTGGTCATTTGTGACACCGATATTCCATAGCGGTCAATCAAGTCATGGTTTCCACTTAACCACAGGGGACACTTTATTCAGTAGCTTCCTTGTTAGCAGTAACCCTCTATCAAGGACATCCTGATAGGAACCACAAGCTCTGGAATATCGTATCAACGGTGACGTATTGTGTAAAATGAAAAAGATAACACAACAGATAATATTTGAAAACCATGAAGAGCTAATAAAAGGAGGAGGTCCGCTATGTACTAGACCAAAATGCTTAGCTGGATTGCAATAGTGCTACTTTATTGAAACAACACTCGGACACATTATCTTGATATCGACCCAACCAGTCTTTGTTCTTTCCCCATAATGATGCGTGGTAAGCGGAGAAGCAACAAAGCAATTACATAGTCTTTGGTTTGACCCGACCGGGGCTCGAACTCCCGATATACCGTACTCTAGGCGAGCACGCTTACCATTACAACACCGATACGGCTGGTTGATGGATCAATTTTCTTTACACTGTGTTTTGTAAGCAAAATAATAAAGTCATAGGTTTGTGAAAGAAAAACCAGATGAAAACAATTATGCACAGAAAAGAAGAAGTAGTACATATGTAGTAAATCTTTACGGGAGAAATTCATTAATGACAAACAAATATACAATACAAGTGACATGTACGAACTAACATATAACACAATACAAAGTTATATCTCTCACTGTTGAACTCGAGTTACTTCCCTTTAATCATTCAAATCTAAATCTGCTTAAGGTTATTTCCACTATCTAGAGTAAACAATTTTATTACGACAAATAAAGTCTCGTGTTTGTTTTGATTACATCTTAAGATCAATAATGAAGTTAGACTATGTAGTTAGTTACCCAAGCTAAACTGAAAATATGAACATTTTCATTCATTAAATAAAAAAATTGGTTTGTTTTAGGTATCAACATTACACTTGTTTGCTTCGTGGTGGCTAACGCCACTTTCAACAATATTTCAGTTATATCGTGGCGGTCAGAAAACCCCGGGGCGAGGTGTACAACATTATGTGATAAAGTTTGTCAGTGACTTGCGGTAGGTCAGTAGACTAGTATATAATATTTAGTATTAACCTAGTATCACAAGTAACTTTGAGATCCAATGGGACAGATATATTATATGGTTGTCACCTGCTTAGAAGCTTGTTAATATACTTTATTTCCTGTGACTGTATAATGAATTCTTCATTATCCTATACAATATATTAAAAATTGCTGAGTTAGATTGCTGTCAGATTATAATATTAAGTGTATTTGTACCATCTATGCACGCTTAGACACATGTCTTATGTCTATCTCTAGATTTTCTTTACGAGACAAGGTAACACATCGACTATTGAAGCTATGTTTTAAAATAGCGGATGTGGTCGAGTGATCTAGGGCGCTGGACATTAGGCTAAGCGATTGGTGCTGCAGTGTATCAATGGTGTGAGTTCAAATCCCGTCGAAGGAAGAACAAAAATTTGACAGCTCAAGGATCTAATTCTAACCCTGTTTGGTTTAATTTTCAGACGTATATATAGATATACAGTTAAACCTGTACTGAGAGGTCATATTTCGGACAAAGGTAAAGTTGCCTTATAAGACACGTGATATCTTAAAAAAGGTTCAATTCATATGAAATTTTCTAGTATTAGGAATAGCTGTCTGTAGGTTCCTTCGTTTGTTTGTTGTCAATAAAAACCGAAAAAAAAACAAAATAATAGATAGCAACAGGAACATACACACACACAAATAGAGACAGGTAAATACATATTGAGCTGAATAAAACGCCTTTAAGCGACGTTGCTTTTGATACCCGAATTGTCATGCTAAGACGTCGAAAATTGACGTTACCGTATCAGACGCATTCTCATGCGTAACGTCTCTTATGCCTATAAATGGGTCAGATAAGGTAAAAATCGGAAATCAAATTTAACTTAGATAATAAAACATAATGTCTACAAATAGAAACAGGACAGGTTAAGGTATAGCCTTTAGAAATTAACACCTCATCGCCCTGTCTGTGTTGATTAAATTTACTATGAATAATCTTCAGCTTCAAACAATGATCTTGAACAGTGACTTCATTGTATTTTTAAGAACCTAACTCATTTACACCTAGAAATCCGGAAATGTTTAATATTATGATAAACCTGAAAATCATCAAACCATCCGAATTTTTAAATTGAGACCACAATTCAACATTCATATGACTTTTAACAGGATCTTTCTTGTTAACTGGTTTGCTGTTCAACTGTTGTAGAACACTGTCTTTCTATTAAATGAGTCATATGACTTTTAACAGGATCTTTCTTGTTAACTGGTTTGCTGTTCAACCATTGTAGAACACTGTCTTTCTATTAAATGAGTCATGTGACTTTTAACAAGATCTTTCTTGTTAACTGGTTTGCTGTTCAACCGTTGTAGAACACTGTCTTTCTATTAAATGAGTCATGTGACTTTTAACAGGATCTTTCTTGTTAACTGGTTTGCTGTTCAACCGTTGTAGAACACTGTCTTTCTATTAAATGAGTCATATGACTATTAACAGGATCTTTCTTGTTAACTGGTTTGCTGTTCAACCGTTGTAGAACACTGTCTTTCTATTAAATGAGTCATGTGACTTTTAACAGGATCTTTCTTGTTAACTGGTTTGCTGTTCAACCGTTGTAGAACACTGTCTTTCTATTAAATGAGTCATATGACTATTAACAGGATCTTTCTTGTTAACTGGTTTGCTGTTCAACCATTGTAGAACACTGTCTTTCTATTAAATGAGTCATGTGACTTTTAACAAGATCTTTCTTGTTAACTGGTTTGCTGTTCAACCGTTGTAGAACACTGTCTTTCTATTAAATGAGTCATGTGACTTTTAACAGGATCTTTCTTGTTAACTGGTTTGCTGTTCAACCGTTGTAGAACACTGTCTTTCTATTAAATGAGTCATATGACTATTAACAGGATCTTTCTTGTTAACTGGTTTGCTGTTCAACCGTTGTAGAACACTGTCTTTCTATTAAATGAGTCATATGACTTTTAACAGGATCTTTCTTGATAACTGGTTTGCTGTTCAACCGTTGTAGAACACTGTCTTTCTATTAAATGAGTCATATGACTTTTAACAGGATCTTTCTTGTTAACTGCTTTGCTGTTCAACCGTTGTAGAACACTGTCTTTCTATTAAATGAGTCATATGACTTTTAACAGGATCTTTCTTGTTAACTGGTTTGCTGTTCAACCGTTGTAGAACACTGTCTTTCTATTAAATGAGTCATATGACTATTAACAGGATCTTTCTTGTTAACTGGTTTGCTGTTCAACCATTGTAGAACACTGTATTTCTATTAAATGAGTCATATGACTTTTAACAGGATCTTTCTTGTTAACTTGCTTGCTGTTCAACCGTTGTAGAACACTGTCTTTCTATTAAATGAGTCATATGACTTTTAACAGGATCTTTCTTGTTAACTGGTTTGCTGTTCAACCATTGTAGAACAGTGTCTTTCTATTAAATGAGTCATATGACTTTTAACAGCATCTTTCTTGTTAACTGGTTTGCTGTTCAACCATTGTAGAACACTGTCTTTCTATTAAATGAATCATATGACTTTTAACAGGATCTTTCTTGTTAACTGGTTTGCTGTTCAGCCGTTGTAGAACACTGTCTTTCTATTAAATGAGTCATGTGACTTTTAACAGGATCTTTCTTGTTAACTGGTTTGCTGTTCAACCGTTGTAGAACACTGTCTTTCTATTAAATGAGTCATGTGACTTTTAACAGGATCTTTCTTGTTAACTGGTTTGCTGTTCAACCACTGTAGAACACTGTCTTTCTGTTAAATGAGTCATGTGACTTTTAACAGGATCTTTCTTGTTAACTGGTTTGCTGTTCAACCGTTGTAGAACACTGTCTTTCTATTAAATGAGTCATGTGACTTTTAACAGGATCTTTCTTGTTAACTGGTTTGCTGTTCAACCACTGTAGAACACTGTCTTTCAATTAAATGAGTCAAATGACTTTTAACAGGATCTTTCTTGTTAACTGGTTTGCTGTTCAACCATTGTAGAACACCGTCTTTCTATTAGATGAGTCATATGACTTTTAACAGGATCTTTCCTGTTAACTGGTTTGCTGTTCAACCATTGTAGAACACTGTTTTTCTATTAAATGAGTCATATGACTATTAACAGCATCTTTCTTGTTAACTGGTTTGCTGTTCAACCGTTGTAGAACACTGTCTTTCTATTAAATGAGTCATATGACTTTTAACAGGATCTTTCTTGTTAACTGGTTTGCTGTTCAACCATTGTAGAACACTGTTTTTCTATTAAATGAGTCATATGACTTTTAACAGGATCTTTCCTGTTAACTGGTTTGCTGTTCAACCATTGTAGAACACTGTCTTTCTATTAAATGAGTCATGTGACTTTTAACAGGATCATTCTTGTTAACTGGTTTGCTGTTCAACCATTGTAGAACACTGTCTTTCTATTAAATGAGTCATATGACTTTTAACAGGATCATTCTTGTTAACTGGTTTGCTGTTCAACCATTGTAGAACACTGTCTTTCTATTAAATGAGTCATATGACTTTTAACAGGATCATTCTTGTTAACTGGTTTGCTGTTCAACCATTGTAGAACACTGTCTTTCTATTAAATGAGTCATATGACTTTTAACAGGATCTTTCTTGTTAACTGGTTTGCTGTTCAACCATTGTAGAACACTGTCTTTCTATTAAATGAGTCATATGACTTTTAACAGGATCTTTCTTGTTAACTGGTTTGCTGTTCAACCACTGTAGAACACTGTCTTTCTATTAAATGAGTCATATGACTATTAACAGGATCTTGATTGTTAACTGGTTTGCTGTTCAACCATTGTAGAACACTGTCTTTCTATTAAATGAGTCATATGACTTTTAATAGGATCTTTCCTGTTAACTGGTTTGCTGTTCAACCGTTGTAGAACACTGTCTTTCTATTAAATGAGTCATATGACTATTAACAGCATCTTTCTTGTTAACTGGTTTGCTGTTCAACCATTGTAGAACACTGTCTTTCTATTAAATGAGTCATATGACTATTAACAGGATCTTTCTTGTTAACTGGTTTGCTGTTCAACCATTGTAGAACACTGTCTTTCTATTAAATGAGTCATGTGACTTTTAACAGGATCTTTCATGTTAACTGGTTTGCTGTTCAACCACTGTAGAACACTGTCTTTCAATTAAATGAGTCATATGACTATTAACAGGTTCTTTCTTGTTAACTGGTTTGCTGTTCAACCATTGTAGAACACTGTCTTTCTATTAGATGAGTCATATGACTTTTAACAGGATCTTTCTTGTTAACTGGTTTGCTGTTCAACCATTGTAGAACACTGTTTTTCTATTAAATGAGTCATATGACTATTAACAGCATCTTTCTTGTTAACTGGTTTGCTGTTCAACCGTTGTAGAACACTGTCTTTCTATTAAATGAGTCATATGACTATTAACAGGATCTTTCTTGTTAACTGGTTTGCTGTTCAACCATTGTAGAACACTGTCTTTCTATTAAATGAGTCATATGCCTTTTAACAGGATCTTTCTTGTTAACTGGTTTGCTGTTCAACCATTGTAGAACACTGTCTTTCTATTAAATGAGTCATATGACTTTTAACAGGATCTTTCTTGTTAACTGGTTTGCTGTTCAACCGTTGTAGAACACTGTCTTTCTATTAAATGAGTCATGTGACTTTTAACAGGATCTTTCTTGTTAACTGGTTTGCTGTTCAACCATTGTAGAACACTGTGTTTCTATTAAATGAGTCATAGGCCTTTTAACAGGATCTTTCTTGTTAACTGGTTTGCTGTTCAACCATTGTAGAACACTGTCTTTCTATTAAATGAGTCATATGACTTTTAACAGGATCTTTCTTGTTAACTGGTTTGCTGTTCAACAGTTGTAGAACACTGTCTTTCTATTAAATGAGTCATGTGACTTTTAACAGGATCTTTCTTGTTAACTGGTTTGCTGTTCAACCGTTGTAGAACACTGTCTTTCTGTTAAATGAGTCATGTGACTTTTAACAGGATCTTTCTTGTTAACTGGTTTGCTGTTCAACCATTGTAGAACACTGTGTTTCTATTAAATGAGTCATATGCCTTTTAACAGGATCTTTCTTGTTAACTGGTTTGCTGTTCAACCATTGTAGAACACTGTCTTTCTATTAAATGAGTCATATGACTTTTAACAGGATCTTTCTTGTTAACTGGTTTGCTGTTCAACAGTTGTAGAACACTGTCTTTCTATTAAATGAGTCATGTGACTTTTAACAGGATCTTTCTTGTTAACTGGTTTGCTGTTCAACCGTTGTAGAACACTGTCTTTCTGTTAAATGAGTCATGTGACTTTTAACAGGATCTTTCTTGTTAACTGGTTTGCTGTTCAACCACTGTAGAACACTGTCTTTCTATTAAATGAGTCATGTGACTTTTAACAGGATCTTTCTTGTTAACTGGTTTGCTGTTCAACCGTTGTAGAACACTGTCTTTCTATTAAATGAGTCATGTGACTTTTAACAGGATCTTTCTTGTTAACTGGTTTGCTGTTCAACCATTGTAGAACACTGTCTTTCTATTAGATGAGTCATATGACTTTTAACAGCATCTTTCTTGTTAACTGGTTTGCTGTTCAACCATTGTAGAACACTGTCTTTCTATTAAATGAGTCATATGACTTTTAACAGGATCTTTCTTGTTAACTGGTTTGCTGTTCAACCGTTGTAGAACACTGTCTTTCTATTAAATGAGTCATGTGACTTTTAACAGGATCTTTCTTGTTAACTGGTTTGCTGTTCAACCGTTGTAGAACACTGTCTTTCTATTAAATGAGACATGTGACTTTTAACAGGATCTTTCTTGTTAACTGGTTTGCTGTTCAACCACTGTAGAACACTGTCTTTCTATTAAATGAGTCATGTGACTTTTAACAGGATCTTTCTTGTTAACTGGTTTGCTGTTCAACCGTTGTAGAACACTGTCTTTCTATTAAATGAGTCATGTGACTTTTAACAGGATCTTTCTTGTTAACTGGTTTGCTGTTCAACCACTGTAGAACACTGTCTTTCAATTAAATGAGTCATATGACTATTAACAGGATCTTTCTTGTTAACTGGTTTGCTGTTCAACCATTGTAGAACACTGTCTTTCTATTATATGAGTCATATGACTTTTAACAGGATCTTTCTTGTTAACTGGTTTGCTGTTCAACCATTGTAGAACACTGTCTTTCTATTAAATGAGTCATATGACTTTTAATAGGATCTTGATTGTTAACTGGTTTGCTGTTCAACTGTTGTAGAACACTGTCTTTCTATTATATGAGTCATATGACTTTTAACAGGATCTTTCTTGTTAACTGGTTTGCTGTTCAACCGTTGTAGAACACTGTTTTTCTATTAAATGAGTCATATGACTTTTAATAGGATCTTTCCTGTTAACTGGTTTGCTGTTCAACCATTGTAGAACACTGTCTTTCTATTAAATGAGTCATATGACTTTTAATAGGATCTTTCCTGTTAACTGGTTTGCTGTTCAACCGTTGTAGAACACTGTCTTTCTATTAAATGAGTCATATGACTATTAACAGCATCTTTCTTGTTAACTGGTTTGCTGTTCAACCATTGTAGAACACTGTCTTTCTATTAAATGAGTCATATGACTTTTAATAGGATCTTTCCTGTTAACTGGTTTGCTGTTCAACCGTTGTAGAACACTGTCTTTCTATTAAATGAGTCATATGACTATTAACAGCATCTTTCTTGTTAACTGGTTTGCTGTTCAACCATTGTAGAACACTGTCTTTCTATTAAATGAGTCATATGACTATTAACAGGATCTTTCTTGTTAACTGGTTTGCTGTTCAACCATTGTAGAACACTGTCTTTCTATTAAATGAGTCATGTGACTTTTAACAGGATCTTTCTTGTTAACTGGTTTGCTGTTCAACCACTGTAGAACACTGTCTTTCAATTAAATGAGTCATATGACTATTAACAGGATCTTTCTTGTTGACTGGTTTGCTGTTCAACCATTGTAGAACACTGTCTTTCTATTAAATGAGTTATATGCCTTTTAACAGGATCTTTCTTGTTAACTGGTTTGCTGTTCAACCGTTGTAGAACACTGTCTTTCTATTAGATGAGTCATATGACTTTTAACAGGATCTTTCTTGTTAACTGGTTTGCTGTTCAACCATTGTAGAACACTGTCTTTCTATTAAATGAGTCATATGCCTTTTAACATGATCTTTCTTGTTAACTGGTTTGCTGTTCAACCATTGTAGAACACTGTCTTTCTATTAAATGAGTTATATGCCTTTTAACAGGATCTTTCTTGTTAACTGGTTTGCTGTTCAACCGTTGTAGAACACTGTCTTTCTATTAAATGAGTCATATGACTATTAACAGCATCTTTCTTGTTAACTGGTTTGCTGTTCAACTATTGTAGAACACTGTCTTTCTATTAAATGAGTCATATGACTTTTAACAGGATCTTTCTTGTTAACTGGTTTGCTGTTCAACCGTTGTAGAACACTGTCTTTCTATTAAATGAGTCATGTACAAAGCAAAATGTAAGTGGTCTGTGGGTTAATTCTTGCTTTAACCATGTTCTTAAATAAAATCACTCCATCTGTTAAAGCTATGGAAGTAAGACTTGTTAGTGTTCGTTTTAAGAGGTCCTACAAAATAGAATGACTAAATCAAAATACAATTGAAAAAGCGACCATTTTAAATTTCAATGGATTATCAGCAAAAACTACGTTTTACCGGCTTCTGTCAAAATGTCACCTTTCTTAGATATTAATGAATCCATAGAAAATAAAATTTTTCTGTACAATTGGTCAGTAATGTGCTGATTTCCAAACGGAGCATTAATATTTCTTTGATTCTACCTTGTCTAAGCTTGTTTAATATTCTTGTAATCAAGCAAGACGGCGGTACGAACCAAGTAATGTCAGTTCCCTAAAACTAACAGAATGCATATATTTTCTCAGTTCCAGGAGTCCATATCTTAGAGTTAAATCTTTCATGAGGATTATTGTAGTGTGAAGCGAATCTGTCTATAGTACATTTATCCCATAATTCATTCAGAACATGTAAGAATAATATTTAACGCCCAATCATCGTGATCTATGATCTTTGCTCAACTGATCAGCATGATCGTTTTGAGTTCTTGGAATCCAATAAGGTGTCAACTGAATATTTTGTGATTCACAAATACAGTGAATTTATGTAGTAGTATTGTATGTTGTGTTCTTGCTACCTACCTTAAGAATGTGTTGAACATTCTTATCTAAATTGGTTTTGACTTGTTTATTTTCTAATTCATTTTAAAAAGTGTAAATCACTCTTATAACCCGTTCGAATTCTCTCCAAGTAGAACTCTAAAAAACTTTCAGTTTCGGTCCAATTACTGAATGTTTCCATGTTCTATTAATGAGAATCTACATCGGAGTTAACAAAACCTCCAAAGCCTACATCTCAGGCGTCACAAAACTTTACACGATCAAAAACTTGATTGACTGTCATTGTACTGACCTACAATACTAGCCAACAAGCTAACTCGAAACAAGTTTTGTTTCTTCTTCGACTTGGCTCAAATATTAAATCTAACCAATGCGCCCCCTTTTGTTTTAAATAGCATCTATATTTGTTTACGTGCTTGATTTGTTGTCATTATTATATTCATGCAAAAATATAGTACTTTGACGTACTGTATCACCAAACACTGCGTGCATAGAGATAAGCTGATAAGTTTTGTTTCTTTTTCGACATGGCTCACATATTAATTCTAACCAATGCGCCACCCCCCATTTTTGTTTTAAATAGCATACATATTTGCTTACGTGCTTGATTTGTTGTCATTATTATATGTGTATTACTACTTGTAGGGAGATGACAAGTCCATAAGTTGTAATATTTTTTGTTCAATCCTACTAGCTGTTTTATTTGCAATAACATTTTTTTTTAAATCTAGCCAATGTTCCCCACATTTGTTTTAAATATTATATTTTATTTCTGCATGTACTTGATTTGTTGTCATTATTATATGTGTATTACTTGTAGGGAGATGACAAGTCCAAAAGTTGTAATATTTTTTGTTCAATCCCACTAGCAGTTTTATTTGCAATAAAATAATATTAAATCTAACCAATGTCCCCCTTTTTCTATCTTACTGTTAGCATATTTATTTTCAATAAAATTTCTTTATTATTCCATTTCTATTTTCCCTTTATTTAACTTGCTCGTGACAATATCCATCCAATTTTATGGTAACAACAGTTTACATATTCCTACCCTTTATACTCTAATATGTAAATATGTAAAGCAAGTTTGAAAAATGGAGGTAATTCAATGTCACAAACGCATGTGAACAAGCAAACAAAATATGATATCAAACGGAACTAAATAGCAAGTTGGAAAAGAAAAAGGGAGGGGGTAGTTCTATATGCTTCAAGCGCATGTGATTCACACACACCAAATACATGTATATATGAGAGTGAACAATTAATATGTTTTATTATTGCAACAGAAGGATCGATTTTTTTAAATTCTATATTTAAGCGTTGACATCTAAAACATTTATTTGTTTCGTTTTATTTATAGCTCAATATCATCATATTTCATATGACTAGGAAGCTTATTCACTTCCTGGTAGACGACAGTTTTGAAGTGTGAAGATTTGCTGTGACATCTTCTGATTAAATTACAGGTAGGGAACTATGCCTTTACACGGGAATCGTCTTCCTTGGCGTCAATTTGAGCTCGTCAAAAAGTGGTTTGTACACAGAAATAGAACACAGTATTTATCATTCGATCATTGACAACATTGTCACAGGCCTACAAATATCAAACTGTATGTGAAATATTAACACTGGAAAAGAGAAATAATATGAAGAAGAGATATATAAATGAGATACTGCATGACATATGCCTGTCTTTGGGTGTATCTGGTACAACTACAAGATCCCAAACTATGATATGACCCTTAACATTCTGTATCGAAGGCACGAGTATCACTTCCTACAATAAATGTAATAATTATAGGTATCTAATCAAATCGCCCCCTACAAAATAACACCCGTCAATATAACTCTAATGGTTAACAAACTTGCTCCCACTTCAAATCCGCCCCATACAAAATCGACCCAACATTTTGTGTTGTAAATAATAATAGTTATTATTATTACTATTATTATTATTGGTTTTGAAAACGACATTCGGATGAGTAATAATTGAGATAATATATATATTATAGACATTAAAAATTACAGTGCATGTAATCGGACTCGTTTTTGTTTGATTATGTCAGTTAAGTGAAAATATTTATTTGTGTGTCCTTGCAATAATTAATTTCTTCTTTTATTCAAAAGAAGAGCTTGAAGATACCATATGGGTAATCAGAATCCGTATATCGAAGACGAACAGACAACACAATGGCCAAAAGAAAAATAGTACAAAAGGACAAACAAAGATCTACAAAACACACATATAACACTAAAGATCGAGTAACACGAACCCCACTAAGAACCGGAGGTGAACTCAGGTGCCCCGGAAGGGTAAGCAGATCCTGCTCCACTAGTGACACCCGTCAAGGATTTCTTTGTAAAGTATAGATTAATTATATATAGAGTCGACACATGTAAGTTGATGTTAACATGTGTTTGTATGAATATGGACTCGAACAAGTTAGAATAAAGAAAAGGGTTCAATAATAAAGAAATATGGAAATTTCATTGAACATATATATGCAAACAGAAAGCAAAAAAATGGGCGGGGGAGGGGAGGGGGGGTTAATTCGGTGAGTGAGTGATTCTTGTTTAACGCCAATTCAGCAATTTGTTCAGCTATATCAAGGCAAATACAAGTTAATTATCAATGAGATGAGATGATCATGAGGTCTGTTTTGTTCTAGACCAACACGCTGGGTTGAATTTGCATAGTGCTAGCACACTGAAACAACAGTCCGCGGGTATACATGTCGCTTCATTCGGACACACTATTCTTATTCCGAACCAGCCAGTCTTTGCTCTTTCACCTTAATGCTGCCTGCTAGCGGAGAAGCAAATAGTCTTTGGTTTGATCCGAGCGGGACTCGAACCCACGGTCTACCACACCAGAGACTCTAACCATTATGCCACCGATGCGGTTTTGAAAAATATACGCGTCCGGCTTTGTAAATTACAAAAATAATCCATTCGACTCGCAGCGGCAACTGATAAACTCTACCAGTTGCCTGCGCATGGTCGATGGTTCTCTCCGGGTACTCCGGTTTCTTCCACCACTAAAACTGGTCGCCATGATATAGTTGAAATATTGCTGAAGGTGGCGTTAAACACCAACAATCAATAAATCAAGTCAATCTGAAAAATATATGAACGAATACTTCGAATATATGACTGGGTATGCGGTTCTCATAGTGAGGGCATATAAAAAAATGGGGGAGTTTTTAAACTCCAGCGGCACCACCTTAAGCAATTGTACCTAATGTTGACATATGTAACCCCCCATCCCCACACACGCACGAAACAACCCCTTTCCCAAACGATCCAGCGTCACCACCGTAGCCAATATTACCTTAGGTTAAATTATGTACCCCCCATTCCCACCCCCATCCAAAACAATTAAGCTCACACAATACTTCGAGATCGACGACTAGCTATTCTTCCTGCTTCATAAGCTCGGTGCAAACATATTGTATATTCGCGGACAATGTACGTATATTCTATATATAAACTTCCTCATATAAGAACAGTTAATTATATCTAGTAATGACTAAGCATCCTATGTTAACACAGTTCTTTATTGAAGATTGTTTTGCTAGATTTCCATGTATTAAAATCATGTAAACGGCAATTGTTTTTAATTGTAGACTTGATTGAACGTGCTTAATAACAAGAATTGTAAATGTTTAAGCTCCAGAATCAAACGCATTGGTAACATCGAACAAAACAATATTTCAAGATGGCTGCTCTTATGCATGTACATTATTACTTGCAATAGTTTATGTTCGATGTTTTCTTTTCAGAAACGTTGACATGGCAACAGCAACAACACAATGTTGCAACATCTGTGATCATGACAACGAAACTAAATTGGCGGCCACCTGGTGCCCGGAATGTGAGGATTTCCTGTGTACCGAATGTAACAGGCACCATGCCAGATCTTCATCAAGCAAACAACACATCGTAATTTCCATGGAAAATTACCAGAAATTACCCAGTTATATTGTATCTATAAAGAACAGATGCAACAAACATGGCAATAAGTACGAATTACACTGCTCGATTCATGACGTTCCTTGTTGCGTTATGTGCATAAGAGATGATCATCGCCATTGCCAAGAATTACGTTCCATTCTTGAGGTAACAGAAAATGCCAAGGAATCGACGGCCATTGTGCACATAGAAAGAGATCTCGAAGACATCGACGCCGCATTTGAAAAAATGAAGTCAGATATCACAAATAACATTACTGAAATTGATCAACAAAAAAGAAAATTTTTATCCGATATTTCAAACATGCGCAAATCATTTAACGACCATTTAGATAAAATTGAAAAACAAACAGTTGAAGAGATGGTGTCAGTAGAACAAAATTTACAAGTACAATTAAAGAATGTATTGGTTTCCATGGAAGCCAAAAGAACTGATTTTGATCATATCCGTCATCATGTGAATAGAGTAAAGAAATATGCTAGTGACCTCCAAACTTTCATAGGAGTGAAAAAAATGACGAGTGTTGTGGATGGAGAAGTTAAGAAACAGAAAGGGGCATTCAATTATGACCTTTATGAACTGAAACTTGACTTTCCATCAGAATTGGAATCTTTTGTGAAAGATGTTTCTAAATTTGGTGTTGTATCTGTTACAGAAAAGCATTGTAGTACCAGTCTTGTAAAAGAAGCTGAATTGCAAGCGCAGATTCCACAGGAAAACAAGCTAGGTGTTATGTCACAACTCACAAGGAAGACGACTGTCAATTTTCAAACTAAGGATAAGAAGCGTGTCTTTATAGCAGGTTGTGCTATATTACCGGATGGCAAACTTTTATTCATTGATCAAGAAGGCAAACGGTTGTTGATGTTTTCTAATAACGCAAATTACGAAAAAGACATTGTCCGGTTTTCAGGTACACCGTTTGAGGTTTCATACACAGGAGAAAACATTGTAGCTGTTACAATTTGTGACAAGCATAAAGTCGTATTTGTAAACGTCATTACAAACAGAATTAAAAACAAGGTAGATATTGGCCATGAATGTTGGGGAACCGATTTCAACATGAATCGTCTAGCCATTCGAGTAATACAATCACCTACATCAAGTCGCATTGTATATTTAGATCGTAAAGGTAAATTGATTGATCAGGACTATATTCCCTGTGAGAACTCCACAAACATATCATTGCGTGATGATAGCATTAACTGTACGGACAGTGTTACCAATACGATTTACTGTTATACATTAACAGGACAACAGATTTGGGTCTTCAAAGACGAAAACGTCTTACGAGAACCACGGGGAATTGCCTTAGATAGAAATAAGAACGTCTATGTGGCTGGTAGCAGTACAAACAACGTTGTAGTACTTTCACCTGATGGTAGCAACTGCAGAGAAATCTTAACCCAAAGTGATGGGTTGCATATACCATTTTCATTACGTATCAACATTGACCGTAGCGAGCTCCTGGTATGTAACTTGAGTGGTCCAGCATTTGTTTTCTCTCTGGATTAAGTGTAAGCTGTGCTACTGGACGTTATCAATGTTGACAGAGAACTAGTACAACTTATTGTAGTATTGGTGTAAAAGTAGCGTACATTGTAGTGAATATTTGACAGTGATGTCTAGGAGAACTTACATTAATAACACTAAGGTTCTCCTCTAAAAGGAAAAGATAACCGTAGTCGACTTTGGCTATCCTGTTTAGATCCTTTTGTTTTATTGCTCCCAAAACTTTGAAAATTATTTGGCTTTGCAATCTTTTAGTTTTCAGATATCAAGTTTATTCCGGAAAAACGTCGTGCGTATTAAATTGGACATACACGTTTTTATTATATATATATATATATATATATATATATAACTGTTTGGTTTAATTTTCAGACTTATATATATACGTCTGAAAATTAAACCAAACAGTGTTAGAATTAGATTTTAGAGCTGTCAAATTTTTCTTCTTCCCTCGACGGAATTTGAACTCACACCATTGATACACTACAGCACCATTCGCTTAGTCTTACGTCCAGCGCCATAGACCACTCGACCACATCCACTATATATATATAGAACTTGTGTATGAGAACATATTAAGAACTTGTGTATTATCAGAACTTATAAAGAACTTATGATTAGAACTTATAGGGCTTGTGTATAGTTAGAAGTTATATAGAACGTGTGTATATGATAAAATATGTTGGTCCGAATTCTAGCTGTATATTTATCTTAAATATATATTACTTGTATATATATATAAGTTAAAGGATATCTTAAAAAAAACTTTAATGTGGGGGTTGGATTTTTTTATTCTGTAATAAAAATGGGAAAGTACTCTACAAGTCTCTTAAAATCATCTGTAGTGAATATTTCAGCATGAAATAGAAATTTCTTTTAGTGACATTAACGAATGTTTATTGTTAAGAAAAGTGTGAAGATATAAAAGGGGTGATAAAAAACCGTCAATTGAAAAATAGACAACACACTGACCAAAGGAAAAAATTAAAACAATGATTTTCAAAACACTACACAGAAAACTAAAGATAGAGCAACATGAACTCCACTCAAAACCGGTGGTGAACTCATGCTCTCTGGAAGAGTAAGTTGTTCTTGCTCCACATGTGGTACCCGTCGTGTTACTCTTGCTACAAACTAGTGGTGAATATATAACGATAACGAACTAATTTTGTGTCAAAACAAAAATATCGATGTAACTATTAAATTATAAATATATTTACTACTTTATGAAAAAATCCAAATTACAAAAAAGTAGAAATAGTTAAATATTTTGAATGTTATATTCAAGCTATTTAATTAAACATTTATCAGAAATTTATCCATTTTGTTCTCTCATGTTGGCGCCAGACATGTTTAATCGATTAAATGTTGTTTAATCACAAGTGAGCAATATTTTTCCTATATTAATGACGGAGAAAATATTAACATAAACAAACAATAAGAAGAGTTTGAAGGTACCAAAGAGGATAATCTGAATCTGTAAATCGACAGACAATACAATGGCCAAAGGAAAAAGAAAAAGAGAAAAGGACAAATAATGATTTACAAAACACCACACAGAAACCTGAATATCGAGAAACATGAATTCCACTAAGAACCGAGGATGAACACAAATGTTCCGGAAGAACAAGCAGTTACTACTCCACAAGTGGCACTCATCGTATATCTCTAGTTACAGATCCGGTGACAAGTCACGAATAGACCGGGAAGTGCTTACGACAAATGGAACATGTCCGTCGTAATTTGCAACACAGATATTCCGTAACGGTTAACCAAGTCATCGTTCCGACCGAAAAACGTCCGAAGTGTTGACTTCAAATTAACCAATATACAGAAACCCTTGGATCAGGGGCTTTTTTGTTAGCAGAAACCCTTGATCAAGGAGGAAATACTGACAGAAATAACAAGCTCTCGAATATCGGATCAACCGAGAGATAAATCATGTGGTTGAAAGAAGGCATCTAATGGATGGAATACAAACATTGAATCACGTGGCTAAAAAGTGGGTACCTATGCATGGGATGTCCTCTTTGCAAACAATAAATCACTTGGCTAAAAGTGGGAACCTATGAATGGGATGTCCTCTTTATAAACAATAAAACATCTGGTTAAAAAAGGGTACCTATTGGTGGGATGTTCTGCTTACAAACAATTAATCACGTGGTTAAAAGAGGGTACCTATGGGTGGGATGCCCTGTTTACAAACGATGAATCGCGTGGTTAAAAGTTACACCTATACACCTAATGGTGGGATGTCCTGTTTATAATCAATGAATCATGTGGTTAAAAAAGGGTGCCTATGGGTGGGATGTTCTGTTTACAAACAATAAAGCACGTGGCTAAAAAGTAAACAGTCTTGTTTACAAACAAAAGATCACGGGATTAAAAGGGGACACCTATGGATAGGAAGTCCTGTTTACAAACAATAAGTCACGTAGATGAAATCGGGTACCTGCAGATTGGATATCTTCTTTACAAAATAATAAAGCATATGGTTAATTGCCGATATGTACGGATGTGATGTCCTGATTGTCACAATTACAACGGAAGAAGATGGATAGGATCTTTTATACCACTACAATCCGCCATAAACGTCAAGTCCGAATACGCTGTACATAACTCATTGACAGCTGATGCATCATGTATTTTACCAGCAGTGAGCTTAGAACTGTCCAAACACCAGACACACATTCACATCCCACCATGACGGTGACCTGTGTGGCTATATATCCTCCATAACCAGTGAACTCCCTCTATGAGAGGTTGTACTTCACAGCAAAGAAATTAGGTTCTATTTATATACTCGTGTTCAATCAAAAGTTCAGTTATTATCAATATTATTCATTCGGTTGACCTGATAAATAAACAAATTCAAATAATAAAAAGCGAATCAACCAATCTATTTATTTCACGAGTTTCAAGTGTTCATCATTCTCTGTTCTATGTATAAAGCATTTCTTCTTCTTGTTTATGTATTACAAGTTTTATTATGATGTTGGTTTTCATTTTATTGATAAAAATGTTCACGTCGTGTAATAAAGTGTTTTCAGACTCAATAGAGATATCTGACTGTTTCCCACAACAATAAATAAACAAACAAAAAACACACAGCAGGCAATACTTGATTGATTGATTAATTGATTGATTACGTGATTGGTGTTTAACGCCAACTTTAGTAATATTTCAGCTAAGCGATATTTGAACACCACAAATAGCTAATAAATGTATCATAACTTCCTATCAGTACAGATGTAATTTCCACCTGACTGGAGTACTGTGAAAAGAACCTATTCTCCTCCTATATATATCAAGTGATAGACCCTCGTTTGTAGACATTATAAGGAGAAAAATACATGCATGTTCCAAATGCAAAATGGTTGATGGATCATTGAGTGAGTGATTGTTGTTTAACGCCAACTCAGCAATTTGTCAGCTATATCGTGGTGAGAACAAGTTAATTTTCAATGAAATGATGATGAGGTCCGCTTGCTACTAGACCAAAGTTGTTAACTGTATTTTAATAGTGCTAGCTCACTGAAACAACATATGAGGGAGACAGATTTACATAAGTTTAAAAGCTTGTTTCTGAATTCCATTGTACATTGTTTGAGTATATATATTTGAATACTTGTATGCTGAAATTTCATGAAATAAATATTGTTTAAACTAAACAACAGTCCTCAGGCAGACATATAGCTCCACTCGGACACATTATCCTGATTCAGAGCCCATGCACCAGGTAGATATCTAGCTCCACTCGGACACATTATCCTGATTCAGAGCCCATGCACCAGGTAGATATCTAGCTTCACTCGGACACATTATCCTGATTCAGAGCCCATGCACCAGGTAGATATCTAGCTCCACTCGGACACATTATCCTGATTCAGAGCCGTCTTTCCTCTTTTCTCCATAATGTTGCGTGCTTAGCAGAGAAGCAACACAAACACTTTTATAGTCTTTGATTTGACCCTATCAGGGATCGAATCCACGATCTACCGCACTCGATGCGTGCACGCTAACCATTTCACCATCGATGACCGATCAATTTTCTTTACACTGTGTTTTCTTCAAAGTAATAAAGCCATAAAGTTTTGTAACAAAAACAAATGAAGCAAATTATGTACAAAAAAGATGAAGTAATACATATGTAGTAAACCTTCACGGGAGAAATTCATTAATGGCAATAGATATACAATACAATATACAAGTATGTACGAACTGTAACGTGTAAAACAATACCAAGTTATATCCCTCACTGTTGAACTCGAGTTACTTCCCTTTAATCAATAAAATATAAATCTGCTCAAGGTTATTTCCACTATCGAGAGTAAACAATTTTATTACGACAAATAAAGTCTCGTGTTTGTTTTGATTACATCTTAAGATCAATAATTTATTTACTATGAAGATAGACAATGCAATTAGAGTTACCTAAGTACAGCAGAAAACATGAAATATTTCAACATTACGCTTGATTGTTTCATGGTGTTGAACGCCACTTTCAACAGTATTTCGGTTATATGATGGCGGACAGAAAACCTCAGGGCGAGGTGTAAAACATTATGTCATAAAGTTGGTCAGTGACTTGCGGCGGGTCGCTATACTAGTATATATGTATAGATAAATTATTAAATTAACGCCACTTTCACAGCAGTTAAATTTGGACAACAAACATTATATAATGTTCGATGGTTTCAGTATGATTCCCGTTACACTGTTCGCAGAATTCGTAAAGAGAAATATCATACTTGAATAAATGTTTATTTGAACAACTTAGTCCAAGTCGAAGTCTTGTGTGTGTAATTGTTTCATGACTATGTCCAAGACAGTAAACGGAATTAGTCTTCTGTCCGTCAGTTTGTTGGAGTATTTTTCCTAAACTAGGAACTAATTTGGCTGATAAAACGTCTTTGGGTAGACTATTCCAGTCTCTTATAGTGACTGGTAAAAAGAATTGTCATACATGACAGCTTTAGCTCTTATAGGAATCAAAGTAGCGTTAAACACCATAACGCCAACAGTTTCTTTAGTGACTGATTATTCTGTCCTTACTGATCGGGAAATAAAACATTTAAAGGTTTGGACTCATCAAACTAGCTTAACCCCTCCCTTCCTTTTCCCTCACTTTAGTTTTTATTGAAATGCTTGTAACAACCGAGGAAAGTGAGCGGTCATCGTGTATTTGTGTATAAGGGGTAACGATTTTCCCTCTTTTTACGATTTTTCTGTTTGAGTTTTTAACTTTCCCAACAGGGCGGTATTTTATTATTTTATCTCTATCTTTATCTTAAAAAATATAAACATATCTCACATGACTAGTAAACTCATTCACCTCCTGCTAGAAGAAAGTTTTGAAGTATGAAGATTTCCTGTGACATCTTTTGATATAATTACAGGTATGGAGATTATGTTTGGCGCAGAGTCCGTTTTCGTTGCGTTAGTTGGTTGCATGTCAAAAAGGGACACATGAAATGTCTTCCATGGTGTCAGTTGAATGTGTATGTCAAAAAGGGGTGTGTGCACAGACATTGACAGTATTTATCATTCGGTCACTGATAAATTTGTCACAGGTCTACAACTATCATTTTACCTAACTTATATGGAAAGTCATGACAGTTGGAAAGAGGTATACTATGAATATAGTCCTATAATATATCACATCGCGTGTATCTCACTGGGGAGGGGGAGCAGGGGGAACAGGTACTTCTTATATAAAGATATATACAGAAGTGCCATTGGAGTACAGATATCATTCTGCAAGACCTGTATTGTAAATCCTTAACAACTGGAAAAGAGGAATAATTTTGATTAAAAAAAGGAGGGGTACCTCCTAGATAACTTTTGTTTCTAGGTCCAGCTGCCATGTTACTTAAAAAAAACATGTTTTTAAGTAAAACGACAGCTGGACCTAGAAACAAAAGTCAGTACAACGAGAGAGTTGTAACACGAAATGTTGTAAAATATGGATAAATGGTTCAAAGATATACTTCCAGACACAGATCCATAACATAATCGCGGGAGGAAGCAAATGAGGAAAAAGGGGGGTCCGAGTGTATGTGGACCAACACGCTGGGTTGAACTTTTATAGTGCTAGCACACTGAAACAACAGTCCGCGGGTATACATGTCGCTTCACTCGGACACATTATTCTTATTCCGAACCAACCAGTCTTTGCTTTTTCACCTTAATGCTGCCTGCTAGCGGAAAAGCAGCTAGTCTTTGGTTTGACCCGACCGGTAGTCGAACCCACGGTCTACCACACTCGAGACTCTAACCATTACGCCACCGATGTGGTCCTGAAAAATATACGCGCCCGGCTTTGTAAATTACAAAACGGATGCCACAACTGAAAAAATCTACCAGTTGCCTGCACATGGTAGATGGTTCTCTCCGGGTACTCCGGTTTCTTCGACCACTAAGAAGAACAGACAACACAATGGCCAAAAGAAATAAAGAACAAAAGGACAAACAAAGATCTACAAAACACACATATAAAACTAAAAATGGAGTAACACAAACCCAACTAAAACCCGAGTTGATGTTAACATGTGTTGGTATGAATATGACTATGAACAAGTTAAAATAAAGAAAAGGGTTAAATAATAAAGAAATAAAGAAATTTCATTGAAAATAAATATGTAAGCAGAAAGTAAAAAAAAAAGGGGGTAGTAATTCCGTGGGTGGGTGATTGTTGTTTAACGCCAAATCAGCAATTTTCTTCAGCTATATCGAGGCGAGTACAAGTTAATTATCAATGAGATGAGATGATGATGAGATCTGCTTTTTTTTTAGACCAACACGCTGGGTTGAATTTTTATAGTGTTAGTTCCACGCGGACACCTTATTCTGATTTCCAGCCATCCAGTCTTTGCTCTTTCTCCTTAATGCTGCCTGCTTAGCACAGAAGCAAATAGTCTTTGGTTTGACCCGCGGTCTACTACACCCGAGGCTCTAAACATTACGCCACCGATGCGGTTCTGCAAAAATATACGCGCCCGGCTTTGTAAGTTACAAAAAAGGATGCATTCGACGCGCAGCCGCCAGTTATAATGTCTACCAGTTGCCTGGACATGGTCGATGGTTCTCTCCGGGTACTCCGGCTTCTTCCACCACTAAAACTGGTCGCCATGATATAGCTGAAATATTGTTGAGAGCTGCGTTAAACACAATAAATCAATAAATCAAATCAATCTGAACAAAATATATGAACGAATACTTCGAATATATGACTGAGCATGCGGTTCCCATATTGAGGGCGTATATAAAAGTGGGGGTCTTTTTAAACTCCAGAGTCACCACCTTAAGCAATTGTATCAAAGGTTAACATATGTAACCCCCCCCCCCTCCCCAAACACACACGAAAAACCCCCTTTACCAAACGATCCAGCGTCACCACAGTAGCCAATTCTACCTTAGATTAAACTATGTACCCCCACTCCCACCCCCACCCCAAAACAATCAAGCTCAAACAACACCTCGAGATCGACGACTAGATATTCTTCCTGCTTTATAAGCTCATTGCAAACATATATTGTATTCGCGAAAATGTACGTATATTCTATATATAAACGTCCTCATATAAAAACAGTTAGTTATATCTAGTAATGGTCAAACATCCTATGTTAACACAGTTCTGCATGGAGGATTTTTTTGCTAGACTTCCATGTATTGTAATCATGTAAACCACCATTAATTTAATTGTAGACTTGATTGAAAGTGTTTAATAACAAGCATTGCAACTGTTTAAGCTTCAGAATAAAATGCATTGGCAACATCGAAGAAAACAATATTTCAAGATGGCTGTTCTTATGAATGTACACTATTACTTGCAATAGTTTATGCTCGTTGTTTTCTTTTCAGAAACGTTGACATGGCAACAGCAAAAACACAATGTTGCAATATCTGTGATCATGACAACGAATCTAAATTGGCGGCCACCTGGTGCCCAGAATGCGAGGATTTCCTGTGTACCGAATATAACAGGCACCATGCCAGATCTTCATCAACCAAACAACACATCGTAATTTCCATGGAAAATTACCAGAAATTCCCCAGTTCTAGTGTATCTATAAAGAACAGATGCAACAAACATGGCAATAAGTACGAATTATACTGCTCGATTCATGACGTTCCTTGTTGCGTTATGTGCATAAGAGATGATCATCGCCATTGCCAAGAATTACGTCCCATTCTTGAGGTAGCAAAAAATACCAAGTCATCGACGCCCATTGTGCACATAGAAAGAGATCTCGAAGACATCGACGCCGCATTTGAAAAAATGAAGTCAGATATCACAAATAATATTACTGAAATTGATCAACAAAAAAAGAAATTTTTGTCCGATATTTCAGACATGCGCAAATCATTTAACGACCATTTAAATAAAATTGAAAAACAAACAGTTGAAGATATGGTGTCAGTAGAACAAAATTTACAAGTACAATTAAAGAATGCATTGGTTTCCATGGAAGCCAAAAGAACTGACTTTGAATATATTCGACAAAATGTGAAAAAAGTAAAGAAATATGCTAGTGATCTCCAGACGTTCATAGGAGTAAGCGAAATGACGAGTGTTGTGGATGGAGAAGTTAAGAAACAGAAAGGGGCAATCAATTATGACATTTTTGAAATGAAGCTGGACTTTTCATCAGAATTGAAATCTTTTGTTAAAGATGTTTCTAAATTTGGTGTTGTATCTGTTACAAAAAAGCATTGTAGTACCAGTCTTGTAAAAGAAGTTGAATTGCAAGCACAGATTCCACAGGAAAGCAAGCTGGGTTTTACACCACAACTCACAAGAAAGACGACAGTCAATTTTCAAACTAAGGTTAAGGGGCGTATCGGTATAAGAGGTTGGGACATATTACCGGATGGCAAACTTGTATTTACTGAAAGAGAAGACAAAAGGTTGTTGATGTTTTCTAATAACGGAAATTACGAAAAAGACATTGTCCGGTTTTCAGGTAAGCCGTTTGAGGTTTCATACACAGGAGAAAACATTGTAGCTGTTACAATTTGGGACAAACGAAAAATCGTATTTGTAAACGTCATTACAAACACCATTACAAACACGGTGTGTATTGGCTATCCATGTGGGGAACCGATTTCAACAAGAATCGTCTAGCTATTCGAGTTAATCCAAAATATACGTATAGTCACATTGTATATTTAGATTCTAAAGGTAAATGGATTGATCGGATCAATATTCCCGGTGGCAATTCCGTACGCACATCATTGCGTGATGATACCATCAAGTGTACGGACTGGAGTACCAATACGATTTACTGTTATACATTAACAGGAAAACATATTTGGGCCTTCAAAGATGAAAACGTCTTACGAGGACCAGTGGGAATTGCCTTAGATAAAAATAGGAACGTCTATGTGGTTGGTAATGGAACAAACAACGTTGTTGTACTTTCACCTGATGGTAAAAACTGCAGACATATCTAAACCAAAAGTGAAGGGTTGGATGAACCGTGGTCATTACGTATCAACATTGACCGTAACGAGCTCCTGGTATGTAATGTGAGAGGTCCAGCATTTCTTTTCTCTCTGAATTAAATGTAGGCTGTGCTACTTGACGTTATCAATGTTCACAGAGAACTAGTACAACTTATTGTAGTATTGGTCTTAAAGTAGCGTACATTGTAGTTAATATTTGACAGTGATGTCGATGAGAACTTATATTATTAATTAAACCAAGGTTCTCCTCCCCAGGAAAAGATAACATTAGACAATTTTGACTATCCTGTTTAGGTTCTTTTGTTTTATTGCTCTCAAAACTTTATAAAGAACTTGTGTTTAATCAGAACTTATATAGGCCTTCTGTATAATCAGGACTTATATAGAACTTGTGTATAGTGAAGACTTACATAGAACTTGTGCATAATGAGAAAATATGTTGGTCTTATTCTTAACTGTATATTTATTTCAAAATATTACTTGTATATAAGTTAAAGGATATCTTAAAAAACTTAATATGGGGGATGCATTTTATTAATTCTGTAATAAAAATGGGAAAATACCCTGCACGTCTCTTATCATCATCTGTAGTGAATATTTTAGCATGAATTAGCAACCTCTTTAAGTGACATTAACAAATGTTAATTGTTAAGAAAAGATTGACGATACCAAAGGGGTAGTCAGAAGTGTGGTACCCGTCGTGTTACTCTTGTTACAAACAAATGGTGTAACAATAATTAACTACATTTGTGTCACGAGTGTGAAAGGAAAAAAAATATCTATGTAATTATTAAATTACAAATGTATGTACTCCTTTACGAAAGTAGAAATAGTGAAATAATTTGAAGGTCATAGTTCAGCTAATTAATTAAACATTTTATTAGAAATTTGTCCAGTTTCTCTGTCATGTTGGCGTCAGATATGTTTTATTGATTAATTGTTCTTTAATCGCAAGTGAGCAATATTTCTGTTATATTCCTGACACGGAACATATTTGCAAATAATAAGAAGAGTTTGAAGATATCGGCAAAAAAGAAAAGGAAAAGGACAAAATGACAAGCAGTGACCTACAAAACTACAGGAAACTAAAGATCGTGCAACAGGAACCGCACCAAAAACCGGAGATGAACACAGGTGATCCGGAAGGTTAAGCAGCTCCTGCTCCACTAGTGACACCCATCGTGTTAGTCTATTTACAAACCCTGTGATAAGAAATGACCGTGAAGTGTTACGATAAACGTAACATATCCGTGGTACATTGCGACAAAAATATTCCTTAACGGTTAAACAAGTTATGTTGGCGACCGTGAAACTTTAGAAGTGATGCTTAACCAATAGGTATCCTTGGTTTAGTAGCTTCCTTGTTAGCGGCAACCCTCTGTCAAAGAAATCCTGACAGGAACAGCAAGATCTGGAATATCGGATCAACTGAGAGATAAATCATGCGGTTGAAACAAGGCATCTATGTATGGGATATCCTGTTTACACACAGAGAATCACATGGTTAAAAAGTGACACCAATGGATGGGATTTCGTCTTTGTAAACAATAAATAATGTGGTTAAAATGTTGACTCCTAGGGGCGTAGCCAGAATAATGGAGATGCATGTGCACAATCTGTTTTGGCGAGTGATCTGGGAGCTGCATAAAGCCCAACAACGGATCCAGGGCAGGCACCTGTTAAGGGATCCACGGTGCAAAGCGCCCACTCCACCTAAAGGTCACGGGTTACGTTTTAGACAATTTTGGAAGTGCTTTTAACAACATGAAATTCAGATTGTTTTGTCCTTTTTGAAAATACCAATACGGACTAACCACACTTTTAATGTCCTTGACCGATCTCTCCAGAAAGGACGGATGGTCATATTTCTTTATATCCTGCGAAACTGTAATGCTGAAAGAGATAGCAAAATACATGTATGATAGAGGTTAGTTTCTTACAATTCTGAATTATTCATTGTTGTTCACTTGTCTCAGTATATGAAAAGTCAAGGCCCCGATTCCTTCTGCTGACAAAGTCATCAATATTCATATCCATGTCAACTTGCACATGTCTGTGTGTATGCATATGTGATACGTTGAACAGTCGTTCATTGCCCAGAGTCGACCTTAAATATGATTTAACGCGTCTCTTTACACTGAAAGATCTCTCGATTGGTGCCGATGACACCAGCATTGTCAGGAGATACTGATGATGCTGTATATAGCCGGATATAAGTCACGGTTTGGTGCATGTATAGTGTCGAGTAGTTTCTCTGGCTTAGCATCTACTAGAGCCCATCTGATTTTCCAACACTCAACCTCGTACACAAAAACTACTTTCCTTGAAAAATCTGTCTGATAGATCTGGATACGATTTATTGAAGAAACAATGTCTCTTTCACAGTTATTGTTCGAGATGTTTCTGAATTCGATGAATGCTGACTCTCCGTGACATCTTTGTTTTCAATGTGGATACTGGACCCATCCCCCTCTGCCATTATCCATCACTGATAGATGTAAGCAAACCGTTTTAAACTACACTTTACGGGGGCTATCTATTCTTGCTAATTGTAGTGTAGGACCATAAGCGGTATTCGCGTTCAATGCTTAATGCAGCTTTATAGATGTACAGATTTGAAATATTTAAGGTGTGTCTCACGCTTTGTTATATTTCAAATCAGTACATTTATAGATTTAATCACGGAACAGTGGAGAATTGATCTATAAAAAAATTGTCAAATTTATGCATAGGCACATGCCTACTTGAGCATAGCATAGTCACCTCTGGAACAATAAATCATGTGGTTAAAAGAGGGTACCAATGGATGGGATGTCCTGCTTAAAAACAATAATTAAGGTGGTTACAATGACACCCATGAATGGGGTGTTTTGCTTACAAATAATAGATCATGTGGTTAAAAGAGAGTACCTATGGATGGGATGTCCTGTTTATAAACAATGAATCACGTGGTTAAAAGATTATAGCTACGGATGTGATGTCCTGTTTGGCACAAGTACAACGGCAGATGATGGATAAGCCACTACAACGCACCATCAACGTCCCGTCCTAATACACTGTAAATAATTGACATATGTTGTGTGTTGTATTTTACCAGCAGTGAGCGTAGAACAGTCCAAATACCAGACACACATTTACATCCCACCATTATTTCAGAAAGGAGGGGTGGAATGGGCAATCCAAATATTATAAAATTTGTATTAGCTGATTCGCAACTAAGCACACATCATTAATTATTAAAGGTAAGGAAAGATTGGTTTTGAACTACCTGCGAACTGTTATTTCGGCATAATAGCATCATCGTCTCACAAAAAAGCAAAAAGAGTTTGAAGTTACCAAAGGAGTAATCAGAATCGTATATCGAAGAAGAACAGACAACACAATGGCCAAAAAGAAACAATACAAAAGGACAAACAACTATTACAAAGCATGCACATGAAACTAAAGAGTAACACAATCCCCACTAAAAACCTGGGGTGAACCCAGATGCTCCAGAAGGGTAAGCAGTTCCTTTCTCTTCCAATGATCTAGCTTGAATTAAGAAATCTCGTTTGGCGTTTGATAGCCCGGAATCACTCTCACTAATCTTAAGTTTATCGTGTATATTCTTACATATAAGTACAAAATGATTATTGTCATTTCTAACCTACCGACGTGTCATCAGTGCAAGAAGGTCGAAAAGGGTTAAATATATATTAATTTTTACACTATGGTTACTAGCACCTTAACCTGTGGTAGTGGCGTAGTAAAACTTGTGTTGTCGTATACAAATTACAAAAAATAGAAATAGTGAAATATTTTTATGGTATTTTTCAAGCTAATTAAATAAACATTTTCTCGGAAATGTTTCCATTTTCTCTGTCAACCCGACTAAAAAGGGAGGATGAACTCAGGTGCTCCGGGAGGGTATGTTGTTCCTGCTCCACTAGTGGCATCCGTCGTGTTACTCCAGTTATACATATTATTTAATAGAAGAACATCATCAATATCGCGGAACGTGAAATTAAAGGATCGGGCTACCTACTTTCGCTTTTATTGAGAAGCCCAAGTATGAAGTCTGCCTCTTACGAATGACGGAACAAGTAGGCGAAACGAGTTGCACAGATAGTACCCATAGGAATGCTGAATGTATGTTGAAAAACATGCCCACCAAACATAGCAAATATGTTGTCAATCAGTTTCTGAAAACTTTTTGCTAGAATCAGAGTAGTGTTTGTCTTACCCTACAACATTGTATTTGTATCTGCGTAGATCATTCTATTTCATGAAACACAGTTGAACTAATTCCTTTAATCTGGCTCTTAATTTTGATTGGCAAATAGTTGTGTAGATTTGAGTTGAATTTATTGTGCTTAACGCCACTTTCAGCAATTTTTCAGCAATATCAAGGCGATCAGTTTTAGTGATGGAAGAAGCCGGAGTACCAGGAGAGAACCACCGACCATAGGTAAGCAACTAGCAACTGGTAAACTTGATCACTTGCGGCTGAGAGTCAAGTACACCCTTTTTGTAATTTGTAAAGCCCCGCGCGAACCCACACTGTATTGGTGATAGCTTTGTATGAGTTTTTTGGTAACCCAATTACCTAACTCATTGAGCCACCCGGGTCCTTAGTTGTGTAGACCGTAGAGAAATCACAATAAAAAATATGAAACAAAATTATGGAGAACTTGAAAAAAAAAATTGGGAATGATGATAATATAAAAGAAATTATTTTGACTAAAAACAAAATATATATTACATTAATTAAATGTAATGTGAAAATGACAATACGACGGTCTGGTAGAAAGTGAAATAAAGGTGATCTTCAAAAAACGCACCGTTAATACAAATGTTTCTCGCTATGCTTTGGTTTTGTTTAGGTTTATGGTGTTTAACGCCACTTTCAACAATCTTATTGGTGGAGGAAGACGGAGTACCCGGAGAAAATCTCCGACCTTCCGAAAGTCACTCACAAACTTGATCACATAATGTTGTATCGAATACACCTCGCCTGAGCGGGGTTCGAACTCACAACGTTAGTGGTGATAGGCATTGATTACATAGGTAGTCGAGTCACAAAAATTACACGATCAAACACTTTATTGACTGTCAATGTGCTCATTTGTGAACCTTTTAATTTCAATAACCTAAAATTCTTGTCCGAAAATGTATATTCAATTAAGACATATTCTGGTTATCTTACACGTGCTTGCCAACTGCCTTTGTCTAAAATGCATTCATACACAAATCTAGTACTTTGATATACCGTGTCACCAAACACTTATAGAAATAAGCTGGCCTACAATACTGACCGAAAATCTAACTCGAAACAGAATATTCCATTTTTGGACTTAACACCCAGATTTTACAAATGGTCATTCACCTGTTTGCTACTTTTAACAGCTGTATCATAATTATTTTCTCCCGCTAGACCATCGTCTAAAAACATAATGATTATTTTGCATCTTGACCTGAAATATTCGACATCCTCTCTTAAAACCTTTGAACAAATATAACCTGCTGTAGAAATACCAAAAGGGAGAGCAGTGAATACGAACTATCGTATTTTTCCTTAAAATACCATGCTTCTTTTTTTTAAGGCAAAATACGATATTTGGTTATCACTGTTCTATAATCTATATTTATGTAAATGAGGGTTAATGTGCCCACAATCAAACACTAATCGAGGTTTGCTCGATTTATTAAGCGCTACTGTAAGCGGATTAACGATTAACGGTTTTGTAGATAATTCCTTGATACATCCTTTGTTCAGTAAATTTGTAATTTGAGAAGCGACAACATTTTTGTCATTAAGTGAGGATTTATTGCTATTATGAAAATTTGTTCTGGTTATGTCTTAAACGGTATTTTGAAACCTTTCTCAACGATATCTAATATGCATTGATTATGTGTAATCAATCTCCATTTATTTAATTATATAATAGTTACTGATATGGAGGGAAATATCAGGATCTACAGACTGCCCAAGGGTCGTAATACGGGCCAGTTAAAATGATATTGCCCGGGCCGTAGAAACATTTCAACCGGCAAATTGCTGTGTCTGTGTGTTAGCACCTCTGCAGATCGAAGTAAGAATAAAGTTAACGTCAACATCATCTCATTGAAACCTATCTTGTTCTCGAGTCGATATTGATGACAAAATGCTAATTTGTCATTGGACACTCACTCACTCACTCACTCACTCACTCACTCACTCACTCACTCACTCACTCACTCACTCACTCACTCACTCACTCACTCACTCACTCACTCACTCACTCACTCACTCACTCACTCACTCACTCACTCACTCACTCACTCACTCACTCACTCACTCACTCACTCACTCACTCACTCACTCACTCACTCACTCACTCACTCACTCACTCACTCACTCACCGAAGCACAGGCTACTGGACGTATCATATTCCCGGGGACTAATACCTTCCCCGCCAGCAGAGAAATCATAAGCATTGACTTTAATTCAACATTTAAACGTTCATATTTTAACAATTGTTCTATTTGCTTTATTTATAGGACACTATCAATATAGAGAGAACCTTTGTACGTTGACATAACTTGAGTCCGATCCAAATATTAATAATTAACAATAAAATAAGTTGAATGTAATCTATATATCATCTTCATAATTACCACACGTAACCTGTAAGCTACAGTTTTGAAGTGTGCAGATTTGCTGTGACATGTTTTGATACAATTACAGGTATGGAAATATGTCTTTTTTAAACAGGGATCGTCTTCCTTTGTGTCTGTTAGAGCTTATTGACTGTCAAAGAAATGTTGTGTTCACAAACATAGAAAACAGTATTTGTCAATCGGTTACAGTTTTGTTACAGGTAAGTCTACAACTATCATTCTACCAAATTGCATATGAAATTATAACGTTTCGGAACATTTAGATAGAGTTCAAAGTCTACATTCTACCAAATTGTATATGAAATTATAACCCTTTTCAACATTTAAATAGAATTCAAAAGTGTCGGCTATAAATGAACAATTCAATACACATTCGAGCGAATGCAACAGAAAATCAACATTAAATGATGTCAAATTAAAATGGTTGACACAACCGATTAAGCCATTAGATGATTTCTATCTTGATAATTTTAAAGTCATCAACACATAATTAGATAGGAATAACAATGTTGAATTACGATGGAAAGACATGTACATGATATCAGATTAACTGTGAAGCAGAGCTTGAAGAAGGAAAATGGGGCAATCAAGTATCGGTATATCGAAGAAGAACAGACAATACATTGGCATAAAGAAAAAGTACAAAAGGACAAACAACGATCTACAAAACATATACATCAAACTAAAGATCGAGTAACACGAACCTCACTAAAAACTGGGGGTGAAATCAGGTGCTCCGGAAGGGTGATCAGTTCCTGCTCCACTAGTCACTCCCGTCTAGCTACAAACCCGTTGATGTCATAAATGTGGAAAGGACCGGAAAGTGTTTATGGAAAGTGGAACATATACATGGTCATTTGTGACAAAGATATTCCACAAGGGTCAACCAAGTCATTGTGGCAGATCGACGGGGTCGATCTCCGTGGAGAGTCCATGACGATTTAAATATCACAAAGTCTTATTAATTAACTCCTGACTTAAGATGGAAATAGTTGATAAACAAACTTTGACAAGTTCTAAATCTGGTGAACAATGGATGACCCTTATCAGGTTCAACACATCTTTAAAGTTTCGATTCGCTTACAAGACAATACCAAAGCAATAAAACAGATATCTAGGGACGTATTTGTTGGCGTGTCTCCAAGGAAAACAAAGACTAGATTTTATACAATAAGTCAACCCTATCTGGAATTCTACAATTTCTTGAGTTGAAAGATGACAATTAACTCTTCCCGTGTACTAGTATATGCAAAGTTAAATATTCCGGAGGAGTATGGTAACATTATTGAAACCGACGCATTCTTACTATACGTTGTACGGTGTAGACGATGATCATGGGTGTCACTAGTGGAGCAGAAATTGCTTACCTTTCCTGAGCACCTGAGCCTACCCCTGGTTTTAAGTGGGGTTCGTGTTACTCGATCTTTAGTTTTATATGTATGTTTTGTAGATCGCTCTTTGTCCTTTTGTACTTTTTCTTTTGGTCATTGTGTTGTCTGTTCTTCTTCTATATAGGGATTCTGATTACACCTTTGGTATCTTCAAACTCGTCGTAAGTAACCGTGAATGGACATTTAGATGGAATGACTCACTCACCAGTTCAAGAAGACAAGAAACACTCATCGCGTCAAATATGCTTGTAAAACATGTCCATGATGGTGTTCTTAATGTTTATATTTGAATTTTTTTTTTTTTTTAAAGTGTTATTTTTTTGTGCCATTATGAATCTAAATATTTCTAACATAGGATATGAGAGGTGTTATAGCATCCGCTTTATGTCTCCCAAATTTGCTGCGTGTCACTAATTGCGACATTACGATCATATGTACCGGGAAGAAGATGTAACACACAAACTTTAGCAAAGCTCATTTTCTTATATGTATAGTATAGATACAAGATATCATAGCGTAACAAAATTCTAATAGATTAAATTATTTCTTTAGTCATACCCATGTCAAAGGTTGGATCTATATCATGTACAAATCTTCTTTACAATTTTTAGTAAAAGAAATATTAAATACAAACTGAGATAGGATTGTAGGTATTGAGCTTCAAAGACAAACTATAGGTAAACTTTTACGTCGGCATTGTTATTGTAACTGGAGATCTTAATGATGATTATATAAAATTACCAACTTGATAATTAGAAACATCGTCAAATCAAAGGACCTTCAAAATGTTGTAAATAGATAATTTAGTTTAAATGTTTCTAAATGTTGTACAATGAAACCTATCTAAACAGAATAACCTTCGGACCAACTGATATATAAACAGAACCACCTTAGGACTAATTGATCTATTAACAAAACCACCTTAGGACCAACTGATCTATAAACAGAACCACCTTAGGATCAACTGATCTATAAAAAGAACCACCTTAGGACCAACTGTTCTATAAACAGAACCACCTTAGGACCAACTGTTCTATAAACAGAACCACCTTAGGACCAACTGTTCTATAAACAGAACCACCTTAGGACCAACTGATCTATAAACAGAACCACATTAGGACCAACTGATTTATAAACAGAGCCACCTCAGGACCAACTGATCTATAAACAGAGCCACCTCAGGAGCAACTGATCTATAAACAGAACCACCTTAGGACCAACTGATCTATAAACAGAACAACCTTAGGTCTAATTTATTTATAAACAGAGCCACCTTAGGACCAACTGATCTATAAACAGAGCCACCTTAGGACCAACTTATCTATAAACAGAACCACCTTAGGATCAACTGATCTATAAACAGAACCATCTTAGGACCAACTTATCTATAAACAGAACCACCTTATGATCAACTGATCTATAAACAGAACCATCTTATGATCAACTGATCTATAAACAGAACCATCTTAGGACCAACTGATCTATAAACAGAACCACCTTAGGATCAACTGATCTATAAACAGGACCATCTTAGGACCAACTTATCTATAAACAGAACCACCTTAGGACCAATTGATCTATAAACAGAACCATCTTATGATCAACTGATCTATAAACAGAACCATCTTAGGACAAACGTATCTATAAACAGAACCACCTTAGGACCAATTGATCTATAAACAGAACCATCTTAGGATCAACTGATCTATAAACAGAACCATCTTAGGACCAACTTATCTATAAACAGAACCACCTTAGGATCAACTGATCTATAAACAGAACCATCTTAGGACCAACTTATCTATAAACAGAACCACCTTAGGATCAACTGATCTATAAACAGAACCATCTTAGGACCAACTTATCTATAAACAGAACCATCTTAGGATCAACTGATCTATAAACAGAACCATCTTAGGACCAACTTATCTATAAACAGAACCACCTTAGGATCAACTGATCTATAAACAGAGCCACCTTAGGACCATCTTATCTATAAACAGAACCACCTTAGGACCAACTGATCTATAAACAGAACCATCTTAGGACCAACTTATCTATAAACAGAACCACCTTATGATCAACTGATCTATAAACAGAACCATCTTAGGACCAACTGATCTATAAAAAGAACCATCTTAGGACCAACTTATCTATAAACAGAACCACCTTAGGATCAACTGATCTATAAACAGAACCACCTTAGGACCAACTTATATATAAACAGAACCACCTTAGGACAAACTGATCTTTGTCAAAGGTCTACAAATATCAAACTCTATGGGAAATATTAACACTTAGAAAGAGAAATACAATAGAAAAGAGATATATAAATGAGTTATTGTATGGTATATATCTGTCCAAGATCCCACACTATGATATGACCTTTAACCTTCTGTGTCTAAGTCACAAATATCACTTCCTACAATAAATGTACTAATTATATATAGGGTCGACACATGTAAGTTGATGTTAACATAAGATTGTATAAGTATGGAAATGAACAAGTTGAAATAAGGAAAAACAGATGAAATAATAAAGAAATAAAGAAATGTTTGTGATCGACACATGTAAGTTGCTGTAAACATATAAAATTGCATTAATATGGGCATGAGCAAGTTCAAATAAGGAAAAAGAGTTGAAATAATAAAGAAATAAAGAAATTTTATTTAAAATAAATATGTAAACAGAAAGTTAAAAAAAGGGGGAGGGTAATTCCGTGCCACGAGTGCCTGTGGTCGACACATGTAAGTTTCTGTGAACATATAAAATTGCATTAATATGGCCATGAGCAAGTTAAAATAAGGAAAAAGAGTTGAAATAATAACGAAATAAAGACATTTTATTGAAAATAAATATGTAAACAGAAAGTAAAAAAAGGGGGGAGGATAATTTCGTGCCACGAATGCCTGTGGTTGACACATTTAAGTTGATGTTAACATAAGATTGTATGAATATGGACATGGAGAAGCTTAAATAAGGAAAAAGAGATGAAATAATAAATAAATACAGAAATTTTATTGAAAATAAATATGTAAAGCAGAAAGAAAAAAGGGGGGTGGTAATTCCGTGCAACGAGTGCCTGTGATTGGGTCGTAAATAATGTTGATATATCAGGAGGTCATATTCCGACAAGTCCATACACCTTTTTTTATTGCCAAGATAAATCCTTTGATCTTTATGTTATAAATAATAATAAGGTGCAAAATAACTGAGTTGGCGTTAAGCAACAATCACTCACTCACTGAATACATCAAATTGGTGGGAGGGGATGCGTTCTTCTATTTTCATGTTATAATTTAATGATAAGGTGCAACATTGATCTATGTATGTTTCTTTTAATCCAATTTAATGAATAGGTCACCAAGAACTGAATAATATATCAATGAATATAGTTTCGCACTATATATTATTGGGTATGGTTCTTATATTGAGGGCGTTTTTAAACTCCAGCGGCACTACCGTATCCAATCTTACACACAATAACGTCCCCCTCCCCGTCCAAAGATCAACGATTAGCTATTGTTCCTGATTCATAAGCTCCGTGCACATATATATTGTATTTGCGGACAATGTACGTATGTTCTATACACAAAGAAAAAGGTTAAGCACCCCATTTTTTTTTGAAATGACAAATGATACGACAAATAATCACGAGATTACTGACCAGATAATCTCAAGAACGCAACGATTACCTGCTAAGACATTACATTGGCTGGAAGAAACCACAACAAAAATCAAGAAAAATGTTAATTTAATGAATATTTAATCACAATATCACAAGGTCAGTTTCTGCAATAAAACATGTCCATTTTAGGTATTGACTTTCTCAGTTCAAAAAGCACGATAAGATTGTCATTTCACTTTCAAAACGTCACTTATGAAACACTTGACGACATCTATTGTTCAAAGTTCAGTACCGGGTGTAACCCGCACGTGCTTGGATGACGGCTTCAACCCTGCGTCTCATCCCTCCAGTTAGACGTCGGATGTCCTGTTGTGATAGCTGCTGTCATTCTCGATGCAATGCTGCTTCCAACTGACGAATGTGTTGCACAGGAGGTACCCGAACCTGAATACGACGGCCTAGCATGTCCCAAATATGCGCTATGTGATTTAAATCCGGGCTCATGGCTGGCCAAGGAACAGAAGTCACGGCTTTACTTTTGGAGATAGGCGGTTACTGCTCTTGAACGATGAGTCGTGGCGTTGTCATCCATATACACAGGCCTTGTACTAGTGGGTGGTTGTCGAAATGGGGGACAATAACTGGTTGCAAGAAGTCTCTGGTGTACTGATCACCAGTTAGGTTGCCTTGTATGGTGATTAAATCCAACTTGCAGTCATGAGAGATACACCCCAAAACATTACTGAGCCTCCACCTTAAGGTACAGTTGGTTGGATGTTCCTTGTGGTATAGGCTGTATTTTTGTGTCTCCAAACCCTCATTCGGCCGTCGGTTACATGAAGCAGAAACCTGCTCTCGTCTGACCAATGGATCTTGCGCCATGTCCTTAAATTCCAACCACGTCGTGCTAAGCACCATGCCTAACGTGTTCGCCGATGTCGGTCTGCCAACAGTGGACGTTTAATGATTCGCCTTGACTTACGTCCCGCTGATTTCAGACAGTTTCTAACTGTTCTTGTTGACAGACGTATATTGGGCAGCCAGTGTTGTTTGAGTATGGGACTGGTTGCGAATGGCATCCATCTAACCAAACGCTGCAATGCCCTATCCTCACGATCAGATGCTACCCGTGGTCTGGCGGATCTTGGCAAGTCTTTCACATTGTTGGTTTGTGTGTGTTTTCTCACCAGTCGGCTGACTACAGTATAAATGTTTTAAAACACTGGACTTAAATACTTAAATTCGAAAAGTGAACATACTGAATGTTGTGTAATGCTCACTCACTACTCACTCACTCACTCACTCACTCACTCACTCACTCACTCACTCACTCACTCACTCACTCACTCACTCACTCACTCACTCACTCACTCACTCACTCACTCACTCACTCACTCACTCACTCACTCACTCACTCACTCACTCACTCACTCACTCACTCACTCACTCACTCACTCACTCACTCACTCACTCACTCACTCACTCACTCACTCACTCACTCACTCACTCACTCACTCACTCACTCACTCACTCACTCACTCACTCACTCACTCACTCACTCACTCACTCACTCACTCACTCCCTCCCTCCCTCCCTCCCTCCCTCCCTCCCTCCCTCCCTCCCTCCCTCCCTCCCTCCCTCCCTCACTCACTCACTCCTTATTGCTTTAATAAGATTGTAAGGATATATGGCCACGAACACGATATATAAATTATGGAATAAAAGATGAAAATATAAAATAAATTCTATTCAAAATAAATATGTAAACAGAAAGTTTAAAAAAGGGGTTGGCAATTCCGTCCAACGATTGATTATGATTCAAACAAGCTAAATACGATTTAAGAGGAAACTAATTTTATTATTGCAATAAAAACGTATATATCTTATTTAGTGCACACAACGCCTTTCTAGAATACCCTTCATCAGGTACGTTTCTAGAATAACCTTCATCAGGTACGTTTCTCGAATAGCCTTCATCAGGTACATTCAAGGTCAAATTACTTGAAAGTCAAATAATCTTAAAATCTTTGGGTGCCAGAAAACGAAAGGATCTGAAAAGGATACGGTCATGTATTCTTGGGGGAGTAACACCTTAGCCATTGAATTAGCTATTATGATTGATGAACAGTATATTTCAATCAAAACGGAGTCAATGCCAAAGCACTGACGACTGGGAGAATCATACCCCCGGGGAATACCCACGGCGAATAATACTCCATCAGCAGAGGTATCATCAACATTGACTTTAATTCAACGTTCACATTTTAACAGATTTTGTATTTGTTTTATTTATAGGACAATATCAATATAGAGAGAACCTTTGTTAGTTGGCATATCTTGAGTGTGATCCAAATGGTATATAGTTAACAATAAAATCAGTTGAATGTAATCTATATACCATCGTCATAATTACCACACGTAACCTGTAAGCTAACGCTTTGAAGTATAAAGATTTGCTGTGACATCTTTTGATAAAATTACAGGTATGAAATGTTTTTAAACAAGGATCGTCTTCATTAGTGCCAGTTAGAGCTTATTGACTGTCAGAAAGATGGTGTGCTCACAGACATAGAAAACAGTATTTATCATTCGGTTACAGATTTGTTACAGGTAAGTCTATAACTATCATTCTACCAAATTGTATATGAAATTATTACGCTTAGCAACATTTAGATAGAGGTCAAAGTCTACATTCTACCAAATGGTATGCAAAATTCTAACACTTCGTAATATCTAGAAATAATTCAAAGGTGTCGGGTATGAATGCACAATTCAATACACATTCGAGCGAATGCAACAGAAATTCGACTCAATATAATGTCAAATTTAAATGGCTGACACAGCAGACTAAACCTTTAGATGATTTCTATCTTGATAATATTAAAGCCATAAACACATAACTAGATAGTCATAGCAATGGTAAATTACGATGGAAAAACATTAACATGACTTAAGATTAACTGTTAAACCTTAGTACACATCGACGGCTTCGATCCTCGTTGAGAGCCACTGACCATTTAAATGTCATTAAGTCTTATTAACTCCTGACAAACGATTGACAACGTGGTATGCAAACTTGACGGAGCAATGCATGACCCTTATAGGGAACACTATAACTTTAATATTTAGGTTGGTTTACAAGACAATGCCAAAGAATTAAAACCGGTAAATAGCGACGTATTTGTTGGCGTGTCTCCAAGGAACAGATTGGCTAGATTTTAAGCTGTGGCTAAGCCACAGGCTATTGGTACCATAGCCTTCAAGAACGGTAACTCATGCTGTATGACGTATGGTTCACGTGCCACTCATTTATTACTGCTCATTGAAACATAGTTCTAATTAGTGTGCATTGAATTCGCAATACCTAACGAATAAATATGACAACTGACCACAATAAATTAATATACAAATGAGTTTCTATCATTCTAAATCTATTGAGGCTGGAACTTTCAGCTGTAAAATTCTCAGAATGGAAGCGAAGGTATCTATTGTTTTGATCGCGTCGTCACTTCACTTCAATCTAAGATGTCGGAGCGAAGGGCTCATTTAAAAACAGTAAATATTTATCCCATTTAAGGATGTAAATATAAATATTCAAGGATAATTAACTATGAAAGATTGCAGAAAAAATATTCATCTTACAGAACGGTATCAATGTACTCCACAAATCAGATTTAATGTAAACTGTACACAGTTCAATCAAGAATAATGAAGTAAAGAACCAAAACCTACTATTTGCGCTGTTTTATGTGTTATTTATTACAATATTATGCATTTAATAATCATTTTACAAAGCAGTAACAAATGTAATTCAGAAGTCTAAGTGAATTTTACATAATTATTTTTCTAAATAAACCAAAAATAGTTGAAAATGCAAAACAAACAAAATAAATAAAACATCTAGGACTAAGGATATGGGCCCCTTCGGAGATTCACATGCCTTTCCTGGCTCTCCGGACCCCAGACGATGTACCGGCTGAACCCCCTCTCTCATAGGACCTGATTCTAAGGATGGATCAGTTTTTGCCCTTTTCAATTTAAGTTTCCATTTTTCAATATCGCAGTCTATGTAGAAAATGTCTTCCTCGCTTCTAATAAGATATGTTAGATTACATTAAATGATACAACCTAAAAGTATAAATTAGTTTGTGTTACCATGTTTGAAAGAGTGAGAGTACGTCATTTGTATTAATTTGTAAAAATTGTTAATCTGGAAAAAAAAAAAACTTTGTATTGAATTTATCAGATAATTTGATGTTCAATACATATGGTGTTGTCATTAAATCTACTGTCACATGGTAAAACTCCACTGAATAGCAACCAAACATTTTATCAAGTGAACAATAAATAGCATAGTGTATATATTTATTACATATTGCTGTTTGTAGAGGTTTGATGCTTATTATATATGTTTAGTGCTCTAAAAATGTATAATGCAAAAGGAATGATGGAGTTTGACACTGTGTTGTCTATACTTTTTGTAAATTATAATTATCTTGAAAAGAATTTGGATTCCTAATTACAATGTGTAATGATTTTTAAGACTTCAATATTGGTGGGTTTTTGTTTTTTTGTTGGTACTTATAATCATATACAAAAATAAAGCTATAAAATAACAAATATTAATGTATGGCAATTGTTTCCTATACACTTAAAATTTTCATATCAGGATAGCCAGTTTAGCATTGCTATTGTTGTTAATGTTTTTTCATGGATAGATTTTAAAATCAATCTATTATGATGTTTTTTTATTTTATATATCGTAGCATAATAAAAACAGTATTTCATTAAGGATCTTTTTCTGTCTGAAACGTGATACTTTTTATAATCTTTTTCTCTTTGAAACTACCTCTGCAATTAGTGCTTATCACAACTGAAGTTGTGAGTTCCAGTCCCGGTCTTGGCTAGGAATACTTGATGCAACATATGTGATAACGTTTGTCAGTGACTTGAGAAAGGTAGGTTGTATACTCTGGGTACTCCGGTTTCCTCAAGCCAATCAAACTAACCGCCACGATATAGCTGAAATAGTGTTTGAAAGTGGCGTTAAACACCATAACCATAGAAATAAGATTAGCGGATACTCTCCGTGAAATATTATTATACCATTATGTCATCTTTTTACCTGTGGTAATAAAATCTTTGATAATCCTGCAGCTGCTCCATTGCCACCTTTTACCTACATGCCACTCAGGCGAGGTGTTATCGGTACAACATTATGGGATACCATCTGTCGGTGACTTGCGGAAGGTTCGTGGTTTTCTTCGAGTACTCCGGTTTCCTCCAGTAATAATATTCCAACTGGAAAAGTCTGACCCATGGTGTCAATAATTGTACTATAAATTTGGCTATTATTTATTAATCTTAATTTACTGCTTTTGGTTGGTATTTTCAATTGATATTTGTTATTATATGAACTGCTAAGCATTTTTTTTTAAATAAGCAATGTTCGGTCCGAAAAATGTTGACTTGCAAACTTATATCCTTACAGCTTTACCATTCTTAAGCGAAAACATATAGTCTCTTTTATTTATGTATTTTTACCTTATCAATTAGATCTGAAACATCAAGATGCCAGTATATCAAACACGGTTAACATTTAAATGTAATGATTTGTCTACACAGCCATGACATGGAAATATTAAGATGATATATGCAGTAAGATTATTGTATGTTTGGAGGTAAATTCAACATGGCTACAAACAGTAGCCTATAGTGAATAACATTTACATCTTGACAATTTTTCCATTTAGCCAACTTGCCATATATGTTTTCTTAGTGTTGTTGCTTTGGTATTGATTCATCACAAACATGGCTGAAAAAGGGCTAGTTGAAAAGCTATACAGATGTCTCCTCTTGTCAAAGCCTAAATCTCATTTCCAATACCCATTTGTTTTTATTTCAAGGCTTTCCCATTGAGATTGAAAGGTTAGCCCGCTCTCAGTACTTTCAGTACTTTGATATCTATCAGGGATAAACAATAAGTCAACACGATCTGGAATTCTATAATTTCTTGTGTTGAAATATGACAATTAACTCTTCTCGTATATATGCAAAGTTATATATACCGGAATAGTGTGGTAACATTATTGAAACCGACCCATTCTGGCTATACGTTGTACAGTATATGAGATGGTGTGTCACTAGTGGAGCAGGAATTGCTCATCTTTCTGGAGTACCTAAGTTCAACCCCGGTTTTTAGTGGGTTCGTGTTACTCGATCTTTAGTTTTATATGTATGTTTTGTAGATCGTTGTTTGTCCTTTCATGCTTTTTCTATTGGCCATTGTGTTGTGTATTCCTCCTCGATATATGGATTCTGATTGCCCCTTTGCCCCTCATCTGAGAAACAGGCTACTGGACCAGGGCTATAAAAAGATTCGCCTTATTCGATCTCTTAAAAAGTTTATATTCCGATACCAATATCTTGTCGAAATATATTCCGTCTCTGCAGAAACAATTATAAGCGATGCATTTTCATATAGTGAAAATGTATAAAGATAAAGAAGTCAAAAATGTCAAGAATTATTTTGTCAATGTGTGACGTAAAAATATTAATGACATTTATGTCACCGAATATGGTACTGCTTTGACAACTATTTTACCTATTTTGTTCCTGTATTTAAATACTGTTACAGTGACAGCCGGAACCTTTGAACCGTAATGAGAGCGGGAGGTTTGGCGCCTTAAAATCTGATTCGACCCACCATTTCTTTAGAAATGCCTGTACCAAGTCAGGGTCATTACGGTTTTCACAGTTTTCCGATTGTTGACTGATTTTGTCTGTTTATATAATTATGAGTTTTGACTTTCCCTTTGTAAGATTGTTCGGATTTCGGTAATTTTGTTATTACCTTTATCTTCCCACTCTTTTTATCTAAAGACGATGCATAGCATACATATAGCACAAGCTCTAATGAGCTTTTAAAATCGACTATATAACAAAACAACACATACAATCATGCATACAAACATATTAAATAAAAATATACATCAATTTATGCAGTTCAACATACACACAAGATACAGAATCAGATATCAACTGAACAAAAGCAAACGTAAAATAAGAGGTTCGTGCATTTAAGAAAAAAAATTTAAAATATAAAAAAGCATGAAAATATAGATATAAAAGGTCACCTACATGCATTGCACTGGCATGAGCTGCCGTTCTATCATTGAAATACATTTTTGAAATGATTTAATGTGCAGCATTATACCGAAAAAAAATTAAACCATGCTTTTTGTGCGTACTCTGGGTAAGACTGCTCTATCTTGATGCCTCAAATTGTATTTTGATCTTTTATTGAAATTAAATCATGAAGATAGCTTGTACTCTGTGTATGAATAAGCTTGAATGTTTCAACTGCAATAGTTCTTAATCATCGATTTTTTTTAAAGACGGCAATATAGATTTTTTAAGTAAGTTTTCATAAGTACTTTCATAGGCTTCATAAATGAACGGAGAGCTCTTTCCTGTTTTTTTTTCAATTTTTTAAAGTGTTTTTTTTTTCGCTGCAAAAGTGCCATGTTACCGGACAGTAATTAAAGTTTGAAAGGATAAAGGAGTAGTAAATGGTAAGGCAACCTAATCTGTTTATATATTTACCTGTTCGTTTAAACTTAATTTTTGGGATACTTTTTTTTTGTTTTTGTTTTTTTTACAAATTTCTGATATATGTGAATCAAAATTTAGCTGAAAGTCAATGGTTAAACCTACAAGTTTAACATTTTCTTCACATGCAATTTTATATCCTTTTAGATCAAAAGTTAAATTGTGACTTGAATATGAGAGATGTTATCTATCCACTTTATGTCTACCAAATTTGCTGCGTGTCACTAATTGTGACATTGCGATTATATGCGAACATAAACTTAAACAAAGCTCACTGTCTTATATATGAATAGTATAGATACAAGATATCATAGCGTATCGGAAACTGACAGATTAAAATATTTCTTTAATTGTGCACATGATAAATGTGGCGCCACTATAATGTACATATCTTCTTTACAATACCGTTGTTTCGAATCATGTCAATTCCGACCACGTTCCGTCTTTTTCTTGTCTTGACGTCTGAACAAATTGGCAGGCGACTTTCGGTGTTTACGCTATTACTGTGACAACGTCAGCATATCATAGTCGTAAATGCGGTAGATTATAAGTAATTGTAATATGGAGACGCCAAGGAAACCGCTGAATAAATACTAGTGTTCGGTACCCCACTATATGTCTGATATCAGAAATATCTACATAAAGGCAGATCGTTTTCCTTTGATGATGCTGACAGCCGCAAATAAAGAAAGAAAACAAATTTAATCTTAAAGAAATATTTGTCTCTGCATTGAAATCTTTGATACAAATAAAATAATTTAATTGATATCTGTCTTCTACAGAAAATGTTAAGATTGTTTAAGGTTGAGGATCGAACGTTAAAACGGCACATATCGATTGGAGTTTTTGTTGTGTACATTGACACCGGAAGTCCAATGCCGATTAGTCCATCGAAATCACGTGATCTGGCAGACGAAAATAACAAAATTTTGACGGAATGGAAATGATTTGAAACAACGTATTTTTAGTAAATGAAATGGTAGATACAAACTCAGAAAGGAATGTAGTTATTAGGCTTAAAAGCCAATACTATAGGTCAATATTTAGGTCTGTACTTATATTGCATTCTTACATATAAGTACAAAATGTTTTTTTGTCATTTCTAACCTACTGACATGTCATCAGTGCAAGAGGGTCAAAAAGGGATTAAAAATATATGAATATTTTCACTACGGATAATAGCACCTTAACCTGTGATAGTGGTGTAGTAAACCTTTTGTTATGGTATTAACTGTTTAATTACAATAATGTATCTACTCATTTCAAAAATAAAAAAAATTACAAAAAATAGAAATAGTGAACTATTTGAAAGGTAATTATTCAAGCTAACTAAATAAATTTTTTCTCTACCATGCTGGTACCAAGTATGTTAATATAATTTCAAGCCGCCTAAAAACCGGGGATACAATCAGGTGCTCCAAAAGGGCAAGCTTTTCGTGCTCCACTAAAATTATCCGTCGTGTTACTCTAGTCATAAATATCATTAAATGAAAGAACATCATCTATATCGCGGAACGTGAAATTAAAGGATCGGGATAGCTTCTTTCCGCTTCTGTTGAGAAGCTCCAGTATGAAGTCTACCTCTGATGAATGAAGGAACAAGCATGCGAAAAGAGGTGCACAGTTAGTACCCATAGGTATGCTGACTGCCTGTTGAAAAACATGCCCACCAAACATAGCACATGTGTTGTCAATCACTAATTCGAACATTTGGATTGTATCAGTTTCGGACATTTTTTGTTGGTAGAATCAGAGTAATATGGGTGACCTTAGACGACTTTGACTGTTCTGTTTAGGCAATTTGGTTTGATTGTCTCCAATCTTTAGATCATTTTGCTTTCCAATCTTTCGATTTCGAGCGTACCTGATAAAGATTATTCCAAAAACGCGTTGTGCCCACTAAATTTGATATCTACGTTTTTGTTTCACGAAGTAGTATTTGTCTACCTCTACAATAAGGTATTTGCATCTGCGTAGATCATTCTGTTTTATGAAACACAGTTGAACTAATTCTTTTAATCTGCCTTTTAATTTTGAGTGGGGAATAGTAGTGTAGACCGTAGTGAAATCACAAAAACAAAATATGAACCAAAATTTATGGTGACGAACTTGAAAAACGCATAAGTAATAATAGTATAAGAAATATTTGTGTCTAAATAAAATATATATTACTTTAACTAAATGTAATTTGAAACATGACAGTACGACTGTCTGGTAGACAGTCAAATACAAATGCTATTCAAAAACACACAGTCAATACAAATGTTTTCAGAACTTCAATTCTTTGGTTTAGGTATATGGTGTTTAACGCCACTTACAACAATTGTATTGGTTGAGGTACCCGGAGTACCCGGAGAAAACCACTGACCAACCGTAAGTCACTGACAAACTTTATCACATAATGTTGTATCGGATCCACCTCGCCTGAGGGTGGTTTAGAACTGACAACGTTAGTGGTGATAGGTACTGATTACATAGGTAATTGTAATTCTCGTTATGCGATCAGGAACACGACGGCCCCTTCGCTATATTTTGAGCCGCGGGAAATTTTAAGTATTAACTTAACTCATAATTATTTAGAAGAAATGAAACAAACAATATATAATATGCATTGATTCTGTGCAATCAGTCTCCATTCATTGAGCCTGCTTTTTAAACTTCCTACAGGTGTTATAATAGATTTGTGCACTTCAATTGCATTGTAAACAAACCTAGCAACCTTGACGGTTTTGTTTTGTGATATATGTTCTCATTGAAATAACTTGACAATTTAAGCACAGTTGTAATAGATAAATTGATTAATCTTTTAGTCGTATTTATCTGATATCTGACTTTCTAATTGTATCCCAGTATTAAAGGGTGACAAAAACGTACTTATATTTTATATTTTTTAGAATCTGGGCAGCTGTATTACTACAGTGGTCTCTATTGCCATATGTAAAACGCATCTCTGGTTTGTATTTTTCAGCAAATGTCCTCCACTGAGCCGTCGTTACTGTACGAAGTTGTCCTTGTACGCCTTTTCGTCTTCTCAGACTTGGTTTTTTTCTTTCACCTTTTGATAATGCACGATTCACTAGTTTCTCGTCTTCCTAGTCATCAGCGATGGGATTTCGTTGATACTCTTATATACAAATAAATAAGAGGTCAACAAAAGTACATGAGGAGGTGTTTTGAATGTACATGTGTCATCTTTCAAAATAGGACCAGCCGTATTGGTGGTGTAATGGTTAGGGTGCACGACTCTTGTGTGGTAGACCGTGACTTCGAACCTCGGTCAGGTCAAACCAAATACTATAAAATTGGTATTTGGTGTTTCTCCTCTACACACGTAGCTTTAAGGAGTAAGAGCAAAGAGTGGTAGGCTCCGAGTCAAGTTAATGTGTCCGAAATGAGCAACATTTCAACCAGCAGATGGCGGTGTCTGTGTCTTAGCACTAATCAGATCTAAGCAAAAATTTAACATCAACATCATCTCACTGAAATGCATCTTATTCTCGCCAGGATATTGATGAAAAAATGCTAATTTGGCATTGGACACTCACTCACTCACTCACTCACTCACTCACTCACTCACTCACTCACTCACTCACTCACTCACTCACTCACTCACTCACTCACTCACTCACTCACTCACTCACTCACTCACTCACTCACTCACTCACTCACTCACTCATTCACTCACTCACTCACTCACTCACTCACTCACTCACTCACTCACTCACTCACTCACTCACTCACTCACTCACCCACTCACCCACTCACTCACTCACTCACTCACTCACTCACAAATATGGGAGCAGAAATGATTAAAAAAGTAGGGTAATTCCTAGCCACGAGTGACTGATTCAAACAAACCAAATATTATTTAAGACGAAACAATGAAAAATAAGTTTAGTAATGCAATAGAAACGTATATATCTTCTTCAGTGCGCACAGCCTGTTTCTGGAATAACCTCCACCAGGTACGTCCAAAGTCAAAATACTTGAACGTCAAATAATCTTAAAATCTTTGGGTGCCAGAAAACCAAAGGATCTAAAAAAGATAACAAAAATCAGTTACTGTCACATATATCTGAGGGAGGAACACTTTATCTATAACAATAATGATATGATTTAGGAGTAACACCTTAGTTATAACAATAATTACATGACTTAGGAGTAACACCTTAGATATAACAATAATGACATGATTTAGGAGTAACACCTTAGTTATAACAATAATGACATGATTTAGGAGTAGCACCTTAGGTATAACAATAATCACATGATTTAGGAGTAGCACCTTAGTTATAACAATAATTACATGACTTAGGAGTAACACCTTATATATAACAATAATGACATGATTTAGGAGTAACACCTTAGTTATAACAATAATGACATGATTTAGGAGTAGCACCTTAGGTATAACAATAATCACATGATTTAGGAGTAGCACCTTAGGTATAACAATAATGACATGACTTAAGAATAACACCTTAGTTGTAACAATAATGACATGATTTAGGAGTAACACCTTATCTATTACAAAAATGGCATCATTTAGGAGTAACACCTTAGCTATAACAATAATGACATGATTTAAGAGGAACACCTTAGTCATAACAATAATGACATGATTTAGGAGTAACACCTTAGTTATAACAATAATAACATGATTTAGGAGGAACACCTTAGTTATAACAATAATGACATGATTTAGGAGTAACACCTTAGCTATAACAATAATGACATGATTTAGGAGTAACACCTTAGGTATAACAATAATGACATGACTTAAGAATAACACCTTAGCTATAACAATAATGACATGATTTAGGAGTAACACCTTAGTTCTAACAATAATGACATGATTTAGGAGTAACACCTTAGCTATAACAATAATGACATGATTTAGGAGTAACACCTTAGGTATAACAATAATGACATGACTTAAGAATAACACCTTAGCTATAACAATAATGACATGATTTAGGAGTAACACCTTAGTTCTAACAATAATGACATGATTTAGGAGTAACAACTTAGTTATAACAATAATGACATGATTTAGGAGTAACACCTTAGTCATAACAATAATGACATGATTTAGGAGGAACACCTTAGTTATAACAATAATGACATGAATTAGGAGTAACACCTTAGTCATAACAATAATGACATGATTTAGGAGGGACACCTTAGTTATAACAATAATGACATGATTTAGGAGTAACACCTTAGCTATAACAATAATGACATGATTTAGGAGTAACACCTTAGGTATAACAATAATGACATGACTTAAGAATAACACCTTAGCTATAACAATAATGACATGATTTAGGAGTAACACCTTAGCTATAAGAATAATGACATGATTTAGGAGTAACACCTTAGTCATAACAATAATGACATGATTTAGGAGGAACACCTTAGTTGTAACAATAATGACATGACTTAGGAGTAACACCTTAGCTATAAGAATAATGACATGATTTAGGAGTAACACCTTAGTCATAACAATAATGACATGATTTAGGAGGAACACCTTAGTTATAACAATAATGACATGATTTAGGAGTAACACCTTAGCAATAACAATAATGACATGATTTAGGAGTAACATCTTAGTTATAACAATAATGACATGATTTAATTACAGTCACATATATATGAGGGAGGAACGCCTTAGCTATAGGAATAATGACATGATTTAGGTACAGTCACATACATATGAGGGAGTAACACCTTATTAATAACAATAATGTCATGATTTAGTAGTAACACCTTAGTTATAGCAATAATGACATGATTTAGGAACTGTAAATTTCGATAAACAATATATCTTATATACGATTTCAATGCCGAAGTACAGACTACTGGGCGTATCATACTCCCGGAGTCTAATACCTACCCCGCCAGCAGAGAAATCGTCAGCATTGACTTTAATTCAACATTTAGACATTCATATTTCAACAATTGTTTTATTTGTATTATGTATAGGACAATGTCAATGTGGAGAGGACCTTTGTACGTTGACATAACTTGAGTCCGATCCAAATATTATATAGTTAACAATAAAATAAGTTGAATGTAATCTACATACCATCTTCATAATTACCACACGTAACCTGTAAACTAAAGTTTTGAAGTATAAAGATTTGATGTGATATGTTTTGATACAATTACAGATATGGAAATATTTTTTTTTAAACAGGGATCGTCTTCCTTTGTGTCAGTTAGAGCTTATTGACTGTCAAAGAAATGTTGTGTTCACAGACATAGAAAACAGTATTTATCATTCGGTTACAGTTTTGTTACAGGTAAGTCTATATCTATCATTCTACCAAATTGCATATGAAATTATAACGCTTAACAACATTTAGATAGAGGTCAAAGTCTACATTCTACCAAATTGTATATGAAAGTACAATACTTAGGCACATTTAGATAGAGGTCAAAGTCTACATTCTACCAAATTGTATATGAAAGTCTAACGCTTCTCAATATTTAAATAGAATTCAAAAGTGTCTGGTATGAATGAACAATTCAATACACATTCGAGCGAATGCAACAGAAAATCAACTTTAAATGATGTCAAATTAAAATGGTTGACACAACCGACTAAACCATTATATGATTTCTATCTTGATAATTTTAAAGTCATCAACACATAGCTATATAGGAATAACAATGGTGAATTACGATAGAAAGACATCTACATGATATAAGATTAACTGTGAAGCAGAGGTTGAAGAAACAAATGGGGCAATCAGTATTGGTATATCAAAGAAGAATAGATAATACATTGGCATAAAAAAAAAAATACAAAAGGACAAACAACGATCTACAAAACATACACATAAAACTAAAGATCGTGTAACACGAACCTCACTAAAAACTGGGGGTGCAATCGGGTGCTCCGGAATGTTGATCAGTTCCTGCTCCACTAGTGGCTCACGTCTAGCTACAAAACCGTTGATGTCATGAATGTGGAAACGACCGGAAAATGTTTGTGGAAATTGGAACATATACATGGTCATTTTTGACAAAGATATTCCATCAGGGTCAACCAAGTCATTGTGACATATCGACGGGATCAATATCCGTGGAGAGCCCCTGCCGATTTAAATATCACAAAGTCTTATTAATTAACTCCTGACTTAAGATGGAAATAGTTGATAAGCAAACTTTGACAAGTTCTAAATCTGGTGAACAATGGATGACCCTTATCAGGTTCAACACAACTTTAAAGTTTCGATTCGTTTACAAGACAATACCAAAGCAATAAAACAGATAAAGAGCGACGTATTTGTTGGCGTGTCTCCAAGGAAAACACCGACTAAATGTTATACAATAAGTCAACACAATCTGGAATTCTACAATTTCTTGAGTTGAAAGACAGCAATTAACTCTTCCCGTGTACTAGTATATGCAAAGTTATATATACCGGAGGAGTATGGTAACATTATTGAAACCGACGCATTCTGACTATACGTTATACGGTGTAGACGATGATCATGGGTGTCACTAGTGGAGCAGAAACTGCTTACCCTTCCTGAGCACCTGAGTCTACCCCTAGTTTTAAGTGGGGTTCGTGTTACTCGATCTTTAGTTCTATATGTATGTTTTGTAGATCGCTGTTTGTCCTTTTGTACGTTTTCTTTTGGTCATTGTGCTGTCTGTTCTTCTTCGATATATGGATTCTGCTTACCCCTTTGGTATCTGCAAACTCTTCGTAAGTAACCGTGACTGGACACTTAGATGGAATGACTCACTCACCAGTTCAAGAAGACAAGAAAAACTCATCGCGTCAAATATGCTTGTAAAACATTTCCATAATGGTGTTCTTAATGTTTATATTTGATTTTTTTTTTTAAAGTGTTATTTTTTTGTGCCATTATGAATCTAAATATTTCTAACGTAGAATATGAGAGGTGTTATAGCATCCGCTTTATGTCTGCCAAATTTGCTGCATGACACTAATTGTGACATTACGATTAAATGTACCGGGAAGAAGATGTAACACACAAACTTTAACAAAGCTCATTGTCTTATATGTATAGTATAGATACAAGATATCATTGCGTAACAAAATTCTAATAGATTAAATTATTTCTTTAGTCATACCCATGTCAAAGGTTGGATCTATATCATGTACAAATCTTCTTTACAATTTTTAGTAAAAGAAATATTAAATACAAACTGAGATAGGATTGTAGGTATTGAGCTTCAAAGACAAACTATAGGTAAACTTTTACGTCGGCATTGTTATTGTAACTGGAGATCTTAATGGTGATTATATAAAATTACCAACTTGATAATTAGAAACATCGTCAAATCAAAGGACCTTCAAAATGTTGTAAATAGATAATTTAGTTTAAATGTTTCTAAATGTTGTACAGTGAAACCTATCTAAACAGAATAACCTTCGGACCAACTGATATATAAACAGAACCACCTTAGGATCAACTGATCTATAAACAGAACCACCTTAGGACCAACTGATCTATAAACAGAACCACCTTAGGACCAACTGTTCTATAAACAGAACCTCCTTAGGACCAACTGATTTATAAACAGAGCCACCTCAGGACCAACTGATCTATAAACAGAGCCACCTCAGGAGCAACTGATCTATAAACAGAACCACCTTAGGACCAACTGATCTATAAACAGAACAACCTTAGGTCTAACTTATTTATAAACAGAGCCACCTTAGGACCAACTGATCTATAAACAGAGCCACCTTAGGACCAACTTATCTATAAACAGAACCACCTTAGGATCAACTGATCTATAAACAGAACCATCTTAGGACCAACTTATCTATAAACAGAACCACCTTATGATCAACTGATCTATAAACAGAACCATCTTATGATCAACTGATCTATAAACAGAACCATCTTAGGACAAACTTATCTATAAACAGAACCACCTTAGGATCAACTTATCTATAAACAGAACCACCTTAGGATCAACTGATCTATAAACAGAACCACCTTAGGACCAACTTATATATAAACAGAACCACCTTAGGACAAACTGAACTTTGTCACAGGTCTACAAATATCAAACTCTATGGGAAATATTAACACTTAGAAAGAGAAATACAATAGAAAAGACATATATAAATGAGTTATTGTATGGTATATATCTGTCCAAGATCCCACACTATGATATGACCTTTAACCTTCTGTATATACGTCACAAATATCACTTCCTACAATAAATGTACTAATTATATATAGGGTCGACACATGTAAGTTGATGTTAACATAAGATTGTATAAGTATGGAAACGAACAAGTTGAAATAAGGAAAAACAGATGAAATAATAAAGAAATAAAGAAATGTTTGTGATCGAAACATGTAAGTTGCTGTAAACATTAAAATTGCATTAATATGGGCATGAGCAAGTTAAAATAAGGAAAAAGAGTTGAAATAATAAAGAAATAAAGAAATTTTATTTAAAATAAATATGTAAACAGAAAGTTAAGAAAAGGGGGGAGGGTAATTCCGTGCCACGAGTGCCTGTGGTCGACACATGTATGTTTCTGTGAACATATAAAATTGCATTAATATGGCCATGAGCAAGTTAAAATAAGGAAAAAGAGTTGAAATAATAAAGAAATAAAGACATTTTATTGAAAATAAATATGTAAACAGAAAGTAAAAAAAGGGGGGAGGATAATTTCGTGCCACGAATGCCTGTGGTTGACACATTTAAGTTGATGTTAACATAAGATTGTATGAATATGGACATGGAGAAGCTTAAATAAGGAAAAAGAGATGAAATAATAAATAAATACAGAAATTTTATTGAAAATAAATATGCCGTGCAACGAGTGCCTGTGATTGGGTCGTAAATAATGTTGATATATCAGGAGGTCATATTCCGACAAGTCCATACACCTTTTTTTATTGCCAAGATAAATCCTTTGATCTTTATGTTATAAATAATAATAAGGTGCAAAATAACTGAGTTGGCGTTATGCAACAATCACTCACTCACTGAATACATCAAATTGGTGGGAGGGGATGCGTTCTTCTATTTTCATGTTATAATTTAATGATAAGGTGCAACATTGATCTATGTATGTTTCTTTTAATCCAATTTAATGAATAGGTCACCAAGAACTGAATAATATATCAATGAATATAGTTTCGCACTATATATTATTGGGTATGGTTCTTATATTGAGGGCGTTTTTAAACTCCAGCGGCACCACCATATCCAATCTTACACACAATAACGTCCCCCTCCCCGTCCAAAGATCAACGATTAGCTATTGTTCCTGATTCATAAGCTCCGTGCACATATATATTGTATTTGCGGACAATGTACGTATGTTCTATACACAAAGAAAACGGTTAAGCACCCCCATTTTTTTTGGAAATGACAAATGATACAAGTAATCACGAGATTACTGACCAGATAATCTCAAGAACGCAACGATTACCTGCTAAGACATTACATTGGCTGTAAGAAACCACAAGAAAAATCAAGAAAAATGTTAATTTAATGAATATTTAATCACAATATCACAAGGTCAGTTTCTGCAATAAAACATGTCCATTTTAGGTATTGACTTTCTCAGTTCAAAAAGCACGATAAGATTGTCATTTCACTTTCAAAACGTCACTTATGAAACACTTGACGACATCTATTGTTCAAAGTTCAGTACCGGGTGTAACCCGCACGTGCTTGGATGACGGCTTCAACCCTGCGTCTCATCCCTCCAGTTAGACGTCGGATGTCCTGTTGTGATAGCTGCTGTCATTCTCGATGCAATGCTGCTTCCAACTGACGAATATGTTGCACAGGAGGTACCCGAACCTGAATACGACGGCCTAGCATGTCCCAAATATGCGCTATGTGATTTAAATCGGGCTCATGGCTGGCCAAGGAACAGAAGTCACGGCTTTACTTTTGGAGATAGGCGGTTACTGCTCTTGAACGATGAGTCGTGGCGTTGTCATCCATATACACAGGCCTTGTACTAGTGGGTGGTTGTCGAAATGGGGGACAATAACTGGTTGCAAGAAGTCTCTGGTGTACTGATCACCAGTTAGGTTGCCTTGTATGGTGATTAAATCCAACTTGCAGTCATGAGAGATACACCCCAAAACATTACTGAGCCTTCACCTTAAGGTACAGTTGGTTGGATGTTCCTTGTGGTATAGGCTGTATTTTTGTGTCTCCAAACCCTCATCCGGCCGTCGGTTACATGAAGCAGAAACCTGCTCTCGTCTTACCAATGGATCTTGCGCCATGTCCTTAAATTCCAACCACGTCGTGCTAAGCACCATGCCTAACGTGTTCGCCGATGTCGGTCTGCCAACAGTGGACGTTTAATGATTCGCCTTGACTTACGTCCCGCTGATTTCAGACCGTTTCTAACTGTTCTTGTTGACAGACGTATATTGGGCAGCCAGTGTTGTTTGAGTATGGGACTCGTTGCGAATGGCATCCATCTAACCAAACGCTGCAATGCCCTATCCTCACGATCAGATGTTACCCGTGGTCTGCCGGATCTTGGCAAGTCTTTCACATTGTTGGTTTGTGTGTGTTTTCTCACCAGTCGGCTGACTACAGTATAAATGTTTTAAAACACCGGACTTAAATACTTAAATTCGAAGAGTGAACATACTGAATGTTGTGTAATGCTCACTCACTCACTCACTCACTCACTCACTCACTCACTCACTCACTCACTCACTCACTCACTCACTCACTCACTCACTCACTCACTCACTCACTCACTCACTCACTCACTCACTCACTCACTCACTCACTCACTCACTCACTCACTCACTCACTCACTCACTCACTCACTCACTCACTCACTCACTCACTCACTCACTCACTCACTCACTCACTCACTCACTCACTCACTCACTCACTCACTCACTCACTCACTCCCTCCCTCACTCACTCACTCACTCACTCACTCACTCACTCACTCACTCACTCACTCACTCACTCCCTCCCTCCCTCCCTCCCTCCCTCTCTCCCTCCCTCACTCACTCACTCCGTATTGCTTAATAAGATTGTAAGGATATATGGCCACGAACACGATATATAAATTATGGAATAAAAGATGAAAATATAAAATAAATTCTATTCCAAATAAATATCTAAACAGAAAGTTTAAAAAAGGGGTTGGCAATTCCGTCCAACGATTGACTGTGATTCAAACAAGCTAAATATGATTTAAGAGGAAACTAATTTTATTATTGCAATAAAAACGTATATATCTTATTTAGTGCACACAACGCCTTCCTAGAATACCCTTCATCAGGTACGTTTCTAGAATAACCTTCATCAGGTACGTTTCTCGAATAGCCTTCATCAGGTACATTCAAGGTCAAATAATCTTAAGATCTTTGGGTGCCAGAAAACGAAAGGATCTGAAAAGGATACGGTCATGTATTCTTGGGGGAGTAACACCTTAGCCATTGAATTAGCTATTATGACTCATGAACAGTAAATTTCAATCAAAACGGAGTCAATGCCAAAGCACTGACGACTGGGAGAATCATACCCCCGGGGAATACCCACGGCGAATAATACTCCATCAGCAGAGGTATCATCAACATTGACTTTAATTCAACGTTCACATTTTAACAGATTTTGTATTTGTTTTATTTATAGGACAATATCAATATAGAGAGAACCTTTGTTAGTTGGCATATCTTGAGTTTGATCCAAATGTAATATAGTTAACAATAAAATAAGTTGAATGTAATCTATATACCATCGTCATAATTACCACACGTAACCTGTAAGCTAACGCTTTGAAGTATAAAGATTTGCTGTGACATCTTTTGATAAAATTACAGGTATGAAATGTTTTTAAACAAGGATCGTCTTCATTAGTGCCAGTTAGAGCTTATTGACTGTCAGACAGATGGTGTGCTCACAGACATAGAAAACAGTATTTATCATTCGGTTACAGATTTGTTACAGGTAAGTCTATAACTATCATTCTACCAAATTGTATATGAAATTATTACGCTTAGCAACATTTAGATAGAGGTCAAAGTCTACATTCTACCAAATGGTATGCAAAATGCTAACGCTTCGCAATATCTAGAAATAATTCAAAGGTGTCGGGTATGAATGAACAATTCAATACACATTCGAGCGAATGCAACAGAAATTCGACTCAATATAATGTCAAAATTAAATGGCTGACACAGCAGACTAAACCTTTAGATGATTTCTATCTTGATAATATTAAAGCCATAAACACATAACTAGATAGTCATAGCAATGGTAAATTACGATGGAAAAACATTAACATGACTTAAGATTAACTGTTAAACCTAGTACACATCGACGGCTTCGATCCTCGTTGAGAGCTACTGACCATTTAAATGTCATTAAGTCTTATTAACTCCTGACAAAAGATTGACAACGTGGTATACAAACTTGGCGGAACAATGCATGACCCTTATAGGGAACACTATAACTTTAATATTTAGGTTTTTTTTTCAAAACAATGCCAAAGAATTAAAACCGGTAAATAGCGACGTATTTGTTGGCGTGTCTCCAAGGAAAAGATTGGCAAGATTTTAAGCTGTGGCTAAGCCACAGGCTATTGGTACCATAGCCTTCAAGAACGGTAACTCATGCTGTATGACGTATGGTTCACGTGCCACTCATTTATTACTGCGCATTGAAACATAGTTCTAATTAGCGTGCATTGAATTCGCAATACCTAACGAATAAATATGACAACTGACCACAATAAATTAATATACAAATGGGTTTCTATCATTCTAAATCTATTGAGACTGGAACTTTCAGCTGTACAATTCTCAGAATGGAAGCGAAGGTATCTATTGTTTTGATCGCGTCGTCACTTCACTTCAATCTAAGATGTCAGAGCGAAGGGCTCATATAAAAACAGTAAATATTTATCCCATTTAAGGATGTAAATATAAATATTCAAGGTTAATTAAGGATGTAAATATAAATATTCAAGGATAATTAACTATGACAAATTGCAGAAAAAATATTCATCTTACAGAACGGTATCAATGTACTCCACAAATCAGATTTAGTGTAAACTGTACACAGTTCAATCAAGAATAATGAAGTAAAGAACCAAAACCTACTATTTGCGCTGTTTTATGTGTTATTTATTACAATATTATGCATTTAATAATCATTTTACAAAGCAGTAACAAATGTAATTCAGAAGTCTAAGTGAATTTTACATAATTATTTTTCTAAATAAACCAAAAATAGTTGATAATGCAAAACAAATAAAATAAATAAAACATCTAGGGCTAAGGATATGGGCCCCTACGGAGATTCACAGGCCCTTTCCTGGCTCTTCGGACCCCAGACGATGTACCGGCTGAACCTCCTCTCTCATAGGGCCTGATTCTAAGGATGGATCAGTTTTTGCCCTTTTCAATTTAAGGTTCCATTTTCAATATCGCAGTCTATGTAGAAAATGTCTTCCTCGCTTCTAATAAGATATGTTAGATTACATTAAATGATAAAAACTAAAAGTATAAATTAGTTTGTGTTACCATGTTTGAAAGAGTAATAGTACGTCCTTTGTATTAATTTGTTAATCTGGAAAAAAGAAAAAAACTTTGTATGAATGAGGAAAGGACCGAATTTGATTACGACAAGCGAGCATATCCTAGGTCATTTTTGACACCGTTGGCCCGTATCAATATGTGCCTGGAAAGCTGCTATGTATAAACGGAAAGCTCACAAAGTCAAAATTGAAATCATCACTTTTGTCCTAATGTTTTAATGGTTCCTCACTGTCATTTTCAAGGCATATGTTAAGACAGGAAGCAGACCTAGCTGTATCTGTGGTATCCTTTATTTCAACGTGAATGGGATAGATTCGATCAACAAAATCAACAAGCTTAGTATTATTTTATGAGGGGGCCAGGTTGGCTCAATGAGTTAGGTCGTTGGGTCTAATAATTCTGACAAGCCTATCACCAATATGGCGTGGGTTCGCACCCAGCTTTTTAAATTACAAAAAGGGTGCACTCGACTCGCAGCTGCTAATGATGAAGCTTACCAGTTGCTTGCCCAGAATCGGTGGTTCTCTTCGGGTACTCCTGCTCCTTCCACCACTAAAACTGTTCGCCATGATATAGCTGAAATATTGCTGAAAGTGACGTTAAACACCAAAAATTCAAATTCAAAATATTATTTGATGAAAGAATATTTTAAAGGAGTATATGATAGTTCATACAATTCATGCAGTTTTGATGCAGTTTTATCCTTGAAATGCATTAATGTGTATGCTTACGGACCTCCACTAACTCTTACGGTTTCGAATTCCAAAATTTAAACTAAAAAAACGTTAATACATTTTTAAAAACAATAATAATAATCTTTATGGGTTATTCTAATATGACGTCACGTATTCGGTAGCAATCAAATATAGGCCACACATGCGCGCTGAGCTACGAAAAAACCACCTACATAAACACTGACTATTTTCAGAAAATTCTTCATGGTTAGCGATTTTCTATTATTGTTTATCTAAAAATTGTTGAAATAAATGAAGTTAAAATTAAATAAATCCTAGTCAAGTCTTATCATAATTAAACTCCTATAAACACGGCTTTGTTTACCTTTCGTTCAGTCTCCATGTTTATCTCCCTTTATCTCCGATCAGACTGGCTGAGTTCAACTGGTAATTTCGTTGTTAATCATTTAAAGTTGTTTATTTGTAATAAAATTTATATTGAACCTTGTCAATGAAATTATTTTCGGTATTTTAAGCCACAGTTTCAACAACAATTTCGCTTTCAATCTCTTAATTCTCAATTTTACCATTTTAGAATTCCGTAGCCAGCGCATCACCTTGACCACCTCGAATTTTAAAATTACCGTATTTGTCCTATTAGAATCGAAATAATTCATGCTATCGCTCGTGGTTAAATATTCATGAATATAATGCCTACCCATATTTGAATAACAATAAAGCATGGGCGCCATGAATTATTTCTTAATTAATGAGCCAAGATTAATTGATTTTTTCTCGGAATGGAGACCCAAATTCCAAGATGCTACGTGTTTAGAAGACATATTCAACACATTTTAAAAATACCATTGGTCCAGAACATAACAGTTTCGCTCTGTGTATCCCTGTTCTTCGATCTGTAATAATGCACCTTTATTTGCCGTAGAAAAATCTCAGATTTCCGCACAATAACGTAAGTTTGGCTTATGCAAATGTTTTCAAAGTTTGTGTGTTTGACTGTTTAACAGATGCAGTATGGCAATTCGCCCCAGCCAACTATACTATGGTGATAGCATTTATTGACACAGTCCACAGACAATACAAAATAGAACATCAAGAAATTTGCATTTGTTTAAGTTGTTTCTTGTTTATGATATGCTTTGCAGTCCTTTGTCGTTGACTAAACGTCTTGATTTTAAGCGAAGTTAAATTGATCACACTATACTACTGCCAGTCAATGCTCGTTTTTAACTGACTATTAGCTAAGATGGTAGAATATGTTGGTAAGAGACTGTTACTCTTATGACTCTTTATTTATATCCGATGTTATACTTTCCCGGGTACAGTCAAAGGTTTTGGTTCGCGTTTTCTCAATCACACCATCATGTCATAAGGCACGCTTGAAGGTACCAAAGGGGTAATCAGAATTTGTAAATTGACGCAGGACATACAACGCAGTAGTCAAAAGAACAAGGACAAACAACGATCTACAAACATTGTACATTAAACTAAATATCGAGAGCAATGAGCCCCAAAAAAAACATGAGGTGAACTCGAGTGTTCCGAAAGGGCAAGCAGTTTCTGCTCCACCAGTGGCACCTGTCGTGTTTCACTAGTATATAACTTATACATATTGTTGAACGTATTCTCGTCCTGAGTATGCACGAACTATTAACCGATGTTTGTTATGCAACAGCTATGCTTTGTGTAACACTTTACTTCAACCTGAAAGTATACCTCTTCATGCAGCCAACAGTCATTTAATCGCTGTTCGTGTCACTGACGTCCTATTTTCCCTCAGGCTGGGATCGGACCGATAGTTAAATAAATATTTAAAGAAATGAAATAATAATGTCTATATACTTTATACATGTACAATTGACAATTTATGCATTGATACCTTGTATTTGTGAGTAGAAAGGGTACATATACATAGTAGAATTTATCATCATTTAACAATTATAAGATTCTGCTAGTCACCATCTTTAACTTGTCAATTGCGAAATATTGAAGACCTTGTGTTGTCTTGGAGAATTTTAAAAATAACAATCAAAGTACTCCTTCGTTGAATATTTGGGTTTTTGCATGTTATATGTATTACGGTATTTCATGTATAATTAACCAATATCTATTGATCTATCGTCATAGAAATTTTTCGGTCGTCATCATGATCTGGTTGACCGTAACGAAATATCCATATCTCAAATGATAATGGATAATTTATTTTTTTCGTATATTTTTTTCTTTCCTCTATCATTGCAAATACTTTTACCGGACTTGACTGTATATATGAGTAATACGGCGGTTACCTTATCAGAAGCAGTAAGTGCAAACTCTTCGCGAGCACCTACATTTCCCATCGGTTTCTTGGTTGGGTCTGTGTTGCTCACTTTTTGTTTATGCTGTCCTATTATGCGTCTTTACGTTCGGAGTTCCATGTTATGATGTCTGTTACGATTTCCGCATACAAACAATGTTTGTATGAGGATTCATGTCTTAGTTACATTAGCTGTCTTTGTATGCATATAGTGCTGTTAAACACATATTGTGTTGTGTTTTTGTTTTGTGCGTCTTCTTTTTGTGTCTCGTGTACCCAAAATGTTGCCAGTTTCTATTGGTTGTCCATTTATGAAAAAAAAAGACATATAAATGTTCTCTCAAAGAGATTAACATACTTTCCACCAGTCTTGCTTGTCCAGTATTTATTTCAATATATTACGAATTTAGTCTGTTACACATATTGTCATTGGTTCTTCAGTCCCCAAAAAAGATTAAAACATGGACGACAAAACCTTACGCTTCACTGAATCAATGGCATAATACGGAATAATAAATGTATTTTTAACAAATTAAATCCTGTTTTTATACCCAAAACGGCTGCATGAACAACAAAATATTGCAACGGTTAATTCCGTCACAAATACCTGAACGATTCAGCAAACTCCTATGTTCCACGGCTGTACCATAACAAATAAATAAAACGTTGATCCTTGAAAACTTTCGACGTCATGGGGCCATACCAAGGTTGTATTTACATGTAGTTAACATTTAAATTATTCAAATTGTTTCGCAAACCCGTTGTTTTGTTATGTGATATATTAATGTTATAATTATAAAGCTTATAAAATTTACTACATATGAAACTGTATTGATTTAGAAATTTAGTACAGTATTTTTCTTCATGAGACACCTTATACATGAAATATGACGCGACACATATGTTGACGTCATTGAAGAATGCAATAGAAAGTACCCATTTTTGCCCTGGGGAGGATGTTGAATATTATGTTTTCATTATCAGTTTTACATAAACGTTTCTCCAACATTGCATTGTTAAGGTTTGTGCTTTATCTCTATAAGGAAAGGTAGTATGATACTATGAAATCTGAAATTAAAAAATATATTATGTATTTAGGTCAAACATAACGATTTTCGTCAATGTACCAAACTCAATGTCAACATGCAACTCTTGTTATGGCATAATAATTTTCTCCTTGGGAACCATTGCACACAATTTAATCAACTTTGGACTACTATGGCTTGCTATGTCCTCCTTAGAGCTTTTAATCGTAATGAAAAACAAATTACTGCCATACATTTTGTTTTCTTTTTCATTTGCATATCATCGCAAGAACAGCTACACAAATGTAAATGGATTGAAAGTAAATTTGATATCAACATTTGTATACTTCAAAGGATGTCTATAGTCGATCTTGTTAGAAAAGTTTGAAGATACCAAAGGGGCAATCATAATTCGTATATCGAAGAAGAACAGACAACACAATGGCCAAAAGAAAAAGTACAAAAGGGCAAACAACGATCTACAAAACATACATATAAAATTAAAGATCGAGTAACAAGAACCCCACTAAAAACTGGGGGTGAACTCATGTGCTCCGGAAGGGTAGGCAGTTCCTCCTCCACTAGTGGCACCCGTCGTGTTAATATAACTACAAACCCGGTAATAAGCTGTGAATGAGGAAAGGACCGGGAAGTGTTTAAGACAAGTGCAACATATCCGTGGTAATTTGTGACACAGATATTCCATAACGGTAAACCAAGTCATGGTGGCGATCGGAAAATTTCAACTGTGTGTGTGTGTGTGTGTGTGTGTGTGTGTGTGTGTGTGTGTGTGTGTGTGTGTGTGTGTGTGTGTGTGTGTGTGTGTGTGTGTGTGTGTGTGTGTGTGTGTGTGTGTGTGTGTGTGTGTGTGTGTGTGTGTGTGTGTGTGTGTGTGTGTGTGTGTGTGTGTGTGTGTGTGTGTGTCTGTATGTGTGTGTGTGTGTGTGTGTGTGTGTGAGAGTGCGCGCGCGTGCCTGCCTGCCTGCCTGTCTGTCTGTCTGTCTGTGTTTGTGTCTGTGTCTGTGTCTGTGTCTGTGATTTACCATTGAATTATGCTACTTTAGATTAAGGTATCATAGAACTTCTATGTTGTCATAATCGATCGGTAGGCGTATCTTTTTTTGACTATTGGACCTTCGGACTATCGGCCTTCTGACTACCGGGCCGGCACATGTTTGCTAAGGAACTCCTCGAAAACTTGATCGGGTCAAGATTTGATCAATAAAACGCTTGATAAATTTATCAGGTAACACGTCTTTATGATGGTAAAATGTGCAAAGAACAGTAATAAAATTTAGATTTTTAATTATTACTTAATTAAAAATTATAAAAGGAGGAGGGTTGTAAAAGTCAAACGTTCTTTATGCTATTCTTATTAACAACTAGCAGTGATTCAAACCACATACTCTTATGCAATGGAGTTACCCACCTTCTAGTTATTCTTCTAATTACAGGATTAAACTCTAAGGTTAGAGTGTGAAACAACAATATCAATGATCTGTCATCTAGTCTTCATCAACTTATTACCCATGTTTCACTATATTGTGTTAATTATTATCTGCATTTGTGGATGTGCTTGATATTTTTGTAGTTATTGTATTTTTATTATTTGCATGGAGTGAACATACGTTGTGCTATTGCTTTGCTCAATCCCATTGCTGTTGTATTTGCAATAAAATAATATTAAATCTAACCAATGCCCCCTCCTTTTGTTTCAAATATCATTTATATTTGTGTATGAGCTTGATTTCTTGTCACTATTACATGTGTATTATTTGTATGTAGAGGACAAGTCCATACGTTGTGATAACTTTGTGTTCACTCTCACTAGCTGTTTTATTTGCAATAAAATTGTATTAAATGGTACACATATCCCCCCTTTTTTCTAACTTTCTGTTTACATATTTATTTTCAATAAAATGTCCTTTTTATGTTATTTCTTTTTTTCTTTTATTTAATGTGTTCGTGTCAATATCCATCCAATCTTAATGGTAACAGCAGCTGACATGTTCCGAACCTTTATATTCTAATATGTAACAAGTGTGGACACAGAAATGTGCTGTCCAAAAGGCAAGTGTGGATGTCAATATTTCATATTATTAACTTTAAAAAGAAAACAATCGTGGACACAGGGGTCCTGGATTTTTTAATAAAAAACTAATCCTGGATTATTATTTTTGCTTAAAAGTCCGGTCCTGTGTTTTTATTTCAAATTTTCATCATATCCCCCTCCCCCTCTCAAGGGAAATAAAATTGAATCATTAATAATAAATTAATAAAAAATAAATTCAGATTTTCTATTTAAAATAAATCTCATTTACAAAACCACTGATATTTGTTCAATTTTTAACGCTGATTTAAGCTTTAGTCGCAACATTTTTTTATTTTTCTCTTTAAACTGTCGAAACATAACATTTATTTAACTGTAAAATTCACAAATAAATTTCACCCCAACCCTCCCTTTTTTTCTTGTTTAAATCAATGATCAACAATTTTCCAGAATCAAACAAATGAATAAATATAACATAGATTTCTTTTACATGGATCTTTTTACCATGCGTTTTCAGTGTGTTTTAAATCGGTCATCCAATCAGGACGCTCATTATTCTTGTCCAAGATAAAAAATACTCGTAAATTTACATAGAAATCGGAGATATTTCGTCATAAAACTTCACACATGGTTTTGTCTATCATATTTCTTGAAGACAAACATAACATTGTAATGCATTTATCAATATTTTATGAGTATCAACAGTTTTTTCAACATCGTATCTGTTTCTCGATACAGCCGCAATTTCAACTCGTAGATTTACATAGAAATCGGAGATATTTCGTCATAAATCTTCACACATGGTTTTGTCTATCATATTTCTTGAAGACAAGCATAAAATTTCATTGCATTGATCAATATTTTATGAGTATCAACAGTTTTTTCGACACCGTATCTGTTTCTCGATACAGCTGCCCGATTATAATGACCCGTGACCCAGATTAGCTCGTTCCACCTGTTTTTTTTCTAAATAATGTTGTTTAATTAAACATGCACTACAAGTTAGAAAAGGGAGGCAATTCAATGTCACTAAATTCTACTTTTAAACGTTGACATTTAAAACAGTGTTTTGTTTCGTTTTATTTATAGAACAATATCATCATGTCTCATATGACCAGGAAGCTTATTCACTTCCTCGTAGACGAAAGTTTTGAAGTATGAAGATTTGTTGTGACATCTTTTGATAAAATTACAGGTATGGAAATATGCTTTTCAACAGGAATCGTCTAGTTTATGTCAGTTAGAGTTTGTTGACTTTATATATCAAAAAGTGGTGTGCACTCAGACAAAGAAAACAGTATTTATCATTCGGTCAGTGGCAAGTTTGTCACAGCCCGACACAGGTCTAAAATATTAAACTGTATGGGAAATAGTAACACTGGGAAGGAGAAATAATATGAAGAAGAGATATATAAATGAGTTACTGTATGGTATATATCTGTCTTTGTGTGTATCTGGTGGTACTACAAGATCCCAAACTATGATATGACCTTTAACCTTCTGTATCTATGTCACGAGTATCACTTCCTACTATACATATATAGGTACCTGATCAAATCGCCGCAGTTAATATCTCCCCTATATTTAACAAAATTGCCCCCACTTCAAATCTGCCCCAAACAAATCCGCCTCCACATTAATCAATATCGCCCCAACATTTTTTGTTGTAAATAATAATAGTTATGATTATATTACTATTATTATTGGTTTTGACAACGACATTCTGATAAGTAATAATTGAGATAATATATATATATTACCGACAATAAAAATTACAGTATTGTTTAATTATGTCCGTTAAGTGAAGGTACTCCGGCTTCTACCACCACTAAAACAGGTCTCCATGATATAGCTGAAATATTGCTGAAAGTGGCGTTAAACACAATAAATAAATAAATCAAATAAATATGAAAAATGTATGAACGAATACTTCGAATATATGACTTGATATGCGGTTTTCATATTGATAACACATATTAAAATGGGGGTGTTTTTAAACTCCAGCTTCACCACCTTAAGCAATTGTATCTAATGTTAGTATATGTAACCCTCCTCCTCCCCACACACGCACGAAACACCCCTTTCCTAAACGATCCAGCGTCACCACCGTAGCCAATTTTACCTTAGATTAAATTATGTACCCCCACTCTCCACCCTCACACAAAAACAATCCAACTCACACAACACCTCGCGATCGACGACTAGCTATTCTTCCTGCTTTATAAGCTCAGTGCAAATATATTGTATATTCTCGGACAATGTACGTATATTCTATATATAAACGTCCTCATATAAGAACAGTTAGTTATATCTAGTAATGACTCAGCATCCTATGTTAACACAGTTTTCTATGGAAGATTGTTTTGCAAAACTTCCATGTATTAATATCATGTAAGCGGCATTTTTTTGTTAATTGTAGACTTGATTGAAAGTGTTTAATAACAAGCATTGTAACTGTTTAAGCTTCAGAATCAAATGCATTGGTAACATCGAAGAAAACAATATTTCAAGATGGCTGCTCTTATGCATGTACATTATTACTTGCAATAGTTTATCATCGATGTTTTCTTTTCAGAAACGCTAACATGACAACAGCAGCAACACAATGTTGCAACATCTGTGATCATGACAACGAATCTAAATTGGCGGCCACCTGGTGCCCGGACTGTGAGGATTTCCTGTGTACCGACTGTAACATGCACCATGCCAAATCGTCATCAACCAAACAACACACCGTAATTTCCATGGAAAATTACCAGAATTTACCCAGTTTTATTGTATCTATTAAGAACAGATGCAACAAACATGGCTATAAGTACGAATTATACTGCTCGATTCATGACGTTCCTTGTTGCGTTATGTGCATAAAAGATGATCATCGCCATTGCCAAGAATTACGTCCCATTCTTGAGGTAACAAAAGATGCCAAGTCATCGACGGCCATTGTGCACATAGAAAGAGATCTCGAAGACATCGACGCCGCATTTGAAAAAATGAAATCAGATATCACAAATAATATTACTGAAATTGATCAACAAAAAAGAAAATTTTTGTCCGATATTTCAGACATGCGCAAGTCATTTAACGACCATTTAGATCAAATTGAAAACCAAACAGTTGAAGAGATGGTTTCAGTAGAACAAAATTTACAAGTACAATTAAAGAATGTATTGGCTTCCATGGAAGCCAAAAGAACTGATTTTGATCATATCCGGCAAGATGTGAATAAAGTAAAGAAATATGCCAGTAACCTCCAAGCTTTCATAGGAGTGAACGAAATGACCAGTGTTGTGGATGGAGAAGTTAAGAAACAGAAAGGGGCATTCAATTATGACCTTTATGAACTGAAACTTGACTTTCCATCAGAATTGGAATCTTTTGTGAAAAATGTTTCTAAATTTGGTGTTGTATATGTTACAGAAAAGGATTGTTGTACCAGTCTTGTAAAAGAATTTGAATTGCAAGCGCAGATTTCACAGGAAAACAAGCTAGGTGTTATACCACAACTCACAATGAAGACGACTGTCAATTTTCCAACTAAGGATAAGAAGTTTGTCTTTATAGCAGGTTGTGACATATTACCGGATGGCAAACTTGTATTCGCTGAAAGAGAATGCAAACGGTTGTTGATGTTTTCTAATAACGGAAATTACGAAAAAGACATTGTCCGATTTTCAAGTACCCCGTGTGATGTTTCATACACAGGAGAAAACATTGTAGCTGTTACAATTTCCGACAAACAAGAAGTCGTATTTGTAAACGTCATTACTAACACCATTACAAACACGGTAGATATTGGCCATGAATGTTGGGGAACCGATTTCAACATGAATCGTCTAGCTATTCGAGTAATACACCCATCTATATCAAATTACATTGTATATTTAGATCCTAAAGGTAAATTGATTGATCGGGTCAATATTCCCGGTAGGACCTCAACACGCATATCATTGCGTGATGATACCATTAAGTTTACGGACTGGAAAACTAATACGATTTACTGTTATACATTAACAGCACAAGAGATTTGGACCTTCAAAGACGAAAGCGTCTTACGACGACCAGTGGGAATTGCCTTAGATAAAAATAGCAACGTTTATGTGGCTGGTAAGGGAACAAACAACGTTGTTGTACTTTCACCTGATGGTAAAAACTGCAAACAAATCTTAACCAAAAGTGATGGGTTGGATGAACCGTATTCATTACGTATCAACATTGACCGTAACGAGCTTCTGGTATGTAACTTGAGTGGTCCAGCATTTCTTTTCTCTCTGAATTAAATGTAAGCTGTGCTACTGGACGTTATCAATGTTGACAGAGAACTAGTACAACTTATTGTAGTATTGGTGTTAAAGTTGTGTACAGTGAAACGTTGACAGTGATGTTGATGAGGACTTATAGTATTAATAAAACTAAGATAACCATAGCTGATTTTTTGGCTTCCTGTTTAGGTCCTTTGGCTTCATTGCTCCCAAAACTAAAATAAATATTATTTGGGATTGCATTTTTTTAATTTTTTGCGTACCTGATGAAGCTTGTTCCATAAACGCGCCGTGCGCACTAAATTTGATAACTACATTTCTATCATTTATAGATATATATTCCTATCTGTATATTGATCTTCCAATACCTACATCTATGTAAGTTAAATAATATATTACTAAACTTGAATGTGGGGGGGGGTCATTTTTGTAATCTAAAATAAAAATGTAAAAGTACCCTACACGACTCCTACCATCATCTGCAGTTGGTGAATATTTCAGCATGAAATGGCACCCTCATTAATTGACATTAACGAAAGTTCATTGTTAAGAAAAGTTTGAAGATACCAAAGGGGGTAGTCAGAATCCGGAAATTGAGGAACGAAAGACAACTCAATGATCAAAGGAAAAAGAACAAACAACGATCTTTAAAACACTACACAGAAAACTAAAGATTGAGTAAAAAGAATTCCACTCAAAACCGGTGGTGAACTATATTTGTGTCACGAGTGTCAAAAGAAAGAAATATATATGTAATTATTAAATTAAAAATGTATGTATTTCTTTACAAAAATAAACAAATTACAAAAAAAGTAAAAAATTCAAATATGTTAAAGGTTATATTTAAGCTAATTAATTAAACATTTTATCATATATTTGTCCATTTTTTCTGTCGTGTTGGCGCCAGATATGTTTAATTGATTTAATGTTGTTTAATCACAAGTCAACAATATTTCTCCTATATTCATGACAGAGAACATGTTAACAAACAATAAGAAGAGCATGAAGATAACAAAGGATGTCATCAGAATCCGTAAATCGAAACAGGACAGATATAGCAATTGCCAAAAGGACAAGGACAATGACAAAATGACAAGCAATGATCTACAAAATGCTTCCCCACTAAAACCGAGAATGACCTCAGATACTCAAGAAGGGTAAGCAGTTCCTGCTCCACTAATGGTACCCGTAGTGCTATTCTAGTTACAAATCTGGCGATTAGTCATGAAAGAGGAAAGGACCGTGCATTGCTTACGATACGTGTAACATATCCGGGATACATTGCGACAAAGATATTCCGTAATGGTGAAGCAAGTCATCGTGGCAACCGTAAAACTTTCGAACTGATGATGAACCAATAGGTATCGTTGGTTCAGCAGTTTCCTAGACAGCAGCAACCAGTTGTCAATGAATTCCTGACAGGAACCACAAGCTCTGGAATATCGGATCAATTGAGAGATAAATCATACGGTTGAAAGTGGGTATCTATGGATGAGATGTCCTGTTGCAAATAATAAAGCACGTGGATAAAAGAGGAACCTATGGACTGGATGTCCTGTTTACTAACAATAAATCACGTTGTTAAATTGAGTACATATTGATGGGATGTCATGGTTCCAAGCAATACATCACCAGGTTAAATGGAGTACCTATGGATGGAAACTCCTGTTTCCAAACAATGAATCAACTGGATAAAAGGGGACACCTAGGAATGGGAAGTCATGTGTACAAACAATAAATCACGTGATTACAAGGGCATGTTTACAAATAATTAATCAAATGGTCAAAGAGTTTTCATAAAGGGGCCAATACAAATTAGATGATACTAAAGGGGTAATAAGAAGCTGTAAATGTACGAAGGACAGACAATGCAAAGAAAAAAGACAAAGAGACAAACAATAATCTACAAAACACGAGACAGAAAACTAAAGATCGAAGAACACAACCCAACTAAAAACCGAGAGTGAACTCAGGTGCTCCGGAAAGGTAAGCTTTTCCCGCTCCACATGTTCCACCCGTTGTGTTACTCCTGTTATAACCCCGGGGATAGCCCATGAATGAGGAAATGATCGAATTTGATTACGAAAAGCGGAATATATCCTAGGTCATTTTTGACACAGTTAGCACGTATCAATATGTGCCTGGAATGCTGCTATGCATAAACGGAAAGCTCACAAAGTCAAAAACTGAAATCATCACCTTTTTCGTAATGTTTTAACGGTTCCTCACAGTCATTTGCACGGCGTATGTTAAGGCAGGAAGCAGACCTAGCTGTATCTGTGGTATCCTTTATTTCAAGCTGAATGGGATAGATTCGATCAACAAAATCAACAAGCTTAGTATTATTTTATGAAGGGGCCAGGTTGGCTCAATGAGCTAGGTCGTTGGATCTAACAATACGGCGTGGGTTCGCGCCCAGCTTTGTAAATTACAAAAAGGGTGCACTTGACTCGCAGTCGCAAATGATAAAGCTTACCAGGTACTAGCCCAGGGTAGGTGGTTCTCTTCAGGTACTCCGGCTTCCTCCACCACTAAACTTGGTGGCCATGATATAGCTGAAATATTGCTGAAAGTGGCGTTAAACACAAAAATATTCAAATTCAAAATATTATTTTGTGAAAGGATATTTGAAAGGAGTATATAATATTTCATACAATTCATGCAGTTTTGATGCAGTTTTATCCTTGAAATACATTCATGTGTATGCTTACGGACATCCACTAACTCTTAGGGTTTCGAATTCCAATATTTAAACTGAAAATGTTTAATACATTTTTAAAAACAATAATAATAATCTTTATGTGTTATTAATGAACAAAAATTAATTGATTTGTTCTCGGAATGGACACTAAAAGTGCCCCAAATTCCAAGATTCTACGTGTTTAGAAGACATATTCAACACTTGATATAGTGAAACAAGACACATTTTAAAAATACCATTGGTCCAGCACATAACAGTTTCGCTCTTTGTATCCCTGTTCTTCGATCTGTAATTATGCACTTTTATTTGCCGTGGAAAAATCTCAGATTTCCGCACAATAACGTAAGTTTGGCTTATGCAAATGTTATCAAAGTTTGTGTTTTTGACCGTTTAACAGATACAGCTGTATGGCAAAGCGCCACATCCAACTATGCTATGGTGATAGCATTTATTGACACAGTCCACAGACAATACATAACAGAATACCAAGAAATTTGCATTTGTTTAAGTTGTTTCTTGTTTATGATATGCTTTGCAGTTTTTTGTCGTTGACTAAAAGCCTTGGGCTTAAGCGAGGTTAAATTGATCACACTATACTACTGTCAGTCAATGCTCGTTTTTAACTGACTATTAGCTAAGATAGTAGAATATGTTGGTAAGAGACTGTTAATCTTAGGACTCTTTATTTATATCCGATGTTATACTTTCCCGGGTACAGTTAAAGGTTCTGGCTCGCGTTGTCTCAATCACACCATCATGTCATAAGACACGCTTGAAGGTACCAAAAGGGTAATCATAATTTGTAAATTGACGCAGGACATACAACACAATAGTCAAAAGAACAAGGACAAAAGGAGAAACAACGATCTACAAACATTCTACACTAAACTAAATATCGAAAGCAATGAGCCCCAATAAAAACAGGAGGTGAACGCGAGTGCTCCGGAAGGGCAGGCGGTTCCTGCTCCACCCGTGGCACTTGTCGTGTTTCATTAGTATATAACTTCTACATATTGTTGAACGTATTCTCGTCCTGAATATGCACGAAATATTAACCGATGGTTGTTATGCAACAGCTTTGCTTTGTGTAACACTTTACTTCAACCTGAAATTATACCTCTTCATGCAACCAACAGTCATTTAATCGTTGTTCGTGTCGATGACGTCCTATTTTCCCTCAGGCTGGGATCGGACCGATAATTCAATAAATATCTAAAGAAATGAAATAATAATATATATATACTTTATACATGTGCAATTGACAAGTCACGAATAGACCGGGAAGTGCTTACGACAAATGGAACATGTCCGTCGTAATTTGCAACACAGATATTCCGTAACTGTTAACCAAGTCATCGTTCCGACCGAAAAACGTCCGAAGTGTTGACTTCAATTTAACCAATATACAGAAACCCTTGGTTCAGGGGCTTTTTCATTTGCAGAAACCCTTGATCAAGGAAATACTGACAGAAATAACAAGCTCTCGAATATCGGATCAACCGAGAGATAAATCATGTGGTTGAAAGAAGGCATCTATGGATGGAATACAAACAATGAATCACGTGACTAAAAAGTGGGTACCTATGCATGGGATGTCCTCTTTGCAAACAATAAATCACTTGGCTAAAAGTGGGAACCTATGAATGGGATGTCCTCTTTATAAACAATAAAACATCTGGTTAAAAAAGGGTACTTATTGGTGGGATGTTCTGCTTACAAACAATTAATCACGTGGTTAAAAGAGGGTACCTATGGGTGGGATGCCCTGTTTACAAACGATGAATCGCGTGGATAAAAGTTACACCTATACACCTAATGGTGGGATGTCCTGTTAATAAACAAGGAATCATGTGGTTAAAAAAGGGTGCCTATGGGTGGGATGTCCTGTTTACAAACAATAAAGCACGTGGCTAAAAAGTAAACAGTCTTGTTTACAAACAATAGATCAAGCGATTAAAAGGAGACACCTATGGATAGGAAGTCCTGTTTACAAACAATAGTCACGTAGATGAAATCGGGTACCTGCAGATTGGATATCCTCTTTACAAATAATAAATCATATGGTTAATCGCCGATATGTACGAATGGAATGTCCTGATTGTCACAATTACAACGGAAGAAGATGGATAGGATCTTTTATACCACTACAATCCGCCATAAACGTCAAGTCCGAATACGCTGTACATAACTCATTGACAGCTGGTGCATCATGTATTTTACCAGCAGTGAGCTTAAAACTGTCCAAACACCAGACACACATTCACATCCCACCATGACGGTGACCTGTGATATGTCCTCCACAACTCCCTCTATGAGAGGTTGTACCTCACAGCAAAGAAATTAGGTTCTATTTATATACTCGTGTTCAATCAAGAGTTCAGTTATTATCAATATTATTCATTCGGTTGACCTGATAAATAAACAAATTCAAATAATAAAAAGCGAATCAACCAATCTATTTATTTCACGAGTTTCAAGTGTTCATCATTCTCTGTTCTATGTATAAAACATTTCTTCTTCTTGTTTATGTATTACGAGTTTTATTATGATGTTGGTTTTCATTTTATTGATAAAAATGTTCACGTCGTGTAACAAAGTGTTTTCAGACTCAATAGAGATATCTGACTGTTTCCCACAACAACAAATAAACAAACCAAAAGCACACAGCAGGCAATATTTGATTGATTGATTAATTGATTGATTACGTGATTGGTGTTTAACGCCAACTTTAGTAATATTTCAGCTAAGCGATATTTGAACACCACAAATAGCTAATAAATGTATCATAACTTCCTATCAGGACAGATGTAATTTCCACCTCACTGGAGTACTGTGAAAAGAACATATTCTCCTGCTATATATATCAAGTGATAGACCCTCGTTTGTAGACATTCTAAGGAGAAAAATACATGCATGTTCCAAATGCAAAATGGTTGATGGATCATTGAGTGAGTGATTGTTGTTTAACGCCAACTCAGCAATTTGTCAGCTATATCGTGGTGAGAACAAGTGAATTTTCAATGAAATGATGATGAGGTTCGCTTGCTACTAGACCAAAGTTGTTAACTGTATTTTAATAGTGCTAGCTCACTGAAACAACATATGAGGGAGACAGATTTACATTAGTTTAAAAGCTTGTTTCTGAATCCCATTGTACATTGTTTGAGTATATATATTTGAATACTTGTATGCTGAAATTTCATGAAATAAATATTGTTTAAACTAAACAACAGTCCTCAGGCAGACATATAGCTCCACTCGGACACATTATCCTGATTCAGAGCCCATGCACCAGGTAGATATCTAGTTCCACTCGGACACATTATCCTGATTCAGAGCCCATGTACCAGGTAGATATCTAGCTCTACTCGGACACATTATCCTGATTCAGAGCCCATGCACCCGTCTTTCCTCTTTTCTCCATAATGTTGCGTGCTTAGCAGAGAAGCAACACAAACAATTTTATAGTCTTTGATTTGACCCTATCGGGGCTCGAATCCACGATCTACCGCACTTTACACTGTGTTTTCTTCAAAGTAATAAAGCCATAAAATTTTGTAACAAAAACAAATGAAACAAATTATGTACAAAAAAGATGAAGTAATACATATGTAGTAAACCTTCAAGGGAGAAATTAATAAATGACAAATGATATACAATACAATATACAAGTATGTACGAACTGTAACGTGTAAAACAATACCAAGTTATATCCCTCACTGTTGAACCCGAGTTACTTCCCTTTAATCAATAAAATCTAAATCTGCTCAAGGTTATTTCCACTATCTAGAGTAAACAATTTTATTACGACAAATAAAGTCTCGTGTTTGTTTTGATTACATTTTAAGATCAATAATGTATTTACTATGAAGTTAGACAATGCAATTAGAGTTACCTAAGTACAGCAGAAAACATGAAATATTTCAACATTACGCTTGATTGTTTCATGGTGCTTAACGCCACTTTCAACAGTATTTCAGTTATATGGTGGCGGACAGAAAACCTCAGGGCGAGGTGTGAAACATTATGTCATAAAGTTGGTCAGTGACTTGCGCTGGTCGGTATACTAGTATATATGTATAGATAAAGAATTAAATTAACGCCACTTTCACAGCAGTTAAATTTGGACAACAAACATTATATAATGTTCGATGGTTTCAATATGATTCCCGTTACACTGTTCGCAGAATTCGTAAAGAGAAATATCATACTTGAATAAATGTTTATTTGAACAACTTAGTCCAAGTCGAAGTCTTGTGTGTGTAATTGTTTCATGACTATGTCCAAGACCGTAAACGGGATTAGTCTTCTATCCGTCAGTTTGTTGGAGTATTTTTCCTAAACTAGGAACTAATTTGGCTGATAAAACGTCTTTGGGTAGATTATTCCAGTCTCTTATAGTGACTGGTAAAAACAATTGTCATATATGACAGTGTTAGCTATAATAGGAATCAAAGTAGCGTTAAACACCATAACGCCAACAGTTTCTTTAATGACTGATTATTCTGTCCTTACTGATCGGGAAATAAAACATTTAAAGGTTTGGACCCATAAAACTAGCTTACCCCCCCTTTCCTTTTCCCTCACTTTAGTTTTTATTGAAATGTTTGTAACAACCGAGGAAAGTGAGCGGCCATCGTGTATTTGTGTATAAGGGGTAACGATTTTCCCTCTTTTTACGATTTTTCTGTTTGAGTTTTTAACTTTCCCAACAGGGCGGTATTTTATTATTTTATCTCTATCTTTATCTTAACAATATCAACATATCTCACATGACTAGTAAACTCATTCACCTCCTGCTAGAAAAACAGATTTGAAGTATGAAGATTTGATGTGACATCTTTTGATATAATTACAGGTATGGAAATATGTTTGGCGCAGGGACCGTCTTCCTTCGCGTCAGTTGAAACTTTACGACAAAAGAGATGATTTCAATTTTCCCATTGTGAACTTTTCATTCATATGTAGCAACAGTCCAGAAGCACCTGCATTGGGAGTTTATATATCTGTCAGTTTATACGATACTCCAGAGCTGGTGGTTCCTATCAGGATTTCCGTGATATATGGTTGGTGCTAATAAGGAAGCTACTGAATCAAGGGTTCCTCTTAGTTAAGTTGAAGTCATCAATTCGAAAGTGTTACAGGCGCCAGCACGACTTGGTTGACCGCTATGGAATATCTGTGTTACAAATGACCACGGATATGTTCCACTTGTCGTAAACACTTTCCGATCCTTTCCTCGGTCGTGACTTATCACCAGGTTTGTAACTAGATTAACACGATGGTGTCACTAGTGGAGTAGGAACTGCTTACCCTTCGGGAACACCTGAGTTCACCCCCAGTTTTTAGTGGGGCTCGTGTTACTCGATCTTTAGTATTATGTGTATGTCTTGTAGATCGTTGTTTGTCCTTTTGTACATTTTCTTTTGTCCATTGTGTTGTCTGTTCGTCTATGATATGCGGATTACAATTAACCATTTGGTATCTTCAAGCTCTTCCTACGAATATCATTATACCAAGCTGTACGGTAAATCCAAAACAACTCGAAAAGGAATTATATGGATAACGGACTATAATATATCGCATCTCGTGCAACTCATTGGGGAGGGATTGTATTTCCTATATTAATGTATATAAAGAAGTGCCACTTGAATGGGTAGTTCTACAAATATCATTCTACCAAACTATGGTGAATCCTTAACAACTGGAAAGAGAAATAATATAGATGTAGTTCTATGGTATATCGCATCTCGTACAAATCACTGGGGAGGGAAATACCTCCTATATAAAGATATGTTCAGCAGCGCGACTGGAATGGGTAGGTCTACAAATATCATTCTACCAAACTGTACGGTAAATCCTTAACAATTGGAATGAGGAATAATGTAGGCGTGTTATATGAATGAGTTACTGTATCGTATATATATCTGTCTTTGAGGGTATCTGGTGGAACTGGAAGACTCGAAACTATGATATAACCTGTGACCGTCTGCACCGGATGCACCTTCCTATATGGACTACTGCAAGCTAAGGTTGCACTTTTTAAGGGATAGTATGTAATTGATCAGTAAATGATATGTTGTAATATAATATAAATGATTGATATGTTTAAACTTGGTGTATTATTGGGTCTAAACAATAGATAGCTTTCACTGGTTTAGTATGATTGGCTATGGAAATACAGGCTCATACTTACGCCAAAATTGTCTTTAATGAGTGGTCACTTAATCTGCTCCCTCTTTGTTAAGGTGTAATACATTTTTCTCTTAGGAATAACAAAGTTAAGGTCAGCTTCAGTTTATAGAAAATTTACTCTAGTTTATGTTGGTAAATAACATGTAGCTCTTCAATATAATATCCTTATCAGAGAAGATGTTAACCGAAATATGATCGTATGTAATTGTTTTTAATAAAATAGTCATTCACAAGATCAACAAGGAATTATATGGGGTCATCTTTCGTATTTATATATATTATATACAGTTATTCTTTTGTTGAGAGTGTGGGGAGAACTATAACAAGAAAGAATGGAGAGAATTTTGATAATGTTTTTAATTCAAATCTTCACAGTTTGAAAAGACATTTTCCGAAACCCATGCTGTCCCATACGTAAGCCATATTCCATGAAAAGTACATACTTGAAATATAAGATCATACTTTTGACTTGGATGGTATCAAGGTACCTAAGTATTAATAACTTTGGCTTTGACTATCGCAAATTAACGTAGTACTAAGATATCAAAGTTAATCTGAAAGTCCCATACGTAAGACATTTTTTTTGTCCTATACATCAGATAGAAAATTTAAATTCCTTTATTGACATTCATTCTTTGATCATTACATCTCTAATACACTGATGACTACATAGACAAAGGTTTAACTCCTTATATACATCCAAAATGTCGTTTATAGAGATGCAAGAGTGTTTTGATTTTTCTTCCCAAGCTAAACAAAATATTCCAGTCAAGAATAAGCTAAATAAACAGTCACATTTGCAAAGAAAAGAGTAAAAAACTAAGAAAGATGAATACATTTTATTACTTTCTAAGGTAGATGTAAGTGAAATTCACAACAAATTAACTATTACAAACTTTTGTCCCATACGTAAGATGTTAGGGTTACACTATATGTTCCTATATGTGACAACAAAATCATGTTTTTCCTTGTAAGAATATGTCAAATGCTACAATTTAAATTCGGAATACTGTACAATGTGTTGACTTCTTAGTTAAATCAGCTTAGTCAATCTAAAATTTGTTGGGTTTTTTTTTTGCAAGAAACAAAAATTAGTATTTGTATTTGAATCTTTTGTGGAAAAAGAATAGCTGTCTGGTGATCCAATGCTGATTGTTTCATATAAAATTAGCTTACACGGTCTAATTTACTATTTCTACCACCTTATTACTCTGAAACACTTGAAAGATTTAAATATGATGTTTCTACATTATTTACTTTTACTACTAAATATAAGCTATACAATCTTACGTGTGGAACACAATTGTACAAGGTATTATTTTATGTTTGTAAGAATGATCAAATGCTACAATTTTAATTCTGAACACTATACAAAATGTAGACTTCATAATGTAATCAGCTTATTCAGTCAAAAATATGTGTACTTTTTGCAAGAAACTGGAGTTAACATATGTGTGTTGTATCTTTTAAGTGAAAACAATAAGACTTATTTGGTGATTCTTTCTGATCATTTTTATATCAAATTTATGTAGAAGGTTTAGTTTACAATTTTCATCACCTTATTTCTTTGAAACAATTGGAAGATATTAATATAGAATGTTATTGTTTCATTTGATTTTACTATACATGGTAAATTAAATATTATGTGTGGGACAAGAATATGGCAAACAGAACATTCTTAAAATAGTCTATTGAGAATTTTATATATCAGATATCTTAATAATTATTTTCATCGGTTAAAAGAATATTAAAATTTCATAATCACTATATTAAATGATGAATAACCTAGCTAGTGAGATTTTTTACAATTATTTTTGAAAAATGGGAAAATTGTAAAAAAGATATCTGACAAGAAAGCACTGGTTGTTCTATAGTGGTGCCAACAAACGAGCTCTGACTTCAAAATATTAAAAACAATTGATACAGTCTTTAGAGGAAACAAATATTAATAATCATAAGTGATTGTCCAATACGCCCAGATTTTTTGACAGCATTATCTTTAAATACATGTTTTCAATCAAAATGACGGAAACTATCTATGATCAGTTGGAATCTTGTAGATATGACGTTAGTGTTAAGCAATATTCAAAATATGGAATGATTAAAGGCGCTTCATTTGTCACCCTTAGTGGCCACTAAAAGTGGAACATATGCATATCAAGTGATAGACACATTAGGTCATTCCTATAGACTGTTGTTTTTAGACATACGGAGGAGAAAAATATATACATGTACCTGGGTCAAGTGAGTACATGATTAATTGTTTTGATAGCTAACTCAGCAACGTTTCAGCTATATCAGGGCGAGGACAAGTTAATTTTCAAGGAAATGATGATGAAATCCACTTTGTACTAGACCAAAGCTCTTAGCTGAATTTGTATTGTGCTAGCTCACTGAAGCAACAGTCTGCAGGTAGACATGTCGTCCCAATCGGACACATTATCCTCATTCCGAGCTAATCAGTCTTTGCCTTTTCTCCATAATGCTGCGTGTTAATCGGAGAAGCAACAAGAACCAAGTTTATAGTCTTTGATTTGTCCTGTTCGGGGCTCGAATCCACGATCTACCTCTCTTGAGGCGGGCACGCTAACCATTACCCCACCGATGCGGTTGATTGATGGATAAGATATTTTTACACTGGGTTTTGTGAAAAAAAAAAAAAAGTCATAGGCTTAGAATCAGAATTAGAAGTGCATATGTAATAAGCATTCCAGGGAGAAATTCATTAATGACAAACATATACAATACGATATACATGTATGTACGAACAAACATGTAAAACATTACCAAGATATACCCCTCACTGTTGAACTTTGGTTACTTCCCTTTTAATCATTAAAATCTAAATCTGCTCAACGTTATTTCTCCTATCTAGAGTAAACAATTTTATTACGACATATAAAGTCTCGTGTTTGTTTTGATTATATCTTAAGATCAATAATATATTCACTATGAAGTTAGATAATGTAGTTAGAGTTACCTAAGTTAAACTGAAAACATAAAAATGTTCATTCATTAAATTAAATGTTTTTTTTAAGCAGCAACTTACCCTTGTTTGCTTGGTTGACGCCACTTTCAACAATGTTTCAATAATATCGTGGCGTTGAGAAAACCTCAGGGCGAGATGTACAATACCATAACCCTATCAGTTTCGTTAATGAGTGTAATTGATTTTACGATATCCTACTAATCGACAAATAAAACATATAAAGGTTTGGCCTCATAATGCTAGCTTAACCCCCCCTTTTTAGTTTTTATTGAAATGCTTGCATCAACCCAGGAAAGTCAGCGATTATGTATGTGTGTGCTAGGGGTAAAACATTTTCCTCTTGATACGATTTTTCTATTATATTTTTTAACTCTCCTAACACCGTGGTATTGTTTTGTTTTTCTATTAGATTTTTAAGCATACCAACAGGACGGTATTTTATTGTTGTTTTTATATTAGATTTCTAAGTATACCAACATGATGGTATTTTATTTTTGTTTTTCTATTAGATTGTTAAGCATACCAACAGGGCGGTATTTTATATTTGTTTTTTCTATTAGATTTATTGGTATCCCAACAGGGACATATTTTATTTTTGTTTTTCTATTAGATTTTTAAGCATACCAACAGGGCGGTATTTTATATTTGTTTTTTCTATTAGATTTATTGGTATCCCGACAGGGACATATTTAATTTTTGTTTTTCTATTAGATTTTTGGTATTCCAACAGGGTGGTATTTTATTTTTGTTTTTCTATTAGATTTTTAAGTATACCAACAGGGCGATATTTTATTTTTGTTTTTGTATTAGATTTTTAAGTATACCAACAGGGCGGTATTTTATATTTGTATTTTTTTATTCGATTTTTTAGTATCCCAACAGGGCGGTATTTTATTTTTGTTTTTCTATTAGATTGTTAAGTATACCAACAGGACGGTATTTTATTTTTGTTTTTCTATTGGATTTTTTAGTATACCAACAGGACGGTATTTTATTTTTGTTTTTCTATTGGATTTTTTAGTATACCAACAGGACGGTATTTTATTTTTGTTTTTCTATTAGATTTTTTAGCATCCCAACAGGGCGATATTTTATTTTTGTTTTTCTATTAGAGTTTTTAGCATCCCAACAGGGCGATATTTTATTTTTGTTTTTCTATTAGAGTTTTTAGTAATCCAACAGGGCGGTATTTTATTTTTGTTTTTCTATTAGAGTGTTTAGTGTTCCAACAGGGCGGTATTTTATTTTTGTTTTTTCTATTAGATCTTTAAGTATTCCAACAGGGCGATATTAAATTTTTCTATTAGATTGTTAGGTATACCAACAGGACGATATTTTATTTTTGTTTTTCTATTTGATTTTTAAGTATGCCAACAAGTCGGTATTTTATTTTTGTTTTTCTATTAGATTTTTAAGTATGCCAACAGGATGGTATTTTATTTTTGTTTTTCTATTAGAGTTTCTAGTATACCAACAGGGCTGTATTTTATTTTTGTTTTTCTATTAGATTTTTTAGTATTCCAACAGGGCGGTATTTTATTTTTGTTTTTCTATTAGATTTTTAAGTATACCAACAGGGCGGTATTTTATTTTTGTTTTTCTATTATATTTTTAAGTATCCCAACAGGGCGGTATTTTATTTTTGTTTTTTCTATTAGATCTTTAAGTATACCAACAGGGCGATATTTTATTTTTGTTTTTCTATTAGATTTTTAAGCATCCCAACAGGGCGGTATTTTATTTTTGTTTTTCTATTAAATTTTTAAGTATACCAACAGGGCGGTATTTTATTCTTGTTTTTCTATTAGATTTTTAAGTATCCCAACAGGGCGTTATTTGATTTTTGTTTTTCTATTAGATTTTTAAGTATACCAACAGGGCGGTATTTTATTTTAGTTTTTATATTAGATATTTAAGTATGTCAACAGGGCGGTATTTTATTTTAGTTTTTATATTAGATATTTAAGTATACCAACAGGGCGGTATTTTATTTTTGTTTTTCTATTAGATTTTTAAGCATACCGACAGTGCGGTATTTTATTTTTGTTTTTATATTAGATATTTAAGTATACCAACAGGGCGGTATCTTATTTTTGTTTTCGATTTTATTATCTCTATCTTTATCTTTACAATATCAACATATCTCACATGACTAGTAAACTAATTCACTTCCTGCTAGAAACAAGATTTGAAGTCTGATGATTTGCTGTGACATCTTTTGATATAATTACAGGTATGGAAATATGTTTTGCGCAGAGACCGTCTTCCTTCGCGTCAGTTGACTGTATGTCAAAAAGGGCACAGGAAACGTCTTCCATGGTGTCCGTTAACTGTGTATGTCAAAAAGGGGTGTGTACACAGACATCGACAGTATTTATCATTCGGTCACTGACAAATTTATTACAGGTCTACAAATATCATCTACCTAGCTTATATGGGGAGTCGTGACACTTGGAAAGAGGAATAATATGGATGTAGTCCTATGATATATCGTATATCGTGCAACTCACTGGCGAGGTGGGGGGGGGGGGTTATTTCCTACATAAATATATACACATAAGTGCTACTAGAATATGTAAGTCTACAAATATTACTCTTCCAAGTTCTTAACAACTGGAAAGTGGAATAAAACGGACACAGGGCCTATACTATATCGTATCTCGTGCAAGTGACTGGAAAAAGGAGGACGGGCTACTTACTGTACAAAGATATATACAGAAGTGCCAATGGAATGAGTAGGTCTACAAATATCATTCTACCAAACTACGTATATCCTTAACAACTGGAAAGAGGAATATTATGGAAATATCGTATCTCGTGCAACTCACTAGGGAGGGTGTGTGTGTAGGGAGAGTGATACTTCCTATATAAAGATATATACAGAAGTGCCACTGGAATGATTACGTCTATAAATATCATTATACCAACTGTGCAAAAATCCTTAACAAATGGGAAGAGGAATAATATGGATACAGGGCTTATATTATATTCTCTAAGGAGGGTGTGGGAAAGGGGAATACTTACTATATAAAGATGTATGCAAAGGTGGTGTCACTGGAATTGGTACGTCTACAAATATGATTCTAACAACTGTACATTAAATCCTTAACAACTGGAAAGAGGATTAATATGGATGCATGGCTTATAATATATTGTATCTCGCGCAACTCACTGGGGAGGGTGTAGGGGTACTTCCTACATAAAGATAAATATGCAGTTCTAAGTGCCACTGGAATAGGTAGGTCTACACATATCTTTCTGCCAAATTGTATGGTAAACTATTAACTATGGAAAGAGAAATAAATATGGGCATATTGTATGCTTGCGTTACTGTATGGAATATATCTGGCTTTGTGGATATCTGGTGCAACTGTAAGATCCCTAACTATGATATAGCTTGCAACCCTTTGCACCTCAGGCACGGGGATCATTTCCTATGTACAATCGAAATGCCTTAAACTTATCAGTTTTCAAATATATGATTTGGTCGAAAATTTCCTACTTCAATATAGAACAGTGGTGTAATGGTTAGCGCGTGCTCGCCTCAGGTGTGGTAGATCGTAAGTTCGAGCCCCGATCGGTTCAATCCACAGACTAGAAAACTGGTGTTTGTTGCTTCTCTACTAAGCAAGCAACATTAAGGAGAAAGGGCAAAAACTGGTTGACTCGGAATCCGGATAATGTGTATGAGAAGGGCGACATATTTATCCGCGAACTGTTGTTTCAATGAACAAGCACCATAAAAATCCTACTAAGAGTGTTCGTCTAGTAAAAATCGGACTTCATCACCATTTCATGGCACCATTAACTTGTTCTCGCCATGATATAGCTGAATTTTTTTTGAGTTGCTGTTAAGCAACTATCACTCACTAACTCAATATTTCCAATGATGTTGGGGGAGTGTTGTTCTATATTCATATGTTATGTAAAGATTTCTAAAATATTCTAGTAACAGAAAGATACAACCAACAATCAATTCAGTTTCTATTCTTTAATATAAATAACAGAAATTACCTATTAATAATATACAATTTCAAATATCAAATTGCATGTAATAAATTATAACTGGCGTATCAATGAATAAATATAATTTTCCTTTCTGCTATATTACTTCGATCCTTTCCTATGAAAATTAATTCATGTTAAATCAAGATATCCTTTAGTTCCAATGCATACAGTTTCTAAATATTGTCTGTAGAAATTGTTAATAGTTCAATGTTCAAGTCACGTGACTTCACTAAGTAAATATATCCAAATATAATACTATAGATTCCAGTTGTTATATAAACCCTTAATTTCAGACTGGCTGCTCTCCAATTTGCTACCTTTTATATACTAGTTTTATGAAGTCTCTAGAATATTCCAAAGTAAACATGCTTACTTAAATTTAAATGTTTGTATAAACCATATGCAGAAATATCTAGAACATATTACAACTGAAGGTCAAAATTAAAAACTTGTAAACAACTTGACCTATTTTTGATAACCTATTTGCAATTATGATGTAATATTATCAACAACAAAACTATTCTGATGAACAAAATGATCAATCATATTTCTAATATATACATAGCACATGCAATACTTTAATGTTAAGGTGCACAATCTACAGTTAGTTATATCTGATAATGACCAAAGATCTTATGTTAACACAGTTCTCTATGGAGGACTTTTGGACAACCTTACTTATATATAAAATCATGTCAATAGCCATTTTTTAATTGTAAACTTGATTGAAAGTGTTTTATAACAAGCATCGTAATTGTTTAAGCTTCAGAATTAACTGGATTGGAAACACGTAACGAAACAATATTTTAAGATGGCAGCTCTTATACATGTACATTATTGCTTCCAATATTTTATATTCCATGTTTTGTTTTCAGATACGTTGACATGGCAACAACAACAACACACTATTGCAACATCTGTGATCATGACAATGAATGCAAATTGGCGGCCACCTGGTGTACAGAATGTGAGCAATTCCTGTGTACCGACTGTAACAGGCACCATGCAAGATGTTCATCAACGAAACAACATATCGTAATTTCCATGGAAAATTACAAAAAAATACCCGGTTCTATTATATCTATTGAGAACAGATGCAAGAAACATGGCAATAAGTACGAATTATACTGCTCGATTCATGACGTCCCTTGTTGCATTATGTGCATAAGAGATGATCATAGCCATTGCCAACCTATGCGTCCCATTCTTGAGGTAACAGAACATGCCAAGTCATCAACGGCCATTGCGCACATTGAAAGAGATCTCAAATACATCGATGCTGCATTTGAAAAAATGAAGTCAGATATCACAAATAATATTTCTGATATAGATAAACAAAAAAGAAAATGTTTGTCCGATATTTCAACCATGCGCAAATTACTTAATGACCACTTAGATACAATTGAAAAACAAACAGTTGAAGAGATGGTATCCAAAGAACAAAACTTACAAGTGAAATTAAAGAAAGTATTGGTTGCCATGGAAACCAAAAGAACTGACTTTGATAATATTTGGCAAGATGTGAATAAAGTGAAGAAATATGCTAGTGATCTCCAGACGTTCATAGGAGTGAACGAAATGACGAGTGTTGTGGATGGAGAAGTTAAGAAACAGAAAGGGGCATTCGATTATGACATTTTTGAACTGAAGCTTGACTTTTCATCAGAATTGGAATCTTTTGTGAAAGATGTTTCTAAATTTGCTGTTGTATCTGTTACGAAAAAGCATTGTAGTACCAGTCTTGTTAAAGAGGCTGAATTGCAAGCACATATTCCACAGGAAAGCAAGATGTGTTGCAACACAACTCACAAAAAAGACGACTGTCAATTTTCAAACTGAGGTTAATCGGTTAGTCCGTATAAAAGGTTGTGACATATTACCGGATGGCAAATGTGTATTCGCTGAACAAGAAGGCAAACGGTTGTTGATGTTTTCAAATAACGGAAAGTACGAAAAAGAGATTGTCCGGTTTTCAGGTATGCCCTATGATGTTTCATACACAGGAGAAAACATTGTAGCTGTTACAATTGTTGACAACGGTGAAGTCGTATTTGTAAACGTCATTACAAACACCATTATGAACACGGTAGATATTGGCCATGAATGTTGGGGAACAGATTTCAACATGAATCGTCTAGCCATTCGAATAATATCAAGTTCTACTCGAAGTCACATTGTATATTTAGATCACAAGGGTAAATTGATTGATCGAGTCAATATTCCTGGCATAAACTCCACAAACATATCATTACGTAATGATACCATTAAGTGTACGGACTGGATTACCAATACGATTTACTGTTATACCTTAACAGGACAACAAATTTGGACCTTCAAAGACAAACAAATCTTACAAGCACCAAGGGGAATTGCCTTAGATAAAAATAGGAACGTGTATGTGGCAGGTAGTGAAACAAACAACGTCGTTTTACTTTCACCTGATGGTAAAAACTGCAGACAAATATTAACCAAAAGTGATGGGTTGAATACACCGTGTTCATTACATATCAACATTGACCGTTACGAGCTCCTGGTATGCAATGAGAGGGGTCCAGCATTTGTTTTCTCGCTGCAATAAATGTAAGTTGTGCTACTGGACGTTACCAATGTTCACAGAGACCTAGTACAACTTATTGTAGTAATGGTGTAAAAGTAGTGTACATTGTAGTTAATATTTGACAGTGATGTTGATGAGAACTTACATTAATAAAACTAAGGTTATCCTCTTAAAGGACAAGCTAACTTTCGCCGACTTTCGCTATCCTGTTTAGGTCCTTTTGTTGTATTGCTCCCAAAACTTTGGAAAATATTTGGCTTTGCAATCTTTCAATTTTTTTGCGTACCTGATGATTTTCAAAACACTACACAGAAAACTAAAGATCGAGCAACATGAAACCCACTCAAAACGGTGGTGCACTCATGTGCTCCGGACGAGTAGGCAGTCCCTGCTCCATATTTGGCACCCGTCACGATATTCTTGCTACAAAAAAGGGTGTATTTAATGATAATGAACTAAATATGTGTGACGAGTGTCAAAAGAAAAACAAAGTATCTATGCTACTATTAAATTACAAATGTATGTATTTCTTTACAAAAATAAACAAATTACAAAAAAAGTAAAAATAGTGAAATATTTTGAAGGTTATATTTAAGCTAATTAATTAAATATTAAACACTAAACAATTTGTCCATTTTCTCTGCCATGTCGGTACCATATATGTTTTATTAATTACTTGTTGTTTAATACCAAGTGAGTAACATTTCTGTAATATTCATGTTCGCAAGCAATAAAAACAGTTTGAAGTTATCAAAAGGGGTAATCAGAATACGTAAGTCTAAGAAGGACAGACAAAACAACGGCCAAAATAAAACGGACAAACACCGATCTCCAAAGCAATGCACAAAATACTAAAGATCGAGAAACAGGAATCCCTCTAAGAATTGGGTTTGGACTCATAAGTCATGAATGAGGAAAGGACTTGGAAATATTTACGACAAGTGGAACATATCTGTGGTCATTTGTGACACATATATTTCGTATTGGTTAACCAAGAAGACTCATTGTTAGCAGCTACCCTCTGTCAAGGAAATCCTGAGAGAAACCACAGGTTCTGGATAATCGGATCAACTGAGAGATAAGTCATGCGTTGAAAGAGGGCATATATGGATGAGATGCCATGCTTACAAACAATAAATCACGTGGTTTAAAGGGGGTACCTATGGATGGGATTTCCTGTCTAATAACAGTGATTAACGTAAATAAAATGTTGACACATGTTTACAAACAATGAATCACGTGTTTAAAAGAGGGTACATATGGATGGGATATCACATTTGTAAAGAAGAGTTCGAAGATACCAAAGGGGTAATCAGACTACGTAAGGAACAGACAACACAATGACCAAGAGAAAAAGTACAAAAGGAGAAACAACGAACTACAAAATATATACATATAACTAAATATGGGGTAACACGAACCCACTGAAAACCGGAAGTGAATTCATGTGCTTCGGAAAGGAAATCAGTTCCTACTCCACTAGAGCCACCCATCAGGTTAATCTAGTTACAAGCCTAGTGCTATGTCCTGAATGAGTAAAGGAACGGGAAGTGCTTACAACAAGTGGATCACGTAGTTAAAAAGATGAAATATATGGATGGGATATCATGTTTGCAAACATTAAATTACTTGGTTAAAAAGGGGTGCCTATGGATGGGATATTCTGTTTAAGCATGAATGTGGTCAAAAGCGGGTACTTATGGATTGGATGTCCTGACTACAAACTAAAAATCAGGTAGTTAAAAGGGGAAATCAATAGATGGAATGTCGTATTTATAAACAATTGAACACGACTTTAAAAGGGGACACCTATGGGTGGAATGTCGTGCTTACAAATAACAAATCACGTTGCAAAAAGCGGATACGCATGGATGGGATGTCCTGATTGTCACAAGTAAAACGGCCGAATATGGATATGATCCTTTATGCCACCACAACTCGCCATAAACGTCCAGTACGTATGCACTGTGCTTAGCTCATTGGCAGCTGCTTATGTTGTATCTTACCAGCTTAGAACTGTCCAAACATCAGACACACATTTCCATACAATCATGACGGCGAATTGTGTGGCTATGCGTCACGTACAACCAGTGGAATCCCTCTACGAGAGGTTGTACTTCACAGCAAAGAAATTAGGTCAAATTTATATATACGAGTTCAAAAAAATGAGGTCCTATTTATATACACGTGTTCAAAGAAATTAGGTCATATTTATATACATTTGTTCAAAGAAATTAGGTCCTATTTATTTAATGATTGATCGCAAATTTTGTTCGTTTCATGAAGAAATAATCTCAATCAGGTTGAACACACCATGTAACCCGCGTAGCGGGTTACGCAAGGGAGTGTAGAACCTGATTGAGGTTAATTCGAATGAACCGAACAAATAATTTCGATCAATCCTAATAAATTAATTCAAACCTTTTTTGCTATGATATAGCTGCAGAACCGTAGCCCTTATGGTCCTTGGCCAGTTTTCTGATATTTGTGGACCATGGGGCTACGGATTTCACTCTATTAAAAATCTGCAAATTGTGATCTTGATTTTGTCGCACCTTTCAACAGTAATTTTCACAACAAAACGCTTTGTGAGAGCGGAGTCGTGTGGATAATTAGTTTCGCTACATATTTATCGATCGCTTTTCATATTTATTTAATAATAATTATACACTACTAGGTAATTATGATAACAAATGTCTCGATATTAACTGATCCCGCCTACTTCATTCCGCCATCTTGTCATTGTGGTATTCCCGCTTTGAGGTCACATGAATTTGGATAGCTAACTCTAACAGCAAAACACGTGTTCGAATTGCTTACATTTTTTCGGAGGTTTTCCACGGCGCTTTTCTTATCTGAAATAAAATATTTATTCAACCTAGAATGAAATATTTTACATATATTAACCAGAAATGTTATTTTCTTCTATGATTATTCCAATTGAGGTGAACTCTCATTCAGCATTTTCACGTTTCTCATGTATTAACCGAACACGTGTTTTGTTGTTAGAGTTATCTCTCAAATGTCACGTGACCTCAAAGCGAGAATACCACAACGACAAGATGGCTAAATAAAGTAGCCCTATGGTCCCCAAATATTAGAAAACTGGCCAACGACCATAAGGGCTACGGTTCCGCAGCTAGCTATGCTATTGAAAAATAAATTTATTTTTTCAAAATAAGGAAAATAATCGAAAATAAATTTAAATAACCCCAAAGGTGCCTCATTTAAAGAAAATCGCCTGATGACAACGGCACGCGACTCCTTGAGAACGACGTCTGTTTTCAGATTCAGTATATATGAAAATAACCTCAACTTTTTAAGCCAATCAAAACACGTATAAAATGACATGTGACTCTAAGATTAATTTATATACACGTGTTCCAAGAAATTAGGCCCTATTTATATATATACATGTTAAGAAAAAAAGGTCCTATTTATATACACGTGTTTAAGGAAATTAGGTCCTATTTATATACACGTGTTCAAAAAAATTAGATCATATTTATGTACACGTGCTCAAAGAAGTTAAATCCTATTTATATACACGTGTTCAAAGAATCATGTCCTTTCTATATACAGTGTTCAAAGAAATTAGGTTCTATTTATATACACGTCTTTAACAAAATTAGGTCGTATTTATATACACGTGTTCAAGGAAATTGGGTCCTAATTATACACACGTGTTTAAGGAAATTAGGTCCTCTTTACATACACGTGTTCAAAGAAAGTAGGTCCTATTTATATACACGTGTTTAAAGAAATTAGGTCTTATTTATATACACGTGTTCAATGAAATTAGGTCCTATTTAAATACATTTGTTCAAAGAAATTAGGTCCTATTTATATAAACGTGTTCAAAGAAAGGAGGTCCTGTTTACATACACGTGTTCAAAGAAATTAGATCCTATTTATATGCATGTGTTCAAATAAATTAGGTCCTATTTATATACACGTTTTCAATGAAATTAGGTCCTACTTATATACACATGTTCAAAGAAATTAGATCCTATTTACATACATGTGTTCAAAGAAATTAGGTCCTATTTATATACTGTTGTTTAAAGAATTTAGGTCTTATTTGTATACACGTGATCAAAGTAATAAGAGCATATATATATATACACGTGTTCAAAGAAATTAGATCCTATCTACATTCACGTGTTCAAAGAAATTAGATCCTATTTATATACACATGTTCAAAGAAATTAGATCCTATATATATACACGCGTTCAAGGAATTTAGGTTCTATCTATATACACGTGTTCAAAGAAATTAGATCTTATTTATATACACGTGTTCAAGCCAATGAGGTCCAATTTATCTACACGTGTTCACAGAAATTAGGCCCTATCTATATACATGTGTTCAAGGAAATTAGGTCCTATTTGCATACACGTGTTCAAAGAAATAAGGTCCTATCTATGTACAAGTGTTCAAAGAAATTCGGTTCTATTTATATACACGTGTTCAAAGAAAGTAGGTCCTATTTATATACACGTGTTCAAAGAAATTAGATCCTATTTATAAACATCTGTTCAAAGAAATTAGGTCCTATTTCTATACACGTGTCCGAAGAAATTAGATCCTATTTCAATACACGTGTTCACAGAAATCAGGTTCTATTTCTATACACGTGTTCAATCAACAGTTCAGTTATTATGAACATTATTCAATCTGGTTGATCTGATAAATAATGAAATTTAAATAATAAAAACACGAATCAACTAATCTATCTAGTTCAAGAATTTTAAGTGTTCACCATCCTCTGTTCTATGTATAAAGCATTTCCTCTTCTTATTTATGTGTTACGAGTTTTATCATAACGTTCGTATCCATATCAGTATTTAAAAAAATCAAAATGCTCAAGAGAGTTATCAGACATTGTCCCACTTTCATCTGACGTTGAACAGAGACCAGGGTTTATCTCAGTACCGGTACCGGGCATTAACAACACAACAGCTATGATCATCAATATAAAAACGCTGTAGTGTTGTACAATGCGCGTTTTTTGTGTGTGCTTCCTAATGTACGGTGATGTATTGTGTAAAATAAATAAAATAATACAGCAGAAAATACTTGCCCTTCCGGACCATCTGAGTTCACCTCCGGTTTTTAGTCGGGTTCGTGTAACTCAATCCTTATTTGTATGCTTATTACTTTGTAGATCGTTGTTTGTCCTGTTTCATTTGGCCATTGTGTTGTCTGTCCTTCGATTTACGGATTCTGTTTACCCCTTTGGGATCTTCAAATCTTGAACACCACGAATAACTAACAAAGGTTTGGGAGCTATAGGGGCTAAAATTGGCCCCACCTCAGTTTTGCACCTTAAAACCTCTCCCTCTTTATCGTAATAAGCAGTGCCGGATTTAGGACATATGAGGACCTGCGCTAGTTAAGCTATGAGACCCCTTACGTGGGCCCTGAAGAAGGTAGACACGGTATGCCTACACAGGCAGTCAGGTATACATGCTCTGGAAAATTAGGAATAGTTAAAATATTACGTCATATTAGGTCAGACATGTACGCTATGTCTTCAACAAGCTAGAAGCTATTATATAATACCCAAAGCCCCAACCCGCCCAACACTCTTACACAGGTAACATAATGAAACTGTCAAACTTGATAAAAAGAGAACAGACAGAGCAGTCATTACAGTCAACATCATGTAATTAAATCTAAGCATCATTTAACGCAGTGGTTCTCAACTTTTTTTCCCCATGGACCTCTTTTCCTCTTAATTGTTTTGATAGACCGCCATAACCATTTGATGAAAAAGCTTATTTTATTTTTTTACTAATAAATAATTTTAGGAATTATATTATAGAAATAGTAAATGTATAAGCTTTATTTGAAGTAATGCTAATTTGATGAACACAAACCTGTATTTAACAACTAAATTCTATGGATCATTTATGTACACTAGTAAAACATACAGTAAAAATAACATGAATTTAAGAAAAGAAAAACATTAACCATACGCCATATTGCTGGCAACATAATGACTAGTATTGAGACTGAGAATACATCAAACAAAATACCAAGACAGTATCGTTATCAGTAACCTTGCCTGTAACCTTGAGCGAGGGTGAGAGCTTGCTTGCAAGGACATATTATTTGACCCTTAATATCAGCAAGGACGAATAGCTCTAATATGAATAACAAAAACTTAAGATAACGCCATCATAAATAAACTGCTATTCAGAAAAAAAGGTATATCGTGTGATTAATATCAATGGTGGTGTTGCAAATATATTTACCAGAGTTGTGCACAAATAGATAATAATCAACAGGCATATGAAGAACAGATTCAGGTGCCAAGATGTAACAGTATCTTAAAGGTCGGTTCACACGAGTGTCAAAAGCTAAGGCCACTTCATCTTGATCGATGTACGGGTGAGCACACATACCACACTCCCAAGGCAACTCATCTTAGTGTATGTATGTTGTCTTCTGTTTGGGCAAGATCTTGCCTTTGGATAGGTGTTTCCACCACTCACCAAATATTTCCTCATCCATTATTTTTATTTACAGTTTATTTTAATATTATTATCACCATTTTTACTTTTATACTTCCAAAGGTTGCATACATCAGATAACGACCAAATTGCTTATTTAGGTTTCACATATGTATTAAAAAAGGAATAACTACCCCTTTTCATTTTTTGTTATTTTGTTTCAAGTTGGAAAAATATCTTGATATTAAATTTCGGGATTTGCTGCAAAGGTAACGTCAGTTTTTCTTCTCATTAGATTGAAGTTTCTCTACCAATGTAAGGCCTTGACGAATAACGTTCTTAAAGTCAATTGCTATCAATAGCTATTTTATGCTACTACATTCTTCTGTAAGTGTCCAAATTGAACAGAACGCCGTCAAATTTAAAATTGCACCACATAAGCAAAACTTCATCGTAAAACATTGTTCGGCAGGAAGACGAGGCCGCCTAATGACATATACCCTCCCCCTCCCCCTCCACGAAACTGTTGTACAGTGAAAAACACCTATTGTCCTCCTATAAATATCCTACAGACTGTCATTTGTAGGCATACGGAGGAAATCATACTTACATGTACCAAATACAAAATGACTAATGGATAAAGTGAATGAGTGATTGTTGTTTAGCGTCAACTCAGCAATTTGTCAGCTATATCATGGTGAGAACAGTTGCTTTTAAATGAACTGATGATGAGATCTGTTTTTTTGTTAGACAGGGATGCTTAGCCAGATTAGCTCACTGAAACAACAATCCGCAGGTAGACATGTCGCCCCCACTCGGGCACATTATTCAGATTCCGAGCCCATGCGCCAGTCTTTGCTCTTTTCTCCATAATGTTGCGTGCTTATCGGAAAAGCAACAAATACCAATTTTATAATCATTGGTTTGACCTGATCGGGGCTCGAACCAACGTTCTACCGCACGCTAACCATGACACCACAGATGCGGTGGTTGATGGATCATTCTATTTTACACTACGTTTTGTGAAAAAAAGCAAATAAAGCCATAGGTTTGTGAAACACAAATGAAAACAATTATGTACAAAAAAGATGAAGTAGTACATAGGTAATAAACCTTCACGGGAGAAATTCATTAAAGACAAAAATATACAAAACAATATACATGTATGGACGAACTAACTTGAAAACAACAATACCAAGCTATATACCTCACTGTTGAACTTGAGTTACTTCCCTTTAATCATTAAAATCTAAATCTGCTCAAGGTCATTACCACTATCTAGAGTAAACAATTTTACTACGACATATAAAGTCTCGTGTTTGCTTTGATTACAGCTTAAGATCAATAATGCATTTAATATGGAGTTAGACAATTCCTTTATAGAGTTACCCAAATTAAACTGAAAACATGGAATATTTATTCATTAAAGTATCAACATTACGCCTGTTTGTGCCATAAATGGTGTCTAACGCCACTTTCAACACTATTTCAGTTATATCGTGCGGTCAGAAAACCTCAGGGCGGGGTGTACAACTTTATGTGATAAAGTTTGTCAGTGACTTGTGGCAGGTTGGTAGACTAGTATATATATAGATGAAGCATTAAATTAACGCCACAGCTGTTAAATTTGGACAACAAACATTAGTATGTATATAATGTTCGGTGGCTTCAGTGTGATTCCTGGTACAGTGTTCGCAGAATTTGTTAAGAGGAAGATTATACTTGAATACATGTTCATTTAAACTACTTAGTCCAAGTCATGACCATGTCCAAGAGAGTAAACGGGATTAGTCTTCTGTCCGTCAGTTTGTTGGAACATTTTTTGAAACTAGGAACTCATTTGGCTGATACAATGTCTTTGGGTAGACTATGCCAGTCTCTTATAGTGACTGGGGAACAATTGTAATATGTGACAGTTTTAGCTCTGATATGAATCAAAGTGGTGTTAAAAGGTTGAGACCCATAGGACCAGCTTACCCTTACTTCCCCTCCCCCCTGCCACACACACTTTTTTCTTTATTGCAATGCCTGTCCCAAGCCAGGAGATCTACTAGAGATTTGTGTGTTCGGAAAAAAACGATTTGTATTCTTTTTACGATTTTTCTAGTGTGGTATTGTTTTTTTCAATTAGAGTTTTAAGTATCCCAACAGTGCGGTATTTTATTTTTGTTTTTCTATTAGAATTTTAAGCATACCAACAGGGGGGTATTTTATTTTTGTTTTTCTATTAGATTTTTAAGCATCCCAACAGGGCGGCATTTCATTTTTGTTTTTCTATTAGAGTTTTAAGTATACCAACAGGGCGGTATTTTATTTTTGTTTTTCTATTAGATTTGTAAGTATCCCAACAGGGCGGTATTTTATTTTTGTTTTTCTATTAGATATTTAAGTATCCCAACAGGGCGGTATTTTATTTTTGTTTTTCTATTAGATTTGTAAGTATCCCAACAGGGCGGTATTTTATTTTTGTTTTTCTGTTAGATTTGTAAGTATCCCAACAGGGCGGTATTTTATTTTTGTTTTTCATTTTATTATCCTGATAAATCTCACATGACTAGTAATCTGATTCACTTCCTGATAGCAGAATGTTTTGAAGTATGAAGATTTGCTGTGACATCTTGTGTTAAAATTACAGGTAGGGAATATGTTGTTTTCACAGGAAGCGTCTTCCTTGGTGTCCGTTGACTGTGTATGTCATAAAGGGACACAGGAAGCGTCCGCATTGGTGTAAGTTGACTGTGTATGTCAAAAAGGGATACAGGAAGCGCTTTCCTTTGTGTAAGTTGATTGTGTGTGTCAAAAAGGGGTGTGTGCACAGACATCGACGTATTTATCATTCGGTCACTGACAAATTTGTCACAGGTCTACAGAATCATTCTACCTAACTTATATGGGAAGTCATGTTAGTTGGGAAGATAAACACTATGGATGTAGTCCTATGATATATCGTATCTCGTGCAACTAACTGGGAAAGGGGAGTAATTCATATATAATTATATACACAGAAGTGTCACTTGAATGGGTAGGTCAACAAATATAATTCTACCTAATTTATATGGGAAGTCATGACAGATGGAAAATGGAATAATATGGATGTAGTCCTATGATATATCGTTTCTCGTGGAACTCATTGGCCAATTTGGGGAGAGGGTACTTCCTACATAAAGGTATATACAGAAGTGCCACTGGAATGTGTACGTCTACAAATATCTTTCTACCAACTGTACATTAAGTCATTAACAACTGAAAAGAGGAATACTATGTATGCATGGCTTATAATAAATAATATCTCATGCAACTGACTGGGGAGGGGGGGTAAAAGGTAAATATATAGTTCTAAGTGCCACTGGATTGGGTAAGTCTACAATTATCATTCTATCAAACTGTGCAGAAAGCCCTTGACAACTTACGAAGAGGGGTTATTTCTTATATAACAAACATATATATACAGTTATAAGTGCCACTGGAATAGGTAGGTATACAAATATCTTTCTGCCAAATTGTACGGTAAATTATTTACTATGGAAAGAGAAATAAATAGTTGGGCATATTATATAAATGAGCTACAGTATGGTATATATCTGGCTTTGTGGGTATCTGGTGCAACTGTAAGATCCTAACTATGATATAGCTTGCAACCTTTTGCACCTCAGGCACGGGAATCACTTCCTATATACAATCGTGTTTACTAATTTATCAGCTTTCAAATATATGATTTGGTCGAAAATTTTCCACTTCAATGTAGAACAGCATCAGTGATGTAATGGTTAGCGCGTGCTCGCCTCGAGTGTGATAGATCGTGAGTTTGAGCCCCGATCGAGTCAAACCACAGACCAGAAAACAGTAAGAGGAAAGGACAACAACTGTTTTTTTGGAATCCGAATAATGTGTATGAGACATTGTGACATGTGACATGTCAAATATCAAATTAATAAATTATAACTGTCATATCAATGAATACATATTATTTTCCTTTCTGGTATATTAGTTCGATCCTTATCTATAAACATCAGTTCATGTTGAATTAAAATAGCCTTTTGTTCCAGTCAATAAAGTGTCTAAACAATGTCTGTTGAAATTGTTAATAGTTCAATGTTCAAGTCACGTGAATTCACTAAGTAAATATATCAAATATAATACTATACACTCCAGTTGTTATATAAACCCTCAATTTCAGACTGCCTCCTCTCCAATTTGCAGCCCTTTATATACTATTTTTTATGAGGTCTCTAAAATATTCCAAAGTAAACATGCTTACTAAAATTTAAATGTTAGCGTAAACAATATGCAGAAATATCTAGAACATATTAAAACTGGTCAAAATTAAAAACTTGAAAACAACTTGACTTATATTTAATAACCTATTTGCAATTATGATGTAATATTATCAACAACAAAAATATTCTGATGAACAAAATGATCTATCATATTTCTAATATATAAATAGCACATGTAATAGTTGAATGCTAAGGTGCAAAATCTACAGTTAGTTATATCTGATAATGGCCAAAGATCTTATGTTAACACAGTTTTCTATGGAGGGATTTTGATCAACCTTACTTATATACACAATCATGTCAAAGGCCATTTTTTAGTTGTAAACTTGATTGAAAGTGTTTTATAACAAGCATTGAAACTGTTTAAGCTTCAGAATTAACTGGATTGGAAACACGTAACAAAACAGTATTCTAAGATGACAACTCTTATACATGTACATTAATACTTCCAATATTCTATGTTCCATGTTTTGTTTTCAGATACGTTGACATGGCAACAGCAACAACACACTATTGCAACATCTGTGATCATGACAACGAATCTAAATTGGCGGCCACCTGGTGTCCAGAATGTGAACAATTCCTGTGTACCGACTGCAACAGGCACCATGCAAGATGTTCATCAACGAAACACCATATCGTAATTTCCATGGAAAATTACCAAAAATTACCCAGTTCTATTCTATCTATAAAGAACAGATGCAACAAACATGGCAATAAGTACGAATTATACTGCTCGATTCATGACGTCCCTTGTTGCGTTATGTGCATAAGAGATGACCATCGCCATTGCCAACCTATGCGTTCCATTCTTGAGGTAACAGAAAATGCCAAGTCATCGACGGCCATTGCGCAAATTGAAAGAGATCTCAAATACATCGATGCTGCCTTTGAAAAAATAAAGTCAGATATCACAAATAATATTTCTGATATAGATAAGCAAAAAAGAAATTTTGTGTCCGATATTTCAGACATGCGCAAATTCCTTAACGGTCACTTAGATAAAATTGAAAAACAAACAGTTGAAGAGATGGTATCAAAAGAACAACACTTACAAGTGAAATTAAAGAAAGTATTGGTTGCTATGGAAACCAAAAGAACTGACTTTGATAATATTCGTCAAGATGCGAAGAAAGTGAAGAAATATACTAGTGACCTGCTGACTTTCATAGGAGTGAACGAAATGAGGAGTGTTGTGGATGGAGAAGTTAAGAAACAGAAAGGGGCATTCAATTATAATCTTTTTGAACTGAAGCTTGACATTTCATCAGAATTGGAATCTTTAGTGAAAGATGTTTCTAACTTTGGTGTTGTATCTGTTACAACAAAGCATTGTAGTACCAGTCTTGTGAAAACAGTTAAATTGCAAGGGCAGATTCCACAGGAAAGCAAGCTGTGTCTCACACCACAACTCACAAGAAAGACAACTGTCAATTTTCAAACTAAGAATAAGGGGCGTGTCTGTATAAGAGGTTGTGACATATTACCGGATGGCAAACTTGTATTCGTTGACGAAACAGGCAAACGGTTGTTGATGTTTTCTAAGAACGGGAAATGCGAAAAAGACATTGTACGCTTTTCAGGTATCCCATCTGATGTTTCATACACAGGAGAAAACATTGTAGCTGTGACAATTTACGACAAACGTGAAGTCGTATTAGTAAACGTCATTACAAACACCATTATAAACACGGTAGATATTGGTCATAAATGTTGGGGAACCGATTTCAACATGAATCGCCTAGCCATTCGAGCAATACAAAATACATCAAGTTACATTGTATATTTAGATCCTAAAGGTAAATTGATTGATCGGGTCAATATTCCCGGCAAGAACTCCGCACGCATATCATTGCGTGATGATACCATTAAGTGTACGGACTGGAGAACCAATACGATTTACTGTTATACATTAACAGGACAGCAGATTTGGACCTTCAAAGAGGAAAACGTCCTACGAGTACCAAGGGGAATTGCCTTAGATAAAAATAAAAATGTCTATGTTGCTGGTAGGGAGTCAGAGAACGTTGTTGTACTTTCACCTGATGGTAAAAACTGCAGACAAATCTTAGCCAAAAGTGATGGGTTGAATGAGCCGATTTCATTATGTATCAACATTGCCGTAACGAGCTCCTGGTATGCAATATGAATGGTCCAGCATTTCTTTTCTCTCTGAATTAAATGTAAGCTGTGGTACTGGATGTTATCAATGTTCAGAGAGAACTAGTACAACTTATTGTAGTATTGGTGTAAAAGTATTGTACACTGTAGTGAATATTTGACAGTGATGTCGATGAGAACTTATATTACTAAAACTAAGGTTCTCCTCCCCAGGAAAAGGTAACCTTTGCCGATTTTGGCTATCCTGTTTAGGTTCTTTTGTTTTATTTCTCACAAAACTTTAACGATTATTTGGCTTTCCAATCTTTAATTTGTGTGCCTTCGTGATGAAGTTTATTCCAGAAACAAACCATGCCACTAAATATGATATCTACGTTTTTTAAGAAAAGGTTGAAGATACCAAAGAAGTAATGAGAATCCGTACATTGAAGGACAGACAACACAATGACCAAAGAAAAAAGGCAAACAACGATCTTTAAAACATTACACAGAAAACTAGAGATCGAGTAACATGAACCCCATTCAAAACTGGTGTTCAAAACCTGTGGTGAACTCAGTCGCTCCAGAAGAGGAAGCAGTTCTTGCTCCACGTGTGATACCCGTCGTGTTACTCTTTTTATTAAACTAGTAGTGTATGTAATGATAATGAGCTAAATTTGTGTCACGAGTGTCAAAAGAAAGAAATATCTATGCAACCATTAAATAGCAAATATATGAACTTCTTTACAAAAAATGCAAATTACTAAAAAGTAGAAATAGTAAAATATTTTGAAGGTTATATTTAAACTAATTAATTAAACATTTGATAAGAAATGTGTCCATTTTCTCTACCATGTCGGTACCAGATATGCTTAATTGACTAAATGTTGTTTAATCTCAATTGAGCAATATTTTTCCTATATTCATGATGGAGAAAATATTAACATAAACAAACAATAAGAAGAGTTTGAAGATATCAAAGGGGATAATCTGAATCCGTAAATCGACAGACAATACAGTGGCCAAAAGAAAAGGAAAAAGACAAATAATGATTTACAAAACACTACACAGAAACCTGAATATCGAAAAACATGAACCCCACTAAGAATCGGGATGAACACAGATATTCCACTAGTGGCACCTATAGTATTTCTCTAGATACAGATCCGGTGATAAGTCACGAATGGACCGGGAAGTGTTTACGACAAATGGAATATATCCGTCATAATTTGTAACACAGATATTTCGTAACGGTTAACCAACTCATCGTTCCGACCGAAAAAGTTCGAAGTGTTGACTTTATTTTAACCAATATATAGAAACCCTTGGCTCAGGGGCTTATTTTGTTAGCAGAAACCCTTGGTCAAGGAACTACTGACAGAAATAACAAGCTCTCGAATATCGGACCAACCGAGAGATAAAGCATGTTGTTGAAAGAGGGCATTTATGGATGGAATACAAACAATGAATCACGTGGCTAAAAAGTGACACCAATGGATGGGATGTCCTCTTTGTAACGTGGCTAAAAGAGGGTATCTATGAATGGGATGTCCTCTTTGCAAACAATAAATCACTTGGCTAAAAGTGGGTACATATGAATGGGATGTCCTCTTTATAAACAATAAAACATCTGGTTAAAAAAGGGTACCTATTGGTGGGATGTTCTGTTTACAAACAATTAATCACGCGGTTAAAAGAGGGTACCTATGAGTGGGATGTCCTGTATACAAACGATGAATGACGTGGTTAAAAGTTACACCTATACACCTAATGGTGGGATGTCCTGTTTATAAACAATGAATCATGTGGTTTAAAAAGGGTGCCTATGGGTGGGATGTCCTGCTTACAAACAATAAATCACGTGGCTAAAACGTTAACAGTTTTGTTTACAAACGATAGATCACGGGATTAAAAGGGGACACCTATGGATAGGAAGTCCTGTTTGCAAACAATAAGTCACGTAGATGAAATCTGGTACCTGCAGATTAGATATCCTCTTTACAAATAATAAATCATATGGTTAATCGCGGATATGTACGGATGGGATGTCCTGATTGTCACACGTACAACGGAAGAAGATGGATGGGATCTTTTATACCACTACAATCCATCATATACGTCATGTCCGAATACGCTGTTCATAACTCAAATCTTAACCAAAAGTGATGGGTTGGATGAACCGCATTCATTACGTATCAACATTGACCGTAACGAGCTCCTGGTATGTAATAAGAGAGGTCCAGCATTTCTGTTCTCTCTGCAATATATGTAAGCTGTTATATTGGACGTTATCAGGGCTGACAACGAACTAGTATTGCAGTATTGGTGCAACAGTAGTATACACTACATAGTCCAGTCAATCTATAGAAACAAAATAGACAAACCTCAAACAAATTGTAAAAGAATTAAACTCTGGATTTTCTTGTGTAAAATGTTTACTCAAAGCCACATCAAAAGTCTATAATAATATAGAAAGGGGAGAAATTGTTTTGTGAAGCTTTTATGCACCCCTCTCACTACTTCAACATACATATTTTGAAAGATGACAATTAACTCTTCTTGTGTACTAGTATATGTAATGTCAAATATACCGGAGGAGTATGGTAACATTATTGAAACCGACGAATTCTGACTATACGTTATGCGGTGTAGACGATGATCATGGGTGTCACTAGTGGAGCAGAAACTGCTTACCCTTCCTGAGCAACTGAGTATACCCCTAGTTTTACGTGGGGTTCGTGTTACTCGATCTTTAGTTTTATATGTATGTTTTGTAGATCGCTGTTTGTCCTTTTGTACTTTTTCTTTTGGTCATTGTTGTAATGTATGCAGACACAAGAAGATGGCGACTACCAAACTGCTTTATTTATAAGGGTCAGAGGTCAATGACAGTAAACATTATTAGTGTGCGTATGGAACACAATACATGACATCTCCCTTTTTTTTATGCTGAAAGTTCTGTAGCCAAACAAATGTCAAATAAATTTAAATTAGAAATTACAGTCTGAATAACGGATTGAATTAAAGTCTCTCTTGTGACTAGAAAATAATGAAATCAGCATTAAAACAAATATAGAGAACAAAATGTACAATGTCAAAAGTTTACACATAATACTCTTCGAGGTACGCAGGTTTCTTGGAAATACGTCCAGATCTCGTCACCATAGGTTGATCACTCGCCGCTGAAGTCGGAGTTTCTTGTTGGTCAGATTTTGGAGTGTTTGTATCGTTTGCGTTTTCGGAAATTGGAAAATCATTATCAAATTGAGTTTCTTGTTTTTGAAACACATTTTCACCAGTTTTCAGAATATGTCTACGGTTTCTGCGATACAGTTTATCATTTTCAGATCTCAATATAAAAAAACGTTCTCCATGATCAGTTTCTACTACAGCTGGTTCCCAATTACTTAAACCAATGTCCTTTTTGAATCGCACAATTTCTCCCGGTGAGACTTCCGGAAGCGGCTTTGACTTCATATCATAGTAGAATTTCTGAGATTTCTGACGTTTGACCAGTTCTTTTTGTTTCGACTTTACAACTTCAGGTTTTAGCAGTTCAGACGAAACCGGAAGTTTCTTTCTCAATTGGCGGTTCATCAATAACTGTGCAGGTGACAGTCTAACTCCATCAATCGGAGAAGCCCGGTACTCCATAAGAGAAACATATACGTCACTATTGCCGTGTTCGGCTTTCTTGAACATGTCTTTCACGGTTTGCACAAAACGTTCTGCTTCCCCGTTGGATTGGGGATATCGTGGACTTGAGGTTGTATGAATAAAGTCCCATTCTTTCGCAAAATCTCTGAAACTTGCACACGCAAATTGAGGTGCATTGTCACTTACTACCTCCATAGGGATTCCATGTCTCGCAAACATGGACTTAAACGCCGAAATTGTAGATGCACTAGACAATGAGGGTAATAATGCAATTTCTGGATATTTCGAGTAATAGTCAACACAAAGTAAATAATGCTTCCCTTTGAATTCCATCAAATCTGCACCTAACTTTGTCCACGAAAGCGATGGAATATCATGAGGTTTGAGTGGTTCTCTGGTGTTTGCCTTTCGGAACTTGTTGCAAATACTACAATTTGAAATGAAATGCTGAATGTCATTGTTCATGTTACACCAAAAGAGAATTTCACGGGCACGCTGTTTGGTCTTCACTATACCAAGATGTGATTCGTGTAATTTCACTAACATTTCACGCTGTAGAGTATTTGGCACCATAATACGCTGACTTTTGTAAAGAAGTCCATCAAGAACAGTAATTTCATCTCGGAAATTCCAATACTTTTGTAAGCCTTCGGGTAACATCTCCTTTCGGTTCGGCCATCCGGACACTACAACCTCACTTAACTTGCACAAATTGTCATCTGCTGCAGTCAAGTCTTTGAATTCTGTTAGTTTGGCTGAAGAGATGGGTAGCTGAGTTTCTACAAGACTCACATCAAATTCATCGTCAATCAGTTCATCATTATTATCTGAAAGAAAAGCCCTACTTAGCGTGTCGGAACTATACATTTCCTTACCCGGAACGTACACGATACGCAAATCATACCGTTGCAACTTCATTAACATACGTTGAAGACGCGGTGTAGCTCTGTAGAGAGGTTTCTCGTAGATCGCGACCAGTGGCTTATGGTCCGTTTCAATAACTACTCGACGTCCGTAAATATAGTGGTCAAATTTTTGACAACCGTAAAGAATAGCTAACATCTCGCACTCGATTTGCGCGTATCTCTTTTGAGTCTCACTAAGCGCTTTGGAACCGTACGCGACAGGCTGTCCGTTTTGCAATAGGACCACGCCCAGTCCTTTAGAACTGGCATCGACCGAAACAGTAACCGGTTCATCAACACTGTAAAATCGCAACACGGGTGCTGTTGACACAAGTCACTTGAGCTCGTCAAAACTTTGCTGTTGCTCGCGATTCCAATGCCACTGTACATCATTTTTCACTAATATGCGTAGCGGATCCGAAACATCTGACAAGTTGGGAATAAACTTGGCCAAATACTGCACGAGACCGAGAACGCGTTTAACACCAGCTACATCTGTCGGAGCGGGCATTTCTTGTATGGCGCGCACTTTTTCTGGACTAACTTTTAATCCGTCTTTACTGATCACGTGTCCAACGTACTGGACTTTCGGAGCACGTAGTTCAAATTTCGACTTATTCAACTTAAAGTTCATCTGTCGACACCTCTGGAGCATCTGTCGGACGCGACAGTCGTGCTGCTCGTCGTTTTCACCCCATACAAGAATATCGTCGACTATACATTCTACACCCGGTAGATCCGAAAACATCTCGCGCACTGTCTTACAAAATACTTCCGGCGCGGAACTAATACCAAATGGTAGTCTACAGTAGCGAAATCGTCCAAACGGTGTATTGAACGTTAACAACTTAGAACTGTCATTATCAAGTTGGATGTGCCAGAATCCGTGAGTCGCGTCAAATCGTGAAAATACACACGCTTTCGGTAATCTCTCGATAATTTCATCAATTGTCTGTAAATGATAATGCTCTCGTTTAATGGCCCGATTAAGATCTTTCGGGTCGAGACATATCCGTAATTTTCCAGGTTTCCGAACAACTACCATACTACTAACCCAGTCGGTTGGCTCGTCTTGTTTCGCGATTACACCAAGGTTTACCATGCGGTCTAACTCTGCACGAACTTGTTCGCGAAGTGCAGCGGGCACTTTCCGGGGCGGATGAACGACCGGTTCAACGAATGAATCAAGTTGGATGTGATGTGCTTTTGGCGGTTTGCCTAGTCCTTTAAATACATCGCCATAGTCTTTATTCAGTTCATCCTTTGTCAAAGGTTTATCAACGGCACGTACACGTACAATAGCACCCAATTCCGTACACGCGTCAGCACTAAGAATCGGCTGTGTATCATTCGGCACAACGAAAAACTTAAGCACGTAGTTTCGCTTTTTGAATGTACATTTCAATACTGTTGTACCTACAGGATTGATTCTATGTCCATCATATGTAACAAGTTTAACTCCGGTCTTTTCTAAAGTTGAATTCGGCAACGACACACTACGGAACAATTTATCTGAGATAATGTTTGCTTGAGCACCGTATCTAGTTTAAACATGATGGATTTCTGATTGATTGTAACTGATTCTTTCCAATCTTCACTCTGTTGAACACTATCAACGCTGACGGTACCAATGAAAAGTTCATCACAGCTGTCATCAAATGTTGAATCATGATGTAACGCATCAACTTTCTTCCTTCGTGCTGACATACAATACTTTGCAAAATGATTTTTCTTCTTGCAGGCATGACACTCTTTACCAAATGCAGGGCAGTTCCTTGGACCATGAGTCCTACCACAGTTTTTACACAACGCCTGCTTTGCAGTACTTCCAGCACTTTGATTTTGACTTCGATAATTCAAAGTCTTTGGTTTTACTTTACGGACCTGTTTAATGGCATGCACTGAATGTTCATCTGTAGATTTTAACGATTTTAATTGTTGAGAACTTACTTCTTGGGCTCGACAAATGTCGATAGCTTTTATTAATGTCAATTCTGCTTCCCGTAGAAGCCTGGCCCTACATCCTTCGTTCTGAATACCACAAACAATACGATCGCGAATTAAACCATCTGATAAATGTTCAAACTCACATGGTTTAGCTTTTGTCTTTAAGTCCGTGACATAACTGTCAATATTTTCGTGTTGTCCTTGATTTCGAGTAAAGAAAACATGCCGAATATAAGTCAAGTTCTTTCTAGGTTCACAATACTCCTTGAATTTTTTGTTTTCAATACATCAATTTTCTGCCTATCATCCGCCACAATGTCAAAAGTATTGTACACACGTTGTGCGTCGGGACCGGCTACATGCAAGAATGTCGCAACTTGCACTTTCTCAGCTTTTTCTTCGATTCCGGTCGCTGTTAGGTAGAGTTCGAATGATTGAATCCATTCCTTAAAGTTTTCTGCTAAATTCCCTTCCAAATTTAACGCTCCTGGAGGCTTAAGTTGCTCCATGTTTTCGTTTTACACTCTGACACCATGTAATGTATGCAGACACAAGAAGATGGCGACTACCAAACTGCTTTATTTATAAGGGTCAGAGGTCAATGACAGTAAACATTATTAGTGTGCGTATGGAATACAATACATGACAATTGTGTTGTCTGTTGTTCTTCGATATATGGATTCTGATTACCCCTCTGGTATCTACAAACTCTTCGTAAGTAACCGTGACTGGGCACATAGATAGAATGACGCACCAGTTCAAGAAGACAAGAAAAACTCATCGTGTCAAATATGCTTGTAAAACATTTCCATGATGGTGTTCTTAATGTTTATATTTGAAATTTAATTTCTTTTTTATTTTAAAGTGTAATTTTTTTGTGCCATTATGAATCTAAATATTTCTAGCATAGAATATGAGAGGTGTTATATCATCCGCTTTATGTCTGCCAAATTTGCTGCATGTCACTAATAGTGACATTACGATTATATGTACCGGGAAGAAGATGTATCACACAAACTTTAACAAAGCTCATTGTCTTATATGTATAGTATAGATACAAGATATCATAGCGTAACAAAATTCTGATGGATTAAATTATTTCTTTTGTTACACCCATATCAAAGGTTGGATCTATATAATGTACAAATCTTCTTTACAATTTTTAGTAAAATACATATTAGATACAAACTGCGATAGGATTGTAGGTATTGAGTGTCAAAGCCAAAACTATAGGTAAACTTTTAGGTCGGTAATTACGCATTGTTATTGTAACTGGAGATCTTAATGATGACTATATAAAAATACCAACTTGATAATTAGAAACATCGTCAAATCTAAGGACCTCCAAAATGTTGTAAATAGACAATTTAGTTGAAGCATATTTTATTTATTAATATTTATAAATTTTTGAAAGTGTTGTGCAATGAAACCTATCTACAACGAACCGCCTTAGGACCAACTTATCTATCTATTCTGATGCATGTGTTCGGTTAATACATGTTAAATTAACAAAACATTGTAAACAGACAATTTAGGATAGACATATTTAATTAATTAATATTTTTGAATTTTCCCAAATTTTGAACAGTGAAACCTATCTAAACCGAACCACCTTGGGACCAACATATCTATTCGGATACAGGTATTCTGTTTATACAGGTTAAATTAACAAAGATTTTCTATATTGGTGCTTTAATTAAGGCTCGGTCTATACAGAATTCCGGTTTATTAAGGTTCGGTTTATACAGTATTCCAGATTATTAAGATTCGGTCTATACAGGATTCCGGTTTATTAAGTTTCGGTTTATACAGAATTCCCGTTTTTTCATGGTTTGGTTTAAACAGGATTCACTCTGTATATTAGTCCATTCCAATGGAATATATATTTAGATACATTTTTTAATCTGCTTTTATTCTTATTTCTAATAACATACCTTTCACTGGCACTTTATTTTATTTCACTGTATACGTCCACTGTTTTATTTCTTCCCTTAATTCGGTGGCTGTCTACAATGTTAGCGCATCTTGAATGTTAGATGTCCTAGTTTATGACCTTTGAAAACTAAATACATTGATATCGTTCTAGTATATTTATCTATAGAAATTGTCTATTTATATATTTTTGTTGTGAAGTTTGGGAGATCAATGTTATTGTATAATACTTCTTTATCTTTATTCTGATAGCAAGCTTTGAATAGAGAAACGCGTCACTAAGACGAATCAATATGGAGATTATTAGTGCTAGTCATCTCTCTGTTAGGCAATGCCTCAAACAGATTTGAAAAATAAAAGGAGAAAATTATATCACGCCAATTTTGCCTAACCCATAAAGACAACCACAGGCAGTTTTAAGAACAAACCATTACATCTATGTATATTCACATACATACCAAAAATGAGAGGTGGACAAGAGTACATGCGGAGGTGTAGTGTATGAACATGTGTCGTCATTCAAAATAGGACTAACCGTCTTGGTGATGTTGTGATTAGCATGTTTCTCCCTATTGTTGTAGGTCGTGGTTTGAGCATGGTCAGGCCAAACAATGACTAAAAAAAATGGTATTAGTTCCCTTTCCGCTCAACGCGCAGCTTAAAGGCGTAAGAGCATGGTTTGGACTGAGCGAAATATCTACCTGTGGACGGTTGTGTCTGTGAGCTAGCACTATAGCGATACAAGTGAACCTGCTGGTCTAATACTTAGCGCATATAATCATTAATAATTTCAATGAATGTAGCTTCTTCTCGCCATGACATAGCTGAGCTGAACAAACTGCTTATCAAACATCAATCTCATACTCAATCGTAAACACGTGGTCCTAAAAGGATTTGAAATCGTGACAATAGCCGAGTAAAATATTATGAACTTAACTGATCAATGTTACTATATGAATGTTACTACCAAGTCACCAATTATATAAACCGATAAGGTAACAGGTATTTATGAATGTAAAATGTGTTGACATCAGTAATAAAAATTAGAATTGTAATTATTAATTAAGTAAAAATAAAAAATAAATGGGGAGGTTTATAAAAGTCAAACGTTCAATATACTATTCTTATTCACAACTACCACTCATTCAAGCCACATACGCTTGGGGTATAGCGTTATACATCTTCTTATTCTTCTTCCAAATACAGGAGTAAACTCTAAAGTTCGAATGTAAAACAACCATATCAAAATCCATGGTCTGGCATCTAATATTAAATCTAACCAATGCGCCCCCCTTTTGTTTTAAATATCATCTATATTTGTTTACGTGCTTGATGTGTTGTCATTATTATATGTGTATTACTACTTGTAGGGAAATGACAAGTCCAAAAGGTGTGATATTATTTTTTGTTCAATCCCACTACCTGTTTTATTTGCAATAACATTTTTTTTTAAATCTAACCAATGTTCCCCACTTTTGTTTTAGATATTATATTATATTTGTGCATGTACTTGATTTGTTGTCATTATTATATGTGTATTACTTGTAGGGAGATGACAAGTCCAAAAGTTGTAATATGTGTTGTTCAATCCCACTAGCTGTTTTATTTGCAATAAAATAATATTAAATCTAACCTATGTCCCCCTTTTTCTATCTTACTGTTAGCATATTTATTTTCAATAAAATTTCTTTATTATTCCATTTCTATTTTCCCTTTATTTAACTTGCTCGTGACAATATCCATCCAATCTTATGGTAACAACAGTTTACATATTCCTACCCTTTATACTCTAATATGTAAACATGTACAGGAAGTTTGAAAAATGGAGGTAATTCAATGTCACAAAGCATGTGAACAAACAAACAAAATATGATATCAAAAGGAACTAAATAGCAAGTTGGAAAAGAAAAAGGGAGGGAGTAGTTCTATATGCTTCAAGCGCATGTGATTCACACACACCAAATACATGTATATATGAGAGTGAACAATTAATATGTTTTATTATTGCAACAGAAGGATCGATTTTTACAAATTCTATATTTAAGCGTTGACATTTAAAACATTTATTTGTTTCGTTTTATTTATAGCTCAATATCATCATATCCCAGGTGACCAGGAAGTCTTCCTGGTAGACGACAGTTTTGAAGTGTGAAGATTTGCTGTGACATCTTCTGATTAAATTACAGGTAGGGAAATATGTCTTTACACGGGAATCGTCTTCCTTGGCGTCAATTTGAGCTTGTCAAAAAGTGGTATGTACACAGAAATAGAACACAGTATTTATCATTCGATCATTGACAACATTGTCACAGGCCAACAAATATCAAACTGTATGTGAAATATTAACACTGGAAAAGAGAAATAATATGAAGAAGAGATATATAAATGAGATACTGCATGACATATGCCTGTCTTTGGGTGTATCTGGTACAACTACAAGATCCCAAACTATGATATGACCCTTAGCATTCTGTATCGAAGGCACGAGTATCACTTCCTACAATAAATGTAATAATTATAGGTATCTAATCAAATCTCCCCCTACAAAATAACGCCCGTCAATATAACCCTAATAGTTAACAAACTTGCTCCCACTTCAAATCCGACCCATACAAAGTCGATTCAACATTTTTTGTTGTAAATAATAATAGTTATTATTATTACTATTATTATTATTGGTTTTGAAAACGACATTCGGATGAGTAATAATTGAAATAATATATATATTATAGACATTAAAAATTACAGTGCATGTAATCGGACTCGTTTTTGTTTGATTATGTCAGTTAAGTGAAAATATTTATTTGTGTGTCCCTGCAATAATTAATTTCTTCTTTTATTCAAAAGAAGAGCTTGAAGATACCATATGGGCAATCAGAATCCGTATATCGAAGACGAACAGACAACACAATGGCCAAAAGAAAAATAGTACAAAAGGACAAACAAAGATCTACAAAACACACATATAACACTAAAGATCGAGTAACACGAACCCCACTAAAAACCGGAGGTGAACTCAGGTGCCCCGGAAGGGTGAGCAGTTGCTGCTCCACTAGTGACACCCGTCAAGGATTTCTTTGTAAAGTATAGATTAATTATATATAGAGTCGACACATGTAAGTTGATGTTAACATATGTTTGTATGAATATGGACTTGAACAAGTTAAAATAAAGAAAAGGGTTCAATAAAAAAGAAATAAGGAAATTTCATTGAACATATATATGCAAACAGAAAGTAAAAAAAGGGGGGGGGGGGTGGGGGGTGGTTAATTCGGTGAGTGAGTGATTCTTGTTTAACGCCAATTCAGCAATTTGTTCAGCTATATCAAGGCAAGTACAAGTTAATTATCAATGAGATGAGATGATCATGAGGTCTGTTTTGTTCTAGACCAACACGCTGGGTTGAATTTGCATACTGCTAGCACACTGAAACAACAGTCCACGGGTGTACATGTCGCTTCATTCGGACACACTATTCTTATTCCGAACCAGCCAGTCTTTGCTCTTTCACCTTAATGCTGCCTGCTAGCGGAGAAGCAACTAGTCTTTGGTTTGATCCGAGCGAGACTCGAACCCACGGTCTACTACACCAGAGACTTTAACCATTACGCCACCGATGCGGTTTTGAAAAATATACGCGTCCGGCTTTGTAAATTACAAAAAAAAATGCACTCGACTCGCAGCCGCAACTAATAAACTCTACCAGTTGCCTGCGCATGGTCGATGGTTCTCACCGGGTACTCCGGTTTCTTCCACCACTAAAACTGGTCGCCATGATATAGCTGAAATATTGCTGAAGGTGGCGATAAACACCAACAATCAATAAATCAAATCAATCTGAAAAATATTTGAACGAATACTTCGAATATATGACTGGGTATGCGGTTCTCATAGTGAGGGTATATATAAAAATGGGGGGGAGGGGTTTTAAACTCCAGCGTCACCACCTTAAGATATTGTACCTAATGTTGACATATGTAACCCCCCATCCCCACACACGCACGAAACACCCCTTTCGATCCAGCGTCACCACCGTAGCCAATATTACCTTAGGTTAAATTATGTACCCCCCATTCCCACCCCCATCCAAAACAATTAAGCTCACACAATACCTCGAGATCGACGACTAGCTATTCTTCCTGCTTCATAAGCTCGGTGCAAACATATTGTATATTCGCGGACAATGTACGTATTTTCTATATATAAACTTCCACATATAAAAACAGTTAATTATATCTAGTAATGACTAAGCATCCTATGTTAACACAGTTCTCTATGGAAGATTTTTTTGCTAGATTTCCATGTATTAAAATCATGTAAACGGCAATTGTTTTTAATTGTAGACTTGATTGAACGTGCTTAATAACAAGAATTGAAACTGTTTAAGCTTCAGAATCAAATGCATTGGTAACATCGAACAAAACAATATTTCAAGATGGCTGCTCTTATGCATGTACATTATTACTTGCAATAGTTTATGTTCGATGTTTTCTTTTCAGAAACGTTGACATGGCAACAGCAACAACACAATGTTGCAACATCTGTGATCAAGACAACGAAACTAAATTGGCGGCCACCTTGTGCCCGGAATGTGAGGATTTCCTGTGTACTGACTGTAACAGGCACCATGCCAGATCTTCATCAAGCAAACAATACAACGTAATTTTCATGGAAAATTACCAGAAATTACCCAGTTATATTGTATCTATAAAGAACAGATGCAACAAACATGGCAATAAGTACGAATTACACTGCTCGATTCATGACGTTCCTTGTTGCGTTATGTGCATAAGAGATGATCATCGCCATTGCCAACAATTACGTCCCATTCTTGAGGTAACAGAAAATGCCAAGGCATCGACGGCCATTGTGCACATAGAAAGAGATCTCGAAGATATCGACGCCGCATTTGAAAAAATGAAGTCAGATATCACAAATAATATTACTGAAATTGATCTACAAAAAAGAAAATTTTTATCCGATATTTCAAACATGCGCAAATCATTTAACGACCATTTAGATAAAATTGAAAAGCAAACAGTTGAAGAGATGGTGTCAGTAGAACAAAATTTACAAGTACAATTAAAGAATGTATTGGTTTCCATGGAAGCCAAAAGAAGTGATTTTGATGATATCCGTCATCATGTGAATAGAGTAAAGAAATATGCTAGTGACCTCCAAACTTTCATGGGAGTGAACAAAATGACCAGTGTTGTGGATGGAGAAGTTAAGAAACAGAAAGGGGCATTGAATTATGACCTTTATGAACTGAAACTTGACTTTCCATCAGAATTGGAATCTTTTGTGAAAGATGTTTCTAAATTTGGTGTTGTATCTGTTACATAAAAGCATTGTAGTACCAGTCTTGTAAAAGAAGTTGAATTGCAAGCGCAGATTCCACAGGAAAACAAGCTAGGTGTTATGCCACAACTCACAAGGAAGACGACTGTCAATTTTCAAACTAAGGATAAGAAGCGTGTCTTTATAGCAGGTTGTGACATATTACCGGATGGCAAACTTTTATTCATTGATCAAGAAGGCAAACGGTTGTTGATGTTTTCTAATAACGGAAATTACGAAAAAGACATTGTCCGGTTTTCAGGTACACCGTTTGAGGTTTCATACACAGGAGCAAACATTGTAGCTGTTACAATTTGTGACAAGCATAAAGTCGTATTTATAAACGTCATTACAAACAGAATTAAAAACAAGGTAGATATTGGCCATGAATGTTGGGGAACCGATTTCAACATGAATCGTCTAGCCATTCGAGTAATACAATCACCTACATCAAGTCACATTGTATATTTAGATCGTAAAGGTAAATTGATTGATCAGGACTATATTCCCGGTGAGAACTCCACAAACATATCATTGCGTGATGATAGCATTAACTGTACGGACAGTGCTACCAATACGATTTACTGTTATACATTAACCGGACAACAGCTTTGGGCCTTCAAAGACGAAAACGTCTTACGAGAACCACGGGGAATTGCCTTTGATAAAAATAAGAACCTTTATGTGGCTGGTAGGAGTACAAACAACGTTATAGTACTTTCACCTGATGGTAGCAACTGCAGAGAAATCTTAACCCAAAGTGATGGGTTGGATAGACCATTTTCATTACGTATCAACATTGACCGTAACGAGCTCCTGGTATGTAACTTGAGTGGTCCAGCATTTGTTTTCTCTCTGGATTAAGTGTAAGCTGTGCTACTGGACGTTATCAATGTTGACAGAGAACTAGTACATCTTATTGTAGTATTGGTGTAAAAGTAGCGTACATTGTAGTGAATATTTGACAGTGATGTCGATGAGAACTTATATTATTAATAAAACTAAAGTTCTCCTCCCCAGAAAAAGGTAACCTTAGCCGACTTTCGCTATCCTGTTTAGATCCTTTTGTTTTATTGCTCCCAAAACTTTGAAAATTATTTGGCTTTGCAATCTTTCAATTTCTTTGCGTACCTGATGAAGTTTATTCCAGAAACACGCCGTGCGCATTAAATTTGATATAAACCTTTTTAATATTTATATATATATATACATGTATAGAACTTGTGTATGAGAACTTATAAAGAACTTGTGTATAATCAGAACGTATATAGGGCGTGTGTATAGTTAGAACTTGAATAGAACGTGTGTATATGATAAAATATGTTGGTCCTATTTCTAGCTGTATATTAATCTTAAAAATATTACTTGTATATATATATAAGTTAAAGGATATCTTAGAACAACTTTAATGTGGGGGTGACATTTTTTTTTATTTTGTAATAAAAATGGGAAAATACAATGCACGTCTCTTACCATCATCTGTAGTGAATATTACAGCATGAAATAGCAACCTCTTAAAGTACCATTAACAAAAGTTCATTGTTAAGAAAAGTTTGAAGATACCAAAGGGGTGATAAGAAACCGTATGTAAATTAATCTTTTTTGTAATCTGAAATAAAAATGTAAAGATACCCTACACGACCCCTACCATCATCATCATCTGTAGTTGGTGAATATTTCAGCATGAAATTGCAACCTCATTAAATGACATTAACAAATGTTCATTGCTAAGAAAGGTTTGAAGATACCAAAGGGGTGATAAGAAACCGTAAGTTAACGATGGTCAGACAACACAATGATCAAAGGAAAAAAGACAACCATCTTCAAAACACTATACAGAAAACTAAAGATCGAGCAACATGAACCCACTCAAAACTGGTGGTGAACTCATGTGCTGCGGACGGGTAGGCAGTTCCTGCTCCATATGTGGCACCCGTCATGTTATTCTTGTTACAAAGTAGGGGTGTATTTAATGATAATGAACTAAATATGTGTGACGAGTGTCACAAGAAAACAATTATCTATGTAATTATTAAATTACAAATGTATGTACAAAAATAAACACATTACAAAAAACAGTAGAAATAGTTAAGGATTTTGAAGGTTATAGTAAGTCTAATTAATTAAACATTTTATCAGAAATTTCTCCATTTTTTCTGTCATGTTGGCGCCAGATATGTTTAATCGATTTAATGTTGTTTAATCACAAATGAGCAATATTTCTCCTATATTCATGACGGAGAACATGTTTACAAACAATAAGAAGAGTTTGAAGATACCAAAGGGGGTAATGAACCACACTCAAAACGGTGGTGAACTCAGGCTCTCCGGAAGAGTAGACAGTTCTTGCTCCACGTGTGGTACTCCTTTACAAAAATAAAAAAGATTACAAAAAATAGAAATAGTTTAAAGGTTATATTCAAGCTAATTATTTAACATTTTATCAGAAATATGTCCAGATATGCTTAATTGATTAATTGGTGTTTAATCGCAAGTAAGCAATATTTATACTATATTCATGACGAAGAACAATGAGAAGAGTTTGAAGATACCAAAGGGGATAATCAGAATCGATAAATCGACAGACAATACAGTGGCCAAAAGAAAAGGAAAAGGACAAATAATGATGTATAAAACACTATACAGAAAACTGAAGATGGAGAAACATGAACCGCACTTAAGATCAGGGGTGAACACAGATGTGCCGGAAGAATAAGCAGTTCCTACTCCACTAGTGGCACCCATCGTATTTGTCTAGTTACTGATTCGGTGATAAGTCATTAATGGACCGGGAAGTGCTTACGACAAATGGAACGTATTCGTCGTAATTTGCAACACAGATTTTTCGAAACGGTATACCAAATGGTCGCTCCGACCAAAAAACGTTCCAAGTGATGACTTCAACTTAACCAATGAGAACCTTTGGTTCAGTAGCTTCTTTGTTAGCAGCAACCCTACGTCACGGAAATCCTGACAGGAATCACAAGCTCTGGAATATTGGATCAACTGAGAGATAACTCATGCGGTTGAAAGAGGGCATCTATGAATGGGATGTCCTGTTTACAAACAATAAAACACGTGGAAAAAGGGGTACATATGGATAAAATGTAGACACCTACGGATGGGATGTCCTGTTTTGCACAAGTACAACGGCAAATGATGGATATACCACTACAACGTACCGTCAACGACCAGTCCTAATATGCTGTAAATAATTGACAGCTGTTGTGTCTTATATCTTACAGGTAGTGAGTGTGGAACTGTCCAAATACCAGACACACGTTTACATCCCACCATTATTTCAGAAAGGAAGAGGGGCAATGCAAAAACTATAAAATTTGTATTTGCTGTTTTGCAGCTATGCACACATCAAATCAATGAGTAAAGGTAAGGAAATATTGGTTTTGAGTCAGAATAATATGTCCGAATGGAGCGACGTAACTACCTGTGGACTGTTATTTCTGTATAATAGCACCATAACATTAACTAATCCAGTTGGCCAATCTAGTTAAAATAAGACATCATCATCGTCTCACAAAAACAAAGCAAGAACAGTTTGAAGATACCAGTAATCAGAATCGTATATTAAAGAAGAACAGACAACACAATGGCCAAAAATACCAAAGTAGTCATCAGAATCGAAGAAGAACAGACAATACAATGGCCAAAAGAAAAGGTACAACAGGACATAAAACGATCTACAAAAAATACACATAAAACTAAAGATCAAGTAGCACGAACCTCATTGGAAAACGGGGGTGAATTCAGGTGCCCTGGAAGGGTATGCAGTTCCTTGCTCTTCCGATGATATAGCTTGAGTTAACAAATCTCGCTTGGCGTTTGATAGGCCGGTTTCACTCTCACTAACTGTTATGTTTATCGTCTATATTCTTACATATAAGTACAAAATTGTTATTTTCATTTCTGACGTGTCATTAGTGCAAGAGGGTCAAAAAGGGATTAACAATATATGAATATTTACACTACGGATAATAGCATCTTAACCTGTGGTAGTGGTGTAGTAAACCTTTTGTTGTCGTATTAATTGTCAAATTGCTAATTTATCTACTCATTTTAAAAATAAGCAGATCACAAAAACATAGAAATGGTGAAATATTTTGAAGGTAATATTCAAGCTAATTAATAAGCATTTTTTTAAAAAATTTGACAATTTTTATTGTCATACTGGTGCGTATTCATTTTACTTCAACCCGAAAAAAAATGGGGGATGAACTCAGCTGCTCCGGAAGGGTAAGCTCTGTCTGTTCCACTAGTGGCATCCGTCGTGTTACTCTAGTTATAAATATTATTTAATGGAAGAACATCATCAATATCGTGGAACGTGAAATTAAAGGATGGGTCTAGCTTCTTTCCGCATTTATTGAGAACCCCCTGTATGAAGTTTGCCTCGTACGCATGAAGGAATAAGTAGACGAAAAGAGGTACACAGTTAATACCCATAGGTATGCTGACTGTTTGTTGAAAAACATGCTCACCAAACATAAGAAATATGTTGTCAATCAAAACCTCGAATATTTAGATGACATCAGTTTCTGACAATTTTTTGGTAGAATCAGGGTAGTTTTTCCTGATGTAGTATTTGTATTTGTCTCTCTCTGCAACATGGTATTTTTTTTTACCTGGGTAGATCTTTCTTTTTTAATGGAGCACAGTGGAGCTAATTCTTTTAATCTGTCTATTATTTTTGATTGGCGAATAGTTCTGTAGATTTCGATCTTATTGTGCTTAACGGCACTTTCAGCAATATTGCAACTATATCATGGTGACCAGTTTTAGTGGTGAGAGAAGCCTGGATTACCCGGAAAGATTCACCGATCATGGGAAAGCAACTGGTAAACTTTATCACTTGTAGTTGTGAGTTGAGTGCACCCTTTTTGTAATTTTCAAAGCCGGACGCGAACACACACCGTAGCGGTGATAGGCTTGCATGAGTTGCTAAGTAATCTAACTACCTAACTCATTGAGGCACTAGGGCACTTAGTTGTGTAGACCAGAGAGAAATCATAATACAAAAATATCAACCAAAATTATGATGAAGAACTTGAAAAATACATAGGTAATAATGATAATATAAGTAAAAGAAAATATATATTACATTAACTAAATGTAATTTGAAACATGACAGTACGACTGTCTGGTAGAAAGTGAAATAAAGGTGATATTCAAAAACGCACAATTAATACAAATGTTCACGCCATTCCTTGATTTGGTTTAGGTATACGGTGCTTAACGCCACTTTCAACAATTGTATTGGTGAAGGAAGCCGGAGTACCCCGTGAAAACTACCTAGCTGCCGAGAGTCATTGACAAACTTTATCACATAATGTTGTATCGAGTACACCTCACTTTTAGCAGTGTTCGAACTCACGACATTAGTGGTGATAGACACTAATTACGAAGGTAGTTGTAATTCTAACTACTATGTTATCACGATCACGACGGCCCCTTCTCTATACTTTGAACCGCGTGAAAATTTAAGTATCAACTCAACTCATAACTATTCAGAAACAATGAAACAAACAAATATGCATATTTTCGGAATTCCCAGGACAGTTATAAAACAAAATACAAAGAAAGGGCAGATAATTTAGAAAAATGATAATCCAAGGCCTTTAGGTACTGACCATCTCTTCTCAAATGTGTCTGAAATGTAGCCATCTTTGCTCACATCAGACTTCCATTGACAATCTCTCTTGATACAACGTTCGTTTACATCAGAACGTACAGTACCAGATGCACCGCCAGATCGTACAGAATGTAGACCCAAGTTCAGGTTCAGGTTTAGCTCTATTTATGTCTTTTCAATATATTTTCTCTAGCTGCCGTGTAGCGTATCTTTTTGCTTTTACAAATAAATTTGGCTATACCCTTATGCACAGGGTGTAAGCTAAGCACTTTTCACTTTTCTGAATCCTCTCTTTTTTAACCAAAATAAGACCATATTTGTCACGAGCAATAAAAAACACAAATTTTGCGATTAGGCATTCATCTCTTTTTTTTAAACAGCAATATAATAATCATTTTGTACCGCTAGACATTCGTTTAAAAATATAATGGTTATTTTGTCTTTAGACCTGAAATATTCGACAACCTCTCTGAAAACCTTCGAAAAAATATAACCAACGAAAGAAATACCGAAAGGTAATAAAACGAATACCAAATATCGTATTTTACCTTCAAACCTTGTGAAGCCGAAATATGTTGAAGTTCTTCGAAAATCTCAATATGATGGTACGCAGGTGGGTGGGTGTATGTGTGGGTGGGTGGGTGTGTGCGTGGGGGTGGGTAGGTGTGTGTGGGTGTGTGTGTGTGTGTGTGTGTGTGTGTGTGTGTGCTTTACCATTGATTTATGCTACTTTAGATTAAAGTATCATAGAACTTCTCTGTTGTCATAATCGATCGGTAGGCGTATCTTTTTTGACTTTATAACCTATCGGACCTTAGGACTACCGAGCCGACACATCTTTGCTAAGGAACTCCTTGAAAACTTGATCGGGTCAAGATTTGATAAATAAAACGTTTGATAAATTGATCAGGTAACACGTATTTATGATGGTAACAACTAGCAGTGATTCAAACCACATACTCTTATGCAATGGAGTTACCCATCTTCTAGGTATTCTTATAATTACAGGATTAAACTCTAAGGTTAGAATGTGAAGCAACAATATCAATGGTCTGTCATCTAGTCTACATCAACTTATTTACCATGTTTCACTATATTGTGTTAAATATTATCTGCATTTGTGGATGTGCTTGATATTTTTGTCATTAGTGTATGTTTATTATTTGTATGGAGTGAACAGTCCATACGTTGTGCTATTGCTTTGTTCAATCCCATAGCTGTTGTATTTGCAATAAAATAATATTAAATCTAACCAATGCCCCCTCCTTTTGTTTCAAATATCATCTATATTTGTTTATGAGCTTGATTTCTTGTCATTATTACATGTGTATTATGTGTATGTAGAGGACAAGTCCATACGTTGTCATAACTTTGTGTTCAATCCCACTAGCTGTTTTATTTGCAATAAAATAATATTAAATTTTACACATATCCCCCTTTTTTCTAACTTTCTGTTTACATATGTATTTTCAATAAAATGTCCTTATTAAGTTATTTCTTTTTTTCCTTTATTTAATGTGTTCGTGTCAATATCCATCCAATCTTAATGGTAACAACAGCTGACATGTTCCGACCCTTTATATTCTAACATGTAACAAGTGTGGACACAGAAATGTGCTGTCCAAAAGGCAAGTGTGAATGTCAATATATCATATTATTAACTTGAAAAAAAAAAATCGTGGACACAGGGCTCCTGGATTTTTTAATAATAAGACTAATCCTGGATTATTATTTTTGCTTAAAAGTCCGGTCCTGTGTTTTTATTTCAAATTTTCATCAAGGAATATAAAATTGTATCATTACTAATAAATTAATAAATAATAAATTCAGATTTTCTATTTAAAATAAATCTCATTTACAAAACCACTGATATTTGTTCAATTTTTAAGGCTGATTTAAGCTTTAGTCGCAACAATTTTTTATTTTTCTCTTAAAACTGTCGAAACATAACATTTATTTAACTGTAAAATTCACAAATAAAATGTCCCCCCCCCCTTTTCCCTTTTTTTCTTGCTTAAATCAATGATCAACAATTTTCCAGAATCAAACAAATTAATAAATATAACATAGATTTCTTTTACATGCATCTTTTTACCATGCGTTGTCAGTGTGTTTTAAATCGGACATCCAATCAGGACGCTCATTATTCTTGTCCAAGATAAAAATACATCGCTAAAATTACCTGTGGGTGTTTCCCCACTTCAACTCGTAGATTTACATAGAAATCGGAGATATTTCGTCATAAAACTTCACACATGGTTTTTTCTATCATATTCCTTGAAGACAAACATAACATTGTAATGCATTTATCAATATTTTATGAGTATCTACAGTTTTTTCAACACCGTATCTGTTTCTCGATACAGCCTCCCGATTACAGTGACCCGTGACCCAGATTAGCTCGTTCCACAAGTTTTTTCTAAATAGTGTTGTTTAATTAAACATGCACTACAAGTTAGAAAAGGGAGGCAATACAATGTCACTAAATTTAAACGTTGACATCTAAAACAGTTTTTTGCTTCGTTTTATTTATAGTACAATATCATCATATCTCATATGACCAGGAAGCTGACCAGTAAGCTTATTCACTTCCTGGTAGACGAAAGTTTTAAAGTATGAAGATTTGTTGTGACATCTTTTGATAAAATTACAGGTATGGAAATATGCTTTTCAACAGGAATCGTCTAGTTTATGTCAGTTAGAGTTTGTTGACTTTATATGTCAAAAAGTGGTGTGCACTCAGACAAAGAAAACAGTATTTATCATTCGGTCAGTGGCAAGTTTGTCACAGCCCGACACAGGTCTACAAATATTAAACTGTATGGGGAAATAGTAACACTGGGAAGGAGAAATAATATGAAGAAGAGATATATAAATGAGCTACTGTGGCATATATCTCTCTTTGGGTGTATATTTTTTTTTAACAGGAATTGTCTTCCTTGGTGTCAATTAGAGCTTGTTGACATTATATGTCAAACAGTGGTGTGTACACAGACAAAGAAATCAGTATTTATCATTCGACCAGTTTCAAATATGTCACAGGTCTACAAATATCAAACTGTATGGGAAATATTAACACTGGGAAAGAGAAATAAAATAGAAAAGAGATATATAAATGTGCTACTGTATGGTATATATCTGTTATTGTGTGTATCTGGTGATACTACAAGATCCCAAACTATGATATGACCCATAACCTTTTGTATCGAAGTCACGAGTATCATTTCCTACAATAAATGTACAGGTACCTGATCAAATCGGCCCAGTCAATATCTCCCCTATATTTAGCAAAGTTTTCCCCACTTTAATTCCGCCCCATACAAAATCGCCCCCACATTAATGAATATCGCTCCAACATTTTTTGTTGTAAATAATAATACTTATGATTATATTGTTATTATTATTGGTTTTGACACGACATTCTGATAAGTAATAATTGAGATACTAGTAATATATATATTATAGACAATAAAAATTAGAGTACATGTAATCGGAAACGTTATTGTTTAATTCTGTCAGTTAAGTGAAGGTATTTATTTGTGTCCTTATAATAATTCATTTCTTCTTTTAATCAAAAGAAGAGCTTGAAGATACCATAGGGGTAATCAGAATCTGTATATCGAAGAAGAACAGACAACACAATGGCCAAAAGAAAAAAAGTACAAAACGACAAACAAAGATCTACAAAACACACATATAAAACTAAAGATGGAGTAGCACAAACTCAACTAAAAACCGGGTTGATGTTAACATGTGTTTGTATGAATATGGACTATGAACAAGTTAAAATAAAGAAAGGCTTAAATAATAAAGAAATAAACAAATTTCATTGAAAATAAATATGCAAGCAGAAAGGTAAAAAAAAAAGAGGGGAGAGGTAATTCCGTGAGTGGGTGATTTTTGTTTAACGCCAATTCAGCAATTGTCTTCAGTATAGCAAGGCGAGTACAAGTTAATTATTAATGAGATGAGATGATGATGAGATCTGCTTTGTTCTACACCAACACGCTGGACTTAATTTTTGTAGTGCTAGCTCCACGCGGACACCTTATTCTGATTATCAGCCAACCAGTCTTTGCTCTTTCTCCTTAATGCTGCCTGCTTAGCACAGAAGCAAATAGTCTTTGGTTTGACCCACGGTCTACCACACCCGAGACTCGAAACATTACGCCACCGATGCGGTTCTGAGAAATATACGCGCCCGGTTTGTAAATTACAAAAAAGGATGCATTCGACGCGCAGTCGCAAGTGAAAAAGTCTACCAGTTGCCTGCCCATGGTCGATGGTTCTCACCGGGTACTTCGGCTTCTTCCACCACTAAAACTGGTCGCCATGATATAGCTGAAATATTGCTGAAAGTTGCGTTAAGCACAATAAATCAATAAATCAAATCAATCTGAAAAAAATATATGAACGAATACTTCGAATATATGACTGGGCATGCGTTCTTATATTGAGGGCGTATATAAAAGTGGGGGGGGGGTTTAAACTCCAGAGTCACCCCCTTAAGCAATTGTATCAAAGGTTAACACATGTAACCCCCCTCCCCAAACACAAGCGAAAAAACCCCTTTACCAAACGATCCAGCGTCACCACAGTAGCCAATTTTACCTTAGGTTAAATTATGTACCCCCGACTCCCACCCCCACCCCAAAACAATCAAACTCACACAACACCTCGAGATCGACGACTAGATATTCTTCCTGCTTTATAAGCTCATTGCAAACATATATTGTATTCGTATATTCTATATATAAACGTCCTCATATAAAAACAGTTGGTTATATCTAGTAATGACCAAGCATCCTATGTTAACACAGTTCTGTACGGAGGATTTTTTTTGCTAGACTTCCATGTATTGTAATCATGTAAACCGCCATTAATTTAATTGTAGAGTTGATTGATAGTGTTTAATAACAAGAATTGTAACTGTGCAAGCTTCAGAATAAAATGCATTGGCAACATCGAAGAAAACAATATTTCAAGATGGTTGCTCTTATGCATGTACACTATTACATGTAATAGTTTATGTTCGTTGTTTTCTTTTCAGAAACGTTGACATGGCAACAGCAACAACACAATGTTGCAATATCTGTGATCATGACAACGAATTTAAATTGGCGGCCACCTGGTGCCCGGAATGTGAGGATTTCCTGTGTACCGAATGTAACAGGCACCATTCTAGATCTTCAGCAACCAAACAACACATTGTAATTTCCACGGAAAATTACCAGAAATTACCCAGTTCCATTTTATCTATTAAGAACAGATGCACCAAACATGGCTGTAAGTACGAATTATACTGCTCGATTCATGGCTACCTTTGCTGCGCTATGTGCACAAGAGATGATCATCGCCACTGCCAAGAATTATGTCCCATTCTTGATGTAACAGAAAATGCCAAGTCATCGACAGCCATTGTGCACATAGAAAGAGATCTCAAATACATCGATGCTGCATTTGAAAAAATGAAGTCAGATATTACAAATAATATTTCTGAAGTTGATAAACAAAAAAGAACATTATGTCCGATATTTCAGACTTACGTAAATCACTTAACGACCATTTAGATAAAATTGAAAAACAAACAGTGGAAGAGATGGTGTCAGTAGAACAAAATTTACAAGTGGAATTAAAAAAAAATTGGTTGCCATGGAAACCAAAAGAATTGACTTTGATAATATTCTGCAAGATGTGAATAAAGTAAAGAAATATGCTAATGACCTGCAGACATTCATAGGAGTAAACAAAATGACGATTGTTGTTTATCGAGAAGCTAAGAAACAGAAAGGGGCATTCAATTATGACCTTTTTGAAATGAAGCTGGACGTTTCATCAGAATTGAAATCTTTTATAGAAGATGTTTCTAAATTTGGTGTTGTATCTGTTACAACAAAGCATTGTAGTACCAGTCTTGTAAAAAAAGTTGCATTTCAAGCACATATTCCACAGGAAAACAAGCTGGGTGTTACACCATAACTCTAAAAAAAGACGATTGTCGATTTTCAACCTAAGGTTGGGAGGCGTATCCGTATACACGGTTCGGACATATTACCGGATGGCAAACTTGTATTCGCTGAACAAGAGGGCACACGGTTGTTGATTTTTTCTAATAACGGAAATTACGAAAAAGACATTGTCCAGTTTACAGGTATCCCGTATGAGGTTTCATACATAGGAGAAAACATTGTAGCTGTTGCAATTTGGGACAAACATGAAGTCGTATTTGTAAATGTCATTACAAACACCATTATAAACATGATATATATAGGCCATGAATGTTGGGGAACCGATTTCAACATGAATCGTCTAGCTATTCGAGTAATACAGCCACCTACATCAAGTCACATTGTATATTTAGATCCTAAAGGTAAATTGATTGATCGAGTCAATATTCCCTGTAGGAACTCCACAAGCATATCATTGCGTGATGATATCATTAAGTGCACAGACTCGAAAGCCAATAAGATTTACTGTTATACAATAACAGGACAATGGATTTGGACCTTCAAAAACGAAAACGTCTTACGAAAACCAGTGGGTATTGCCTTAGATAAAAATAGGAACGTCTATGTGGCTGGTAAGGGAACAAACAATGTTGTTGTAGTTTCACCTGGTGGCAAAAACTGCAGAGAAATCTTAACCCAAAGAGATGGGTTGAATAAACCGTATTCACTACGTATCAACATTGACCGTAACGAGCTCCTGGTATGCAATAAGAATGGCCCAGCATTTGTTTTTTCTCTGCATTAAATGTAAGCTGTGCTACTGGACGTTATTAATGTTGACAGAGAAGTAGTACAACCTATTGTAGTATTGATGTTAAAGTTGTGTACATTGTAACTAAAATAAAAAAAAAATGGGATTGCAATGTTTTGATTTTTTTTGCGTACCTGATGAAGCGTATTCCATAAACGCGCCGTGCGCACTAAATTTGATAACTACATTTCTATCATTTATAGATATAGTACTTGTGTATAATGAGAACTTAAATAGAACTTGTGTATAATGAGAACAGTATGCTGGTTTTATTCCTATCTGTATATTGATCTTAAAATACCTACATCTATGTAAATTAAAGGATATCTTACCAAACTTGAATGGGAGGAGGGAGGCATTTTTGTAATCTGAAATAAAAATGTAAAAGTACCCTACGCGACTTCTACCATCATCATCATCTGTAGTTGGTGAATATTTCAGTACGAAATGGCAACCTCATTAAATGACATTAACGAATGTTCATTGCTAAGAAAAGTTTGAAGATACCAAAGAGGGTAATCAGAATCTGGAAATTGAGGAACGAAAGACAACTCTATAACCAAAGGAAAAATAACAACAACGATCTTTAAAACACTACACAGAAAACTAAAGATTGAGTAAAAAGAATTCCACTCAAAACCGGTGGTGAACTATACTTGTGTCACGAGTGTCAAAAGAAAGAAATATATATGTAACTATTACATTAAAATTTTTTATCATAGATTTGTCAATTTTTTCTGTCATGTTGGCATCAGATATGTTTAGTTGATTTAATGTTGTTTAATCACAAGTCAGCAATATTTCTCCTATATTCATGACAGAGAACATGTTAACAAACAATAAGAAGAGCATGAAGATACCAAAGGATGTCATCAGAATCCGTAAATCGAAACAGGACATATATTGCAATTGCCAAAAGGACAAGGACAACGACAAAAAGACAAACAAAGATCTACAAAATACTTCACAGAAAACTAAAGATCGAGGAATGCAACCCGACTAAAACCCGAGAGTGAACTCAGGTGCTCCGGAAAGGTAAGCTGTTCCCGCTCCACTAGTGCCACCCGTTTTGTTATTCCTGCTATAACCCCAGTGATAGCCCATGCATCAGGAAAGAACCGAATTGTATTACGACAAGCGGAACATATCCTAGGTCATTTTTGACACAGTTAGCCCGTATCAATATGTGCCTGGAATGTTGCTATGTATAAACGGGAAGCTCACAAAGTCATAATTGAAATAATCACTTTTGTGGTAATGTTTTAACGGTCCCTCATTGTCATTTTCAAGGCGTATGCTAAGGCAGGATGCAGACCTAGCTGTATCTATGGTATCCTTTATTTCAACCTGAATGGGATAGATTCGATCAACAAAATCAACAAGCTTAGTATTATTGTATGAGGGTCCCGGTTGGCTCAATGAGTTAGGTCGTTGGATCTAGCAACTCGCACAAGCCTATCACCAATACGGCGTGGGTTCGCGCCCAGCTTTGTAAATTACAAAAAGGGTGCACTCGACTCGCAGCTGCAAATGACAAAGTTTACCAGTTGCTTGCTCATGGTCGGTGGTTCTTTCCGGTTACTCCGACTTCTTCCAACACTAAGATTGGTCGCCTTGATATAGCTGAAATATGGCTGAAAGTGGCGCTTAACACCAACAAATTCAAATTCAAAATATTATTTGATGAAAGGATATTTGAAAGGAGTATATAATATTTCATACAATTCATGCAGTTGTGATGCAGTTTTATCCTTCAAAAGCATTCATGTGTATGCTTACGGACATCCACTAACTCTTACGGTTTCGAATTCCAAAATTTAAGCTAAAAAATGTATATACATTTTTAAAAACAATAATAATAATCTTTATGGGTTATTAATGAACCAAAATTAATTGATTTTTTCTCGGAATGGAGACTAAAAGTGCCCCAAATTTCAAGATTCTACGTGCTTAGAAGACATATTCAACACTTGATATAGTGAAACTAAGACACATTTTAAAAAATACCATTGGTCCAGCACATTACAGTTTCGCTCTGTGTATCCCTGTTCTTCGATCTGTAATAATGCACCTTTATTTGCCGTGGAAAAATCTCAGATTTCCGCACAATAACGTAAGTTTGGCTTGTGCAAATGTTTTCAAAGTTTGTGTTTTTGATCGCTTACCAGATACAGCTGCATGGCAAAGCGTCACATGCAACTATGCTATGGTGATAGCATTTATTGACACAGTCCACAGACAATACAGAATAGAACACTAATACATTTGCATTTGTTTAAGTTGTGTCTTGTTTATGATATGCTTTGCAGTCCTTTGTCGTTGACTAACCGCCTTGAGCTTAAGCGAGGTTAAATTGATCACACTATGCTATTGTCAGTCCATGCTCCTTTTTAACTGACTATTAGCTAAGATGGTAGAATATGTTGGTAAGAGACTGTTACTCTTAGGACTCTTTATTTATATCCGATGTTATACTTTCCATGGTACAGTCAAAGGTTTTGGCTCGCGTTGTCTCATTCACACCATCATGTCATAAGACACGTTGAAGGTATCAAAGAGGTAATCAGAATTTGTAAATTGACGAAGGGCATAACACACAATAGTCAAAAGAACAAGGACAAACAACGATCTACAAACATTGTACATTAAGCTAAATATCGAGAGCAATGAGCCCCAAAAAAAACATGAGGTGAACTCGAGTGTTCCGGAAGGGCAAGCAGTTCC